>CM056049.1:343719280-344319280 GCA_029574335.1 Rana kukunoris | reverse complement strand
TTGGAAATTCGGATCTTGTGTGGGCCCCATCGGATTTCAGTGTTTAGAAATAGAACATGTTTTATTTTTTTACGATGGAAAAAATAAACGATAGGAAATTCCTATTGTCTGTGTGGAACTCCGACGGAGAAAAACCCATGCATGCTCAGAATCAAGTCAACGCATGCTCGGAAGCATTAAACTTAATTTTTCCCGGCTTGTCACCGTGTTTTGAACGGTCAGAATTTGGTCTGACAGTGTGCATGCAAAACAGCTTGAATGGAATTCAGACGAAAAATTCCATCAGATTTTAGGCCATCGGAAATTCCGATCGTGTGTACGGGGGATAATGCTAAACCTATGAAGGTTTTGTGAGCTTGGTGGATTTGAGTACTATTTTGGTACTTTTGTGTTGAGATATGCTGTTTTTTTTAATTCACTTCCTTTGAAATTATTAGCCTGATGCTAACAGGTTGCAGTTAGCAAGTTTACAGGGAAAGTTGTGACCTTTTGTGGTTTTAAAATTACCTAAATAATTAAATCAGTCAGAGTTTTGAGCTCATATTTGCCAATGTTGCTGGTCCACTATTGGATATATATAAAAACCAGCCTTAAGCCATCACCATCAGTTATCACCATCACCATTACTGGTCATTACTCAGCACTACAGCTTATGTCTCAAGTAGCGTTGCTAGGGGGGAGCGGGCCACACCCGGGTGTCACCCCTCTGGTGGCACAGCACTGGATTGAGAGAGGTGCCGCGGCTCTCTCCTCTTTTTTCTTTCCCTAGGCACTCCGGTATCTTTGCTGTGTATTTAGCTCTCCGCAATGTTCGGAGAGGAAGGAGGAGAAATAATTGTGTTCCACATAGCCAGTGCCCAGCGCCCGCATATCCTCTGGAAACTGGCACTGCAATCACCTATTATTCTGACAGGCAGACGAGTACCGGCTACCTTTCACAATTAGTACATACCTCACAGCCGATTGAGCCTAGGAGGAGAGATATCTATGTGGACAGAGCCGTGCTGATCTGAGGTCTGTA
Organism: Rana kukunoris; assembly: GCA_029574335.1. Taxonomy (NCBI): domain Eukaryota; kingdom Metazoa; phylum Chordata; class Amphibia; order Anura; family Ranidae; genus Rana; species Rana kukunoris. The sequence continues at coordinate 344,318,259 of CM056049.1, read as the reverse complement.
AATATGGGGAGGCGAGATATATACTATATAGTCACAATGGGAAGATATTTAAAAGGGGGTTACAATAGGGGGATTATACAGGGGGATTACACAAAGGGGGTACATTGGGGGCATTGCACAGCACAGCTGGGTACATTGGGGGCATTACACAGGGGGTGTACATTGGGGAATCACAAGGGGGGATACATTGGGGAGATTACACAGGGGGCATTACATAAGGGGGGTACATTGGGGGGAATTAAACGTGGGGGTAGATTTAGGGCATTAAACGGGGTACATTGGGGGCATTACAAGGGGTGGTACATTGGGGGCATTACACGGGGGGGGGGGGTACATTGGGGGGATTCTGCAGGGAGCTTACATTGGGGGATTACACTGGAGGGTATTTACACAGGAGGGGGGGTTCACAGCGGGGGATACACTGCAGGAGTATACACAGGGGAGTAAAATGGTGCAGAGATTTATGTGGGGTAGTACAATGATGGGGGGATATATACTGGGGTGATTTACATTATGGAAGATTTAACTGGGAGGATTTACGGGAGGAGGGGGAATTACACTGTTAAACTGGGGATATTTACACTAGGGAGATAACACTGGGCTGCTGATATAAAATACCTGGATCTATTTTTTGTCCCAGTCCAGGCCTGGGTGATACCATTAAGAAAGAAGTGATATCCACCCATGATGGTATCACCCCCTTTTCGTGACAGTGCATGGACTGGCGCACTGGAATAAACCACAACATTTAGAGGGGCTGGTTTGGGGTGTGCATTGTGATTGTGGGCTGCTGTCCTGAAAAAAACGCCCTGCAGAGCACTGTGGCAGGCTAGACAGAAGAGAGCCTGGTGCACGATGCACAAACCTGCCCAGTGTCTACTGCTCTGTCCTGCTCCTGCTGTCACTCCACAGAGGCAGGACAGAGCACTCCGGTAGGCCATAGAGGAGAGCTGTGCTGATGTGCTAGCTTGCTCAGTGCCCCTTACTGCTCAGTAGTGACAGGAGGGGGGGGGGGGTTGTATTACCGCACCAGGTGACACCAACCCTAGTGATGCCACTGCTGCAACTTAAACCCACTCTAAACTGGTGCACACTCAGCTTGATCCACAGGTAAGTCTTTCTGCTCGTGCAATGGATGGAGATCTGTCTCACTGTGACATCTCTAATTCGGGTCTTGTCTTGAATTGATTCTGTAATTGTGTGGCTTGCAGTAGTGCTCAGCTTGTTTACTGTTAGGCTCCATTCACACCTAGGCGTTTTTACGCCTGAAGCGCGATGCTACAATACGCCGGAGGGTCGAATTTACATTGTTCTCTATGGCAGTGTTTCCCAACTCCAGTCCTCAAGGCACACCAACAGGTCATGTTTTCAGGATTTCCCTCAATTGAAACAGCTGTGGTAATTACTAAGGCAGTGAAACTGATCGAATCACCTGTGCAAAATAATGGATATCCTGAAAACATGACCTGTTAGTGTGCCTTGAGGACTGGAGTTGGGAAACACTGCTCTATGGAGACTGTTCACATCTCCTAACGCAGAACGTCGTACGTCGATAGAACGACGACTTTCAAACAAGTTTTCGACGCGCGTATCGAGCGGCTTCGGCGTTCGGCATAGCCGACAATGACTGTGAAAAAAAACGCGGTTAAATACGACACGGTTTGTCGTCGCAAATCACGGGACAAAACGCGAATTTTTTGTTGCGGCAAATAAGTCGCAAATCGCCTACGCAAATGTGTGAATGCAGCCTTATCCTGATCATCATCCTGAGATCTGCACTTTGGTCGGACATTTTTCTGTATACTGCCTGGAACCTGGGAAAATTTTGTTTTAATGAAAAAAAAAAAACAACAGTTACTATATGAAAAATAATTTCCAGAGCACTATGAATTAGCTACAGAGATATGGGTGTGGGTGGGCTAATTACTTCAGGTCAGGGCGGAGCCCAAAAATAACTCTGCTTTCTGTAAATGTAAAGTTATCTTTTAGGTCTGCTATAAGTATCTATCTATCTATCTGTTCAGTGAAGCATTTCGTTTGTTACCAGCATAAGAAAATAATTCAAATCAGCCACAGATATAATGAACACTAACCAAGTAAGCTTCTGTTTTTAAATATCTACATGCTGCAATTTTAAATTGTTAAATGTATACATGTTTTCATATTTAACTAATTCGACTACAGTTTACACATAGTATTTTCACATTCTAGTTAAAGCCAACTTAGGTATCCCCCTTCCCAAAATCCTGCACTTGCCACTGGACTTGCCACTGGACAGACAAGAGGTCTGTATGCACCAGATCTCCCAGGAGGATAGGAAAATATGCAAGCATCATTGGAACCAGCAGTGACACGTGTCGGACAAAGAGGCAGGCTTGCTATAAATGAAACCATGGTCTTCGCAGTTGCTAGTTAACACAGTATGGTGAGAAGCTGACAGTACTGCTTAGATACAACTGGATACACTGCAGGTGCATAATGCTACATGGTTTTCTGTGAACACTGCCAATCAGCACAAACAACAAAAACAACTTTTAGGGTAAGTTTTCTAAAATTGTGGGTATTTTACTAATTTATATTACAGCTGTAACCTTACTTTTGTAGGCATATTACATGCCATTACAAGTACAGATGCAATTAAAATGACAGCAGATAATTGATAATAGGGAGTAATATGCCTAAAATTTGGGTGGTGCATTTGTGGCATATTATTTATATTAAAACTCTATCATTGCACATTACAATACAATGTTTGTCTCTAAATTCGATCAATTTAAAATGAAAAAAAAAAAAATGTAAGTTCATAATAATTTGAATACAAATCTTTATTTATATTTTACACTTTGCATTATCTATGTATTGATTTTTTTTTTAATGTGTAATGTTTAAAGTGTCCTTTCAAAAATCCATTAATGCTTGGAATGCTTTTTTTCACAACCTGTATGATTGAAATATATATTTTGTCATATATTTGAACATAATTTCCTGAGATTTTTGCATATTTATAAAGAAGTAAATAATGCATATTTACCAAGCATTCATTGCAGATGTATTTTCCTGGTGCATGTAGTTCAAATTATAGTGACTGATTCACCTTTAGCGAGTTTTTGGTAAAATTCACATTCACTGCTTTATAAATTTATGCCCCTGTAGAAGCATTTTTGCTGAGTGAAAAGTTGGTGTAATATATACCTATATTCATTCCAAATAAAATGGTTTAGCAAACATGCTTACTCTTATCTATTGGCGGCTTGTAAAAAAATATGCTTACATAACAGGTAGTTCCAATATGGCACATCAGTTTGGTTAATGTGTTATTATTTATGACAGAATACAAATATATAAAAAATTTGCAAATATGTTTAATATTGTATCAGAAAAAAATGGATGAGGATTTAAACAACGAAATTATGTATTTGTACACATTTCAAGACAAGACAGCCTGTAGGAACTTGTATTTGCAGAATCACAGGTGAAATTAGAGTGTTTCTGTTACTAATTTTGTGTGGACTGACCATATCATTAGTCATAGTTATGGCTAGGTGCATACAGTAGATGCAGTTTTCAGTGAGACTGTGCTGCATTGCAGGTGCAAGTTGCTTGATGCATTACCCAAAGGCATCTGTCAAACAAGGCAGAATCCTGTAGCTAAAGATCATTTGTTCCATTCCATTGGCAACATGTTAATATACATTGAAGAAGAAAAGGAATTTTGGCATCATTCATTTAGTGGAAATATACTTGTAGCACACCAAATCTTAAATTGTTACTGTCTGAAGGGTCCATCCACATCCAACTTTTTAGCAGTGGCTGGGCACAGTTGGGCTGAACCAGTTACTGGCTTTTTATATCTCTGACTTGGATCTGCCACTGGGTGCAATGTGATTCTGAATAGTTTAAAGCAAATCAAAAATTCAACAGAAAATGGGAGGTAGCCTTATAAGGCCCCGTACACACCATTAAAAAAATCTGTTCAAATCGGTCTGACAGACCGATTTGATCAGATTTGTCTGCTGGGCTATTTTGGTTTGATCGCTGTACACGCGATCAAACCAAAATCCCCGCCGGCAGACAGCGCGGTGATGTGGTGGTGACGTTGACCCCGCCACGTCACCGCACCAGGAAGTAAAACACTTCTGCGCATGCGTCGAATCCATTCGATGCATGTGCGGGCAGATATGTCTGCTGGTTAGCGTACTAACCAGCAGACATATCAGACGGACGGATTCCCAGCAGACAGATTTTAAAGCATGCTTTAAAATCTGTCTGCTGGAAAAATCTGTCTGTCCGCCCGTACACACGATCGAATCTGTCTGCTGAAACGGTCTGTCAGACCGTTTCCAGCAGATAGATTCGATCGTGTGTACGCGGCCTTATATCCATGATAACTGTACATGCCTTTTGCTACTACTTGTATTGTACATCTGCAAAACTTGATATGCCAAGAACTCTTCAATACAGTAATTGGAAAACACTGATATAACTGGAAATTTAAGCTTTAAGTGATTCTATGTAATATTTTTTTTTTTATTCCAGACAACTTATTGTGAAAATGACACGTAAGATCTTTAATACAAGGGAGCGGTGGAGACAGCAAAATGTTAATAGTGCATTTGCTGAGCTGAGAAAACTAATTCCTACCCATCCACCTGACAAGAAGCTAAGCAAGAATGAAACTTTAAGGCTGGCTATGAGATATATCAATTTTCTCATTAACATCTTGGCAGACCAAGGGATAACAAAAGCTGGAGCAACCTCTCATACAAATATTTGGGGAGTCTTTGAACCTGAGCCTCAGTTTTCAAATATAAAACATTGGACAGTAATAGACCAGAGCAGCGACCCTTCTCCTGGAACAAGCAGCGACACACAAGAATGTTGGTCATTAGATCCTTCACCGCAGCACTGACTGAAATGAATCAAGTGTTACTGGACTGTAATGAACATTTTAGTGTTTCTGTGGGTCTACCTATCATATTTATATAACTGTTAAATATCAGTTTGGTGAAGCAAGACTTTGGACTTTTCACAAAGTGGTAATTCAGTTGGATATGACTCCTGATTTCACTTTTTATCCTAGCATAATAGAAGTGGATTACTGGATCTACACAAGTCTTTGTCAACTGAAAACAAAGCAGTCATCAAATGGCTTTAATTTTCCTGCAAACTGCTAAGTATTTGTGGAAGACTATCATGTCAAGTAAAATGTATGATGTGGTTACTTATTAACATCTACATATATGTAGGCAGCTAACCCAGACATGCACTTATATATACCTCTGCTGGTAGTCATAAAGCACAACTGTTAAGGTACCAATGACATCAACCAACAGCTAGGCGAATGATGGCTGCTCATTTATTATATAAAAGTACACCAGAGGCGCCCAGGGGCGATTCAGTTCGCATGTGTTGCGCTATATACGTTTTTCACTCACTCACTCATGTAAAGAGCATTCATTTGCTGTAACCCATAACAGTCTCTCATTCCTCAGCCTTCTCTACAGTCCTCTATGCTGATTTCCGATTAGTCTCCACTGTTCACTGAACAATATTAAATATTTTATACTGTAGTAGTGATCACCAAATATTTTCATACTGCAGACAAGTAAAAGGGATGTTATAACAAAACACAGTAGGAAGTTAGAATGCAACACAAAATCTGTTTAATTTAAGAGCGCAAGTTCAGTTCAGTTTATTATTTGCCCAATAATGTACCGATAGATATTTATTTTGATGGGTGCTTTCAACTATTTTTGTTAATTTATTTTAAAGCACCTAATATACAGACATAGAAAGTACCCATTTTAAAAATGTGATGGTGGCTGAGTTTGAAAAACTAAGACAATCCTCTTAACTATATATATTATAACCTTTATAACTGCTAAATAAACTGTTTTGCTATTTATTTATTTATTTAATTAGTAATAATAACAATAATAATGATTAAAACTCAATGATACATTTAAGCCATGGATTTTGATGTTTTCTATAAAGGCATTTTGCTTTAAAAAAGATTGGTGGCTTCCCATTCATTTTATGGGTATCCAGTGACTTGGATTTACTTTGATTTGATTTACCTGTTCAATTAGCAAAATGTATGATCTTTAAATTTGGCAAATTGTGCAGGGTGTACCCCACAACAACATAAAATCAAATTTAAGATTTTAGCAGTTCATTGATTTATCAATTTCTGACTACTATGGGCTATTCCAGTAATGTGTTCACTTATAAACAACTGATTTACATTTATCTGGTATATGTTTCTGTAACTTTTAGTATAATTGTCATTTTGTTTAGGTTTCCTTCATCTTGTTAAAATTAACTAGACACATTATCTAGTTAGCTGCATTTGCCAAAGAAGGTTTTTTTTTTTATAGCCTCTGAAATAACTATTTTGTATATATTTGTTAACAATAAATTATTAAATACATTTTGCCAACTTGTACATTGTTTTTTTTTTTTACTTCTTTACAAATAGAATGTCAATAAAAAGTAAACACAGTACCTTAAAGTACAGCCAAAGCTTTTGTGGTCACAGGATTACATTTACTTTTGTCCTCCTGTGATCCAGAGTCAGCTGATAGTGGGGCAAAGTCACGGCAAACTCCGAAAGAATGCAGACAGTATTGTCAGAATCCACCTGGCTGCCTGATTTACAGCTGACTCCACCTTTCAGTGTGTGACTGATAGATGCAGCCTTTTTCATCCACCCCTTTCCTAGTCTAGTGCTCCATTGAGTGCTGGAGGAGCAGAATAGAGAGCCTTGGCATTTTCTTTGATGGGGAGATGCTCTTTATGGCTCTTCCCTTCTACAAGGACTGCAAACACTGCATTTAGGCATGGGATGAAATCTGCTACTCCTCCCATCCAGTGTAGCTTATTTGCCCGTGTCATATAAAACCAAAAATGTAAGTTGCCATTAACTTCTATTCCACTATAGGGCCAAATATCATTTAGTAGGATGTGTTTATTACTTGTAAACTATTTTTGTTGCTTTGTGAGTACAACAAGATCCACACAGTTCCCTGCACATCAAGCAAAATAACAAAAGTCACTGATTTGTGCTGTTGTGCTTCAACTTCATTTGATATGGTATAACCCTTTTGCCTTACTGTGACTAATCCTTGTGATAGTACATTAGAAAGCCAGAGATAGTCTTGTCTTTGGTTGTCACAAAAATTACATCTATTTCCAAGCCCTTGTAGACTTCCCTGTTCACAGGGTAAGAATGCTGATGTGCAATGTAAGTGCAGACGTTAGTTACATTGACCTGGGCTTATTCTGTTATGTTGTAAATGTTTTGTAGCTCCTCCAGTACACTTTTTCGCTCCTAATGAGTTTCATGAACAGACCACTGCAAATGCTGGGGTATGTTCCTGATTATAATGAGAAGTGAAGAAGTAGCTTGGATTAGCTACAAAACATATTCAACATTATAGAACAAGTCCAGCTGAATGTGACTAACTAGTAGTTATACCACGACCTGGATAAATGTGATCCTAGTGCTGAACATCTTGCAACTCCTTCTAGTGCAGATATTTTGTTTTCAATGGAATTAGTTACAAGATAGCAAACTTTAGGGCCACATTGCATGTGTGCTATCTAGCAGTGGTGTGCAGAGCTTCTGAAGAGAGCAATGAGATCCCTCGTCACCTTATGGTGAGGATTCTTCCTCTTTTCCAATGTTATTTATTTATAATGGTTAATAGCTTGTTATGTGGTACACCTGTCACACTGGAAAAGTATTTGGCAAGTGTTTTAACAAGTTTTTGGTATAACAATGCAAATCAATTGACAAGTTACCTAGTTACCATTGGCTTTCAGGAGACATTAAATAATTTACAAATTTGCCCCTGTTTGTGATCCCAGACTTGCTTTTGCTTAATGCATAATATTAGGTCCTCTGCATGTAATGTCTTAGCCAGTTTTCAAATCAATAGCCAGCCCTGTGCCTCACATGGTTACGCAGAATGTATTTTGCCTTATGTGTATTGCATGCGGCAAGCACCTGAATTCCCTATACTGTATCATCTGTGCCCAGTCTTGCCACATAGAGTTAATCCAGCGCTGAGTAATCCTCTTTTAATGTTCAGTGAAAATGAACAGCCTTCCAGATAAAACCCTGCCTAAATCAAAAGTCTGTTTTCTCTCTTCTTGCTTTGAGTGAGAGGTTATTTACATATCTAGCTAGGACATGTTTATCATATGTTTTATTTATCATAACATGAGGTGATATAACATAATAACACATCCTAGTAATATACAATGAACTTTGGATCACCTCTTGTTATGATAAACATGTCCAAGCTAGATTTGTAAATAACCTGTTACTGAAAGCAATAACAGAGAAACGGACTTTATAATTTGGCAAGTTTTTATCTGGAATTCTGTTAATTTGCACTGAACTTTAAAAGAGGATTACTCAGCGCTGGATTAACTCTGTGTGGCAAGACTGGGCACAGATGATAGGAAATCTTATACTCTACACTGTGACCATGGGCGTCCGCTCCATAGGGCAAGGGAGGGTGCTCGCCCCCCCCCTGGAATCGCCAGGAGCAGGGCTGGACTGACTCTGTGGCCGCTTTAAGCACTGCAGTTCTCTCCTCCGTCTGTCCTCGGCGCTTGTATTGTATATCACAGAGCTGGGTCTGTGTGCAAGGTCCCGCCCCCCTAGTTGTCTGATAGTTCTCTGTTCCACATGAGGTAAGGTTGGGAAGGTATCAGCACTTTCCTGATTCAGTCTGCATGTTTACAACCTTGCCTCTCCTGGACAGTCTTCTCTCCCCCCTTCCACTCATTTCTATCCTGCTTTCACTTTCACAGTGTCCCGATGTTTGTGGGAGATCACCACCTCTGCCCCCCCCCTCCCCCAGCCTCCTGTTATCTCTCCCTGCTTTAGACAATCTCTTCCTGCTCTGTATATTGACCCCCCCCCCCTCCTCTCCTGTGTCCTTCTGTCGGACCCCCTCCTCTCTCTACCTGCACAGAGAAACTGATTGATGTTTTCTCCTGTCTGTGCTGCTGAACCTGCCTCTACTCAGCCAACAGGTAATAACAGACTTTCAGGCTTCATATCACTGCTAATTGTGAAGACAAGACAGCTGTTATTTCAGATTCTATTTCTAGTAAGGACCCATTCACAAGGGGTGCAAACATGCATCTCCCATGCAGGGCTGTCATTTATCAGCAGGGGGGCACATAGGTGTTGTGTGCATCCCTGTGTCATCACCCCATTCATAACTACTGGGACGTGAGGCTGCATGGACACAGCCTATGTATCATAATATGACATGCAGGTGCGGGTCCCAATAGAAGTGAATGGGACGCTGGCACAGAGATGGCACACAATGCCCGTACATCCCTTTGCTGATAAGAGAGGACACACATGTCTGCACCACATGTGAATGGGCCCCAAAGAATTAGTGCGCACGGAGGCTTAGTGAGCTCTCCAGGCATACGATAACAACAGGAGTGACTAAACCTGCCCATAGATGGATGGAAATGTAACGGCTCCAGCAAGGATCGGACAAGTTTCAATCCTTCTGTAGTCATTCTTGCTAAAGAGACATCAATTTAATCATCAACTTCTCTCCAACCCGCAGGAATGTTTCTTTAGATTTGCAGCTCCGATATCGATGTTTCAGCGGAAAGGGTTCCCTATACCCACCTTAGTTGTGTGGATTGGGGGGATCCATTCAATTTTTTAGACAAAAATAAAAACGATCCATCTATGGCCAGCCTCCAGCTTACTTACCATACGTTATACAATCTGATTGTACAATATCTTTTGGATCTACCACCAGCTATGTAGTACAGAGGCCTGCCTGATTGGATACTGCTTAAATTAATTGTTTAGGTTGTCCATAGATTACATCGTTTTTGTAAATCTAAAGGAGATTGTACAATCAGATTGTATAGTGTATGCTATACCTACAGTATAGTGTTCTTGTGCATGAGTACTAACAGTGACAAATGTATTACCTGTTATCTTTATTCTCACCTATGCAGATTTGTTTTCCCAGGAACTTGGTCTCTAGGGTTGCACAAATACCTGTTTTGTACCAACAATACTTGTGCTCAAGTACTCGCTGATACCAGTTGCCAATACCTTGCGGTGCGATTTGAGCCCATACGAAATGACTGGGCTTAAATCGCACTGTAAAGAATCACATGTGATTTGAACAGGAATCTGGTGTGATTCCTGTCTGAATCACATGTGGCTTCCTGCACCACTCCTGTGTGAACCCCAGCTGAAGTCATTATGACAAGCCGGGGTTAACACAGGAGCAGTGTGAGAAACAGCATGTGATTCAGACAGGAATCGCACCACTTTCCTGTTCAAAATCACATGTGATTCTTTACAGTGCGATTTAAGCCCAGTCATTTCATTTTTGCAGGATCCTGTGTAATGTTAAGTGGGCCAGAGGTGCAGGGTGCTGTGTAATGTAAAGTGGGCCAGAGGTGCAGGGTGCTGTGTAATGTAAAGGGGCCCAGAGGTGCAGGGTGCTGTGTAATGTAAAGGGGTCCAGAGGTGCAGGGTGCTGTGTAATTTAAAGAGCCCCAGAGGCGCAGGGTGCTGTGTAATGTAAAGGGGGCCAAAGGTGCAGGGTGCTGTGAAATGTAAAGGGGCCCAGAGGTGCAGGGTGCTGTGTAATGTAAAGGGGCCCAGAGGTGCAGGGTGCTGTGTAATGTAAAGGGGCCCAGAGGTGCAGGGTGCTGTGTAATGTAAAGGGGCCCAGAGGTGCAGGGTGCTGTGTAATGTAAAGGGCCACAGAGGTGCAGGGTGCTGTGTAATGTAAAGTGGGCCAGAGGTGCAGGGTGCTGTGTAATGTAAAGTGGGCCAGAGGTGCAGGGTGCTGTGTAATGTAAAGGGGCCCAGAGGTGCAGGGTGCTGTGTAATGTAAAGGGGCCCAGAGGTGCAGGGTGCTGTGTAATGTAAAGGGGCCCAGAGGTGCAGGGTGCTGTGTAATGTAAAGGGGCCCAGAGGTGCAGGGTGCTGTGTAATGTAAAGGGGCCCATAGGTGCAGGGTGCTGTGTAATGTAAAGGGGCCCAGAGGTGCAGGGTGCTGTGTAATGTAAAGGGGCCCAGAGGTGCAGGGTGCCGTGTAACGTAAAGGGGGCCAGTGATGAATGGTGCTGTGTAATGTAAAGGGGTCCAGAGGTGCAGCTGTGGAGAGGGGGTACACGGTAGTGACAAAGAGATATTAAAAAGATGCAGGGGGCACAGTGGGGTGTTTTTTACATTTTAACATGGGGGCGGTCGCTTCTAACCCCTTTCCAGTCAAAGAAAGGGTAAAATGCGACTCTGTATTGCCGCTGCCGAAGCGCCCCCCCCCCCCCCTGAAAAAATTTCAGCGGACGCCCATGATTGTGACATATAAAAAAAAAAAAGGTTAAGGACCTTGCCTCTTTTTGTGATTCAGCACTGAGTAAACAAAATGTGCTATAAAAAAAATAGAGCAACAATTTAAAAAAATGCAATATTTTTTACTTTTTGCTATAATAAATATCCCCAAAAAAGATATTTTCCTCAGTTTAGGCCGATACGTATTCTTCTACCTATTTTTGGTAAAAAAAAAAAAAAAAGGCAATAAGCATTTAACGATTGGTTTGCGCAAAATTTATATTGTTTACAAAATAGGGGATAGTTTTATGGCATTTTTATTAATATATTTTTTTCTACTACTAATGGCGGCGATCAGCGATTTTTGTCATGACTGCGACATTATGTCGGACACATTGGACAATTTTGACACATTTTTGGGACCATTGTCATTTTCACAGCAAAAAATGCTATAAAAATGCATTGATTACTGTGAAAATGACAATTGCAGTTTAGGAGTTAACCACTAGGAGGCGCTGTATGGGTTAAGTGTGACCTCATATGTGTTTCCTACTGTAGGGGGTGGGGCTGGACGTGTGACATCATTGATCGTCTTTCTCTATATCAGGGAACAGACGATCAATGACACTGCCACTGTGAAGAACAGGGAAGGTGTGTTTACACACGCCCCTCCCCGTTCTTCAGCGCCGGAGACCGATCGCGGGACACCGGCGGCGATCGGGTCCGCGGGTCCCGCGGCCGTGGTCACGGAGCTTCGGAACGATACGTGGGCATGCGCGACCCACTGCTGGGCACTTAAAGAGGACGTGCCCAGCTATTTTCATAATTGATTAGTTGGTCAGCCGACTAGTTGGCTGGCATGAAACAAAAAAACAAAAAAACTAAAAAAAAGGTTAGCCTGCATACAGAATGCATTTTTTGTTTACATACCAGTAAATACAGTGCAGCACGCATACAGCTCAGTACACCGTCCATACATGTCAGTAAGTAGCTGAGAATATGTGAATGCCGCAGGGCTTCACCGCCTGTTTCCCTTACTGTGGATGGCGGCGCCTGGAGCTGCCAGGATCGAGGATTGGCCATGGCGGGGGACAACATCGCTGTAATAAGGACAGGTACGTGTCCTTATTAAAAGTCAGCAGCTACAGTGTTAGTAGCTGCTGACTTTTAATTTTTTTTTTTTTTTTTTAATGGAACCTCCGCTTTAAGTATAACATGTTTGTAATTTAAAACAAAACATGTATATTTGTACCTTTTAAAATCAATTTAAGTGATTCAAAAGGCAGAAGGTTTGTTACCTTGCTATAGGGCAGTGGTTCTCAACCTGGGGGCCGGGGCCCCCTCGGGGGTCAAATTATGATTTGCCAGGGGTCCCTGAATCCTGGGCTGTTCTTGAAGCCCGCACCACTCTCCCTGCTTTTTGTGGCCGCCCAGCTAGGCTGTCCATGGAGCCCGTAGCCTCCCACTCAGCCTCTTCGCAGCCGCCCATTCAGTTCACAGCATGGGTGGGGGGAAGGGGCTGGAGGTCAACTGACTGGGGAGGAATGTGAAGTGGGAGGGGCTGGAGGAGACCCCATCTCCTGATTCCGGCATAGGTGCCACTGCTACAAGATGCCACAAAGTAGGAGGCACAGCATCACTACCTGTGATTATAGTTGCCATTAAAAGTCCCTACTACAGTTCTCAGATCAGCAGGCGACCTTGTTCAAGAGCAACTAATCCACTCCTCCCACCAAGGAGTAAGAGAAGGAATAAAAAATAAAGAATACATGGAAGGGAGAGAAAAAGAGGGTTGGAACAAAGAAAAAGGGAGAGAAAGAACACGAAAGACAGCTGGGGGGATGGGGGGAAAACAAGACATTTGGATAGAGAGAGACTAAAGGGAAAGAAAGGAGAACAAAGAGAGTAGTACATCCGAAAATGTACCATAAGGGCTTTTAATACTGTACAAGTGGAAGGGACTCGGGGAGAGCTAAATGTCTGTGGGTTAGGGGTGCAAATTACTTGTCTTGCCCCGGGTGCTGACAACCCACGATACAAAAATTATTTTACTGTTAGGGGTCCCCACAACTTGGGAAATTTTATTAAGGGGTCACGGCACTAGGAAGGTTGAGAACCACTGCTATAGGGGCACTCTATACTATAATTTGTGGCTTCCAATAGCGATACTCTGAAGGCAGGAGGAGCCAGAAGTGCCGGTGGGGGACCTCAAAAGAGTAGGGTCAGGGCTGCTCTGTACCAGATTCGAGCTCTATTTTGTTCCCTAACCATATAGCTGCTTATTTATTTTTAGCACCGGATATAAATATTCAAGAATGCATTTTTGAGGTTTTTATCCGATTAATTGAAACAATAATCGGCCAACTAATATCTTATGAAAATGATCGTTAGTTGCAGTACTATAGTACTACATTTACAATGTTAGAATTCTACCCATCCACATACTCCCTGTTTTGCATATACTTCATCAGATTTATGCATGACTAAGGAACCTCCTGGTGGTTACAACATTTTGCATTCCACTATATGACATACTCAACGAACGTCAATTCTTGTTAAGGTGTGCTGACAAAAAAACAATAAAAGGCAAAGTACCTCTAAAGGCCCATACACACGATCTGACTTTTTGACAACAAATGTCCGAATGAGCCTGTTTGATCGGACAATCCAACCGTGTGTATGCTCCATCGGACAAATGTTTGCTGTGAGAACAGACAAACCTACCAGCATCAAATGTCCTACGTCGGATAATCTGATCGTGTGTACACAAGTCCATCGGACTTAAGTCCAAAATACAAGCATGCATGCTCAGAACGAATGCTAAAGATCAGCCAACACTAGCAGAAGTTACCCACGGGGTGGCGGTAAAGAGCTGAAAAAACATGTGATTTGGTGAAAGTTGACTGAAAAAGTCCTGCCGTGTGTAAGCATACCAAGTTCACGGCCATTGGCCATTCGAAGCAAAATCCATGGAAAGGTCAGTCCGATTGTGTGTATGAGACTTAAGTGTAGACTTAAAGGGCCAGATTCTCAGCGGCGTTACGATGGAGTATCTCAGATACCCCGTCGTATCGCCGTTTTTTTTGTCTCGTACCTATGCGCGTGATGCTAAGCATCACTTTTGCATAGATACGCTTCTACATCCGACAAGTGTAAAACCATTACACTTGCGGATCGGAGGTGTAATGACAACTCCGGCCACTAGGTGGCCTTTACGTTGTTTTCGCATTTGCATATGCAAATGCGGTAGTACGCCGATTCTCTATCGCTTTTACGCCGCCCCGTCGTCGCGTACGTCGTTTTTGTTCGCGTAAGGTTACCCCAGCTTCTATGTGGAGTAACCTTACGAAGTACCGTCGGATGCCATGTTAAGTATGGCGTCGGGTCAGCGTCGGCTTTTTCCGTCGCTTACGTCGTTTTACTAACTTGTTCGCTAATAGGGCATTGCGTAAGCGTCGATCACGTCGTTTTGACGTCGGTTTCAACGACGCTGTCCGACGTGAGCTGGAGCATGCGCACTGGGCTTTTTCCCCGGCCGGCGCATGCGCAGTTCATTCGACGCGGGGGCGCGCTTAATTTAAATACAAGTCACCCCATTTGAATTGCGCGGGTTTACGCTGCGCGATTTACGCGACGCAGGCGAAACCTACGGAGCAAGTGCTTAGAGAATAAAGCACTTGCTCTAGTACGATGTGGCGGCGTAGTGTAACTGTCTTACGCTACGCCGCCGGAATTCTTAGAGAATCTGGCCCTAAATGTATTTGTTAAAACTCAAAAATGGCCACTCACATGGTGGAAGAGAAAGGAATGCTGATCATAATTATAAGCATTCCTGTCTCTTCCACCATGTGAGTGGCCATTTGTGAGTTTTAACAAATACATTTCTGTTTCAAACCTACACTTATAGGCAAGTTCCCGTTTCTATTTTATTTTTTTTTGTTTTCTTTTAGAGCCTGCTTCTTGCTCCAGGGATCAGCTAGCCCAAGAGGAAGGACTTGATATATCTTTTTATTAGACCTATTGGACTTTTATACTATTATCTGTTTATTTGCTTTTTAAAGTGGTAGTAAATTCAGAATGTTTCAAATCCGCTGACATTCAGGTTTTTTATAACAGAAGAGATCCTAGAGGTCTCTTCTGTTATACATTTCCTTCCTGCCTGTCAGCAAGTAATGTGATCTAAACAGACCCGGACTGGCCATAGGGCATATGCCCGGTGGGTCGGCCCGGCCAGGGCCGCCCACGCCGTAGCCTGTTGCTGTTCAGGCCGCACAGCGGTAGGTAAGCGCCGACCGCGGCTATGCGGCCGTGCCTGTGTCTGCAGTGGAACTTTCGGCTGCGCTGTGTGTCTCTCTCAAACACAGCTCAGCCTCAGAGCCAATATGTACAGTTCCGCTCTCTGATCCTAGGGACTGCTCCTCCTCCAGCCAAGGTGTCACAGTCTGCACGGTGGGGCAAGGGGGAGAGCTGCAGGCTGCTGGCAGGATGTTTCCCCCACTCACCCCTTCCCCTTCTCTTGTCAGGACTCGGCAGCACATGTCAGGAGATGTCCCCACAACAGCAGCCAATTGGAAGAAATAGACGGGCATCATGGGAAATGTAGTCCCAGAGAGATAGGTGGCCCAATTGTTTTCAGCAGGCAGCTGACTACACTCCCCAGCATGCACCCTGCTGGGGGGGGGGGGGGAGAACCAAAAACACGCTGAGGAGTGCTTATAGCAGCACTTATAGGAGACATGTAAAATGAAAGAGAGGACTGTGCTGGGGGAACTAATAGCCCCAGCACCACCAGAGAGAGCCACACTGTGCCGCACCACCAGAGACAGCCACGCTGTACCGCACCACCAGAGAGAGCCAGCCACGCTGTACCGCACCACCAGGTAGAGCCACGCTGCACCGCATCACCAGGGAGAGCCACGATGTACACTGTTCCTTCACCACCAGAGAGAGAGCCACGCTGTACCGCACCACCAAAAAGAGAGCAGGTCAGTGTCACTGGGCAGTGTGGGCACAATAGGAGACATACAGTACTAGCATTGTATGGCCACAATAGGACTGGGACACTGTAATATAAAGGGGACTACACTGTAAAGGGGCACTGTAATCAGCCGTCATGACTAAGCACTGAATAGGTGCGAAACGCGTCTGCTGTCCTCACGATTTTTGCTGTAAATTTGTGGTGTATGCTTTTGTTTTAAACGACTCAAGTGTCTTTTGGAGTGCGGCTGTCCATCCATTTTCGCTACTTTCCATGCTCCACTACAAGGATAGAGATGCTATCCTTCACAATGCCAGGATCAAACCAGAGGCCATGAAAGTTGACAACGCCAAAATATAATTTTTTCCTGATTTTTTTCTGCTGAGCTGCAAAAACAACGTGAAAAGTTTCTTGATGTTAAACGTCGCCTTAGAGCTCTGGATGTAAAATATGCTATGTTATACCCTTCCCGACTGAGAGTGGAAGCATTGGGATCCGTTCACTTTTTTGATCTACCATCTGCGGCCGCACAATGGATGGACAGGGAGGAACAGTCAGTCAGGGAAAGCCGTAACCGACGTTGTGCTCAACAAGACGGGTGATATACTTGTAACAGAATGAACCGTGACAGACTGAGATATTCCTATGTCTAGGGTCACCTTTTGTCCACTAGGGCCATAGGGTGACAAAGAATCATAATTCATATATTACATGAGATGGGACATTAATAATAATTCATATTGCAGGACTGGAATATTACAAAAGTGGTTCATGTGGACTTGAGACCAGGTTACCCAGACAGTGACACATCCCTCTGTATAATAGGCTTTTGAAATGTTAAGTGAAGTTGGCTCTTCAATGTGAAAGACTCCTTCATTGTGTGAAGCTCTCTGTTTACCCTATTGTGTTATTCTAAAGGTTAATTGAATTCTATGGATACAGGAATGTATTAATGCTCAGGTGTGATAGTATTTGGTTTTATGTCATCCTCTCTGAGTTAACTCTATTGATGATGCGGTGCCGACGTGTCTACATAATTAACTTACCTGAATGCCTTTTAAGGTGATTGAAGCCCCCCATGGTGTGAAGGGGGGGTGGAGACTACATTGTCCTGTGATTAACTGCATTATGCTTGAAACTGTATAAGAAGCTGAGAAAATATCAATAAAGGGTCATATCTTTGGAAGCAAGTACGGAGCTCTGTCTCGTCTTATTCTGGGAAAGGATATGGATCGTGTATGCAAGATTGTCGCAATGTGTCAGATAAGCTTGTCGTGGTTGGATGGAAGGTCGTAAGCGCTGGTGACCGTTACAATACTGTTTAACTCATTTTTGTTATGACCCTTATTTTTACTTGCCAAGGCGGAAAAGCTGCTGATGTTTAGATCCTTTTTTTTTTTCTTTTTTGACACCAGGGCTACCTGTTCTAGCTGTTGAGAAGTTTAGACGCTTATGTGTGCTTCCACTGCTGCCTTCGTGATGGTCTGGTCTGGGGCACGCAAGTTTGGCCATGTTGGCCTGTTATTATCTGTTATTATTTTTATTTTATTTAGTTTTTTTGCTGTTTTCTCACTTTTTTGAAGGCTCCGCTGTGGGATCATCATCACTGTCATTCCAAATGTTCCTTAGGGCTATTGGCCCCCAAGTGACTGCCTCACCTGCCTGCTATGGGGTATACCTCATGTTGGAACTGTCACAGCTGCTATATTGCTTTATTTTACTTTGCCGTTTTCCAGGTTCATTCAGTGGTCTGCTAATGATTTTCTATTTCAGTGTTCCATGCTACCTCACCTCACGATGCTATGACTATACTAGAGTTATCCTTATTTTGATAGTTTGGGTATTGCAATGTCTAAGATAACCAGAATTATGTCCTGGAATGTCAGGGGATTGAACAACCCTGTCAAGCGTTTGGCTGTGCTTCGTACAGTCAAGCGGGTAAATGCGGATATCGTTTGTCTGCAGGAAACTCACCTCTCCCTGACCTCTACACCCCAATTTGCCGTGAGACAATTCAGTCACCAATATCATGCTACTTTCTTGGTGTACTCAAGGGTGGTGAGCCTTCTGGTTAGGCGTGTGTAAAATTCTCGGCTCTAGAGGTGCAAACTGATCCAGATGGTTGTTATGTTTTTGCTCTGTGTTCTCTTTACCGGACCAAATGTATTCTTGCAGGGATGTATATTCCCCCTCCCTTTTCAACTACTATCCTGAAGATACTGACAGACTTTATTGTTCGCTACCCGGGTATTGGTGATTGGTGATTTCAATAATTATCTAGACCAGGGGTCTCCAAACTGCGGCCCGAGGGCCAGATGTGGCCCTTTGCAAGCCTTTATCCGGCCCTTGGGGCACAATTCCTCCCACTGACATGAGGCACTATTCCTTCCATTGACACCAACAATGGGGCACTATATTATCCACTGATACCAATGATGGGATACTATTCCTCCTACTAGTAAGGGGAATACTCCTCTTTCTATTGACCACCAACCCTGAGGTCATATTTGTTCTCACTGATGCCGGCCCGTGACATTTTCTTCTCTTGCTGGCCCCAATCCGGTCCTCCTAAAGTTTGAATGGCAATAAAGTGGCCCTTTGTTTGAAAAGTTTGGAGACCCCTGATCTAGACCATGCCAAAGATAGACTTTCTGTTCGAGGGGGGGATGAGCTGCAGAGACGGAATGAGCCTACCCCATTTGCCCATTTACTATTAGAAATAGGGCCTAACAGATGTTTGGAGGATGCACAACCCAGATGCCAAAATCTACTCATGTCAATCTGCTTCGGTGGGGGGTTTGTCCAGAATTGATCTGGGATTAGGGAATGATTTACTACTGCCAATGTTAGAATCCTCACAATATCATCCCCGGCAGGTCTCGAATCATTCCCCTTTGTCGATAGACATTCGATTTGGGGCGTGTAGAGGTAACACCCTCTGGAAACGTAACCCTTTTTGGCTCTCGCTTATTCCGGAGCCTGACCCCATACAGTACCTGATCTCCTTACAACTTTTTTTAGACACAACTTAGACTCTGCAACACTGGGTGTGGCCTGGGAGACAGCTAAGGCTTTTTTGAGAGGGCAGTTTAACAGAGTAATTTCCCGGATTAAAACCTCCACTAAGAAGTGGGAGATGTTGGTCCTGGAGGAGGCAAGCTCCTCCGAGGCCAGATATGTTGCTGACCCCACAGATGATACGAAACGCTCATGGCTGGCTGCTCAATCTATGCTGAAGGACCTGTCTTTGCAACTAGTCGAGAATAAACGTTTTTTCCTACAACAAAGTCACTTTGAGGAGGGCGAGAATACAGGGCATATGTTAGCGTTATTGGCCCGGTCACAGCAGTCATCCTCACACATTGTGTCTATATTGGCGGCTAGTGGGACTCCCTGTTATTCTACTCTAGCTATCACTGACGTTTTTAAACACTTTTTTCAGGATGTTTATTCATTCAATATTAGGCCTACCCAGAGTGACATTTGTACGTTTCTGGATAGATACCCCGTGCCATGTTTGTCCACGTCGGACGCTGCCCTGCTCAATGCCCCACTGGCCGAGGAGGAATTTATGGAGGCTCTGGCTCATGCAAAAAATGGTCGGCTACTGGGGTAGACGGGTTACCATCCGAGGTGTACAAACGGTACTCAGTTCAACTTCTTCCGATCCTCCTTAAAGTATAAAACCATGCATTTGAAACAGGGACTCTCCCTTCATCCATGAACGAGGCCCTTATCGTGGAGCTGTTAAAACCTGGCAAGGATGCTTTGTCACCGGACTCATATAGACCAATTTTGTTACTCACTTTTGATGTTAAATTACTGGCTAGGATCCTGGCCAATAGATTGGCCAGCTGCATCCAGAAAGTGGTTCATAGAGATCAGTCTGGGTTTATTCCTACAAGGTCTACATCTCAGAATTTACGCAGACTTTTTCTGAATTTACAAGTCCCCACGGATAACATAGGCAATAGGGCGGTCCTATCTTTGGACGCTGCCAAAGCGTTCGACAGTGTGGAATGACCCTAAATTTGGGAGGTATTGACAAAATTTGGGGTGGGTCCCTCATTTTTGAAATGGGTTCAACTACTGTACAGCTCCCCGACGGTGAGATTGCGCATTAATGGTGATGTATCAGACTCATTCCGCTTTGCTAGAGGCACTTATCAGGGGTGCCATTTGTCGCCCCTGTTGTTTGCCCTGGCCCTAGAGCCCCTGACTATACATATCAGGGAGTCGCAGGACATAGTAGGGTTTCATCGGGGGCCGAGAAAAGATGTTGTCTCCCTCTCTGCGGATGACACACTGATATATCTGGGAGACACCGTTGGGTCCCTACAGAATGTGATGGGCCTGATAGACGATTTTGGTCGGCTGTCGGGTTTCAGTATCAACTGGAATAAGTCAGTACTTATGCCCCTAGACCCTCTGCCGGGCCCCCTGCCTGTCTGTGCGAGAGACATTGCCGTGGTTGATGAATTCAGATATTTAGGGGTGCGGGTAACCCCGGACCCTACTCAATATCTGCATAAGAACTTGTCCCCGATGCTCCAGAAACTTTGGTTGAAGTGCTCTGTCTGGCGGAAGCTACCGCTTTCCGTTACCGGTAGAGTTAATTTAATTAAGATAATATGGGCCCTTCAGCTTCTTTATATTTTCCACAATACCCCAATCTGGATAACACACAGATGGTTCCCTCGAATAGATGCCCAGTTCAGAGAGTTGATTTGGGGCAACAAGCCGGCTCGTATCAGCTTGCGCTCTTTGCAACTTGCGAAGGACCAAGGTGGTATGGCGGTCCCTCATGCCAGGAATTATTTCATAGCCTCACAGCTCCAACACCTAAGTAATTTGGGGGAGGTGGATGACTCTGATCCTATTAGGTCCTTGATAGTTCCCGGGAATTCTAATCTTCCGGCCTTGGTGTATCTCGAAGCAGGCCTTACGCAGTTTCCAACTACCCTCCCCACTATTAGTCTACTGAATAAGCTATGGGAATATGTCCGGTCCATTTTTAAACTCAGAGCGGTGTGTCAGTTTACTCCAATATGGGAGTTCGGCCCCTGGGAGGAGGCGGGAATTCACTATATCACTCAGTTATACTCTGGAACGATACTTAAATCCTTTGCGGACATAAAAGAGGAATTTCGTTTACACAACTCTCAGTTCTACCAGTACCTACAATTAAGACATGCTATACAGTGCGAAGGCAGGCTGTCCCCATTCGTTCAGACGGTGCACTCTCTGATAAGGGAGGTACTCTCGATGGATGAAAGGATGGAAATGATATCGAGGTTGTATGCCAGACTACTTAATACAACGCATGACACAAGCAGACTTTCCTGCAGGAGAGGGTGGGAGCATGACCTGGGACCTATTGATGGAGAGGTCTGGGATTTATGCCTGACATCTGCTCCCCAGGTCTCTGTCTCTGCTTCACAGAGGTTGCCTAATTTATATCTCTTACATAGGGTGTATAGAACCCCGGCCCGACTGCATAAGTGGGGCCTCAGAGACACTCCTTTGTTTCCAAAATGTGAGGCACATACGGTGGATCTTTTGCATATGCTGTGGAAATGTCCAAAGCTCTTCAGGTACTGGAAGTATGTGCTCGATACTATATCTCAAGTATTTCAAATACCAGTCCTACAGGACCCAGTTATGTGCCTGCTTGGTGCCTTGGAGTTACCCGATTTATCGCCTAATGGCCATATTGCTGTACTACGCTCACTCTACATTGCCCGCAAGGAGATTGCAAGGCTTTGGATCACTCCAAGGGTACCAACGGGTGGACAATGGGTAAAACGGGTCAATAGTTTACTGATACGCGAGAAACTTACATACCAACATCAAAATGTTTTGAAGAAGTTCTACTCAATGTGGCAACCTTGGCTAGATACCCCAGGATTAGGCCCTCTTCAATTGGTGAGGGATAGACTGCTTCAGGGATAATTTGCCTACTAGGGGGGTGGTTGACATAGGTAATGTGATATGGCTGGTGATGCTGATAAAATGATGGTGGTGGGGTGGTGCCTGGTCTCCCCGGTGGTGCTATTTGGGGGATGTGACTACTTTGGTGAGCTGTAACTCCACCGTTGCCTTTATTTTTTGTTCAAGTTCTTGTTTTGTATTTTTCTTTTCTGTTTGTTTCCTTTACCTGCTTCTGCTACTGTTTAACTGCTTGCCGACCACCCACCGCAGTTATACGGCGGGACGGTGGCACTGCTGGGCGAGAGCACGTAGCTCTACAACCTACCTTAAACGGCCGCTAGCGGGCGCGATCGCCGCTGGGCACACGCGCTCGTTTGTTACAGAGCGGGGAACGGGAGGTATGTGTGTAAACACATACCTCTCGTTCCTGTCATCGGGGGAAACGCTGATCTTCTGTTCATACAATGTATGAACAGAAGATCAGTGATTTCCCCTAGTGAGGCCACCCCCCCATACAGTTAGAACAAAGCAGGAACACACTTAACCCTTTCCCTGCCCCCTAGTGTTAACCCCTTTATTGCCAATGGCATTTTTATAGTAATCCAATGCATTTTTATAGCATTGATCGCTATAAAAATGCCAATGGTCCCAAAAATGTGTCAAAAGTGTCCGATGTGTCCGCCATAATATCGCAGTACCGAAAAAAAACGCTAATCGCCGCCATTACTAATAAAAAAAAAATATTAATAAAAATGCCATAAAACTACCCCCTTTTATGTAAACACTATAAATTTGGCGCAAACCAATCAATAAACGCTAATTGCGATTTTTTTTTTACCAAAAAATATGTAGAAGAATACGTATCGGCCTAAACTGAGGAAAAAAAATGTTTTTTTATATCTTTTTTGGGGATATTTATTATAGCAACATTTAAAAAATATTGCATTTTTTTCAAAATAGTCGCTCTATTTTTGTTTATAGCGCAAAAAATAAAAACCGCAGAGATGATCAAATACCACCAAAAGAAAGCTCTATTTGTGGGAAAAAAAGGACGCCAATTTTGTTTGAGAGCCACATCGCACGACCGTGCAATTGTCAGTTAAAGCGACGCAGTGCCGAATCACAAAAAGTGCTCTGGTCTTTGACCAGCAATATGGTCCGGGGGTTAAGTGGTTAATACTACCGGGAGCATAGTCAGATCCCACTTCTTAGGAGATAGTCTTCATTGTGTAGTGGATTATCTTGCAATATCTCTACCCCTATGTCTTAATGGTGTCTTTATGAACGTTTTACATCTGTGCATGTGTTTAATGCATAATTAACTACTCTGTATAAATGAATGGTTGCATCATGACATCTTCTTCTGTAACTGCGATTACCACTGATCTGTCTGTGTATGTTTATGCATTTGTCTTTATATTCAATAAACTTGTTTTTGATAAAAAAAATAAAAAAGGTGTGGGGGTCCCCCCTAAAATCCATACCAGACCCTTATCCGAGCAAGCAGCCATGGCAGGCCTGGAAAGGGCGGGATGAGCGAGCCCCCCTCCTGAACCATACCAGGCCGCTTGCCCTCAACATGTGGAGGGTGCATTTGGGCCCCCCAAAGCACCTTGTCCCCATGTTGATGGGGACAAGGGCCTCATCCCCACAACCCTTGCCCGGTGGTTGTGGGGATCTGCGGGCAGGGCAGCTTATTGGAATCTGAAAGCCCCTTTTAACAAGGGGACACCCAGATCCCACCCCCCTATGTGAATGGGTATGGGTTGTTTTTAAATATTTTTTTGAATTGATACATGTCCCCTGGGGAAGTACCCGGGTACCCATACACTATTTATGGAAATAAATTGTATATAAGCCTTTATAATGAGCACTTTTGATTTTTGATGTTTGTGTCCCATAGACTTTAATGGTGTTCGCATGTTCACACAAATGTTTTGTCTGTTGCAAACCGAACCAATGCCTATTAAGAAGCAGTGTGGCATCAGACTCCACCATATCATTGGATTTGCTTCTCTTTAGAAATATATATTTTATATTTTCTGTAACCAAATTATATTGTTATTAGACTAACCAAAGGTTGTGCATTATATGTACAAATCTGAAAAGTAAAGGTAGGTATAAACTAAATATTCATTACCACTGACATTTGTTTGCTTGATGGTTCAGTGATGAAAGAGGGAAGAGAGAATGGACAGCTTAACTACTGACCTATAAGGTCACAGGTCACCTCCAAGTCTCTCTTAAGTCCTAGGCAGGGTTAACAATCTAGTTTGGAGTTAACAATATAGTTTGGATCTAAATCCAAGATTTCAAAATGATTTTTAAATTTTAAGGCAAATTAAGCAGGTGCTATGTGACCTCTAGGTAGCCAAATATTACAAACTCAGCCAAAGCTAACCAGAGTAGCTTAGCTTTCTTTATTCGAACAACACTAGCATTAACGGTTTAATATAATGAAGGACGCTGAGTTTGCATTGAGGGTTAAAAGATCTTAATTATCATATGTGAATCAAGACTTCAATGGCAAAGCAAGGTGTCCATTATCCAATGCATTCTGGTAACCAGTAACAAAGGAATTTAATGTTGCTTTTCTTGTTTGCCTTTCCAAGCTACCTGTTCACAGTTTAAGAGGTAATGGTGCAGAAACGAAAGGAATAACTAATAAATAATTGCATAATAAATGAGCAAATTATAATCCTCAAGTTCATTTTTTCTGCTTATAATTTTTTTGATCATAGATCAAATATGGTTCTGTTTTTGAAGATTCCTTCATCTCTATATATATATATTTTTAATACCTAGATATACCGTATCTCACAAAAGTGAGTACACCCCTCACATTTTTTGTAAATATTTTATTATATATTTTCATGTGACAACACTGAAGAAATTACACTTTGCTACAATAACAGTGTAAATTTGTTGTCCCCTCAAAATAACTCAACACACAGCCATTATTGTTTAAATCGCTGGCAACACAAGTGAGTACACCCCTAAGTGAAAATTTTCAAATTGGGTCCAATTAGGCATTTTCCCTTCCCAGTGTCACGTCACTCATTAGTGTTACAAGCTCTCAGGTGTGAATGGGGAGCAGGTGTGATAAATTTGGTATTATTGCTCTCACTCTCTCATACTGGTCCCTGGAAGTTCAACATAGAACTTCATGGAAACGAACTCTCAGAGGATCTGAAAAAAATTATTCTTGCTCTATGTAAAGATGGCCTAGGCTATAAGAAGATTGCCAAGACCCTGAAACTGAACTGCAGCATGGTGTTCATGGTGTTCAAGTTCATACAGCAGTTTAATAGGACAGGTTCCACTCAGAACAGGCCTCATCATGGTCAACCAAAGAAGTTGAGTGCATGTGCTCAGCGTTATATCCAGAGGTTGTCTTTGGGAAATAGATATATGAGTGCTGCCAGAATTGCTGCAGAGGTTAAAGGAGTGGGGGTCAGCCTGTCAGTGCTCAGACCATACGCCGCGCGCTGCATCAAATTGGTCTGCATTGCTATTGTCCCAGGAGGAAGCCTCTTCTAAAGATGAAGCTGTAGAAAGTCTGCAGTTTACTGAAAACAAGCAGACTAAGGGTATGGATTACTGGAACCATGTCCTGGCGTCTGATAAGACCAAGATAAACGTATTTGGTTCAGATGGTGTCAAGCGTGTGTGGTGGCAACCAGGTGAGGAGTACAAAGACAAGTGTGTCTTGCCTACAGTCAAGCATGGTGGTGGGAGTGTCATGGTCTGGGGCTGCATGAGTGCTGTCGGCACTGGGGAGCTACAGTTCATTGAGGGAACCATAAATGCCAACATGTACTGAGACATACTGAAGCAGAGCATTATCCCCTCCCTTCGGAGACTGGACCGCAGGGCAGTTTTCCAACATGATAACGACCCCAAACACACCTCCAAAACAACCATTGCCTTGCTAAAGAAGCTGAAGAAGGTGATGGACTGGCCAAGCATGTCTCCAGACCTAAACATTATTGAGCATCTGTGGGGCATCCTCAAGCAGAAGGTGGAGGAGTGGAAGGTTTCTAACATCCACCAGCTCTGTGATTTTGTCATGCAGGAGTTGAAAATGACACCAGTGGCAACCTGTAAAGCTCTGGTGATCTTCATACCCAAGAGGATTAAGGAAGTGTTGGAAAATTATGGTGGCCACACAAAATATTGACACTTTGGGCCCAATTTGGACATTTTCACTTAGGGGTGTACTCACTTTTGTTGCCAGTGGTTTAGACATTAATGCCTGTGTGTTGAGTTATTTTGAGGGGACAGCTAATTTACACTTCTATACAAGCTGTACACTCACTACTTTACATTGAAGAAAAGTGTAATTTCTTCAATGTTGTCACATGTAAAGATAAAAAAAAAAAAATACAAAAATGTGAGGGGTGTACTCACTTTTTTGAGATACCGTAAGTAACTAGGTAATTCATTCAGCTTGGACTATAAATTGAGAATGAACTGAAATTAAAATGTATCACAAGATAATTTTTCTTTGTTCATTTAAATATAGATAATAAAGTATGAACAAAAATTGTATTAATAAATGCAACACTTTAAAATGAAGATGAGTTACTGATTTTTATCTGTTTTTAAGTTTTACCATGTTACTGAAGTGTCACATTACTCAGTTGCCATATACCATGTTATCTGAGGTGCCATGTTGTCATATATGATGTTACTGAGGTGCCAGATTGCTCTTATTAGGTGGTTACATTGCAATATACCAAGCAACTGAACTGTCATGATGCAATATAACATATTATTAAGATTTGATATAGCCATATACCATGTTATTGAGTTGCCATGTTGCCATATGTAGTGTTATTAAGGTGCCTTGTTGCCATGTAGTATGCTGAGAGGTGCCATACTACCATTAGGAATGGTATTAAAATGCCATGTTAGACGGGTACCATGTTGCTATATTCTGTCCCATAGCGGATACATACTCTATAGACATATACCATGTTATATGAGGGAGTGCCTTACTGCCTTATGCAGCTGAGGTGCCATGCTACCATTAGGAATGTTACTGAAATGCAGCTTTGCATATGTACCATGGTGCCATCTTCTATGCCATTAAAGTGGTCGTAAAGGTTTGTCTTTTATTTTCTAAATTGGTTCCTTTAGGCTTGTGCATTGTTGGTTAACTTATCTTTTCCTTCGATTTCCCTTCTAAATGTTTTTTTCTTTGTTTGAATTTCTCACTTTCTGTTTCTCCTCAGTAAGCTTTCCACCATCACCCGAGCGGTGGAACGTCATTTAGAACAGCTTACTGAACAGCTTACTGGGGAGGAACAGGACGTGAGAAATTCAGACAAAGAAAAAATAACATTTAGAAGGGAAATTGAAGGTAAAGGTAAGTGAACCAACAATGCACAAGCTAAAATGAACCTATTTAGAAAAAAAAAAAAAAAAAAACCTTTACAACCCCTTTAAGGTTATATTGCATGTTATTGAAGTGCAATCTTTTCCTGGTGCCATGTTTCTATATACCATTTCAGTAAAATTCCATATTGCCATATAGCATGTAAGATAGGTACCATGTTACAGAGATGTAACATTATTATATTATTATATATATTATACCAAGTTATGAAAGCGAACAAAGCATCTGGCATATTTTTCCATGTTACATGCAAACATCCTAGAAGTGTCAGTATAATACTTAAAGGATCACTAAAAGATTTTTTTTTTTTTTTTAGCTAAATAGCTTCCTTTACCTTAATGCAGTGCTGTTTTCATGTTCTCATTGTTCGTTTTTGCTTTGAAGTTACTGTAATTCTGCTCTGATCTCCACACTTCCTGTTTGTCTGGCTCCTTATGAAAAATCTCATGGCAGCTTTTCACTGTGGTCCAAGCTGTGTGTCTAAAACTCCTCAGAACCAATCAGATTCATTTTAAAAACAAAAGACTGCCCTGGGATTCAATTTAAAAACAAAACACTGCCCTGGATTTGTTTGTTTTTGTTCTGTCTCTCTCTCTCTACTTCACATAAACACAAAACCAGTTTAAAAACGAAAGTGAAACTAGAGGCACATTATATGATTGATTTTTATCTATTTTTAATCATTTTTTAAAAGAAATCAGTTAACTTTTATGTCTCTATACCCTGTAAACAGTCATTTCAGCAAAAAAATAAAATTCCTTTAGTGATCCTTTAAAGATATTTGTTGCCTCTCCAAAGGACTTCAAACGTATTTTTCCCCAGAAGGCTGGCAGAAGTAGAACCACACAGTGACATGGGGTCAGAGTTAGTATGCGTTATCAAAGACTGGCTGCCTGAACCCAGAGGAGGCAGCCAGGCTCTCAAAGACATCACAGATGAAGATGGTGGCACACAGGTACCTGGGCTGTTCAACCCGAGCAGCGGATTGCAGCAGGACAGTGCTTGATCCACTGGACAGGTTGGTATCTGAATCCTGGACAACCCAACATATCAGGTAAAGGGAGGTTAAAAAAAGCAGGGAGGAGTGAGGTACCTCTTTATTCAGTTATTATCTAGGATTCATTTTATTTCAGTTATTATCTGGGATCAGGGCCGCCATCAGAGGGTTACAGGCATTACACCTGTAAGGGGCCCAATGGTCCCCAGGGGCCCGGCAGCCCCCCGTTTTTATTTTTTTAGTTTGACCCCCCACCTTTAGAAACTTGTGACAGGGGCCCGCCCCCCCATTTTTTTCCGTCTGACCCCCCCATCTTTAGCAACTCGCAGCATTTCATTTTTTTTTTTTTGTCTGACTTTAGCAACTCATGGCAGGAGAGAGAAGAGAATACTTGACTTTGTTTTGTTCATTAGCACCAACCCCCCGTCCCGCTTATCATCTTGCGGCAGGAGAGAGAAGAGAAGAGATGACACTTTCGTTACCACATCCCCCTCCCCCGCTTATCATCTTGTGGCAGGAGAGAGGAGGGCCACCCCCCGGTTCTAAAGCTGTGTAAGAGGCCCCAAAATTTGTGATAGCTGCCCTGTCTAGGATTAACAACTTCTTACTGTACTACGATGCTGACCCAGAGAAAGCACTAGTAAGAGTAAACTCTAATGTGTGGGTAGTAGCTATTGTATTCTTAACCAATGTTAAAGTCCAATTCCAGGAAAGATAAAAGTCCTCTCTTGCAGTGCCAGGGAAAGGGTTAACGGCTCATTTTTCTCTAAGGGATGGGAAAACACCTTTACTTTCCCAATCCTTTGCTTTTTCAGAAGAACAGTTTGTGATGACGTCAGAGGACCTTAGACCCCAGGATGACAAGTAGGAAGAGGCTGCAGGGACTGGTCCAGCAGTGTGAATGAAGGAGCCTGTTAGAGTGAAGAATTGAGTGAGTAAATATGCTTTTCCCAAACCCCTAGACAGAAATGAGCACTTAACCACTTGACCACTGGGCACTTAAACCCCCTTCCTAACCAGACCAATTTTCAGCTTTCGGTGCTCTCACAATTTGAATGACAATTACTCAGTCATACAACATTGTACCCATTTGACATTTTTGTCCTTTTTTTCACACAAATAGAGCTTTCTTTTGGTGGTATTTGATCACTTCTGGGTTTTTTATTTTTTGCGCTATAAAAGAAAAACGACTGAAAATTCTGTAAAAAAAAATAAAAAAAACTTGTTTCTGTCATATTAGCAGGTTATTTCTCACACACAGCATATGCATACCACAAATTACACCCCAAAACACATTCTGCTATTCCTCCCGAGTATGGCGATACCCCATGTGTGAGACTTTTACACAGCGTGGCCACATACAGAGGCCCAACATGCAGGGAACGCCATCAGGCGTTCTGGAACACCCAGACCAATTCTGACATTTCTCTCCTACATGGAAAAATCATAATTTATTTGCTAGAAAATTACATAGAACCCCAAAACATTATATATGCTTTTTTTTAGCAAAGACCCTAGAGAACACAATGGCGGTGGTTACAACTTTTTATCTCGCATGGTATTTTCGTAGAAATTTTTTGAACGAGTGTTTTTAAAAAAAAACTGTTTTGTGCTAAAAAAAAAAAACCCAGTAAAGTTAGCCCAATTTATTTTCATAATATGAAAGATGAAGTTACGCTGAGTAAATAGATACCCAACATGTCACCCTTCAAAATTGCGCACAATGATGGAATGGCGCCAAACTTCGCTACTTAAAAATCCCCATAGGCGACGCTTTAATTACTTTTATTGGTTACATGTTTTTAGTTACGGAGGAGGTCTTGGGCCAAAATGATTGCTTTCGCTCTAACGTTCGCAGAGATACCTCACATGTGTAGCCTGAACACCGTTTTCATATGTGGGCGGGACTTACGTATGCGTTCGCTTCTGCATGCGAGCACACGGGGACAGGGGTGCTTTAAAAAAATGGGTATTGCAGAGTATTTGGGTATTGCAGAGTATTGGGGTATTGCAGAGTATCGCGCAGGGTATTGGGGTATTGCAGAGTATTGGGGTATTGCAGAGTATTGCGCAGGGTATTGGGGTATTGGAGAGTATTGGGGTATTGCAGAGTATCGCGCAGTGTATTGGGGTACTGCAGGGTATTGGGGTACTGCAGGGTATCGCGCAGGGTATTGAACAGTATTGGGGTACTGCAGAGTATTGGGGTATTGCAGAGTACTGGGGTACTGCAGGGTACTGGGGTATTGCAGAGTACTGGGGTATTGCAGAGTACTGGGGTATTGCAGGGTACTGGGGTACTGGGGTATTGCAGAGTATTGGGGTATTGCAGGGTACTGGGGTATTGCAGGATACTGGGGTATTGCAGGATACTGGGGTACTGCAGGGTATTTGGGTACTGCAGGGTACTGGGGTATTGCAGAGTATTGGGGTACTGCAGGGTACTGGGGTACTGCAGAGTACTGGGGTACTGCAGGGTACTGGGGTATTGCAGGGTATTGGGGGATTGCAGGATACTGGGGATTGCAGGGTACTGGGGTACTGCAGAGCTGGGATGGATGGAGGGATGGCTGGATCTGTGACTGCATTTGTCACAGATCCAGCCACAGCACAGCTGCTGACACCCCGCTCATTTTCTTTTTTGCCTTTTAATTGGGAGCACACCTGCCTGTACTCCAGTGGTCAGGGATGTGCTGACATGCAGCTCTCTAAGCCCCTAATGCAGCTGAGATCAGGGGTCATGTGCTTACTGATAAAAAAAGAGAAGTAAAAAAAAAGAAGAAAAACGTATTTTTATATTTTTTTAATGTCTACACAAACAATTGCCTTGCATTTATTTTTTTAAACTAAATGGATTTGTTTTACAGTGTAAGGGTCCACATACTGTATACTTTAACAGTTGCAGTGCAGGCAAAGCACTGCAGTTTTAAAGCATTTGTAAAGGATTTTTTTTATTTTATTTTTAAATAACAAACATGTTAAACTTACCTGCTCAATGCAATGATTTTGCACAGAACAGCCCGGATCCTCCTCTTCTTGGGTCATCCACTGCCACTCGTTGCGCCTTCCCCTTACCCGGGTGCCACCATAATAAGTGGCTTGCTATGGGGCACTCGTAGGTGCTCAATCCTGAGTCGGTACTGTGTCAATAAGACACAGAGAGCGTGGGTTAGCCCCACACCGCGCTCCTGCCTCACTGGCTGTGATTGACAGCAGTGTCTGAGCCAGTGAGGAGAGAGAACCCAGAGTGTATTACATGTACACCCATATTGTCAAAAGTATTGGGACACCTGCTTATACACGCACCTGAAATTCAATGTCATCCTAGTCTTAGTCCGTAGGCTTCAATATTAAATTGGCCCCCCTTTGCACCTATAACAGCTTCAACTCTTCTGGGAAGGCTGTCCACAAGGTTTAGGATTGTGTCTATGGGAATGTTTGACCGTTCTTCCAGAAGTGCATTTGTGAGGTCGGGCACTGATGTTGGACCAGAAGGCCTGGCTCGCAGTCTCCACTCTAATTAATTCCAAAGGTGTTCTATTGGGTTGAGGCCAGTCAAGTTCCTCCACCCCAAACTCGCTAATCAATGTCTTTATGGACCTTGCTTTGCACACAGGTCCAAATCACTTGCTGGGGTGGTATTATGATATCAATATTGAACCCTACAGACTAAAGCCTCGTACACATATTCAGATTATCCTACGAAAATTGTGTGATGACAGGCTATTGTTGGAAAATCCGACCGTTTGTATGCTCCATCGGACAATTGTTTTCAGATTTTCTGCCGACAAATGTGGGATAGCATGCTTTAAAATTGTCCTCCAACAATTCTGTGTGTTGGATTTTCTGATTGTGTGTACACAAGTCCGTCGGACAAAACTCCAAAGTACAAACATGCATTCTCAGAAGCAATGCTCACCATAACACAACATTAGCAGGAGTTGCCCAAAGTGTGGCGCTAAAGAGCTGAAAAAAACACGTAAATTTGTGTTTGTTGGTTTGTTCTTTCTTGGGGGGGGGGGTGGGGGCTCCGTTAGGAGTGGGATTTCCTGTCCCCCTGGGGCTCGCTCCCGTAAATATCCATTACCACCGGGTCTGGAAGACCTGGCGCATCACAGATCGCGGTAATTGGCCTCCGATAGAGGCTGTTTACCACTTTACCACCGCTCTGGCAAATGACGCAGGAATCACTTGTAAACAAACCAGCGTCATGTCCAATACTCTGCAATACCAATACTCTGCAATACACTGCCAATACTCTGCAATACCAATACTCTGCAATACCCTGCAATACTCTACAATACCAATACTCTGCAATACCCTGCCAATAATCTGCAATACTCTGCAATACCAATTCTCTTCAATACCCTGCCAATACTCTGCAATACCAATACTCTGCAATACCCTGCCAATACTCTGCAATACCCTGCCAATACTCTGCAATATCCTGCCAATACCCTGCAATACTCTGCAATACTTTGCCAATACTCTGCCAATACTTGCCAATACTTCGCCAATACTCAGCCATACTCTGTCATCCATCTATGCTCTGCAATACTTATCCATCCATACTCAGCCATACCCACCCACACTCAG
The DNA here is from genome assembly GCA_029574335.1 of Rana kukunoris. NCBI lineage: Eukaryota > Metazoa > Chordata > Amphibia > Anura > Ranidae > Rana > Rana kukunoris. Next base: position 344,285,012 of record CM056049.1, on the reverse strand, counting down.
CCATACCCACCCAGCCATACTCAGCCACCCCATCCATACCCAGCCATCCACATCCACGGCTTATCCATGCCACATCAGTTTGTATCCATGGCACTACAATGCCTCAAAGTATAGTCAAATTAGACTTGAAATGTATGCCCCTAGAACACCTGCTGGTGCTCCCTGCTTGTTGGACCTCTCTATGTGGCCTGGCTGTGTGAAAGTCTCACACATGTGTTGTCACCATACTCAGGAGGAGTAGCAGAATGTATTTTGGGATGTAATTTGTGGTATGCATAGGCTGTGTGTGAGAAATAACCTGATAATGAGAATTTAGTGGGAAAAAGAATCTTGATTTTGCAAAGAATTGTGGGAAAAAATTACAACTTCAAAAACCTCACAGTGCCTTTTTTTAAATGCCTCGGAATGTCGTCTTTCCAAAAAGGGTCATTTGGGGGGTATTTGTACTTTCCTGGCATGTTAGGGTCTCAAAAAATGTGATAGGCCGTCAATATTTCAGGTGTGATCAATTTTCAGAGCTTGGCCCCATAGCTTGCGGACTCTATAACTTTCTCACCGACCAAATAATATTCACCAATTTTGATTATTTTTTACCAAAGATACATAGCAGTATAAATTTTGGCCAAAATTTATAAAGAATAATTACTAATTTGCTAAATTTTAACAGAAACAAAGACTTTTTTATTTTTTTTACAGAATTTTTAGTATTTTTTTATTTATAGTGCAAAAAAAAAAAAACAGTGGTGATTAAATACCCCCAAAAGAAAGCTTTATTTATGTGAAAAAAAGGAAAAGCTTTTCATATGGGTACAGTGTTGCATGACTGAGTAATTGTCATTCAAAGTGTGAGAGCACTGAATGCTGAAAATTGGTCTGGTTAGAAAGGGGGTTTAAGTGTCCAGTGGTCAAGTGGTTAAGCTGCCACTTGGGTCCCATGGACCCACCGGGACCCATAATAGGGCCAGCCCTGCTCTGTAAACATCTGGGAACCTAGGAGACCAATTGTTGGAGTGTTGGGAGAGGAATGTTGTCCCATTCTTGCCTGATATAGGATTCTAACTCAACAGTCCTGGGTCATCTGGGTCTTATTTTTTATTTCAAGATGTGACAAATATTTTCAATTGGTGAAAGGTCTGAACTGCAGGCAGGCCAGTTAAGCACCCAGACTCTTCTTCTACAAAGCCATGCTGTTGTCATGAAAAAAATCAAATTTTGATTCATCTGACTACAGAACAGTTTTTCACTTTGTAACAGACCATTTGAAATGAGCTTTGGCCCAGAGAAGATGGTGGCATTTCTGGATTATGTTCAGATGTGGCTTGTTCTTTGCATGGTTTAGCTTTATCTTGCATTTTTCTTGCAGCAGACAGTGATTTTTGGAAGTATTCTTGAGCCCATTGAGTGATGCTCATCACAGAATCATGACTATTTTTAATGCATTGCCTTTTGAGGGCCAAAAGATCACAGGCATCCAATATTAAGTTTCGGCCTTGTCCCCTGCCCACAGAGATTTCTCCAGATTCTCAAAATCTTTTGATGATATTATGGGTGTTATTTACGAAAGGCAAATACACTTTGCACTACATGAAAGTGCACTTGGAAGTGCAGTCCCTGTAAATCATGTGCAAGCTAAAATTGTGTTTTTTATTTTCCTCTGATCTACAGCCACTGCACTTTTAGTGCAAAGTGGATTTGCCTTTAGTAAATAACCCCCAGTGTATTGTAGAAGCTGATATATTTATAGTCTTTTCAAATTTATTATTATAAGTTGAGGAATATTATTCTAAAATAGTTTGACAATTTTTAGATTAAGCTTTTTACAGGTTGGCGATCCTCTGCTCATCTTTAGTTCTGAGACACTGGCTTTCTAACATGCTCTTTATACCCAATCATGTTACTGACCTGTTGCCAATTAACCAAATTAGTTGAAAAATGTTCTTCCAGTTCTTTCTTCTTAGTACTACTAACATTATCTGTTTTCTGTTGCCTATACCCAACTTTTTAAGACGTTTTTCTGCTATCAATTTCAAAATTACCTTTATGTTTTTTAGTAGATTTTACACAGCGTCCCAATTTTTGTTGGACTTGGGCCTGTATATTATTTTGTGTAATGCAAAGTGACAAGGAATGGTGCCAAACAATGTATAAGTAATTGGTGAGTAAAACTGCCCCTTTAAAAGAGGATAACCACTCAAAAAATTTGAAGTGAGTGAGTAACTTGTATAGCGCTGCAATTACAAATGAAAATGCCTCAAGGCGCTTTGCATCCGGTGTCGTCCTGTTAGCTAGAACCTGTCCTAGGTAGCTAATATAACCTACATGTATACAGCTAAACCTGCTAAGAACCTAATGTAGAGCACATGTTTATATGTGAGAGACAAAGGCAGAGTTATTCACTGTGATTTTGAGCTTGGATGTCATATAACAGTTGTATGTTGTGTTCACAGAAGGAAAAGAAAAAATATGCCTTAAGAGTCATTTGTTTGTATGGCAGCAGGAGGTAAGGAATAACACAGTTGAATTCATGCCAGCAAGCATAGATTTAAGCTTTTGTGACTCATTGGTAGCCTTGCCCAATCACAGCTAATCTCACATTGAGCAGAGTCTTGACCTATCACAGCCTCCTTTGCATCCATTTCTGTCTGGGAGGTTCCTAATACTGCACATGTGCTGCTAGATTATTCATTCCACATGGAGACAGAGAGCAGACACACAAGGCCAGAGTCTTGTTTTACGAAAGCCAGGGGCTAAAAATAGTTCCACCTAACCTAATTCACAAACCAAACCCAACTAAGCTAACCCTGCAAAAGCAACCCTGAAAACCAAGTTGCAAACAACAAAATTATACCCTTCAGAGAAATCAGAGAATGCTTTGATAACTTGCAGAGAGAGAGAGAGAGAGAGAGAGAGAGAGAGAGAGAGAGAGAGTAAATACTGAAGAAAGAAATATATCCACCATCTTATGTTAAATGACAAGATTGAATATTTGAACCACCATTTTCTGTTATACTTATTCATCACGTGTTTGTACATGGACTGTCTGCTGCAAAGCAGCAGTATTATATATGAAGAAAGGTGAAGTTATTAAAGAAGTTATTTTAAGCATTTGGTGTGCTCTTTAAACCTACTGCTTCCATAGAACGGCAATAGAGGAATTTTCAGAGTAATAGACAGTCTTGTTGGACTGAAAAGTCAGAGATATCACAATTCTTCTAATGCCACAGCGCATGAGGCACTTCATAGTGCTGCGCCTGCCACACGTCCTGATCCTTCAGAAGAGGTGGGTCTTTCGTTTTTTCCTAAAAGCCCAATGGTTTTCTTCCATGCGGATGGTCGTGGGTAGAGCGTTCCAGAGCCGCGGTCATTGGACTGCAAATCTTCGTTCTCCATTAGATTTGTAGCGGGATTTGGGGATTTGGAGGAGGTTTTGGTTGGTTGCCCGGAGCATGCGATTGGTGACGTAGGGTTTTATTTTCTCGTTTAAGTATTGAGGAGCGTTCCCTTGTGCTCATTTGTGAGTGAGGCAGAGGGTCTTGAATGTGACCCGATCCTTTACGGCTAGCCAGTGGAGGGACCTCAAGACCGGGCAGATTGGTTTCCACTGTTTTTTACCTTTTATCAGTCTGGCTGCAGTGTTCAGGACGACTTGTAGACTAAATAAAGGGAGTTTGCATAGTCGAGTAGAGAATTGATGATTGTTCCAACCACTGCTGCTGTATCCTCTTCCGGGATTAAGGGGATGAGTCTACGCAGCAGGCGAAGAAGATGGTGAGAACCGCTGACTACTGCTACTATTTGTGCGTCCATCGTCATGTCTGAGTCAAAGATGACTCAGAGGATTTTGACTTTGTTGAGCACATTTTGCTTTCCACCATGCCAAACAGCTCAGGTGCTGGTGGAAACCAAGAAGAGGAGAGACAGGAAATGGAATTTTCAAACCTGGATTACTGTATTTTGGAGGTCAAAAGGAAAAACGAGGTAAGTGATATTTAAATGCTCTAGCTTACAGCAATCAATTGATCTAATAAAAAACGAACCTTTAGTGTTCCTTTAAATGTTATCTAAGGAAAAGGAACCACCATTCCTCTCACCGCTGGCAACACAAAATCGATCATTCCGTTAGGGGTTTTCAGTGCAAATGTTAGTGAGTGTGAACCTCTCACGCACAGCTTGAGATGGATTACCACTTGTACTAATTCAAGGACTATTCATTTTTATTGTTACTACCTTCTTTATTACGATGATTGGTCTTTTCTTGACTTGTTAACATTTATCAAGATATTTTTGACTTTATATGATATATTGGTTTTGATATATTGGTTTAAGGTTTCTATCACTAGATCCAATGGCTCTATATGTCATCTTATTAGTTGATCACATTATTCATCTTAGCACACCTTTCCTCCCACACTTCCTGTATATTATTTTCTTTTCTTGGTGTTCTATATTTTTGCTGAAATACAGAGCATCAAAACTCTTGCTGGACTATATAGATGTTGTATTACTATGCCTGGTTGATAATAGAAAGCTGCAATAGACAATAAGGTGCTGGGAGTGGTGCACAAGAAGCATACAGTTGAAAATGTTGATTCAAAGAAGAGATTGCTGTACAGACATCCTCCACCCTACTGAATAGGATAAGGAGTTTACATTTAGATGATGTATTTATTAGCAATTAAAAGATGGAGGTGCTAGAGTTGTCTCTGACATCTATAGGTACAGGCTTAGCATCCCTATAGGTAAATTTGGCTCTGTTATTACACATTGTCACCTACAAAAACAGGCCTGCAATCACTTATTATAAATATGCTGGCAGGATAAACTCATACCTCCCCAAATTTTTAAAATGGGAATGAGGGACACCTATCAGCAAAAGTATGAAGGCATAGAACACATCCCATTGCCACATTCCTTAAAGGAGAATTGGACAAAAAAAGACTGGTTAAACCCACAAGTGCTTTTTTTACCACTACTATTGCTTTATATTGGCTTTTGGAATTTACAAATGCAGAAGTATAGAAATGGGATGGAAGGTTTAGCACTGGGGAGCACTTTTTGATAGATAAATAGTGCATTTTATATAGAACTATATAGATCAGACCAAAAAAAGGTACAAATTAGGAGAAATGAGGGACAGAGGGACATTGTTCCAAATCAGGGACATTTGGGAGCTTTGTAAACTGCATAAACTGAATAAAAAAAGGGAAGTGCACCAAAAAAAGTAAATAAATTGTTCATTTAAAATAAGACCAGATGTGTATTAAAAATTCCCTGTAATATTTACAGATTATGGAATAGGAGAATGTGATAACACTGCGAATGTACCTATTTATAATCAACAATTACATGAAAACAAGTAATTACAGTGCGCATATCCATGTTTTCTATACCACTCCCTCTGGGCTTTGCCAAGAAAACAGAAGCCACCGGGATTGAACAACATGGATTGCAAAGAATGAGTTTTTCCTTATCAGTCTTCTGCAGATTCTGTAACTCTCTTATCTGCAAAGCACAGATTACTGGCCTGATCTGCCTCTCCAAGCTGAGTATGAATCAAAAGATGCATGCCCCCCCCCCCCCTTAATTTAAACAGCACATTGTGGGTGAAATGCTCAATCTCCAGCCAGATAAATCAATTAATGTGATGCAGAGCTGTTTCCATTTTCTTTACATTTTCTTTATGTTTATGCAGCCACCCTCTACATTTCTCTGTACATGGAGGTTGTAATAGCATCTAAGAGTCCTTAGAAGAAGACTATACAGTTTTGCAGGTGCAGTCTTTCAGAACAATGTTAGCAGGCCAGTCCACCTCTTTTCTCCTCCCTTCTTTCCATGCATTAGCACCTCTCCCCTTGTGTGGGATACTTTGTTTCCACTACCCTTTTCTTTCCAATGTACAACACTGCAGTTAATCTGATTATGCTAATTTCTACTTCATAAATCTAGACACAGGGCCCTTTGCTAGCAGAAAAGGAAGAAGAGCATGGCTCAAGGGGCCTTATGGTGGGAGAAGAAGGGGGGCAAGACAATAAGTTCAAGTTGGTAAAGAAAACATCTTCTGTTTTAGTGAGCACAGCACTTACAGGGAAGTCTACATAGCTCTTGACAATCTGGAGTGTTAAAATGGTTACACACATGCCACTGGATATGGGCAGACAACACATTTTCTTGTTTTCATTGAAATAATTGACTGATGCTGATAGTGTAAATAAACTGCATCTTCTTTTATTAAAGGGTCACTAAAGGAAAACATTTTTTTTTGCGGAAAGGACTGTTTACAGGGTATAGAGACATAAAAGTTAACTGATTCCTTTTCAAAATGATTAAAACTAGATAAAAATCAATCATATAATGTGCCTGCAGGTTAGTTTCACTTTTGAACTGGCTTCATGTTTCTGTGAAGTAGAAATAGACACACAGAACAAAAACAAACAAATCCAGGGCAGCGTTTTGTTTTTAAAATTAATCTAATTGGTTCTGGGAAGTTTTAGACACACAGTAATGACAGCTCAGACCACAGTGAGAAAGCTCCCAGCACTGTGGTTATAAGGAAACAGACAAGCAGGAAGTGTGGAGATCAGAGCAGGATTACAGCAACTTCAAAGCAAAAACGAACAATAAGGACATGAAACCAGTACTGCAGTAAGGTAAAGGAAGCTATTTAGCAAAAAAAAAAAATTTCCTTTAGTGATCCTTTAAGCTTTTTCTAGGTGGGTTTAAAACCTTGGATTACGATGCATAATTCGCTCCAGAAACTTGCCTGTAATCCAAAGCACTTATATATCAAAGTGAATTTCTCCATAAGAAATAATGGAAACTCTGATGATTCGTTACACAACCTTTTTTTTCATTAAAGGGTCACTAAAGGAATTTTTTTTTTTTAGCTAAATAGCTTCCTTTACCTCACTGCAGTACTGGTTTCATGTCCTTATTGTTCGTTTTGCTTTGAAGTTGCTGTAATCCTGCTCTGTTCTCCACACTTCCTGCTTGTCTGTTTCCTTATAACCACAGTGCTGGGAGCTTTCTCACGATGGTTTAAGCTGTCATTACTGTGTGTCTAAAACTTCCCAGAACCATTTTAAAAACAAAACACTGCCCTGGATTTGTTTGTTTTTGTTCTGTGTGTCTATTTCTACTTTGCAGAAACATGAAGCCAGTTCAAAAGTGAAACTAACATACAGGCACATTATATTATTGATTTTTATCTATTTTTAATCATTTTGAAAAGGAATCAGTTAACTTTTATGTCTCTATACCCTGTAAACAGTCATTTCAGCAAAAAATGTTTTTTCCTTTAGTGACCCTTTAAAGGGGAGGTTCCCCTAAAAAGAAACTTTTAACATTGCCTGTCTCTTCTTAATAACATTTAGAATCGGCTGGTAGTTTAAAAAAAAAACACCCGTACATACCATTTTCGGCATTTAGTCTCACCGCCGCTTCCGGGTCTGGCGGCCGGGGATGGGAGGGCCTACTTCATTGACAGGCATCCGATCGACGCATACAGCGCGTCACGAGATGCCGAAAGAAGCCGAACGTTGGTGCGCATGCGCCGTATAGAGCCGCACCAACGTTCGGCTTCTTTCGGCATCTCGTGACGCGCTGTATGCGTCGATCGGATGCCTGTCAATGAAGTAGGCCCTCCCATCCCCGGCCGCCAGACCCGGAAGCGGCGGTGAGACTACATGCCGAAAATGGTATGTACGGGTGTTTTTTTTTTTAAACTACCAGCCGATTCTAAATGTTATTAAGAAGAGACAGGCAATGTTAAAAGTTTCTTTTTAGGGGAACCTCCCCTTTAAGTCCATCAGTTTATAGTCCATACTATATAAAAAGATAATAGCAATGTGATTGGTTTTGTAACATTAAAATGTCCATCCACAAATGGCAGCCTCCACGAGGGGATTAGAAGCTAAATCTAGTAGAAGCTACAGAGTGTAAAAGAGAAGAGAGCTGCCTCTAAGGCCTCGTACACACGACCGAGGAACTCGTCGTAAATGAAACATCGTTTTCCTCGATGAGTTCCTTGTCAGGCTTGTCGAGAATCTTGACAAGCTTTCTTTGCGTACACACTGTCAAGACAAAATCTTGTCGTTCTCAAACGCGGTGACGTTCAACGCGTACGACGGCACTATAAAGGGGAAGTTCGATTCCACTGGCACAACCCTTGGGGCTGCTTTTGCTAATCTCATGTTACTGCGTGTTAAAAGTTTGGTAAGAGACTGTTAAAGCGTGGCAAATGTGCTATCTCCATTAGGAACGCTACTTTTACCAAAGGCCCGCTCCCATCTCATACTTTATTCTGAGCATGTGCTGGTTTCTAAGCATACACACAAACGTGTTTCTCGTCCTAAACCAGCCCGACGAAAAACACGACGAGGAAATTGAGACTCCCGACGAGGAAAAAGAGAACTTGTTCTCTTTTTTTCTCGTCGAGTTCCTCGACAGTTTTCTCGCCGAAAAACATACACACGTTTTCCTCAGCAAAAAAGCTCTGTCACCAAGTTTCTTGATCGATTCTGTTGAGGAAAACGGTCGTGTGTACGAGGCCTTAGTGTAGCAATATAGTTACCGTATTTATCGGCGTATATCGCGCACTTTTTTGCCCTGAAAATCAGGGCAAAATCGTGGGTGCGCGATATACGCCGATACCCGCTTTCCCGCGCCAAATTTTGAATACTGCGCCGACATATACCGAGCGCAGTACACTCGGGTATATTCGGCCAGTCTCGGCTTCTTCCGCGGTCACGTCCTGGACGTACAGGACGTGAGTGCGAAAGTTGCCGAGCCAGCCCGAGTGTACTGCGCTCAGTATATGCTGGCGCAGTATTCAAAACTCGGCACGGGAAACGAGCGGGGAGGACGCGAGGATGCCGCGAGGACGCCGGACCCGCCGAAGAGGACGCCGGACCCGCCGAAGAGGACACCGGACCCGCCGAAGAGGACACCGGACCCACCGCAGAAGGACACCCGAAGCCGCAGAAGGACGCCGAACCCGACGAGGCCGCCGATGGACGCCGCGCAAGACACCAAAACTGTAAGTACAAAATAACTTTTTTTCCACAGGATTGGGGGGCACTTTGGGGGTGCGCGGTATACGCGGGAGCGCGTTATACCGCGATAAATACGATACATATAATGAAGGTACAACATTTAGCAACTCACATGGTTGAGGCAAATCTAAGTATGCAGGCATCCGGGGTAAAGCGATCCACATAGACCGTCCTCCTCACCGCCATCGACATCATCCTTTCCACGCTGCACTTCATGAGCATTTCAAGCCTCGCTTTTGGAGCACTCTACTGTAGTCTGCCCAGTCAAGATTGCAGGCTGACAGGGGTGAGAGCCGGCGGTGCGGAGGATGGTCTATGTGGACAGCTTTACCCCTGGATGCCTGCTTACTAATCATCAACCATGAGAGTTGCTAAATGTCGTACCTTTCTTAAATTGAACCATATTGCTACACTAATGCCCTGGACACACGATCAGTTCATCCGATGAAAACGGTCTGATGGATTTTTTCATCAGATATCCGATGAAGCTGACTTTCATCAGTCTTGCCTACACACTGTCAGTTAAAAAACCGATCGTGTCAGAACGCGGTGACTTGCTTCCGTTGACTTGATTCTGAGCATGCGTGGATTTTTAACCGATGGACGTGCCCACAGACGATCGTTTTTTTCTATCGGTTTTTTAACCACTTAAGGACCGCCGCATGTACATTTACGTCGGCAGAATGGCACCGACAGGCACATCAACGTATATATACGTTGGTGCCTTGGGGGGGATCGGGGGTCCGATCGGACCCCCCCCGTACATGCGGCGGTCCGCGTGGCTGCAGGAGCGATCCGACAAGTGGGGGCGGCTATCCGTTTTCATCCGCCCCCTCCGGATCGCTCCCAGCCAATGCGCGCGCCCGCCCGCCCTGTCACTTCCTCCTTCTGTGTAAACACAGGAAGGAGGAAGCGACGTGATCTCTCCCTCGGCGTTTGTTTCAAGCGCCGCTGAGGAGAGATCACAACACACCAAGTAAGTCTGCACCAACAGCACACTTACACACAGACACAAACACATTTAACCCCCGCGATCGCTCCCCCCTGTCACAGTGTCACTGAATGCAGTAATCATACATGTATGATTACTGTATTTAGTGTCAGTGTGACAGACAGTGTGACAGTCAGTCAGTGTTAGTGTCAGGGTAGCCCCCCCACCCCCCCCAATAAAGTTTTAACCCCTTGATCACTGCCCTAGTTAACCCTTTTACTCCCTATTGCCAGCGTCACTAAGCGATCATTTTACTGATCGCTGTATTAGTGTCGCTGTTCCCGCTAGGTAGCTAATTTTTTTTTAATGCGATTTTTTTTTTTACTAAAGACATGTGGCTAAATAAATTTTGGCCTAAATGTTTGACTAAAATTTCGTTTATTGGTTTTTTATTATAACAAAAAGTAAAAAATATTGATTTTTTTTCAAAAATGTCGCTCTATTTTTGTATATAGCGCAAAAAATAAAAATCGCAGAGGCGATCAAATACCACCAAAAGAAAGCTCTATTTGTGGGAAAAAAAGGACGCGAATTTTGTTTGGGAGCCACGTCGCACGACCGCGCAATTGTCTGTTAAAGCGACGCAGTGCCGAATCGCAAAAACCCCTTGGGTCATTTGCCAGCGTATTGGTCCGGGTCTTAAGTGGTTAACCATCAGATAATTTTAAAACAAGTTCCTATTTTTTTCACAGATGGATAAAAAAATGATGAGGCCCACACACGATCGGTTCATCTGATGAAAACGGTCCATCGGGCCGTTTTCATCCGACAAACCGATCGTGTGTACACGGCATTAGAGGTAACTTTCTTCTCATTTATACTCAGTCGTGACATGACATTACTTGTATATTAAGTCAAAATGTACTAAAACGCTTGTCTTGCAAAACTCTCTCAAACCAAGGTTTTCCTGTACAAACAAGAACAATTAAAGGTTTATCCTAGTCAAATAGGAACATTTAGAATTAAAAAAAAAAGGTTGGGGAGGGAGAATTAGCAATAATGCATCGTTGCCTTTTTTTAGTATACATGAGATTTTACCTGACAGAATACAAGGTAAATTCTACAGCAGGGACGGAGATCGATAACAAGGTGATAGGGGTTCTAGGGTTCCCCTACTCTACTAGAAGAAGAAGCACTATTATTTCTATCCAAGTTGCAGCTGGATATTTTTTTCTTACTTTGTGTCTGGTGAAAATGCTACCAGTGGGACAATAAGTGAAAATAGATCTCTCTAAGGCCTCGTACACACGATCAAATCTGTCCGCTGGAAACGGTCCGCTGTGTACACGCGAGCAAACCAAAATCCCAGCAGACAGATTTGTTCAAATCTGTCGGACGGACAGATTTGAACAAATCTGTCCGCTCGTGTGTATGGGGCCTTACAGATGTGTCCATTCACCCAGAAACCCTTTTGACTTTTGAGATGGTCTCCTGGTCTTCTGCATTCTACTGTGAGCCCCTGAAATTCACCTGAAACCGTCTCTGAGGTTTACTGGTTTCTACAGATTTCTGCAAGTCTTGCAAAGTCTCCATGAGTCTTGCATGTTTCTCAGGGCCTAAAGAGACTCTGCATATTGCGCAAACTCCCAGGTTTCTCAGAGGGAGGGCAAGTGGCACGCCAGGGGAGAGGGGCATGTCAGGAGTGTCACGTGATGTCACACGTGACCTGGGTTGGGCAGTGGCTTGAGGAGTGGGCGTGACTGCATAGAGAAGATGCACATCGTGACTGAGATTCATCCTCCCGAAGGCCGTGCACAGTGCAAGGACCTGGCTGTGAGACAGATCCAGACCTTGACATCCACAGCTGACCCCCCCACATCCCATGGGCACTGATCAGGCTGCACTGATGATGGGCAGTGGCACTGGTGATGTTGCATTGATGGGCACTGGTAAGGCTGCATTGATGGGCACTGATCAGGCTGTGTTGATGGGCACTGACTGCACTGGTAATCTGCATTGATGGGCACTGATCAGGATGTGTTGATGGCCACTGACTGCACTGGTGAGGCTGCGTTCATGGCCACTGATCAGGCTGTGTTGATGGTCACTGACTGCACTGGTGAGGCTGCGTTGATGGGCACTGATCAGGCTGCATTGATGGACACTGTCTGCACTGGTGAGGCTACAATGATGGGCACTGATCAGGCTGCACTGATGGACACTGTCTGCACTGGTGAGGCTACAATGATGGGCACTGTTCAGGCTGCACTGATGGACACAGTCTTCACTGGTGAGGCTGCATTGATGGGCACTGATCAGGCTGCACTGATGGGAACTGTCTGTACTGGTGAGGCTGCATTGATGGGCACTGATCAGGCTGCACTGATGGGCACTGTCTGCACTGGTGAGGCTGCATTGATGGGCACTGTCTGCACTGGTGAGACTGCACTGATGGGCACTGATCAGGCTGCACTGATGGGCACTGGCTGCATTGATGGGCACTGTCTGCACTGGTGAGACTGCACTCATGGGCACTGATGAGGCTGCATTGATGGGCACTAATTAGTCTGCACTGGTGGGCACAGTCTGCACTGGTGAGGCTGCGTTGATGGGCACTTATCAGGCTGTGTTGATGTGCACTGATCAGGCTGTGTTGATGGGCATTGATCAGGCTGCCCTAATGGGCACTGGTGAGGCTGCGTTGATGGGCACTTATCAGACTGTGTTGATGGGCTGCATTGACTCTAATCAGGCTGCGTTGATGGGCACTGTTCAGGCTGCACTGGTGGGCACAGTCTGCACTGGTGAGGCTGCGTTGATGGGCACTTATCAGGCTGTGTTGATGTGCACTGATCAGGCTGTGTTGATGGGCATTGATCAGGCTGCCCTAATGGGCACTGGTGAGGCTGCGTTGATGGGCACTTATCAGACTGTGTTGATGGGCACTGATCAGGCTGCGTTGATGGTTCAATTGGCCACTTGACTGGACTTGCCCCCCATGCCTAAGGCTACCAGCCCTCCCAGAGTGCAGTCAGTGTAGAATATATAATACAGTGCAGTCAGTGTAGAGTGTACAATACAGTGCAGTCTGTGTAGTGTATATAATACAGTACAGAGTATATAGTGCAATATAATACAGTTCAGTCAGTGTAGTGTATATAGTGCAGTGCAGAGTATATAGTGCAATATAATACATTTCAGTCAGTGTAGTGTATGTATATAGTGCAGTGCAGAGTATATAGTGCAGTGCAGAGTAATATAATACAGTGCAGAGTATATAGTGCAGTGCAGAGTATATAGTGCAGTGCAGAGTATATAATACAGTGCAGAGTATATAGTGCAGTGCAGAGTATATAGTGCAGTGCAGAGTATATAGTGCAGTGCAGAGTAATATAATACAGTGCAGAGTAATATAATACAGTGCAGAGTATATAGTGCAGTGCAGAGTATATAATACAGTGCAGAGTATATAGTGCAGTGCAGAGTATATAATACAGTGCAGAGTATATAGTGCAGTGCAGAGTATATAGTGCAGTGCAGAGTATATAGTGCAGTGCAGAGTATATAATACAGTGCAGAGTATATAATACAGTGTAGTGTGATGTGAATAACACAATGTAGTGCAGTGTATTTAATCAGTGCACTTCAGAGTAGATAATACAGTGTATGGATATATTGAAAGAACCCGCACTCTGGAATCCATCCAAATTCTTTATTTGATAGTCACCAAGTACAAAGTAAGTGCAGCAGTTACTTTGTACTTGGTGATTCTGGAATAAAGAATTTGAGTGTGGGTTCTTTACATATATCCATATTCTGAGTTTGTGACAAGTGGGAGGTCGTCTGAACCTGGCACCTGGAGAGAAGGTACCAGTAACTAACATGAATATTTTGAGGTTTTCTCAGAAGAGCAGTGCTACCCTGTGTACAGTGTATATAATTTTTAGTGTGAAAAACATCTCTGTGTCACCACTAATCCGATTTTTTTTTCATTTATATATTTTTTTTTCCGCAGTATCGGGTTCTATTGCTGCATTATTCATACTCCCCCTTCTGTTTCGCAGGTGTTATTCCTTCTGCGTCAGCACAGCAGTGGTATATATACATATATTATTATTATTTTTTCGGCAGGGCACAGCACAAAGAATGTTTAAGGCATAATTTGAGATTTTCCTACCCTCGGTGACGGAAAATATGGATTTTATTAAAAACAGGAGGCGAATATTATGCTATGATCTTTCTTTTACTGTCATCCAGCAACAAGAGGGTTAATAAAAAGAAAAAACGTTACACAGGTGGGTATACAAATGAACACAGGTAGACTGTCCAATCAGGTAACAGGAGTATGTTATAAAGGTGAGGTACAGGTGATATTCTTCCTCTTTCTTTATGATAAAACTAGACTGTAAATAACTTGAACTGGAAACTAATTGGAACAACTTGAACTGGAACTCATTCTTCAATATGTCATGAAGTCAGCAGTATAATAGGTGTATTAAGCTGAAAAAGAATACATTATGTAAGAGCAAAGAAATCTTGAAGGGTAGGGTATTAGGGTGGGATAATATTCGCCTCCTGTTTTTAATAAAATCCATATTTTCCGTCACCGAAGGTAGGAAAATCTCAAATTTTATGGCAAACAGGAGGCTCATATTATGCTTGTTCAAAGCTGAATACACTAGAGCATTAAATAAACGTACAACCTATAGTTATAATACATTCATAGACACATGAGATTCCGGTCTAAAATAGAAATTCTTAAAAGTGGATTCTGAAGACCAATTTGCGGTTCGCATTAAATCTGATAGAGAACCACCTGATTGAAATACCTTAGTTGCCATTGCCCCTCTGGTGGAGTGGGCGCCAAATATGGAAATGTCAATGCCTACCAAATCCATGGTTTGTCTCACCCATCTAGCCAAGGTGGGTGAGGAAACTGGATGGAAGGGTTTGCAGTAGGAAATTAGTAATTGAGATGAGTCAGGGTCTCTAAAAGGTTGAGATTTGGTTTCATAGGTTTTTAGACATTGGAATACACAAAGGTTTGGATTGAAGGGAAAAACCAGATAGAAGACCGAATGTAAGTTGGTCTTTGTGCGTATGAAAATGGAAAATTGAACACCCTGGGGAGAGAATTGTCTACGGGATATATCTAGGGCTTTTACATCCGCTACTCTTTTAAGGGAGATGAGACAAAGTAGTATTGTTAGTTTGAAAGATAGATGTTTTAAAGACAGATTCTCATTATCGCCCCAGAAGTTAAAAAAATTTAAGAGGATGGATACATCCCAAGTAGAAAGATATTTAGGTTTAGGAGGTATTTTGAATTGTATGCCTTTCATTAATTTGCAGACCAATGGGTGTTTCCCTATTGGTATAGAATCTATGGGTGAGTGACTCGAGGAAATGGCTGAACGATATACGTTAATAGTTCTGTAGGCCTTGCCGGAAGAAAAAGCGTCAGATAGGAAATTTAATATGTGAGGGAGAGGTGCATGTAAGGGATCCAGATCCATTTGCATGCACCAATTAGACCAAAGTTTCCCGGCTGATCTGTAAGCTGTTTTGGTTCCTGGAGCCCAGGCTTCTGACAAGATGTCTCTAGATGTCTGCGAAAGTTCTGAGATAATTCCCGATCGCCTGATATCTTCCAGGCTACTAGGGAAAGAACTTCTGAGATTATTAGAGGATGAGGATTCTGAAATGGGTCTAGTAGAATAGAAGGGAATACTGGGAGTAATCGTGGATAGTCTATGATCATCTCCAGAGCCTGATGGAACCATGTTTGGGATGGCCAGTAAGGGGTTATCAGAACTATGTTCGATTCTAGGTAACGTGTCAGAAGGAGAACCCTTGATATTAGAGCAAAGGGAGGGAAAGCGTAAGATGTTCCTTTCGGCCAAATTTGTAGAAGGGAATCTGTCCCCAATGCTTCTGGGTCTGGACGCCAACTGAAATATGTTGGAATCTGTCTGTTCAGGCGTGATGCAAACAGATCTATCTGGAAAGGACCCCACAGGGAGTTTAGATGTTGAAAAATTGTGTGGTTCAACATTCAATCGCTGGAATCTGTTAGATAACGGGAATTCCAGTCTGCAATGGAGTTGGATAGGCCTGGGATGTATTCCGCCTTCAATATAATGTTCTTGTTCAGGCAAAAATGCCAAAAATCCTTTGCAATGTTCGCCAAAGGTTTGGATTTAGTACCTCCTAAGCGACTGATGTATTGTACTGCGGATATGTTGTCCATGCGTAGTAGAATACAACAATCGGATCTGTCTCTCGCAAAACTCTTGAGAGCAAATGATCCCGCTAAGAGTTCGAGACAATTGATATGTAACAGAGCTTCGTCTGGAGACCATTTCCCTCCTGTTGTAAGAGGGCCGCAGCGAGCACCCCAACCTGAGTTGCTTGCGTCTGATTCTATTATTAAATCCGGATGTGGATGGAAGATAGTCTTCCCATTCCACATCTGGATGTGAGTCAGCCACCAAAGTAATTCTTCTTTGGTGTCCGGAGTTAGTGTTATCTCGTCGGAATATGCCAAGCCGTCTCTTAGATGTTGTGCTTTTAGTCTCTGTAGTGCTCTGTAGTGTAGAGGTGCCGGAAATATCGCTTGAATGGAAGCTGATAATAGACCGACAATCCTCGCAATTGTCCGAAGAGATATTTGACTTTTGTTCAAGACTGAGCGAATCTCTCTTCTGATCGTCTTCAATTTACTGTTTGGAAGACTCAGAAGGGATAGTTGGGTATTGACAAGAAAACTCAGAAATTCTACCTCCTTTGAAGGGGTTAGGATGGATTTCTTGTAATTGATTATGAATCCCAGCATGTTCAGAAGGGATATCGTCCATTGAATGTGTAAATGAATAGTCTGAAGTGATTGTGCCATGATCAAAATGTTGTCTAAATATATTATTAGACGAACACCCCTGCTCCTTAGAGCTGCTACTACTGGTTTCATTAGTTTCGTAAAGCACCAGGGGGCAGATGACAGGCCGAATGGGAGACTGGTGAATTGCCATTTCTTGTTTTGCCACAGGAATTGAAGAAATGGTTGGGAATTCTCGTGCATGTACACTGAAAGGTAGGCATCTTTCAGATCTATTTTTGCCAACCAGTCTCCTTGTAATAAAAGGTCTTTTAACAGGTGAATACCTTCCATTTTGAAATGGTGGTAATGGACGAAATTGTTTAGGTGTTAACTGGTTGGGCAAAGTGATCTGATCTGGGAGGGCCTCTGGGGAAATGACCTTCGGTAGAAGATCTGCTGGGAAATCGACCCTTGCGTTTCCCAGCTTTGGGAACAATTTTTGGTTGGAAAACCTTTTTGAGTGATGATTGGGCCTTGTCTAAAGAAGTAAAGAGAGCTACGTATTTGTTGATCTCTTTAATAAAAGAGTCACCAAAAAGTAGACCCTCGGTGATGGAAGATGGTTGAGATGAAGCGAGATGCATAAGCTGTGGATCCAGCTTCATCAGAATCGATCTTCTCCTTTCACTAGAGATGGCCGCATTGGCGTTGCAAAATAGTATAATGGCTCGCTGATCCCAACCTTTCCGGACATTTAAATCTATTGGGGTGTTAGATGAAACTGCTTCTTCTATTAAATTTAGAATTTTAGCTAAGGGGCCTAACATGTCCAATGATTTATCTTGACAGAAACGATATAATCTGTCCACTCCCTTTTTTGGGTGTTTTCCTGATTTTAGAAGGAATTTAACTAGTGCGGGGTCTAATTCGGGTGTATTGGCTAACTTCTTTGGGAGGGACGGTCTCGGGCACTCTGCTCTTAACTTACTAGCCTTGTTCTTATCTAATGGTTTCTGGATCCAGAGGCTTAAAAATTTTGTAACTAGGGAATGGGTAACCCATTCCCCTGAACGGGGATGTTTAATTTGACCTGGATCGAAATACGGATCACCAGAGCCGACTATAATAGCATCCTTGGATTCCTCCTTTTCAAGGGGTATTCCTTCTTCCGCATCAGAGACACTCTCATATTCAGAGTCTCTTCCTTCTTCTGATAAAGATTCCTCATCAGAAGAAGAATTGCTGGAAGAGGTAAGGTAAGAGTCTGGTTTTTGACTCTTTGAGGCCATTTTTACCCGTTGTAAGATCAACTCCTCCCGGGCAGAGGGTATAACGTGTGACCTCTTGTCACTGACAGTAGCCTTTCCTTTACTAGGAGGCTTAGAAGATTCACCCTGGTTCTCCATCAGGACCATTCTTTTAGAACGGGAGGGACCGGTATGAGATATATGATGTCGTTTTTGAGACACTTTACCCGCTTTTTTCAATCCCTGAATCATGTGGGATGTAGAGTCCTACGCTGACCAGTAAATGTCAGATGGGGTAATAGGTAAAGGTTGAGGGGTAACCTGAGGTTTACATTGAGACAGGGCCATGACTACCGATTGTGCAATGGAGGCATGCATGGAAGATATGGCCGTCTGCATAGCAGATTGGATGGATTTATCTACTATGGATTGGATTTTCTGGTTTTCCTCAGGGATATCTGAAGGGATAACAGTAGTGGAATCTTTATTAGACATAGTGAGGTGTGAGTAAATGTGATTGACTGAAGACAAATTATTCTGAAAGAGAAAATATAATAGAACAACTAATTAATATATGCAGCAGAACTATATATATTTTTTGTATCAGCAGATAACATATATGTCAGCAAGAGGGCACATATATTATGAGCATATACCCAAACATATATATATATATATATTTATTACTAATATTCTGACTGCAGTTCAAAGTGTGTAAGTATATATGTATATATATATATATATATATATATATATATATACATATATCTATATCTATATATATATATATATATAAAAGTATATATACATATATCTATATGCACATATCCATATGAACAAACATATGTTTATTTAAATATGTTTGTGTAAATGTGTTACTATGTGTGTGTGTGTGCCAAACATTCACCCCTGAACCTTATGTGTGTGTGTGTGCCAAACATTCACCCCTGAACCTAAACGGGTTTCAGGGTTGTTATGTGGCAGGCCCACACCCCCACAGGAGAACGGACTTCCTGCCTGTGTGTTCTGACAGAAAACTTTCTGTCAGGGAACGGCAGTATAGCAGCGCTGCAGCGCAGTGAGGAGATACACTGCGTGTCGGGCCGCGAATTCGCGCGGGGCCGCGCCACAGCTGAGCACCAGCTTTGAGGAAACGATATCCCGGACTGCCGGGATACCGTCGAACAAGTGAGTGTGCTGTAAGCGGGGGTAATGGAATGGTGAGGAGACCACCTGGGAAGATAATGAATAGAAGGGGGGTGGGTAATGCTGGGACTGCCGTTAACGATAAAAAGTACGGCCCTGCAAACTCTGACAAGCGCAGGGTTGCAGGGAAACTCTGCAGAATATGAATATAAATATATATATATGTAATGATTTATATATATATATATATATATATATAATATATGTAGAAGCACCTGAGGAAAAAATTTCAATGTACTTATCTTGGCTGGAGCAGCAAGAAAGAGGAAGAATATCACCTGTACCTCACCTTTATAACATTCTCCTGTTACCTGATTGGACAGTCTACCTGTGTTCATTTGCATACCTACCTGTGTAACGTTTTTTCTTTTTATTAACCCTCTTGCTGCTGGATGACAGTAAAAGAAAGATCATAGCATAATATGAGCCTCCTGTTTGCCATAAAATTGCTGTCTCCCCTTCTGCATTGCAGGTGTGTCTTTTTCCGCGTCAGCAGTGGTTCCCTTTTTTTTGTTTTTAATTTTCTTTTTCCAGCAGCAGCAAAAAATAAAAAATATATCCACAATTGCTGTTCCTTCTTCTGAGCCGCAGGTGGTCTTCCTTCTGTTTTTTTTTTTTTTTGACCTGTCCTAATTTTTTTTACATTTATTTTATTGTATTTTTTGGCAGCAGCAGCTGTGAAAAAAAATTCTCCATAATTGCATAATCCTTATCTTCTTTATTAACCACTTAAGACCAGTACCATTATGCAGGTTAAGGACCTTGCCCCTTTTTGCGATTCGGGTTTAACTGACAATTGCGCGGTCATGCAACGTGGCTTCCAAACAAAATTGGCGTCCTTTTTTCCCCACAAATAGAGCTTTCTTTTGGTCATATTTGATCACCTCTGCGGTTTTTATTTGTTGCGCTATAAACAAAAATAGAGCGACAATTTTGAAAAAAAATCAATATTTTTTGCTATAGTAAATATCCCCAAAAAGATATAAAAAAAAATTTTTTTTCCCTCAGTTTAGTCCGATACGTATTCTTTTACCTATTTTTGGTAAAATAAATTGCAATAAGCGTTTATCGATTGGTTTGCGCAAAATTTATAGCGTTTACAAAATAGGTGATAGTTTTATAGCATTTTTATTAAAAACTATTTTTTTTACTACTAATGGCGGTGATCAGGGATTTTTTTTCATGTTTGCGACATTATAGCGGACACATCGGACAATTTTGACACATTCTTGGGACCAGTGTCATTTTTACAGCAAAAAGTGCTATAAAAATGCACTGATTACTGTAAAAATTACAATTCAGTGAAGGAGTTAACCACTAGGGGTGATGTTGGGGTTAAGTGTGACCTTGTGTGTGTTTCTAACTTTAGGGGGCGGGGCTGGACGTGTGACATCAGTGATCGTCGTTCCCTATATCAGGGAACAGACGATCACTGACAGTGCCACAGTGAAGAACGGGGAAGGTTTGTTTACACACACCTCTCCCCGTTCTTCAGCTCCTGTGACCGATCACGGGATACCGGCGGCGAACAGGTCCACGGGTCCTGCAGACGCGGTCACGGAGTTTCTTAAAGGAGCTGGGCTCTTAAAGGGGACGTATATATACGTCCCTGTGCCCAGCCGTGCCATTCTGCCGACGTATATCGTCATGCGGCAGTCCTTAAGTGGTTAAAAAAAAATGTAATAAAACAGTTTATACTGCTCCAAGCAGAAAAGTATTGCACCCAACCATGATATTTCCACCCCCCTACTGGGGACGCTCTGCGGGCAAGCTTTCTGCCGAGCGCCCTGCAAATTCAGGTGCTCGCTAAATAGGCGAACAGGCGCCGTCCTGGTCGAACGTTTGCTCTGCCCAAACCATTCACACAACTCTATCCACTATGTAACATTACATACCAAGAAAGCCCAATGCCTCTGTCTTTCCTGTCTGAGATAGGAAAGGTAAAATGCATTATAAAATCTTTCTGAGCATAATTTTTCTTTGACTAGACATAATAATATGCATATGTCAATACACACAGGGCAAGTTTCAGTTTCTATGGCAACGCTATGCAAAATGTATGACTACCTTTCAAGCAGTAAAAAGCACATTCTCATATTGCTTCATTGCCATTAAGCTTGTCATCTCTGTCTTGATAACATTTCCCCACCATATTTGTGTCAAAGCTTCCTCCTCTTGTGGAAGGTTAACCTGCACTCATTAAATATGCTAGCGTTGATTCACTAAAGTGTTTTCTATCACAGTTGTATACAAATAGTTATTAGAAAGACTAAAGAAAACATAGCTAGTATGCTTGATTTGCATTTACATTAGGTATACTCGCCAAATAAAGACCCACTTCGACTATATAACAGCAAATATTTGCATCTTGTAGCTGTTCACTTTACTAGCTCAAGAAGACTGAAACATGGAATTGAGTTCTCGTTTTCCCAATCACCAAATGGATGGCACATAACACAGGTCATGTAATCCAGCTTTAGTTATCTAACTTGGCAGCTCCCATGCTCCATATACTGCCCACAACTTACCTTTTATTCAGCTGCTAGGAACAAAGGAACCATTGGGTGAACTATAATGCTGGCCATACGCTATATGAAAATTTGGCCGAAAATCGGTCTTTAAGAAAGATCTTTCGTTTTTCGGACAGTCAATGGGCACAGATTCGAAAAATTGTTTGGACGATTTTGAGCCGAAAAAACAAAGGACAAGTTTGGAAATTTTCTGCCGAACGAACAATAAATCGGAAGGTTAATGTGTTTCCCGTCCGAACTTTCTGCACTAGGTATATGAAAAAAAAAAAAAAAAACCCCCCTTTTTTTTTATGTCCACTGAACGATTTATCGGTCATTACATGATGGCACCAGTGCCGATCCTGACCTCCCTGGGGCCCCAAGCAATATTCTGCTAAGGGGCCCTCTTCCTGACCTGTGATGCCGTCACCCATAACTCTTCACCAATCCCCTTGGATAGCGCCCCACCACATAAGAGGGACAGACCTAGAGTGGCGATAGGGTGACCTGTGGCCCCAGATTTTAGTATTGCCTCACCAGGAGTCAGGACTAGTACCACAGTATGAGTACACAATGCTCTGCCTGGGGCCCACATATACAGCAGTGCCGATCCTGAGCTCCCTGGTGCCCCAAGCAAAAAGACATGTCACATTAAAAGTTAAGAAGCGCAGGGGTGGGGGGTTGGTGCCGAAAATGACATCTTACATTAAAGTGAGAAGCGGGGGCTGTCGACTACTTACCTCTTCTCCCATGCAGCCAGCGAGTTGCCAAAATGGGGCCGAAAATCACTTCTCACCAGGTGGGGCCTTTAATAATTTGGGGGGCCCTCCACAGCTTTGCGGGGCCCTAAGCAGCTTGCATAGTAAGCCTATAGGGCAGATCGGCCCTGGATGGCACTATCGTTTGCACTCACGACAGAACTTTCATTTTTCGAAAATTCGTTCGGACGATTTTTCGTAGTGTGTATGGCCAGCATAAGCCACAACTTTTTACTGTTAGTAAATGTGTGACTATTTTGGGAATGAGTTAAGGGTTGTGAGCTACATGCTCCCATTTCCTGATTGGCTCTTGATTTTTCTTTGAGAAATTGGCTGTCTCAGGGGTCAGAGGAGGTAAAAGAAGGGAAGAAGAATATGTGCAGTGATGGAGGGAGGCAGGTAAAGTGGTTGTAAAGGCTAAAGTTTGTTTTTACTTTAATGCAGAAAAAAAAACCTTTTAGATATAGCCCCCATCCTAAAAAAAAACATAGCTAGCATGCTTCTGAGGTAAATAGAGTTCAATTGCAGTACTAGCAGAATTCTCCAGAAGAGTACTGCTTGTGTTTATGACAAATTATTCTACCACTGTAGTTGGGTTTGAAAATTAATCCTTGAATATTTTGTGTTGTAAAATTTCCACCATTTTGCTATGCCTGTGACAAGCAGTAGCAAAGATTTGCATAAACAATAGTGTTGCTCACGAATATTCACTACGAATATTGCATATTCGAGTATTTGCGAATAACTCGAATATCGCGGCGAATATTCGCTATTTTGAATATTCATATTTTTCAAATTTCGCAATCAATTTCGCAATCAATTTCGCATTCGCGAATTTTCGCATTCGCGAATTTCGCAATAGCGAAATTTCGCAATTTTTTTTTTTTATAAAATATAGCGAATATTCGTAAATATCGAATATTCGTGATATTTTATAAAAAAAAAAATAGCGAAATTTCGCAATCATTTTCGCTTTCGCATATGCGAAATTTCGCTATTTTTTTATAAAATATAGCGAATATTCGTAAATATCGAATATTCGTGATATTTTATAAAAATAAAAAAAAATCGCATTGGCGAAAATTCGCAATTATTATTATTTTTTTTTTTATAAAATATCACGAATATTCGATATATGTGAAATTTCGCTTTTTTTTTTTATAAAATATACCGAATATTCGATATTAACGAATATTCGCGAATATTCTTCGAAATATTCGCGAAATATCGCAAAATCGAATATGGCGTATTCCGCTCATCACTAATAAACAAGAATGAGATAAGCAATATTCATATTGTGGCCAAGTATAAACACATTTTTGGCCTCACTCACAGCTTTTTATTCAAACCTA
This sequence comes from Rana kukunoris, assembly GCA_029574335.1. Taxonomy (NCBI): domain Eukaryota; kingdom Metazoa; phylum Chordata; class Amphibia; order Anura; family Ranidae; genus Rana; species Rana kukunoris. Next base: position 344,261,141 of record CM056049.1, on the reverse strand, counting down.
GGGGATTGAGAAAAACAGTACAATTCTTTTGATTGGCCAACATTGGAACCAAATATGGCACACAGTGCTCTTGGAATGCTCTACCACCTAGTATTACCAATGTTTTGTCCAGATCTATATGAGCATTTGTTTATTCTACTAGTCAAAAGAGTAATTTCTCAGGAGTGACACAGTGAAGGTTATTTACGAAAGGCAAATCCACTTTGCACTGCAAGTGCACTTTCATTTGCAGTCACTGTAGATCTGAGGGGGACATGCAAGGAAAATAAAAACCTAACATTTTAGCTTGCACATGATTGAATGATAAAATCAGCAGAGCTTCCCCTCATTTCAGCTCTTCCCTTCAGATCGACAGCGAATGCACTTTCAAGTGCACTTGTAGTGCAAAGGGGACTTGCCTTTCAGAAATAACCCCCCATTGTGTGTCACCAGTAATCATTCATTAAAGTGGAGTTCCACCCATTTTTTTATGTTTGTCTGTGCTGCATGCCCTAATCTCATAGTGTTCAGAATGGACAATTTTTATTTATTTTGTTGCTTGTAAATACCTTTATTTTGTAGTCCTTCATTACTTCCTCCTCCTTATTAGCCTAGGCTATTAAGTCACAAGGCTATTTGCAAGGTTTTCTGGGATAGGCATCATGTTTCCCAGTAGTCCTTGCAAACCTGACTGAAACCTATTACATTGCTTGTGCAGCACTGAGCATGTGCGAGATATGCAAAGCTGAAATCCAGGAAGTCATACTGTCTGGCTTCATGATGCCCACACTTAAGATGGCCACGGTCTATTTCTAGATTATAAATGCTGTAACAACCTAACAAAACTGACCTTAGTTTACAGACTAACTTTACTGGAATACATTAAGCTTGTGTAATTCAGGTGTATTTATATTTAAAAAGTGAAATTTTGGGTGAAACTCCCCTTTAAAGAGAAAAGCCTCCACTGCACTACTTTTTGATGCATCACAGAAGTATGTAGCATTATTTTTTCACTGCAACATCTTAGGTACTGTCCATTTCCACTCTGAATTTACCAGCTTCTCTAACACCCTAGCCTAGGTTATTTGTTGTTTCCCCACATTTTCCACGATGGTGATAAAGTGATTAACTAAACCAAACAACCAATTCTACTATTGGGGTGCTATGCCTTGCATTTACTACTCCGGTCCCCAGACTCTTATATATGTTAGTGCAGATTGAAAAATCATATCCCACACCCACCTAAGAAAGGTTCCCGAGCCACCCCCATCAAAATCATCCCCCGCAGCTACTACTGTTTGTACCACCACCCCCTCCCTTTAGAATGTAAGCTCTACGAGCAGGGCCCTCCTTTCTCTTTCTGTATTGAATTGTAAGGTAATTGTCCTGTCCCCCCCCCCTCTACATTGTAAAGCGCCGTGTAAACTGTTGGTGCTGTATAAATCGTGTATAATAATAATAATAATAATATTTGCCAATAAGCAAAACAAGCTCAAGAAAATGACCATGATTTAGATCAGGGTACATAAAGTATGAGCAGCTTCACCCTTCCCTCTTGTGAGCAAGGCCTAGTTTGGCCCCACACAGAAAGATATCAATTAAGTTCACCTTTGTATAAAAAATTAAAAAAAAAAAAAAATGTTTTAAAAAAAATGCACATCTTTTTGCAGGTATTTTTTTTTACATTTATTGATTTTTGGCACAGCGACCCGGGTCTCACCGAGAGCCCCAGCCCCATACTAACGGAACTCCAGATTCTGGGTCACCTGATCACTGTGATAGCTTCAGATTGGCTATCATAGTGATCACTGTGAAGGGCACCCCGTGTTTTCTCTCTCTGAATATAGTAGAGATATACATTGTATCTCTATCTCTCCTTGCAGAGAGGGAAAACAAGCAATTGTTTGTAAAAAAATAAATAATAATAATTAGGGCTGTTACTGATCAAAATTTTTGTGTTCGATTAATCGTTTTTCTTTTTAATCGATTAATCGACTAATTTCGATTAATTATAACGCACATACAGATCCAACTACTTTTAGCTGATCTCCTTGCAGGCTGATTCCCAGTGTAGCTACCAACCACTGGAAAAATGGATAGCAGGATACAAAAAACACACACAAAGGCAGCGCTCAATGGGAATCACATTAAAACTTTTTTTTTTTTTTTTTTTTTTTTAAAGTGTATTTTGTGCGTGAACTCGAGAGAGAGAGGAGCCGGACTGCAGGAGTTGGCAGTAGGCAGACCCTCCCCCCGGAGGCAATCGCCATCCTTCTCCATGCCCCCGGTGGCAATGGCGGGTGTGAGGGGGGGCCTCCCACTCACCCCACCCTACCTGCTCCACTTGGGAGCCCGACTGGGGCCCAATGGGACCCCAACGGGGCAGAGGGACTCCCCCTATGAGGGAGTGAGGGGGTCTAGCCCACCCAACCAGCCCCATAGGTCCTTCGCCTCTCATTTTTAGGAGACCGCATGGCTAATGTGCGTGCGTGGTAAACCAATTTCGTGTGCGTGCAAGTGTGGTGGTTTTTTTTGTGGGGGGGGGTGGGCGTACTAAGCACAGGCGTACCTTGCACAGCACACCCACCGGGAGCCGGGCTGAGACCACAAAAACTCAATTCACATGTAGCCGAGACCGGGATCCGAACCCTTGGCTGCAGAGGTGAATGGCTTGTCAGCGCAGTGCCAATCACGTTGAGCCACCACAGCTCCTACATTAAAACTTTTATAGTCTTCAAGTAGGTAACCAAATAAATATTGCACTGGAGATAAAATCGATGTAGCTACATAAACTGTAAAAAATGGTGCGAGTAATACCAAACGGTACCAAAAGCAGTCATAAAAACATGTAGCTAAGTATGATACTGGTATAAAAATGTGTACAACGATACCACTGCTGAATCCAGATGAGGAGAGGTTAACATCAGTCCGTCAGCATGTAGATGTCCCATGAAGGGAACTATCACAACTCCCAGTGGATGACAGTAGAATCCCAGGTTGATAGAGGGAAGTGATAGAGGGAAGTGATAGAGGGAAGTGATAGAGGGAAGTGTAACAGCCCTTGCGTGTGGCAGATAGTAAGGTCCCGCTGGTATGCAGATATGAAGGCACAGCAAAGGATCCCTTCAGATGGACGCAGCAAGCACTGCTGGTTTCCGTGACGTTACCGGATCACCAATGGAACTCCCTGAAGGCCCAGAAGCCGGCGGAGAGGTGAGTACCAATCAAAAGAATTTTAATCGATCAAAAAGATTTTGACCGATCAAGAAAATTAAAGATTAATCGATTAATTAAAAGTTAATTTGCCGTTTCTGCATCTCGCTTCTTCCCACTGGTCTGCCCCCCCCCCCTCCCCTCCTTGTTGTTTTTTTTTTTTTCTTCTTCTTCTTCTCCCCTCTCCCTCATCTGTAAAGGTCTTTCTTTCTTCCCTTTCCCCCTTATTTTGTACCCTCGGCTTACGGGGTTGGGAGGGCGGGATGGTCTCCGGCTGTCTAGCCCACCCATGTCCTGTATAGAGGGGAACCTGAGCGGTAGCTGTTGGGCATATATAGACAGGCAAGGTGCCATAGCTAATCGTAAGCGTCAGGTATTGGAAACCCCTTATGCATATCAATAGGTATTACCTGACGCCTTCCCTCCCTTCCACTCTGTGACCTGTTTCCCTCCGAAGGGTTTGCATCTAGAAGATATGTCTTGGGTTTTTAGGTCTATTGCCTCGATCATATGGTACATGCCTAATTTATACCTGTATCTCATATGTAATACCGCTTTGTAACTCCTTTTGATCTTACTGTTATACCTGCCGATGCTGCTGTGACATAAATGTTTGTGTATTCTCCTATTTCTTAATAAAATCTATATGGTTAAAAAAAAAGTTAATTTGCACAGCCCTAATAATAATAAAAAATACCTAGATCAAGGTTTGATCTAGGTCGGTGACAGGGTTAGGGTTTGGGTTTGGGTCAAGGTCGGGGTCAATAGTTTTTTTGGGCAGGATTTTTTTTTTAATTAGTATCAGTGTCAATTAGGCCTCGTACACACGACCCTTTTCCTCGACAAAATCCATCAAGAAACTTGGTGGCAGAGCTTTTTTGCCGAGGAAAACGGTCGTGTGTATGCATTTCATCGAGGAAACTGTCGAGGAACTCGGCAAGGAAAAAAGAGAACAAGTTCTCTTTTTCCTCGACGGGAGTCTCAATTTCCTCGTAGGGCTGATTTTCGACGAGAAACACGTTGGTGTGTATGCTTAACCCGCGCACCTTCGGTAAAAGTAGCGTTTGTAATGGAAATAGCACATTAGTCACGCTGTAACAGACTGAAAAGTAAAAATGTCTCTTACCAAACTTTTACTTAACACGCAGTAACATGAGGTTAGCAAAAGCAGCCCCAAGGGTTGTGCCAGTGGAATCGAACTTCCCCTGCCGTCTATGTGTTGTAAGTCACCGCGTTTTGAGAACGAGGAGATTTAGTCTTGAAATTGTGTACGCAAAGACAGCTTGTCAAGTTTCTCGACAACCCTAACAAGGAACTCCTCAAGGAAAACGATGTGTCTTTTCCAACGAGTTCCTCGGTTGTGTGTACGAGGCCTCAGTGTTAGTGCATTTTATGTAGGTTAAAAAACAAAACAAAAGCAAAATGTGCACTATTGTTTCTGGGCTGTATTACGAGTACATACAACTAACATACACATATGTGGTATCGCTGCGATCGTTAGGAGCAGGAACATTTATTTTGGTTGTTCTTATGGGGAAGGTTAGGATAGCAGCAAGAAATATTCTGCTAAATTTCAAAATAAAGATTTTTTTTCTATTATGGGCCAGTTTTCCTTTTTCCTAAAAAAAATACCAGAGATATCCGATACAATTTACCACCAAATGAAAGCTCAATTAGTTCTGAAAAAAATGTGGTATAATCCACCTGGATGAACAAAGTAGTTGTGATGATATGTACGGTTTTACTAACACATGTCAAAGTTGCAAAATTGTGCTAAGGCATTAAAATTTGTTTTACCCTTAGGCACAAAGGGGTTAAGGTAAAAAACCTTTTGCATTCAGCTCCCTCCTCAGCCCCACTTATACTTACCTGAGCCCGATCTTAATCCAGGGATGTGCATGAGAGCAGAGGCTATTTCTGCTTTCTCTCTCGCCTCACTGGCTCAGTTACAGCAGCATACAAAACAAGGTAAATCTGCGCTAAATCTGCGCTAAATCTGCGCTAAATCTAAATAGTGAGCAGCTTCAAAAACCAGTGAACCAATGGAAAAAGACAAACAAAACATATAAAGTTGTAGCGCTGGATGATAATTAGGGTTTAAAAACTATAAATCTAACAAAAAACAGATTATAAACCATATATAGATCACCAAGTGAATGATGTGTTGGCTAAATTAATAACAAAAGTCCAAACATATGTGAAGACTAGAAGAAACTTGGTTGCTGTGTACGACTAGGTTGATCATTCCTAGATCAGAAAAACATGCGATATTTTCACACTTGAACGTGATGCACACTTGTGAAGGAAACCGCCACCAATTGTACAGGGGCTTACCAAAAATGTTGAACCCAAATAAGCATACGCTCAAAGGGTCAACAAGGCTGAATATACTCGATGAGTGTGTCAATGCAGGACCAGATCTTCTCAAGGCACAAGATAGCAAATCCCCCATGAAATGGAGAAGATGTATATGCTTGAAGATAATGACCCACAGACTCTCAGACCATAAACCCGATGAGACGAAAAAGAGTGGAACAGAAGAAGCACATAGCGTAATACTGTAGGCAATGAGCGTTTAATAATGGTTGAAAACACTTATGCCGCGTACACACGGTCGTTTTTTGCGATGAAAAAAACCGACGTTTTTTAAAACGTCATTTAAATTGATCGTGTGTGGGCAAAACGTCGTTTTTTGTCTTCAAAAAAACGACCAAAAAAAAATTCCAACATGTTTGAATTTTTTGTGTCGTTTTTCAAAACGTCGTTTTTTGTTTCACAAAAAGTCACCGTGTGTAGCAAAAACGTCGTTTAAAACGACGTTTTTCAACCCGCGCATGCCCAGAAGCTAGTTATGAAGCGAGCTTCAATGGAAAAGTGTGGTGAACGTAACCTCGCTTTTTGTGAAAAAAACGATGGTGTGTAGGCAACATTGTCTTTGAAAGTGACGTTTTAAAAACGTCGTTTTTTACTTCACAGAAAACGTCGTTTTTTTTCATCACAAAAAATGATCGTGTGTACGCGGCATTACATGAAAGTGGAAGGAAAACACTGATCAAATGTGCATTGCAGCAGTGGAGTCCACTGACGCGTTTCGCAAAATCTTGCTTCGTCTGGGGTATACCTCCACTGTTGCCCATCTCTCTTAAATGTGCAATATGACCCTGCTCTCAGGAACACCCCCGGGAGCTCGTCCAATCACAGACCACGTCCGGGTTAACCTTTAGAGGCAAACAAACCTGTATCTAAAAACCCTCTTTACAACTCCAAAAAACCCATATAAGAGAGAGGAACATTAAGGGGGAGACCGATTTTGAGACGGGTAATGTCAGAGAACCAACTGTGAACTAAGAACTGGCAGACCTTACTTGCACGGCTCAACAAGCACAATGTGCATGCGCGCGCAGACGCGCGCATCGGGCACACGCTCGCAGACGCGCGCAAGTGCTCGCAGATGCGCGCACACAAGCAACAACACTGTGAACTTATTATTCTTTACTGCGCATGCGTGTGCGCCAGTACACACGCAATGCGGGCGGGACTCCTGGCGTCAGTGCCCTATTTAAGGCTTGCTGCAGCAGTGACCAACTGCTGCATGATCTTCAGCCCTGGATGTTTTCCCGAGTTCCTGTACCTTGTGTTCTTGTTCCTTGAGTTCCCGTTGACGACTCGGCTTGACTGACCAGACTTCTCCGTGCATGACCCCTGACTTGTTTCTCGGCTTATCCTTTGTCCTGTTACTGTCTGCTGGTTCCTGTGTATGACCTCGGCTTGCCGTCTGACCTGTTCCAGTCTCTTCCTGCTTCCTGTGTATGACTACCGGCTTGGCTCCTGACTCCGCCCCTGGGTTTCCTGCCAGTCTACCTCATCTGGTACTTCCGTGGTACCCCTGCCGGACTACGTATCCTGGTACACATCTGATCCCCAACATCGCTCCAGCAAGTCACAGTCGGCAACTCCTGCACCCCTGGGGATTGCGTCCCCTGTCTCACCTCCAGGGGGCGTTCTGCACTTGAGTTGCAAGGGAAGCCCTCTCAGCACTTCGGCATCTGGTAAGGTATGTGACAGGTAAATAATAGAAAACAGGCAGGGGCATAAATAGATCGCATAAATTCATAAAAAAAACATTTCCGCATTTCAGTCACAGCAGCAGGAGCCAGTCAATCACAGTTAGTGAGGAGGAAGTGGGGCGTGGGGCTGAGCCTCACTTTATGTGTCCTATGTACACACAGAGCCAGTTTGGGAGCAAGCATGCAAGAGTGCCCCTGTAGCAAGCAGTTTGCGAGGGGGCACTTAACAGGGGGAGGAAAGTGCCAGTGGGGGGACCAAAAAAGGAGGATCAGGGCTGCTCTGTGCAAAACTATTGGACAGAGCAGGTAATTATGACATTTTTATTATTGTTAATAACATTTTTGAGCCTTTAAGTAAGGGAGGGTTAACACCCTCATCAAATTTTTTATGCCATCTGTGTCCCATTTGGGAAATTTCCCCTCCCTTCTTTTACCATAGCTAAAACAGGATGTACCTCCAAAGTGAGAAAAACCCTGGGTGTCACCAGAACTAGTGTCCCCATTGGAAGATTTCACCTCTATTACCATTCTGACGTCAGCTGAAAATTTGAGATATTCTTTTACTTTCAATGATGATGTTGAAAGGGACAAATAGAAACAGCAAATCGCTCTAACGGGGGTGGGGGGGCACAGAGAGCGATAACAACTGAAAGGTGTTCTAATCCCTCTCCACTCTATCCAAAACTAAACAAAAATGTTTTGCCTTTAGTTACACAGCAGTGGGGTGGTCCTTTAATCAATTTTTGAACTGGGTCTGCTTTAGGGGCTTTGCCTTATAATGTGATTCTCCCTGTGGGTAAATCGTGGTGTACCATTAGCACATGCTATTACTTTTTTCTTATTGTGGGTATACAGGTGTATTTATCAGAACACTTTGGGCCAGATCCACAAAGCACTTACGCCGGCGTATCTCGAGATGCGCGGCGTAAGTGTAAATATGCACCGGCGTATCTATGCGCCGTATCCCCAAAACGAGATACGCCTGAAAACTAGATTTTTCCGACCGACGTAATTTTTCTACACCGACGCATCGTGGGCCCAAAAATACGCTAGACACACTATTGTTTTGCTATACAAATATGCAAATGAGGGAGATACGGCAATCCACAAAAGTATGTTTGTCCGGTGCAGGCTACGCCCTGTGCGCATTAGCTGTATGTCCGGTCTAAAGTTACCCCTTATAAAAGCAGCTGTAACTTTGCACCAGACGTGTGCAGGTCAGCTAAAGCAACACCGTTAGGAACGAGCTGAGCAGCCACACTTGCAGGACAACAATCTGTATGCCAACATGCCAGGGGCATCCACGGGAGAGGATCTACCGACCGCCAGAAACGTCTTTGGCATGTGTGATTCGGAGGTGTATTGCATCTTCAGATTCACCCCTACTGCCATCCTGGAATTAACCACAACCCTGAAAGATGACATCACCAGCCCAACACACCGCTCACATGCAGTGGAGCCACTGGTCAAGGTCCTGGCAACACTCCATTTCTTTGTCAGTGGCTCTTTTCAAAGAACAAGTGGAGTGGTGGCTGGGATGGCACAATCCTCCATTAGCAGATGTGTGCACCAGGTTATCCCCGCAATCCTCAGACGCATGGCCAACCAAATCATCAGACCCACCCAGCAGGACCTGCGGGTGAAGGCAATGTGGGATTTCGTCAGAATTGCAGGATTCCCACGCACCGTGGGGGCCATTGATTGCACACATGTGGCACTACGGCCCCCCCATGAGACAGAGCACCTATACCGCAATCGGAAGCATTGGCATTCCATCAATGTACAGGTGATACCCGATGCCCAATGCCTCATATGGCATGTTCGTGCCAAACACCCCGGGTCCAGCCACGACAGCTACATATACCGTCAGAGCCCCATCCCAATGGAATTCGAACAGAACGTGTATGGGAACAGCTGGCTGGTTGGTGAGTGACATGGATGTCAGGCATGACTGTCCCCCCCCATGATGCAGACATCATGAGGGGCACACGCACGACTTACATCCTCCTGTCTTTTCCCTTCCAGATGACTCTGCATATGCACTGGGACCCCATCTCATGACTACATTTCGGAACCCCCAAACCCAAGGAGAGCAAAGATACAATGAAGCCCACGCACGTACCTGTGCAGTGGTGGAACACACCTTTGGCCTCCTGAAGTCCCGTTTCTGATGCCTGGATAAGTCCGGGGGTACCCTGTTGTATTCCCCAAACTTTGTGTGCCAGATCATTGGTGCACGTTGCATGCTGCACAACTTCGCTGTGAGAAAGGGCCTGGAGATTGACATACGCGATGACCTGACCCCCCAAGGAAAATGCACGCATGCACACCACTGTGGTCCCTAGCACACACACCCCACATCCTCATCTAATTGGATTAGCACAAGCCCACCATGCAGGACTTGGGAGCAGCAACGCCATGCCAAGGCTACAATTATGTCACTGTACATTCATACACCATTTACACAGACCTGGGAATCACTTCTCCCTGGTCCTGGTGACACCCCTTTTCCGGCAGGAATGTCACCCCCACAAGCAAACATCATTCACAAAAAGAAAACAAATCATAATCACTGTAAAAACACAAATAAACATAAAACACAACCGCAGCCCCCGGCTCCTCAGGGGAGATTCATAGGGGGGGGGGAATCAGGGGAAGGAGGAGCATCCCCTGGTCTCTCCCCACCTGGCGGCCTGCCCTCCAAGGCCACGGCTAAGCACGTATGGCCCACAATGAGGGCTGCCGTGTTGGCCTGGACAGCCTTGGTCAGGACACGCACCTCCTGACCCACGCCTGCTGTGGTGGTCTGCAGGTCTTGGAAGCAGGTAATCACAGCCAGGGAGTTGCAGCTCATGTCCTGCATGGACTGCTTGATGGAAGCCAGGCTCTCCTCCATCCGGTCCAAGTCTGGGTGGCCTGACCCAGATGGCGGGTCTGACAGGCCTGGTCCCTCCTAAGATTTTCCGGCAGAACCTCTGCCACCCCCCTGGTCTTGCGGGTCGCCTTCCTGCCTCCTGATGAGGCTTGTGGCCTGGGAGAAGGGGAGCCCCTTGGGGGGGAAGCCCTGTTGGGGGAGGAGTGGGAGGGCCTACCCCTGATGGAGGCCTGACTGCTGCCAGCCCTAGGAGGAGACTCCTCTACATGGAGAAGTAGCTCATTCCCCGACATCACCTCCTCCTCCTCAACCTCCTCATGAGGTGAGCTGGGGCCACTCCCCTGCACAGAGGACTCCGGGCTTGGCTGGTGGTCTGCCTTAGACTTATGTGAGGGGGAGGCTGCGGACTGGCCAGATGGCCCCGCACCCTCCTGCACATCTGTGGATGACACAAAACATTCACAGGTTGGAGGATCCACACACTTGTCACATATTCCTTTCCCTCCCCACACATGCTACACACCAGAAAGAAAAAAAAAACACTTACCTGTCCTCAAGACCTCCTCAATAGAGTCAAAGCCAGGCAGTCCCTCCACTTGCTGCCTGTGGAAGCACTGGGCAACCACACGCTCCTCAGCATTGAGCACTGATAGTGCATGCAGGTCCCCCTCCAGTGCCCCTGGCATGAGCTGGATCTCATTTCGGGTCCTGGTCTCACCCCCCAACGCATTGACATCATCTGCAATGTCCTGCAGGATCTGCCTCCTCCTGGCCGGGGTGGTCAGCCATGAATAAGCACTGATCCAGTGCGAAACGCGTCGGCTGTTCCTTGTTTCTACTGCGAAACGCGTCGGCTGTTCCTTGTTTCTACATGCTGTGACTATTGAATGACCATTTTTGAGTGCATCCAGCTGTCTATTGAATAAAAGACACCCATCAGGTTTTGGAGTGCCGGTATCCTGCATTTTTCTTTGTCTTCATTAACCATTTAGCTTAGATCCCACCTGCACCGCCAGCACCCTGATCCTTTCTCTCTGCACCACCTGCCGGGGTGGTGTTGCCCACCTCGGTGACTCCTTTCTCTCTGGCCGGGGTGGTGTTGCCACTCTCAGCCCACACCGACCAAATTGGGTGATGGCCCTCAAAATAATGGCCTTCTCCCGCTGGGAGTAGTTCAACTTCCTCTTCCTCTCTGACATCTCGCAAAAACACATGATCCAAAAAACACACACGACACGACACAAACCTACAAACAGCAACAGACAACAGAACAAAAGCACCTTGCTTCAGGGAGGGAAACAAATGGATGTACTTTTGCAATGCAAGATCTTATGTCTGGGCCTATTTATGCCCTGGGCGTATCTCACTGAGTACGCCGGGCCTAGTTCCTATCTCACTAATTACGCCGGGCCGAGTTGTGAGTATGCGCAGAGAGGCTCTGACCATAGTCAGCGTCATGCACATGCGCAGTCTGGCCGGCCCTTCATTTGCATGGGGTCACGGCTCATTTCAATGGAACATGCCCACGTCCTTCCCACTTTGAATTACGCCGCCTTACGCCTCGAAATTTACGTCGCACCGGCGCAAATTTGGGCGCAAATACTACAAGGATACGGTACGTCTCTAAGTTGAGCCAGCGTAACGGAAAGGAGATGCGCTACGCCGGTGTATATATAAGCCGATGTACGTGGATCTGACCCTTTGATTCTTAAGTCGCATTAGATATAAGTATATCCAAAGCCATAAGACAACATTTCTGTTTTGTTTTTTGTTTGTTTTTTCCTTGCACATGATTGGGTATTCTTTGCAAAGTGACATTTCACCATATTCTTTATGTTCTGGGGAAAAAAATTCAAAGTGCAGCTTCTCTTGGAAAATGAATACCCTACTTGCCTGGGTAAATCAACCCCTATGTCTCATTGGAACACAAGTACTATTTCAAAGAAGCTATGGCAGCTATACACTGAACTGATAAGCTGTATGCAGTTTGGAAAAAATGGCTCTATAATATTTGGCTATATTTGGACTATACACTTGCAGTTTGCATGCACATTTGCTTGATTTCCATGGCTTCGTCCACTGTGCTTAAATGAGAAGTAAACCTCTTATTTTTGGTATATGTGATGGAAAAAGATATGTAAATACCCTTTTCCTATGAAAGTCTTACTGTGTTACATATTAGTAAAAGGTGTTTTGATTCATTTAGTCCTTTCTCAATTATAATCTGTCTGCTGATACTGTACTGTCTACATATATTTATAGAAAGGATTCTGCTGCCACACAGTGGACAACAGAGTATATTACAGTAATAACTTACGTATGCTATAAGTATTTAGAGCTTCTGATTTCTTTAATTACCGAATAAATCTTTAAAGATAAACTATAATAGTGTTCAGCCGAGGTATTTTAAGGTGTATATGTTTAACTGTTATCCTTAAATTTATTTTTAGAGAACATACAATGAAACTGCACCACTGCAGCATGTTTGCCCAAGGAACCAATCTCAAAATATATCAATAACACATATCCCACCTAAAGAATCAGGTAAAGGATGTAATTATAATAATAATAAAAAAAAGCTCACATGATAAATGTAAAGTGTCACTAGAATGTACATATCAAAAAAGCACAACTCAACCCGTGAAAGCATTTAATGTACACCAAACAAAACTTTAAAAAAAACTCCAAGAGATACTGTATATAGTCATTACGAGTAATATATTAATAATACTTGGACTTAAAGTGTTACTAAACCCATAACAGTAAAATCCGTCTGTATATGCAGTAAAGCATGCTTGGTATACTCACTGTGGAACCTATGGGGTTCATCCTCTGCATTGTGTAAAAAGGCTGTTTGGTCCTGTCTTCTCTGATCCTCCCCTTCTTCCACTGTTCCCAATTCAACTCCTTATCGTATAGAGCCTTGGGGGCACTCTGCACTTGCTCAGTTTGGTGTACATTGCTAGAAATGCACGCTCCAGAGAGAGGGTCAGGGGTCATGCAGCCTCATAGGACAGTCAGAGGATAATAAAAACTCCTCTTACAAGCTTTAGCCAGATACTGATAGAAGTCATAAGGTTGCTATATACTGATGATGAAAAAAGGTATTTAGGCATTTATATTTACTAAAATAATTGTGTGCTGTGGTACACCAGATATAGTGAATGCAGGGTCCTGGGTTTAGTAACACTTTAAAAATAGGACATTGCCACACTAATGATGAGTGTAAAAGCAAAAGTACACCTAAGGACTCTTTCACACGGGGCGGATCAATAATGATCCGCCCTGTGCACCTCCGTTTGCTCAGCGGGGATCGCTCCGTTGATCCCCGCTGAGCCGGTGGATGACAGGGCGGTCCCCGCACACTGTACTGGGACCGCCCTGTCTTTTCTCCACTCTCCCCTATGGGGGGATCGGATGAACACGGACCGTCTGTCCGTGTTTATCCGATCCGATCCGCCAGACGGATGGAAAAGTAGGTTTTTCCTCCGTCGCACTTAGGCGGATCGGAGCGGGTCGGATGTCAGCGGGCATGTCACCTCTGACATCCGCGGCTCCATAGAGGAGCATGGAGCGCCCGTTCAGGTCTGCATAAAAAAACGTCAGGTGGATCTGAACGGGCGCTCCGTGTGAAAGAGCGCTTAAGCCCTATACACACGGTTGGACTTTTTGACAACAAACTTCAAAATGAGCAGGTTTTCAAAAAAATCGGACTGTGTGTACGCTCCATCGGACAAACTTTTTCGGTTTTTATCGGACAAAAGTTCACTCTGCAAACGCACCAACTTTTCGGCAACAAAAGTCCTACCAACAATAGCAGAAGTTGACCAAAGGGTGGCGGTAAAGAGCAGAAAAACCACGTGATTTTAGGAAAGTTTGCTGAAAAAGTCCTGCCGTGTGCATGCATACCAAGTTCACAGCCAACGCCCTTCAAACAAAAATCCACGGAAAAATTTGTTTGACGTCCGACCGTCTGTATGAGGCTTAAGATGCTCAACCAAAGAATCTCTTGAGAAGCTCCACACATATCCATATCCATGCCTTCTTGCCATAATACCTGATGAACATCTCTGAATCCCCTCCTGGAAAAAATGCCACCTTGGACTTGACTATGATGGGTATTTAGGTTGTTTTATTTGAATACACACAAACACATTTTTTTTGTATATACACATATAAGGCTAGATTGATGTAGAATCGCCTATCTTTGTGCGGGCATAGCGTATGCTTTTTACACTATGCCGCCACAACTTTTACAGACAAGTGCTTTATTCACAAAGCACTTGCCTGTAAAGTTGTGGCGGCGTAGCGTAAATGGCCCGTCTTAATTCAAATTGGGTCTATTATTTAAATGAAGCGCGATCCCACGCCGAACGTACTGCGCATGTGCCGGCCGTGAAAGTTTTCAAGTGCGCATGCTCCAAATCACGCCGCAAATTGTCAATAAAGAAGCGACGTGAACGTAACGTACGGCCAGCCCCATTCTGAATCGACTTACGCAAACGACGTAAACGACGTCTGTCCCGACGTCCATATTTAACATTGCTTGCGCCTCATACAGCAGGGATAACTTTAGGCCAGGCATAAGCCTAACGTAAACGACGTAAACAGATACGCCAGCCGGGCGCACGTTCAGGAATCGGCGTATACGCTCATTTGCATATTTTAGACGGGAACGCCACCTAGCGTCCAGCCTAAAATATGAAAGTAAGATTCAACGGCGTAAGAGACTTATGCCAGTTGGATCTAATGGAAATCTATGCGTTACTGATTCTATGAATCAGTCGCATAGATAGGAGGGCTCAGATGCAGAAATAAGACAGCTTATCTGGAGGTAAGCCTTCTTATCTCTTTCCTGAATCTGGCCCATAGTCTTCAACGTGAAGTTAAAATAAATATAGTTTTCATATAAATTGTGCATTTTTCTGAGAGAGATCTGTGTTCTTAAATTTATTTTTATATATACTCTGGACCCATTTCCTGGCAGATTTTCCTTCTCATTTTGTAAACTCATATTTAAAGCCAAAGACTTATTTGTATACCATTGCTGTTATTGTTTATGAGTTATTTTTGTCATAAAAATTTGGGTGAAAATCAGAAGATTGAAAAATACACTCGAGTATATTGTGATTCAGTATTTTTTTAATGAAAAAATACAGAGCAAATAAACAAGCAATTTTATAGGATAAATAGCTCTGTAGATTTTTTTTTTCAAAATCAGACATTTCTTAAACCTGCGTGGAGCTCTTCATATTTCCCCCTTTTCACAGAAAGACAGACAAAACAGGGAGTGAAAAGTTTACAATTTTTTTTTTCATAGTGACAAAAAATGAAAGTGAAAAATAAAAGTTGATTGATTTTTTCAAGAAAAGTGTGTCTGCAAAACTTGAATTAGTTGTTTTGGTTAAGTTTCAATGGCAAAATCAATAATTTTATCCCACACATCCATACTAATGAGTGGCAGCCATATACCACTATCAGGATCCTTCTGCTAATATGGTTTCTATTGAAAAGCTACAATTGTCAATACTACTATGCTACATATCCAAATAAATAAATTATAAACGAAATACATGGTATTTTAAAGGTCGTTGTATAATCAAATTTGTATTTCTAGGTAAAATGTTATCAGTTAATAAACACATTACAAACAGAACACATCTGGGTCAATTCTATGTACACATAAATTCATGGAAATACTAAAACAAGATTGCTTTATCATGTTCTTCCGCAGATAATTGTCCACTTGCAACCACAGTTTAGCCTGAAATGTACTTAGAAATTAGCTGAGCTTTGGAGTAAAAATAGATTCAAGATGCATAGGTATTTTTAGAGCAGGACTTTCATAGAAACCAGAATAGTTGGTTACTGTTACTCTCTACAAGTTAAAGTGGACCTATATCATAAATCTAAGTAAACAGTTTGACAGGGATGGTGAAGTCTGAACCCCCTCTAAGCTATCCTGCCAGGAAGCTGTCAAAGCGGTCAGCCAATAATAGACGGTAGAAGCATGTTCCGCCCCCAGCTGCATGTATACAAAGGAAATGCCTCTGCTGTCTATGATTGGCTGTCTGCTTAGACAGCTTCCTGCTAGGGATAGCTTAGGCAGGTTCAAACTCATGTTGGAAATCGCCCAAGCTCATCCTTGCTCACAACATTCCCTCATTTGGAGGGAATGTTCCTTTTTTGGAACCAAGTCCCTCTGTCCCTCTTCAGTTGTTGCTGTTTGATCTGATGTATATTATATTAAAGGATACCTAAACTCAAGAACAAAAATGTAATGTATTGCAGCTTACCAGTCCTTAGGTCCCATTTACATCTGGACATTTCCAATCCTTGACAGAATCCTGCCCGTGATCCTAAAACGCTCTGAAAAACTGACATATCACCGCGCTTGTTCAGGTGCCATTTATTTTTAATGGCACCTAAATGCAGGTGTGAGTCTGCCACAATTTTTGCACGATTAATCGCAGCAAACCGTATTGCGCAAAGCTTGTCGCCAGAAAAGGAGCAAGAGCTTTCTTTGGGCGATTTTTTTTGCGTGAGAATCGCACTCACGTTTAGATACAATTGAAAATAAATGCCACCTGAACAAGCGTGGTGCGATTTGTCAGTTTTGCAGAGCGTTTTAGGATCATGGGCAGAATCACCACGGTTCTGCCCCTGATCGATTGCAATTGCCCAGGTGTGAAGGGGGCCTTAGTAGTGGTTGCCACAGTTGTTTTATTTTTTCATGCTAAGAACATTTTTTCGGTTAGTATAGAAAATACCAGTTAATCTTGCCAGAAATCCAATGTCCTTGGTACTGCCAGTAATCTGATCTGAAAACATAAAACAATGTTATCTTTACTCAGTAAGCTTCTGATCTTTCCATACCCCATGTAATGAAGATGAGCAAAGGCAGTAGAGGAGTGAGCGTAGACATGTTAGAATAGGAAGTGTGTTAATCATTAACCAGTTCCCGCCCAGCCTATAGCAAAATGACAGCCAAGCGGGACTTTGGTTGATCCGCGTGGACATCATATAATGGCGCAATGTGTCACCAGCTGAGTCCATCGGACACAGCCAATGAGTGATTAGTGTACTGGCCCTCTGCCGGTACCATGTGATTGCTGTGAAAAATCGCAGCAGATCACGACAATTGTGAACAATTTATGGCTTCCTTTTATGCTTTTTTTTACGATTGTGTTGCTATCTGTGATTTGTCACAGTGATTACATGGTACAGACAGGGCCAATCACAGCCCCTTTGTACCATGTGATTAGATGTGGCCTCTCACAGTTAATCACAACAAAACACATTGATTGAATCAGTGTTATTCAGTAAAAACAGTTGCTTATATCAGTAAAATTCACTGGTATAAACAACTATAATGTGTAGAAGTTTAGTTAAATTTTATAGTGGCCGTTTTGAACTTCAATCTTCAAGCTAGTCCACAGATTTTCAATAGGGTTTTCAATGGGGTTTAGGTCTGGGCTTTGACTAGGTCATGCAAGAACATTCACCTTTTTCTCCTTCAACCATAATGTGGTCATTTTTGCTGTGTGCTTTGGGTCATTTTCATGTTGGAAGGTAAACCTTCTTCCCAATGACAACTTTCTGACAGAGTGCAGCAGATTTTCCTCAGGAATTTGACAGTACTTTGCCCCATCCATTTTTCCTTCTATCCTGACAAGTGTTGCAGTCCTTGCTGCAGAGAAACAGTCCTATAACAGGATATTACCACCTCCATGCAGACATATCGTTTGGTGTTGAGGCCAGAAAATTCAGTTTTAGTCTCATCTGACCAGAACACCTTTTTCCATGAGGCCTCAGAATCTTTAGGGTGCATTTTGGCAAAACTCAGTCATGACTGCATGTGGCCTTTCTTGAGGAGTGGCTTTTTTCTTGCAACCTTCCTATACAAGCCGCATTTGTGGATAATTTGTGATATTGTTTTCACATGCACACAATGACCACTCTTCGTCAGAAATTCCTAATAACTGCTTCAGAATTGGAGGGCGTTATGAAAAAAATCAAAATGCCCTTATAGACAGATGAAGAGTGTGTGTGACTAGGCAGAATGCATTTGCATGCAGACAATGCTAGGTAACACCTACGTGTGTTGCTAAGCCTCCATGATCAAAAACATCAAATCCAGTGAATAAAAGGGTCACGCTAGGAACGACTGTGGTGGAAAGAGCTGGATGATGCTGCACGCCCTTCAGCCAGGATATGTGGTAGGCTCCATCTGACTAACCGGTTCAGCGAAATCAGTCAGCAATTTCAGTACAGGAGAAGAGCCTGTACAACCGTGTAATTACTGGTCATCACATTTTCTGGCTTTATATAAATCAAAGAAAACTTGTAAAACTTGTATTTTTCCTGAACATGAGAAAAAATGAAAAAGAAACATACAGTGGGGAACATAATAATTTGATTCCCTGCTGATTTTGTAAATTTGCCCACTTACAAAAAAAATTAATGATAGAGAAAAAATATCAACCAATAATCCAGAAAAATACACATGATAAGTAAAAAAAGGATTTTTAATAAACAGCTTACCTGTAAAATCCTTTTCTTGAAGTACATCACGGGACACAGAGCGCATAGCCATTACACTTGGGTTATATGGGTACCTTCAGGTGATGGACACTGGTGTAATCAATTTCACAGGAAGTTTCCTCCCTATATAACCCCCTCCCACTGGGAGTGCTTCAGTTTTGTAGCAAGCAATTCCTCCGAGGTTACACAATGTTCCCCAAAAGAGGGGTGGGAGCTCTGTGTCCCGTGATGTACTTCAAGAAAAGGATTTTACAGGTAAGCTGTTTATTAAAAATCCTTTTTTCTTTATCGCACATCACGGGACACAGAGCGCATAGCCATTACACTTGGGATGTCCTAAAGCAATGCTCTATGAAGGGAGGGAGACCGTAAGGCCAAGAATAGCCAAACAAAAAATTATCAGGAAGTAAAGTAACTCCACCAACAGAAAAAAGGGGGCGTGACCCGGAGCAGAGGATTCTATACTGCTGCCCATAGGACCGCCTGCCCAAATGCTGCGTCCGTACTCTTTGCAACGTCCAACTTATAAAATTTAGTAAACGTATGTACGGAAGACCAGGTTGCCGCCTTGCAAACCTGTGCCATAGAGATCTGATGGTGTGCCGCCCAGGAGGCACTCATGGCCCTCGTAGAATGGGCTTTAACTGATAAGGGAGGTGGAACGCGCTTCAGACCATAGGCCTGAAAAATCAGCTGCTTAATCCACCTAGCCAAGGAAGACTTGGCAGCCGGCTGACCCTTCTTGGGGCCATCCGGAAGAACAAAAAGCACATCTGTTTTCCGAATCTTCTCTGTGGCCTTGAGATAGACCCTCATGGCTCGAACCACGTCCAAAGTATGAAGCAGTCTTTCCTCTCTGGACTGGGGAGTAGGAAAGAAGGATGGTAGGACTAGGTCCTGATTCAAGTGAAAACTGGATATGACCTTAGGAAGGAAAGAAGGTTGAGGCCGCAGAACCACTCTGTCCTTATGCAGAATAAGGTATGGCTCCCTGCATGACAAGGCTGCCAGCTCGGAAACCCTTCTGGCCGAAGCCATAGCCACCAAGAAAACCAACTTTCGGGTTAGTAGCACAAGAGGGATTTCTGTCAGAGGTTCAAATGGCTGCCTTTGTAAAGCTGACAAGACCAGATTTAAATTCCAGGGGCAGAGGGGAGCTCTAATAGGGGGATTTACATGCAAGACCCCCTGCAAGAAGGTTTTCATAAGCGAATGGGTGGCCAAGGGTCTTTGAAACCATATCGATAAAGCCGACACCTGCCCCTTTAGAGTACTAAGAGCCAACCCTTTGTCAACGCCAACCTGGAGGAATCGCAAGATCCTGTCAATAAAAAACTTTCGAGGATGCCATTTTTGAGACTCGCACCACTCCACATAGGTTCTCCAGACTCTGTAATAAATATTTCTAGAGACCGGTTTCCTAGCCTGAATCAACGTAGATATGACCTGAGCTGAGAGGCCTCTGCCCTTAAGAATTAGGGATTCAGCCGCCAAGCCGTCAAATTTAGCTGCTGTGAAGCAGGGTGGCAGATTGGGCCCTGAGACAGCAGATCTGGGCGCAGGGGGAGCGGCCACGACGCCCCGACTGACATCCTCGCGATGAGTGCGTACCAAGCCCTCCTGGGCCAGGCTGGGGCCACCAGGATCACAGGCCTGCGCTCCACCCTGATCCTCCATAGAAGGCGGGGAATCATCTGCAGTGGAGGGAACGCATACAGGAGAGAAAACTGGTGCCAGGGGCAAACCAACGCATCGGTCCCGTAGGCCGAGGGATCCCTGGCTCGGGATATGAATTTGTCCAACTTTTTGTTGGATCTCGTTGCCATAATGTCCACATCTGGAACTCCGAATCTTTGGCAAATCTTTTGGAATACCTGGGGGTGAAGAGACCACTCCCCCGGGAGCAACTGTTGACGACTCAAAAAATCTGCTTGAGAATTGTCTATCCCTGGGATGAACACCGCCGAGATGCAGGGTACATGGGCTTCGACCCATGAGAAAATCAGGTTTACTTCCCTTTGGGCTGCTAGGCTCCTCTTGCCCCCCTGGTGGTTTATGTATGCCACCGCAGTGGCATTGTCGGACTGTATCCTTACTGGCAGACCCTGAAGGGGGAGAGTCCAGGCGATCAGGGCCAGCCGAGCAGCTCTGATCTCTAGGATATTGATGGGAAGCAGTTTTTCTGCCTCCGACCACTGCCCTTGCTGGGTCTGTCCTTCTAGAACTGCCCCCCAACCTGACAGGCTGGCATCCGTGGCTACTATCTTCCACGTGATGGGGCAAAAGGATTTCCCCTTTGACAAATTTTGAGGGACCAGCCACCAGAACAGGCTGCGCCAGACTCCTGGGGAGAGCACTAACGGACGATCTAACGCCTGAATGGACTTGTTCCAAGCAGAGAAAATGGCTGCCTGGGGATATCTGGTATGGATCTGGGCGTAGGGCACTGCCTCGAAGGCGGCCACCATCTTCCCCAGCAGTCGCATACATAGGAGAATAGTCGGCCTCTTCTTGCCTAAGATCACTTGAACTGCTTGAGTTATTGATCTGACCTTTGCTTGAGGTAAAAATATTCTCTGGCAGTCTGTATCTAGCCGAAGGCCTAGATATTCCAACTGCTTTGTGGGTTTCAATATCGATTTTTCTTGGTTCACAATCCACCCGAATTCCTCTAGATGCCGAACTGTGCGAACTACTGCATGATTGAGGCTGGAAGCTGAGCTGTCGATAACCAGAAGATCGTCCAGGTATGCCAGGACCAAAATGCCTTCTGTCCTTAGGACGGCTAGCACCGGGGCTAACACCTTTGTGAATACCCGCGGAGCTGTTGCCAACCCGAAAGGGAGGGCTACGAACTGGTAATGACGGTGATCTATCATAAAACGAAGAAACTTGTGATGTGCCGGGTAGATCGGCACGTGCAGATACGCATCCTTTATGTCTATAGATGCTAGAAAGTCGTCTTGATGTAGGCTGGCTGCCACCGAACGTATGGACTCCATACGAAAGGTCTGAATCTTTAGAAAGCGATTTAGGCATTTGAGGTCTAAGATAGGCCTGACGTCGTCATTGGGCTTTGGTATTATGAAAAGGTTGGAGTAGAATCCCAGACCCCATTCCTGGGTTGGTACTTCTACAATTACTCCTTGGAGCAAGAGACGATCCAATGCTTTTACAAGAGAGGCCCTCTTTAATGGGTCGCTTGGAAGACTTGACCCCTGAAAATGAGGAGGGGGGACTTCCCGAAACTCTAGCTTGTAGCCCGTGGCTACCACGGACAGTACCCAAGAGTCGGGAATTCTGGCCTCCCACACTTCGGAGAAAAACCGAAGCCTTCCCCCCACCCAAGAGAGTGGGGGCGCCCCTTCATGAATCTGACTTGATGACTGGTTTAACCGGCTTGCGAGACCATGGCCTCTTGCCTGCCGTAGCTTGTCCTTGTGGGCGGCTATTAAATGCTGAAGGCCCGGGAGGCCGTCGATACTGACGGGAAGTTGAAGGGGCCGAGCCTGCGAAGGCCTGTCGCTTAAACGCGGGCCCACGCGATCTTTTCTTGACAGGCAAGAAAGAACTTTTACCACTTGATATGGTCTGGATATATTTATCTAGGTCTTCACCGAATAGTCTCCCACCATGAAAGGGAAATCCTGCTAAAAGCCTTTTGCAGGGTGCCTCTGCTGACCAGTTCTTCAGCCACAAAAGGCGACGCATATGAACCAACAGCAGAGATAAACGGGACGCCTGTTGAATGGAGTCCTTAATAGCATCTACTGCAAAGCAGAGAGCCCTTGGGAGGTCAGCCAATTCACGAGCTTGCTGAGCCGGTATGTCCCTTAATATCTGTTTAGTCTGATCCTTTAAAGCCTGACAAACGCCAATGGCTGCCACCGCTGGCTGAACCACGGCACCTACTGTGGTAAAAGAAGCCTTCAGTAGGGTCTCCAACTTTTTGTCGACTGGATCTTTAAACATCTGGACATTTTCAACCGGACAGGTCAGGGATTTATTTACGCAGGAAATGGCTGCGTCCACGCTAGGGAGTGCCCATTTCTTTGCAAATTCCTCTTCCATAGGATAGAGAATAGTGAACCTTTTAGGAGGGATAAAAATCCTATCAGGTCGAGCCCAATCCTGAAAAATCACGCTCTCCAGAAGGGGGTGAACCGGAAAAGACGCACCACTCAACGGTGCCTTCAAGGAACCTAAAGAGGATACCGCGGGGGCTAATTGTTCTGACACTGGAAGTTTAAAAGCAGTGCGAACCATATCTGCCAGAGACTGGATCCACAGGCTCTCCGCTTGAGAAGCCGAAAAAATTTCATCTACAGTGGAACCCTCAATGTCTGAACCGTCGGGACTCGGGTCCGCTTGATCCCCCTGTGGGTCCAATTCCTCCGAAGAGAGGACCTCTGCATCTGAAAACACCAATCTAGGTGACGGGGATCTAGCCCGCTTGCCACCTGGCAAAGAGCGGGCAATTAAAGCAGTTAACCTTTCCTCTAGCCCACCCAGGGTGGTCGCTAGCATTTCTTCCGTAACGTAAACGGGAATGGGTTGATTGGGGGCCGCCTCTGCCCCTAGCACCCTCAATGGCTCCTGCAACATGCTGTTCGGTGGTCTATCTGGTGAGGGTGGGACCGCTAGAGCCTGGCCCAAATCCTCTGACCCCGATGGAGACCCCTTTAGTTTTTTGGTACCTTTTGCAGCCTTAGCTGGTCCTGATCCCTTGGGAGCCATTGCACAACCTTGAGACACCCCTAAAGCCAACACCCAACTGTTGTAGCTAGAAGTGAACCATTAATAAGAACAGGCTATGGTAAAAAAAAATCCAAATTTTCATACGCCCGAGAAGGCGGCAATACCGAGGAAGTCCTGTGAGTATTGCCACACCAATGCCCATTAGCTGGAGCCCAAGGTTGCACCGACTCAGATACTGCCAGATCTAAGGCTGAGTCCCTTTAAGAAAAAAAACTTTTTTTTTTTTTTTCTCTGGTCAGTATGGAGCTAAGTCCAGACCTGAAGATCCACAAACCCCCACTGGGTGTCACTGTATAGCCAGAAATGGCTCAGCTGCGCGCTCTGTGTCCTCAGCCTCCTCTGCTTTCAGGAGGGAATGACCAGCCCGGAAATGCTTTGCTGCTTTAACTGAGACCTGACGCTGCTGGCCCGCTCCCCCCACGCACGCTGACGCTGTAAAAGGCGGCGCGCACGCGCGCGCGCGCCCCCCCCACGCTGAAACCAACATGGAGGAAGCAGAAAGCAGAGGAGAAGCCTGGACCAGCGCTAGCAACCCAACAGACACCAGGCAAGACACTAATCTTATTGTAGTGCACACATAGAGGAAGCTGTCCCCATAGGCTTCCTAAGAAACAGGAGTTTTGCCAGCATTTCCTCCTTATAGCACGTGGGGCTGCAGTATCATGCTAACAGGCAGATCTGGGGGGAGTAGCAAATACATATCTTTAAAAGCATACATATACCTACATGTTATCTGGGTAAACATTAGTACATCCCATCCTGCCTCAAAAGACATAGTGGAGATAGTGGCTGATGCACAAGCATACCATTAGCCGACCCAGAACCCCCAGGGGGATACCTACTGTCGAACCAAGTCCCGCAGGTTCCCTCTTACCTGCTCCACGCCGCAGGGTATTGCAAAATGCAAGAGGCCCAACCTTCCCCCATCTCCGTGGGTATTGTCTTGGACCTTCAGGGACCGGGGTCCTGTGTTAAGGAACCCACACACCTGGACCTATATAGCATCCTGGCATCAGTAGCGTTTAGTTCTTGGAAGAGACTAAGGCACTGGAGCCCAGAATCCAGCCCTCCAAGGAGAGGCATTATAGGCAAAACCCCACTCCAGCAGGGCCCGGGTACCGTACACCTTGGCTTTGAAGCACTTCGGACGGATCCGGCTAGCTATCCTGGGTCCCGAGACCTCCGAGGGACAGCTAGACGTGACCAACACCTAAGACACTGGCGAAAAAACTGAAGCACTCCCAGTGGGAGGGGGTTATATAGGGAGGAAACTTCCTGTGAAATTGATTACACCAGTGTCCATCACCTGAAGGTACCCATATAACCCAAGTGTAATGGCTATGCGCTCTGTGTCCCGTGATGTACGATAAAGAAATAAGTATTTGATCCCCAAGCAAAACATGACTTAGTACTTGGTGGAGAAACCCTTGTTGGCAAACACAGAGGTAAGACCTTTCTTGTAGTTGGTTACTGGGTTTGCACACATCTCAGGAGGGATTTTGATCCACTCTTCTTTAAAGATCTTCTCTAAATCCATAATGTTTCTTGGCTGTCACTTGGTAACTCAAAGTTTCAGCTCCCTCAATACATTTTCTATAGGATTAGGTCTGGAGACTGGCTAGGCAAAGGACATTGCATTCACTATATCTGGTCTCAAACAGTACTCAGAACATGAAAATGCAATCATTTTTAGTAAATATAAATGGCTAAATACTGTATCCGTAGTATATAGCAGTCTTGTGACTTCTATCAGTGTCCAGTTTAGCACTGGTTAAAGCTTGTAGGAGTTTTCACTCTCCCCTGATTGTCCTATGAGTCTGCAGGACCCCTAGCCCTCTGTCTGGACAGTGCTGATTGGCCCTGTGCTAAACATATGCACCCTCTCTTTAAAAAAAAAAAAAGACTAGCATGTGCAGCACATTTTTTTCGGTTAGTATAGAAAATACCAGTTAATCTTGCCAGAAATCCAATGTCCTTGGTACTGCCAGTAATCTGATCTGAAAACATAAAACAGTGTTATCTTTACTCAGTAAGCTTCTGATCTTTCCATACCCCATGTAATGAAGATGAGCAAAGGCAGTAGAGGAGTGAGCGTAGACATGTTAGAATAGGAAGTGTGTTAATCATTAACCAGTTCCCGCCCAGCCTATAGCAAAATGACAGCCAAGCGGGACTTTGGTTGATCCGCGTGGACATCATATAATGGCGCAATGTGTCACCAGCTGAGTCCATCGGACACAGCCAATGAGTGATTAGTGTACCGGCCCTCTGCCGGTACCATGTGATTGCTGTGAAAAATCGCAGCAGATCACGACAATTGTGAACAATGTATGGCTTCCTTTTATGCCTTTTTTTTACGATTGTGTTGCTATCTGTGATTTGTCACAGTGATTACATGGTACAGACAGGGCCAATCACAGCCCCTTTGTACCATGTGATTAGATGTGGCCTCTCACAGTTAATCACAACAAAACACATTGATTGAATCAGTGTTATTCAGTAAAAACAGTTGCTTATATCAGTAAAATTCACTGGTATGAACAACTATAATGTGTAGAAGTTCAGTTAAATTTTATAGTGGCCGTTTTGAACTTCAATCTTCAAGCTAGTCCACAGATTTTCAATAGGGTTTTCAATGGGGTTTAGGTCTGGGCTTTGACTAGGTCATGCAAGAACATTCACCTTTTTCTCCTTCAACCATAATGTGGTCATTTTTGCTGTGTGCTTTGGGTCATTTTCATGTTGGAAGGTAAACCTTCTTCCCAATGACAACTTTCTGACAGAGTGCAGCAGATTTTCCTCAGGAATTTGACAGTACTTTGCCCCATCCATTTTTCCTTCTATCCTGACAAGTGCTGCAGTCCTTGCTGCAGAGAAACAGTCCTATAACAGGATATTACCACCTCCATGCAGACATATCGTTTGGTGTTGAGGCCAGAAAATTCAGTTTTAGTCTCATCTGACCAGAACACCTTTTTCCATTAAGTCCTCAGAATCTTTAGGGTGCATTTTGGCAAAACTCAGTCATGACTGCATGTGGCCTTTCTTGAGGAGTGGCTTTTTTCTTGCAACCTTCCTATACAAGCCGCATTTGTGGATAATTTGTGATATTGTTTTCACATGCACACAATGACCACTCTTCGTCAGAAATTCCTAATAACTGCTTCAGAATTGGAGGGCGTTATGAAAAAAATCAAAATGCCCTTATAGACAGATGAAGAGTGTGTGTGACTAGGCAGAATGCATTTGCATGCAGACAATGCTAGGTAACACCTACGTGTGTTGCTAAGCCTCCATGATCAAAAACATCAAATCCAGTGAATAAAAGGGTCACGCTAGGAACGACTGTGGTGGAAAGAGCTGGATGATGCTGCACGCCCTTCAGCCAGGATATGTGGTAGGCTCCATCTGACTAACCGGTTCAGCGAAATCAGTCAGCAATTTCAGTACAGGAGAAGAGCCTGTACAACCGTGTAATTACTGGTCATCACATTTTCTGGCTTTATATAAATCAAAGAAAACTTGTAAAACTTGTATTTTTCCTGAACATGAGAAAAAATGAAAAAGAAACATACAGTGGGGAACATAATAATTTGATACCCTGCTGATTTTGTAAATTTGCCCACTTACAAAAAAAATTAAGGGTCTATAATTGTTATCATTAATAGATAAATGATAGAGAAAAAATATCAACCAATAATCCAGAAAAATACACATGATAAGTAAAAAAAGAGCTTACCTGTAAAATCCTTTTCTTGAAGTACATCACGGGACACAGAGCGCATAGCCATTACACTTGGGTTATATGGGTACCTTCAGGTGATGGACACTGGTGTAATCAATTTCACAGGAAGTTTCCTCCCTATATAACCCCCTCCCACTGGGAGTGCTTCAGTTTTGTAGCAAGCAATTCCTCCGAGGTTACACAATGTTCCCCAAAAGAGGGGTGGGAGCTCTGTGTCCCGTGATGTACTTCAAGAAAAGGATTTTACAGGTAAGCTGTTTATTAAAAATCCTTTTTTCTTTATCGTACATCACGGGACACAGAGCGCATAGCCATTACACTTGGGATGTCCTAAAGCAATGCTCTATGAAGGGAGGGAGACCGTAAGGCCAAGAATAGCCAAACAAAAAATTATCAGGAAGTAAAGTAACTCCACCAACAGAAAAAAGGGGGCGTGACCCGGACCAGAGGATTCTATACTGCTGCCCATAGGACCGCCTGCCCAAATGCTGCGTCCGTACTCTTTGCAACGTCCAACTTATAAAATTTAGTAAATGTATGTACGGAAGACCAGGTTGCCGCCTTGCAAACCTGTGCCATAGAGATCTGATGGTGTGCCGCCCAGGAGGCACTCATGGCCCTCGTAGAATGGGCTTTAACTGATAAGGGAGGTGGAACGCGCTTCAGACCATAGGCCTGAAAAATCAGCTGCTTAATCCACCTAGCCAAGGAAGACTTGGCAGCCGGCTGACCCTTCTTGGGGCCATCCGGAAGAACAAAAAGCACATCTGTTTTCCGAATCTTCTCTGTGGCCTTGAGATAGACCCTCATGGCTCGAACCACGTCCAAAGTATGAAGCAGTCTTTCCTCTCTGGACTGGGGAGTAGGAAAGAAGGATGGTAGGACTAGGTCCTGATTCAAGTGAAAACTGGATATGACCTTAGGAAGGAAAGAAGGTTGAGGCCGCAGAACCACTCTGTCCTTATGCAGAATAAGGTATGGCTCCCTGCATGACAAGGCTGCCAGCTCGGAAACCCTTCTGGCCGAAGCCATAGCCACCAAGAAAACCAACTTTCGGGTTAGTAGCACAAGAGGGATTTCTGTCAGAGGTTCAAATGGCTGCCTTTGTAAAGCTGACAAGACCAGATTTAAATTCCAGGGGCAGAGGGGAGCTCTAATAGGGGGATTCACATGCAAGACCCCCTGCAAGAAGGTTTTCATAAGCGAATGGGTGGCCAAGGGTCTTTGAAACCATATCGATAAAGCCGACACCTGCCCCTTTAGAGTACTAAGAGCCAACCCTTTGTCAACGCCAACCTGGAGGAATCGCAAGATCCTGTCAATAAAAAACTTTCGAGGATGCCATTTTTGAGACTCGCACCACTCCACATAGGTTCTCCAGACTCTGTAATAAATATTTCTAGAGACCGGTTTCCTAGCCTGAATCAACGTAGATATGACCTGAGCTGAGAGGCCTCTGCCCTTAAGAATTAGGGATTCAGCCGCCAAGCCGTCAAATTTAGCTGCTGTGAAGCAGGGTGGCAGATTGGGCCCTGAGACAGCAGATCTGGGCGCAGGGGGAGCGGCCACGGCGCCCCGACTGACATCCTCACGATGAGTGCGTACCAAGCCCTCCTGGGCCAGGCTGGGGCCACCAGGATCACAGGCCTGTGCTCCACCCTGATCCTCCATAGAAGGCGGGGAATCATCTGCAGTGGAGGGAACGCATACAGGAGAGAAAACTGGTGCCAGGGGCAAACCAACGCATCGGTCCCGTAGGCCGAGGGATCCCTGGCTCGGGATATGAATTTGTCCAACTTTTTGTTGGATCTCGTTGCCATAATGTCCACATCTGGAACTCCGAATCTTTGGCAAATCTTTTGGAATACCTGGGGGTGAAGAGACCACTCCCCCGGGAGCAACTGTTGACGACTCAAAAAATCTGCTTGAGAATTGTCTATCCCTGGGATGAACACCGCCGAGATGCAGGGTACATGGGCTTCGGCCCATGAGAAAATCAGGTTTACTTCCCTTTGGGCTGCTAGGCTCCTCGTGCCCCCCTGGTGGTTTATGTATGCCACCGCAGTGGCATTGTCGGACTGTATCCTTACTGGCAGACCCTGAAGGGGGAGAGTCCAGGCGATCAGGGCCAGCCGAGCAGCTCTGATCTCTAGGATATTGATGGGAAGCAGTTTTTCTGCCTCCGACCACTGCCCTTGCTGGGTCTGTCCTTCTAGAACTGCCCCCCAACCTGACAGGCTGGCATCCGTGGCTACTATCTTCCACGTGATGGGGCAAAAGGATTTCCCCTTTGACAAATTTTGAGGGACCAGCCACCAGAACAGGCTGCGCCAGACTCCTGGGGAGAGCACTAACGGACGATCTAACGCCTGAATGGACTTGTTCCAAGCAGAGAAAATGGCTGCCTGGAGATATCTGGTATGGATCTGGGCGTAGGGCACTGCCTCGAAGGCGGCCACCATCTTCCCCAGCAGTCGCATACATAGGCGAATAGTCGGCCTCTTCTTGCCTAAGATCACTTGAACTGCTTGAGTTATTGATCTGACCTTTGCTTGAGGTAAAAATATCCTCTGGCAGTCTGTATCTAGCCGAAGGCCTAGATATTCCAACTGCTTTGTGGGTTTCAATATCGATTTTTCTTGGTTCACAATCCACCCGAATTCCTCTAGATGCCGAACTGTGCGAACTACTGCATGATTGAGGCTGGAAGCTGAGCTGTCGATAACCAGAAGATCGTCCAGGTATGCCAGGACCAAAATGCCATCTGTCCTTAGGACGGCTAGCACCGGGGCTAACACCTTTGTGAATACCCGCGGAGCTGTTGCCAACCCGAAAGGGAGGGCTACGAACTGGTAATGACGGTGATCTATCATAAAACGAAGAAACTTGTGATGTGCCGGGTAGATCGGCACGTGCAGATACGCATCCTTTATGTCTATAGATGCTAGAAAGTCGTCTTGATGTAGGCTGGCTGCCACCGAACGTATGGACTCCATACGAAAGGTCTGAATCTTTAGAAAGCGATTTAGGCATTTGAGGTCTAAGATAGGCCTGACGTCGTCATTGGGCTTTGGTATTATGAAAAGGTTGGAGTAGAATCCCAGACCCCATTCCTGGGTTGGTACTTCTACAATTACTCCTTGGAGCAAGAGACGATCCAATGCTTTTACAAGAGAGGCCCTCTTTAATGGGTCGCTTGGAAGACTTGACTCCTGAAAATGAGGAGGGGGGACTTCCCGAAACTCTAGCTTGTAGCCCGTGGCTACCACGGACAGTACCCAAGAGTCGGGAATTCTGGCCTCCCACACTTCGGAGAAAAACCGAAGCCTTCCCCCCACCCAAGAGAGTGGGGGCGCCCCTTCATGAATCTGACTTGATGACTGGTTTAACCGGCTTGCGAGACCATGGCCTCTTGCCTGCCGTAGCTTGTCCTTGTGGGCGGCTATTAAATGCTGAACGCCCGGGAGGCCGTCGATACTGACGGGAAGTTGAAGGGGCCGAGCCTGCAAAGGCCTGTCGCTTAAACGCGGGCCCACGCGATCTTTTCTTGACAGGCAAGAAAGAACTTTTACCACTTGATATGGTCTGGATATATTTATCTAGGTCTTCACCGAATAGTTTCCCACCATGAAAGGGAAATCCTGCTAAAAGCCTTTTGCAGGGTGCCTCTGCTGACCAGTTCTTCAGCCACAAAAGGCGACGCATATGAACCAACAGCAGAGATAAACGGGACGCCTGTTGAATGGAGTCCTTAATAGCATCTACTGCAAAGCAGAGAGCCCTTGGGAGGTCAGCCAATTCACGAGCTTGCTGAGCCGGTATGTCCCTTAATATCTGTTTAGTCTGATCCTTTAAAGCCTGACAAACGCCAATGGCTGCCACCGCTGGCTGAACCACGGCACCTACTGTGGTAAAAGAAGCCTTCAGTAGGGTCTCCAACTTTTTGTCGACTGGATCTTTAAACATCTGGACATTTTCAACCGGACAGGTCAGGGATTTATTTACGCAGGAAATGGCTGCGTCCACGCTAGGGAGTGCCCATTTCTTTGCAAAGTCCTCCTCCATAGGATAGAGAATAGTGAACCTTTTAGGAGGGATAAAAATCCTATCAGGTCGAGCCCAATCCTGAAAAATCAAGCTCTCCAGAAGGGGGTGAACAGGAAAAGACGCACCACTCAACGGTGCCTTCAAGGAACCTAAAGAGGATACCGCGGGGGCTAATTGTTCTGACACTGGAAGTTTAAAAGCAGTGCGAACCATATCTGCCAGAGACTGGATCCACAGGCTCTCCGCTTGAGAAGCCGAAAAAATTTCATCTACAGTGGAACCCTCAATGTCTGAACCGTCGGGACTCGGGTCCGCTTGATCCCCCTGTGGGTCCAATTCCTCCGAAGAGAGGACCTCTGCATCTGAAAACACCAATCTAGGTGACGGGGATCTAGCCCGCTTGCCACCTGGCAAAGAGCGGGCAATTAAAGCAGTTAACCTTTCCTCTAGCCCACCCAGGGTGGTCGCTAGCATTTCTTCCGTAACGTAAACGGGAATGGGTTGATTGGGGGCCGCCTCTGCCCCTAGCACCCTCAATGGCTCCTGCAACATGCTGTTCGGTGGTCTATCTGGTGAGGGTGGGACCGCTAGAGCCTGGCCCAAATCCTCTGACCCCGATGGAGACCCCTTTAGTTTTTTGGTACCTTTTGCAGCCTTAGCTGGTCCTGATCCCTTGGGAGCCATTGCACAACCTTGAGACACCCCTAAAGCCAACACCCAACTGTTGTAGCTAGAAGTGAACCATTAATAAGAACAGGCTATGGTAAAAAAAAATCCAAATGTTCATACGCCCGAGAAGGCGGCAATACCGAGGAAGTCCTGTGAGTATTGCCACACCAATGCCCATTAGCTGGAGCCCAAGGTTGCACCGACTCAGATACTGCCAGATCTAAGGCTGAGTCCCTTTAAGGAAAAAAAACCTTTTTTTTTTTTTCTGGTCAGTATGGAGCTAAGTCCAGACCTGAAGATCCACAAACCCCCACTGGGTGTCACTGTATAGCCAGAAATGGCTCAGCTGCGCGCTCTGTGTCCTCCGCCTCCTCTGCTTTCAGGAGGGAATGACCAGCCCGGAAATGCTTTGCTGCTTTAACTGAGACCTGACGCTGCTGGCCCGCTCCCCCCACGCACGCTGACGCTGTAAAAGGCGGCGCGCACGCGCGCGCGCCCCCCCCCCCACGCTGAAACCAACATGGAGGAAGCAGAAAGCAGAGGAGAAGCCTGGACCAGCGCTAGCAACCCAACAGACACCAGGCAAGACACTAATCTTATTGTAGTGCACACATAGAGGAAGCTGTCCCCATAGGCTTCCTAAGAAACAGGAGTTTTGCCAGCATTTCCTCCTTATAGCACGTGGGGCTGCAGTATCATGCTAACAGGCAGATCTGGGGGGAGTAGCAAATACATATCTTTAAAAGCATACATATACCTACATGTTATCTGGGTAAACATTAGTACATCCCATCCTGCCTCAAAAGACATAGTGGAGATAGTGGCTGATGCACAAGCATACCATTAGCCGACCCAGAACCCCCAGGGGGATACCTACTGTCAAACCAAGTCCCGCAGGTTCCCTCTTACCTGCTCCACGCCGCAGGGTATTGCAAAATGCAAGAGGCCCAACCTTCCCCCATCTCCGTGGGTATTGTCTTGGACCTTCAGGGACCGGGGTCCTGTGTTAAGGAACCCACACACCTGGACCTATATAGCATCCTGGCATCAGTAGCGTTTAGTTCTTGGAAGAGACTAAGGCACTGGAGCCCAGAATCCAGCCCTCCAAAGAGGGGCATTATAGGCAAAACCCCACTCCAGCAGGGCCCGGGTACCGTACACCTTGGCTTTGAAGCACTTCGGACGGATCCGGCTAGCTATCCTGGGTCCCGAGACCTCCGAGGGACAGCTAGACGTGACCAACACCTAAGACACTGGCGAAAAAACTGAAGCACTCCCAGTGGGAGGGGGTTATATAGGGAGGAAACTTCCTGTGAAATTGATTACACCAGTGTCCATCACCTGAAGGTACCCATATAACCCAAGTGTAATGGCTATGCGCTCTGTGTCCCGTGATGTACGATAAAGAAATAAGTATTTGATCCCCAAGCAAAACATGACTTAGTACTTGGTGGAGAAACCCTTGTTGGCAAACACAGAGGTAAGACCTTTCTTGTAGTTGGTTACTGGGTTTGCACACATCTCAGGAGGGATTTTGATCCACTCTTCTTTAAAGATCTTCTCTAAATCCATAATGTTTCTTGGCTGTCACTTGGTAACTCAAAGTTTCAGCTCCCTCAATACATTTTCTATAGGATTAGGTCTGGAGACTGGCTAGGCAAAGGACATTGCATTCACTATATCTGGTCTCAAACAGTACTCAGAACATGAAAATGCAATCATTTTTAGTAAATATAAATGGCTAAATACTGTATCCGTAGTATATAGCAGTCTTGTGACTTCTATCAGTGTCCAGTTTAGCACTGGTTAAAGCTTGTAGGAGTTTTCACTCTCCCCTGATTGTCCTATGAGTCTGCAGGACCCCTAGCCCTCTGTCTGGACAGTGCTGATTGGCCCTGTGCTAAACATATGCACCCTCTCTCTAAAAAAAAAAAAAAGACTAGCATGTGCAGACTGAGCATGTGCAGAGTGCCCCCAAGGCTCTGTACTATCAAGAGATGGATTGGAGACTGCGAAAGTAGAGGAGGATCAGAGAAGACAGGATAAAACCGTATTTTTGCACAATGTGCAGGATAAACACTTTAGGTTTCATAGTGAGTATAACAAGCATGCTTTACAGCATATACAGACTGATTTAACTGTTGTGAGTTTAGTAACACTTTAAGGGATGTGGTTAAACAAAACCCAGGCTTCCTTGTACCCAGTGCTTTAACTGGGCCGGAACGCGGCGGTACTCAGTACCGCCACTTCCAAAAATGGCCCTGGAGAGTACCAGCACCTCTCCGTGCGCCCAGTACGTGGGTTTCCCGTACCGGAACGGAGCCCCAGGCGGCACTTTCAGGGGAGCGGCAGCCTGCGGCTCTTTTGTAGCTTTGCCGCGGCTCCCGGATAAAAATAATAAAAAGGGCGCGCCGCGCTGTGATACATGTCCCGCCCTCCTCCTCCTAGCTCGTGTGATAGAGCCAGTGTGCTGTCTGTCACACAAGCTGGTCTAGAGGAGGAGGGCGGGACATGTATCAGCGCGCCAGAACTGTTCACCGTGAGACTGGAGAGAGGAAGATCCTGCCTTCAGAACTGTGAGTACACGTGTGAGGGGGAGGAGAGGGAAGACACTCTCATGTGAAGAGGGCTGCTGATGGTGACACACTCTGATGTAAGGAGGTGCTGATGGGGGACACTCTGATGTAAGGAGGTGCTGATGGGGGACACTCTGATGTAAGGAGGTGCTGATGGGGACACACTCTGATGTAAGGAGGTGCTGATGGGGGACCCTTTTGCACATTTTATTTATGTTCAGTAGCTCTTTCTACAGTAGCTCTTTTTCAGGGTACTTTCTAAGGGTATTTTCATGTTCAGTATTGGGGGGGGGGGGGGGGGGGGCACCGGCGCCTAATAGAGTACCGGCACCTCTTTTGGCCCACTTAAAGCACTGCTTGTACCTATAAAATGTGCTTTGTGTTTGACCCTTCAGGCCACAGGACATAGTGAATATATGTCACAGAATTCAAGGAATCGACTTCAAGATCATTCAGTTTAGTAGAAGTAGGCAACAATTATTTAAAATACAATGTGGAAATTAATATATGATTTTTTATTTTGACTATAGATACACTTTAAATCTCCGGTAACACTTAGACCGCGTACACAAGACCAAATCTGTCTGCTGGAAACGGTCTGCAGAGCAGACGGATTTGGCCAGCAGACAGATTTGAAAGCATGCTTTCAAATCTGTCGGCTGGGAACCCATCCGCAAAATAACCTTCAAAATAAAGTTGCACACTGCACACTGCACACTGCACATACTGGGCCAGATTCTCTAAGAAATCCAGGGGCGTAGCGTAAGCCATTTACACTACGCCGCCGCATCGTACTAGAGCAAGTGCCGTATTCTCTAAGCATTTGCTCCGTAGTTTGCGTTGGCGTAGCGAAAATGGCCCAGCGTAAGCCCGCGTAATTCAAAGGTGGCAGCTTGTATTTAAATTAAGTGCGCCCCTGCGTCGAACGAACTGCGCATGCGCCGGCCGGGGAAAAAGCCCAGTGCGCATGCTCCAGCTCACGTCGGAAAGCGTCGTGGAAACCGACGTCAAAACGACGTGATCGTCACTACGCAATGTCCTATTCGCGAACGAGTTAGTAAAACGACGTAAGCAACAGAAAAAGCCGACGCTGACCCGACGCCATACTTAACATGGCATCCGACGTTACTTTGTAAGGTTACTCCTCATAGAAGCAGGGGTAACCTTACGCGAACGAAAACGACGTACGCAACGACGGTGCGGCGTAAAAGCGATCGGGAATCGGCGTAGTAGCCTCATCTGCATAGGCAAATGAGAAAACAACGTAAAGGCCACCTAGTGGCCGAAGTTGTCATTACAACTACGATCCGCAAGTGTAATGGTATTACACTTGTCGGATGTTCAAGCGTATCTATGCCAAAGTGATGCTAAGAATCACTTGCATAGATACGAGCCAAAAAAAACGGCGATACGACTGGGTATCTGAGATACTCCGTCGTAGCGCCTCTGAGAATCTGGCCCTATATAATCTTTTTACAGAATGGATTGCATGATTTTACAAGGACTTTAACTGTGGGTTATTTGCAAGGTAGGGTTTATATTGCAGCCTTCGTCGAAAATTATACTCTGTCTTATTTTCTGGGTAGGGCTTATTTTTGGGTAAACAGACATAATTGACAAAAAAGCCCAGTGACCTTATGTAGCTTGCATGTTAAAGGACATTATGGAACGGTTTGAAATATACTAAGTTCTTTTATTCTAATTACATGCAGTACAATCACTGTTGTAGTGAGTTAAACAAATTGCTATGCTAAATGAATAACCATACAGAACTGTATAAAAAAATATCTAGAACCCTGTACCAATTCTGTAGTGAACTTAGAAAGTCTTGGTTAAAACATTTAAACCTGTAGATGATTAATTAGATTGTAGACTCTGTGTAAACTTTGTACAGCAGGCGACTCAATTAACTTTTCTTTTTCAAAGAAAAGACACATACTGATCTTGCAAAGAGAAAACACTGGGGTTCTTCTTGACAACAGGCAAAACTAAAGTACCACATGTACAAGCTGTTGAAGGGAAGGTATGATCTATTGAGTAAATTCAAGATGGCAACATTTCAGGCCAGGTTCATAAATGTGCGGCCATGGGTTCGTGCCTGGGGTCCGGTGCGTGTCTGTTCACATGATCAGGTGTAGGTCCAAGTTTTTGCCTGAATTCACTTGAACTAGACCAAAACATGCACAGGACCCTTCTGCAAGGGCTGCCCCATGGCTGCCCCGGACCTGTGTGAACCTGCTCCACACTGACCTGTCATGCAAATTGGATGTGGGTAAACCCTGCATCCAATTTGCATACATGTGAACCCAGCCTTAACCACTTCCAAACTGGGCACTTATACACCTTCCCGCCCAGACCAATTTTTAGCTTTCAGTGCTGTTGCACTTTGAATGACAATTGCGCGGTCATGCTAAACTAAATTTTTATCATTTTGTACCCACAAATAGAGCTTTCTTTTTATGGTATTTGATCACCTCTGGGATTTTTATTTTCTGCAAAAAAAAATAAAAAATGACTGGAAAATTAGAATAAGTAAGTTTTCTCCTTCACTGATGGCACTGATAGGCGGCACGGATGGGCACGGATAGGCGGCACAGATGGGCAGGGATAGGCGACATGGATGGGCAGGGATAGGCGGCATGGATGGGCAGGGATAGGCGGCACGGATGGGCAGGGATAGGCGGCATGGATGGGCAGGGATAGGCGGCACGGATGGGCGGCACGGATGGGCACTGATAGGCGGCATGGATGGGCACTGATAGGCGGCATGGATGGGCACTGATAGGCGGCGTGGATGGGCATAGATGGGCACTAACGTATGTGTTGTACTAATGGATGCCAATCAGTGCCAAACAATGCCAATCAGTGATGCCCATTGTGGGCACTGATTGGCATCCATTGTGTGTCATCCCTGGTGGTCTAGGGTGGCATACCTTTGTTTTACATCTTTGGTAGTCTAGTGGAATCCCTAGTGGTCCAGTGGGCATCCTCGGGGGGGGCTGTGCTGATAATCGATCAGCACAAACCCCCCTGTCAGAGGAGCAGCCGATCGGCTCTCCTCTACTCGCGTCTGACAGACGCGAGTGAGGAAAAGCCGATTACCGTCTTTTCCTGTTTACATCGTGATCAGCCGTGATTGGACACGGCTGATCACGTGGTAAAGTATCTCCGTAAGAGACACTTTACCTAGATCGGTGTTGCGGGGTGTCAGACGATCGCCTCAATATCCTGAGGATGTCATATGACGTCCAGTCAGGATATAGCAACCACTTTGCCGCCGTCAATCTGTCATTGGCGGGCGGCAAGTGGTTAAACATGTCAATACATCATGTCAAATCTAAAGTCCAGCTCCAGGCAGTGCCATAACTAGAGCCTGCAAGGCCCTGGTGCAAAAATAACATGAAAGACCCCCTGAAACCCTCCACTAGGACTTTTCCCTCTGAGCTCGTTGGTAGAATGCCAGGGTGACCTTTGTGACCCTGGTATTTATGCCACTGGTGTCAGTAGTTTTTTTTTATTGTATTTTTTTTTTTATTTGTATATTTATTTTACCATTTTATTTTTTTTATTATTTTTTACCATTTTTTTTAGGAGCCCCATTGGGGGGCTTTGGTAAAATATCACGGATCTAAACAGACCTCTGATGTTCCACCTTTGAGATAGAGAAATTAGATTGAGGAAACAGCTCTCAATCTTCTTCTCTGAAGCCTCAGCACAGAATGGATAGACAGGAATAGCTTGGTACAGAGGTTCCTGATTATTCACAAACTGAAGCATAGTAAACGCAGTTTACTATGTTTAAAGGGTCAATAAAGGAAAAAACGTTTTTTCTTTAAAATAACAAACACATTATACTTACCTCTAGAGGTGTACAGTAACTGTTCGCCGGCGAATAGTTCTCAGCGAACATCGCTTGTTCGCGTTCGCTGCCGCGGCCGAACATATGCGATGTTCGATCCGTCCCCTATTCGTCATCATTAAGCAAACTTTGATCCTGTACCTCACAGTCAGCAGACACATTCCAGCCAATCAGCAGCATACCCTCCCTCCCAGACCCCCCCACCTCCTGTACAGCATCCATTTTAGATTAATTCGGAACCTGCAGTCTTAGTAAGAAGAGGGACAGTGTTGCTGCTGCTGATTTAATAGGGAAATTGCTAGCTAGGCCAGTGTATTCAGTGTCCACTCCAGTCCTGAAAGACTCATCT
Organism: Rana kukunoris; assembly: GCA_029574335.1. Taxonomy (NCBI): domain Eukaryota; kingdom Metazoa; phylum Chordata; class Amphibia; order Anura; family Ranidae; genus Rana; species Rana kukunoris. The sequence goes on along the minus strand of CM056049.1, from coordinate 344,222,460 downwards.
GATCTCTGCTGTAAGGACAGCGTCCTGACAACACCCCAAAAAGCCCTTTTTAGGGCTAGTCCACCAGTCTGCTTTTTTTTTCTCTCTGTAATCTAATGTTTTTTGCGGTGGTTTACAGAGAGAGACAGAGAGGGAGAGAGAGAGAGAGTGTAATTTTTTGGAGTTAGATAGAAGAGGCAGACTAGTCAGTTAGAGTTAGTGTGTAGAGGATATATATGCATCCCAGGAGTTGTATATATATTTATACACTGTATTGAGCTTAGCTAGACTAGATCCGCTCTTCCTAATATACTGACAGCCTGTATAGGGCTAGTACATCAGTCTGCTTTTTTTTCTCTGTAATCTGCCTGCCAGCGCGTGTGTGTCACGATCACAGCTTATACTGTGCCCACTTGCCCAGTGCCACCACTCATATCTGGTGCACAGTAGATTACATGTAAAAAAAAAAACAATTTTGACTGCAATAGAATAGCAATCAGTTGCCTGCCAGCGTTCGTGTGTCAGGCTCACAGCGTATACTGTGCCCACTTGTCCAGTGCCACCACTCATATCTGGTGGCACAGTAGATTATATGTAAAAAAAAAAAAAAAAAACACAATTTTGACTGCAATAGAGAATAGCAGTTAGTTGTCTGCAAGTGTTTGTGTCAGGCCTACAGCGTCTACTCTGCCAACCTCTGCCAGTGTCACCAGTGCCACTTATATCTGGTGGCACAGTAGATTACATGTAAAAAAAGAAACACAATTTTGACTGCAATAGAGAATAGCAGTTAGTTGTCTGCAAGTGTTTGTGTCAGGCCTACAGTGTCTACTCTGCCAACCTCTGCCAGTGTCACCAGTGGCAGCTATCGACACTCTGAGAAGCGATGAAACACCTTGACTACTGGGTGTGCAGGCTTGACCTGTGGCCTGAGCTATCCCAATTTGCGATAAAACTTCTGGCCTCCCCCGCTGCAAGTGTCCTTTCAGAAAGGAGCTTCAGTGCAGCAGGAGGTATTGTCACTGAAAAGAGAAGTCGCCTAGGTCAAAAAAGTCTAGATTACCTCACCTTTATTAAGATGAATGAGGCATGGATCCCGAAGGGATTGACAGTGGGCGATACATTTGACTAAAAAAGGCCTGATGAGCTGCCTTGGGCTAAAAATGGTCAGATGCCGGATGACTTGCGTGACTTATCCGCCACCAACTAGGGTTCAAGCCGCAATGTTTTAGTGCACTTTCAGCCTGGAAAACATAAATTTTTCTGGCCGCTGCAACAATACCTACTTTTTCAGGCATGTCTACATGCCTAATTTTTCTGGCCTCTGGTGCAGCACTGTGGCTGCAAAACCAAAACCAAAAAAAAAAGGCACATACATGTGTCAATTCCCCTTTGTGATCGTTACCTTGTTGTGGTGAAGGGGCTTGCGTATCACAATGAAGCGACCACCTCTATGAGTGTGTTGGCAATGGCAATGTTGGCACACCCCAGATGATACGGTCATTGCTTTATTGTGAACAGACCAAAAGCGATAGGCTGGATAATTTTGCATAGAAAAAACATTAATTTTCTTTGTGATCATCTAAGGTGATCATTAAAGCCTACTAGGCCAACAATGGGCCCACACTGCAGAATCATTGTTTTCTGGGTCACTTTAGGGCCCTTTCACACGTCCGTTCAGTTCGTCCGTTTTTTGGACGTCCGTTAACGGACCTCAATGCTTCCCTATGGGTTAGCGTCCGTTAGCGGATGAGCATCCGCTAACGTCCGTTAACATCCGTCTGCGGTAAGCTCCGTTTTTTTGGACGGAAGAAAACCCTATTTTTCTTCCGTCAAAAAAACGGAACGGACGAAAAACGGACGTTAGCGGATGATCCGTTTACCATCCGATCCGCTAACGTCAGTTTTTCATCGAAATATGTAAAAAAAAAAAAAAAGTTCTAAAAAAAAAAAAAAAAACGGATCAAAAAACGGATGAAAAAAACTGATGAAAAACGGACGGAAAACGGAACGGAAACGGATATAAACGGACGGAAAATTGACGAAAAACTGATGAAAAAACGGATCAACTGAAGGCGGAAAAAACTGATCTAAAAAACTGAACGGACGTGTGAAAGAGCCCTAACTGTCACTGAACTACCTCAGCACGACCATAGGCTTTGAAAAAACCCCATTGCCTGCAATCTCCCAAACGTGCGCAGGAGCACAGTCATCACTACACCAAGATTGACGCATAGAGAAATAAAATGTCATGAGTGTGTAAGTTACAGACAGGGTTAGGGTTACAGATAGGGTTAGGCTTAGGGTTAGGGTTACAGACAGGGTTAGGGTTAGGGTTACAGATAAGGTTAGGGATAGGGTTACAGACTGTAACCTTAACCCTAACCCTATCTGTAACCCTAACCCTTACACTACCTGATAGATAAGACATCATACCTGATGTTTTAAAGCACGTTATTCCAAACAATTTAGGAATGTTAGCTGATTTATGCCCTTTATGGATTAAAAACGGACTCTGCGTCAACTAAGTAATTTTCCATGGGAGTTTTGCCATGGTTCCCCCTCCGGTATGCCACAGTCCAGGTGTTAGTCCCCTTGAAACAACTTTTCCATCACTATTGTGGCCAGAAAGAGTCCCTGTAGGTTTTAAAATTCGCCTGCCCATTGAAGTCTATGGCGGTTCGCCCGGTTCGCCCGTTCGCGAACATTTGCGGAAGTTCCCGTTCGCCGTTCGCAAACGGAAATTTTTTAGGTTTGCGACATCACTACTTACCCCCACTGTTCGTTTTGCACAGAGTGGCCTCGATCCACATCTTCTGGGGTCCCTCAGCGGCTGTCTCTGGTCCTCCCCGCAAGATATCATCACATTCATGCGAGAGAGCTTGTATGGTGAGAAGTCCTTGCGGGCACGCTCCCGTGATACAGCGAGCGGCCATAGCCGCTCACTGTATCACTCAGCCCCGCCCCTCGGCGCGCCACGTCACTTAATGTGATTGACAGCAGCGCCAGCCAATAACTGCACTGCTCTCAATCCATCAGTTCTAGCCAATCAGCGGCCAGGCTGAGCGTCGAAGAGGATCTCAGGACCGAGCGCGGGACTTTCGAGGGGTCATGTAAGTAAAACAGGAGCTCGGGGGGGCCAGCATCATCAGATGTTTTTTCACCTTAATGCATAGATAAGCACAGAGGGGCTGGAGAGCACACCAGGGGCAGCAGAAGATGGATAGCAGAAGCGGCAGGGGCAGCTGCATATAGAGGAACCAACCTCTCTATTTTCCTCCTGTAACTACTGAATGCCAGCTTCTCCTGTTCTGCTTCCCACAGACATTTAGTGCAAAATTTCTCTATATGCAGCCACCTCCACCACTCCTTCTATCAGGTGTATGGGAGGGGCTCTACAGCATGGGGCCATGTTGCAATTGCGACTCCTGTGACCCCTGTAGGTAGGCCCCTGACTCAAGGCTTTTAACTGATCATATTTTATATTTTTGTTACACAATTATTTTATAGCTGCACCAATATATTTATCCGAAAATAGTTCATTTTAAGTTCCCATTGATCCAAAGTCTTTAATAGTACTTCTGAAACAAGCTTACAGTGAGTTATGTTTTTTGTGAGCTGGCATTTTTAGAAGGAAGTCAGCAACAAGTGACTCTCCTATTTCCCATCGGCAAGTAGGCACAGGCAGCACTGGGGAGATTCCCCCACACTTTCTGTTCTAACAAGCATTTAGGGTAGATCTTGCCATTTAAGACAAAGACATCAATAAAAACCTGACAGAGGTTCTAACCCTTCTCCACTCCATACAAAAGAAAAATAAATATTTTGGAGTCTGTGTCCTGGGAGTCCCTAAAGCTTGGGTGTCACCAGGGGCGGACTGACAATTGAGGAACTCGGGCACTGCCCGAGGGCCTCATGCCACTAGGGGGCCCCATGAGGGTTGCCAGGCTCATTAAAACCAGGGACAGTATGTAAAAATCTGTGTTTTTTTTTACATCTGTCCCTGATATGTCCAAAACCGACATGCTTTTGATGTGAAAAGTCCGAGATTTTGCCCCGCCTCTGTACTGCCACCTGGCTTGGGGGCCATCTGTAAGCCCCGGGGGCCCCATAATCTTCTATTGCCCGGGGCCCCATGAGTTGTCAGTCCGCCCCTGGGTGTCACTAAAATATCTTGACCTGACCCTGCGTTTTGTGGCAATTTGTCTTCCATGCCTCAAGCTGGCTTCGCTAAGTGCACCCTTGTAGTTGCTAGGAAATGTAGTGCTGCATTACTGCCTTTCTAGCCACTTCAATAGCGGGCACTTTCACGTCTTTCTTACCCAAGCCAATTTTCAGCTTTCAGAACTATCGTATTTTAAATGACAATTGCGTGGTCATGCAACACTGTACCCAAACAACATTTTAATATTTTTTTTAGACAGATAAAGCTTTCTTTTGGTGGCATTTAATCACCACTGTTTTTTTTTTCTTGCTAAACAAATAAATAAAACCCCCAAAATTTCAAGAATTTGTTTTTTTTCTTAGTTTCTGTTATAAAATGTTGCAAACAAGTAATTTTTCTCCTTCCCTGATGTGCGTGATAGGCTGCAATGATAAGGCAGCACTGATGAGGTGGCACCAATGGGCACTGGTGAGGAGGCACTAATATTCAGTACTAATAGGCGGCACTGATGGGCACTGATTGATGCTGATAGGTGGCACTGATTGACACTGATAGGCAGCCCTGATATGAAGCCACTGACAGGCATCACTGATGGGCACTGATAGATTGCACTGATAGGTGGCACTGATAAAGAGCCACTGACAGGCATCACTGATGGGCACTGATAGATTGCACTGATAAGGAGCCACTGACAGGCATCACTGATGGGCACTGAAAGGCAGCACTTATGGGCACTGATTGGCATCACTGATGGGCATCATTGGTGGGCACTGGCAGGCATCACTGATGGGTCTGCATTGATTATTTGTGTGCATGTCCCCACTGAGGAAAGCCATTTATCTGGCTCTCCTCTCCTCATGCGCTGTCTGTATGAGGAGATGAATGCCAATAACCGAGACTTCCTTTTTACACTGTAATCAGCTGTTCACATGGTAAAGCGCGTACGTCATAGGCTCTTTGCCATGATCGGTGATGCAGTTTTTCTGAGGGGCGCGCACAAGTGGCTTGTTCTGAAGAACGTCATATGACGTCCACTCAGAACGGGAAAGCCACTGCCCTGTTGTCAATCTGCAGTAGGCCGGGTGGGAAGCGGTTGTAAACCCGCATATACAATTTTTTTTTTTAACACCTACAAGGCAAAAGCCATAATGAGCTAGTACCGCATACTAGCTCATTATGAAATACTTACCTCGGAATGAGGAGAAGAGAACTTACCTGGTCCACGCCGAGCGAGATGTCATCTTGACTCAGCGTGTCTTCCGGGTATCGCCGCTCCAGCGCTGTGATTGTCTGGAACAGGAGATTTCATGCCGCCGCCGGCCCTTCAGGATCCCCCCTGCGCATGCGCCGCTCCAATCAGCGTCGCATTGCGAGGGGAATATCTCCTAAACCGTACAGTTTTAGGAGATATTCTTTATACCTACAGGTAAGCCTTATTATAGGCTTACCTGTAGGTAAAAGTCAAAAAGTGGGGTTTACAAACACTTTAAGGTGGAACTAAAGGTAATATTTATTTTTTAAGTATTTTTTACCTTTATTTCCGGTCCTATAATCAAAACAGGAAGTAAGAGGAAATCCCTCAAAGTCAGAAGGTCCCTGTTTGTCATCTGGGTCATCAGGACTAGTGCCCCTATTGGAATATTTCACTTCTATTCATGCTCTGGTGTGTCCTGTCACAGTTTGTGTGAGCTAAACTACATGATCTATAAATGGAGAATGGTTGGATGAATGAAACGCCTGTCCCCTCCATTCATAGATTGTGTTTAATTCATAGAAGCTATAATAAAGCTTAAATGAATGGAGGAGGTGGGCGGAAGCGGTGGGCATAGTTGTCACTTCTAAAGAGTGCCTATAGGCTATATTAACCCGGTACAGGAAGATTGGGGCAGCAGCAGTGGAGGGGGTGGATGATTCTCAGTTAATGCAGGAGCCAGCGACACATGGGGGGATTTACTTCTGATGCACACAGAATCTGGCAGCTGTGCATAGTAACCAATCAGTTTCTTACTTCGGGTCAATAAATTATTCTCTGACAATAATCATCGTTTGCATTGGAGTGACTTGTCATGCGATTTGACAGGTCAAATCGCATCATATTGCCGGCAATCGCACTGCTCAGATTGGTGCCGCATCGATTTGAAAAAGTAGTACAGGCGATTTTGGGTGCTACTTCAATAAACATCTGTGCATGAAGCCGCAGAGATATCTTCAAAGTCGCACCCGAAGTCGCACTGACATGCGGCTTTGAAATTGTGCGATTTCAGACAGAGTTGCACTTCAAAGCCGCAAGTCAATGTGAATGGGGGCAAAAACCTCGAAGCTGATTGGTTACTCTGCACTAGATTCTGTGTGCAGCAGTTTTAGTAAATCTCCCCCATGGCGTTGTTTTATGTAACGTCACTTGTGCTGATTTTTATATTGTTTCCCCATTTGTGACTAAAGCCAGGCTTTATGAATACATACTTGAATAGAATTTTCATTTTATAAACCAGAGTTTAGTGTCACTTTAAGACACTTCAGATAAAAGCAGCTGCTAGCAAAAGTGCTACCATAATTGGTAGTGCAGGGACCAAAAGTTCCCACGAATGGCTGTAGAATTTGTAAGCATACAAATGTGTAACAAACTATCTCACACGATCTGACCTTGGACATTACATAGATTAGCAACAAAAGAATAGGATGACAGACATGCCTACAGCGATTCTATAACTAGTCTAACTAGTGCCTTGGGAGGGGCTAGCTGTCATCTCTGACTCCTCCCAATCTCCCATACAAGCATGTACCCCGACCACACCTCCACAACATTCACTCTGGACCAATCACGGCGCTTCTCTTACACCAAGTTACTGTAACACAATGCCTCTTGCGCTGTAATTGGCTGCCACAGCTGTCAGACTATGCAGAGGGGCGGCCCTGTGGGTAGTAGGGAAGTACAGAGCAGAGTGCATGGACAGAGGGAAGACGACGTACCATTGAGAGAAGAAGCAGCAGGGAGCATGGAGGTGATCACTGAGATCTCCGTGCTGTTCTCCCGACTGTCTATGTTCCCTTTCTTCGATGGAGCTCATTATTTCATGTCTGTCTTGTCTGCCAGGGAGCAGCCAGGTGAGAGATCACACACACTCTAATAGGGCAGCTGTGAGGATTAGAGTTTAATGCTTGTCTCTGACTCACTATGTACTCTATATACAGTATGTGTCATGGCTGGAGGGGAACTAACTGCAAGGTGGACTTTTATCTGCTTGGGTCTGAGTAAATCATAGGGATTAGTGGGCTCTTCCCAGCAAGTGATCATATGCAAAGGCTTACATTAGGGTGACCAGACATCCCCAGTTTCAGGGGACAGTCCCCTGATTAAGGACACTGTCCCCGGACCAAGTCTGTCCCTGGGTTTGTCCCCAGATTGGATTTAATAGGGGGCAGGGGCAATTTCAAAGACAATCAGTGCACAATTAAAATAAAAAAAAAATAGAATTACACCCCCCCGCTCCGCCGTGCCTACTAGCATAGGGAGGTTGTACTTTTCCTATTATCTGTGCCTCTTTTTGATGATCATGTGCTGGTCGGAGTGGAGGGAATATTTCTTCAGTTTCGGGTGCATGCCCATTCAGCTTCACTCGCATGTTCTTCTGCCTTGGCTCAAATCCTGGCCAGCCACCTGCCTATCTCCTTGCCTTCCCTGGCGGAGTGTTCTACCCAGTAGTAGCCGGGGCCCAGAGAGTAAGACTTGAGAGGCTGTGAGGTGGGCGGCGATGGGCAGAGAGTCGCTGATTGTTGCCATTACTAGTAAAGAAAAAATATGTCCCCGGATTTCATTGTAAAAATCTGGTCACCTTAGCTTACATACAGTAACAGTACACAAGCAGGGTGGCTACACAGATACTCACAGCTTTCTATAGCTCAGGGATTACACCAAATTGAAGATTCCCTTTGTTTTCTTGCCCCAGTTCTTGTAAACCAGCCACCTGGAGTTTCTATAGAACACAAATATATGTATATATATATATATATATATATATATATATATATATATATATATATTTATATTAGAGCTGCATGATTCTGGCTAAAATGAGAATCACAATTTTTTAATTTTCTATCAGAAAATAATGTTATTTTTTTTTTACTTGTAAGCAACAAACGTCAGAAAATGTTTGGTCTTTAAATGGTTAAACTTCCTTCATCTACACTCCACTGGAGTTCTTTCCTTTGATAAAAGAACAAAAAGATACTTTGTTTCCACTAGGGATGAGCTTCGAGTTCGACCGAACATTGGCTGTTTGCCCCAGTTTGGGGTGTTCGTGGCAAATTCGAAAAGCCGGGGGAACACCCTGTAAAAGTCTATGGGAGGAATCTAAAGTGCTATTTTTAAAGGTTAATATGCAAGTTATTGTCATAAAAAGTGTTTGGGGGTCCGGGTCCTGCCCCAGGGGACATGTATCAATGCAAAAAAAAGTTTTAAAAACGAACGTTTTATCGGGAGCAGTGATTTTAATAATGCTTAAAGTGAAACAATAAAAGTGAAATATTCCTTTAAATTTCACACCTGCGGGTTGTGTATAGTATGCCTCTAAAATGGCACTTGTTTCCCGTGCTTAGAACTGTCTCTGCACAAAGTGTAATTTCTGAAGGGGAAAAAAAGTAATTTAAAACTATTTGCGGCTAGTCATGAATTGCTGGGTCCCAGCAATATAGAGAAAAGTCATTGAAAAAAATGTCAGGGGCCCCCCTAGTCCATTACCAGGCCCTTTGGGTCTGGTATGAATATTAAGGGGAACCCTTGCCGGTTTTTTTCCATGACTTTTATCTGTATTGCCGTGCCCCGACAATTTATTAATAGCCGCGAGTTACTTTTATATGACTTTTTTTTTTTTTTACTTCAAAAATGATATTTTGTGCAGGGAACCAAAATAATAATAATAAAAAAATATGTGTGTGGTCCCTCCAAAATTCCATTACCAGGTCCTTCAGGTCTGGTATGGATATAAGGGGAACATTGCACCAATTAAAAAAAAAAAAATGCCATGGGGTCCCCCTCAAAATTCATACCAGACCCTTCAGGTCTGGTTTGGATTTTAAGGGGAACCTTGCACCAACTAAAAAATAAATAAATGGCGTGGGGTTCCCCCAAAAATCTATACCAGACCCTTATCCGAGCACGCAACCTGGCAGGCCGCAGGAAAATAAAGTGGGGGGGGATGAGAGAGCGCCCCTCCCTCCTGAACCGTACCAGGCCACATGCCCTCAACATGGGGAGGATGCTTTGGGGGTCGACAAAGGGAAGCCCCAGATCCCACCCCCCTATGTGAATTGATAACGGTTCCAATGGACCCCTACCATTTCACAAAAGAAAGTCAAATGATTAAAAACCACACAGACACAGCTTGGGACAAGTCCTTTAAAAAAAAAAAAAAAATGATAATAAAAAAAATATTCCAGCGATGTAATCCATTCTCGGTATCCAGCGATGAATGATCTCCACTCCATCGATGAGATCCAGCAAGGAACACGCACATGATCCTGACTCCACAGGAGACACCCCGGGAATGACGTGGCGCCAGCCTGACAGCTCTTATGTAGCTGAGGGCGGGGCCACCAGACCCCCAAAGCCTTGTTGAGGGCATGTGGCCTGGCACGGTTCAGGAGGGGGGGCGCTCTCTCGTCCCCCCTCTTTTCCTGTGGCCTGCCAGGTTGCGTGCTCGGATAAGGGTCTGGTATGGATTTTTGGGGGGACCCCATGCCATTTTTTTTTCTAAATTCGGTGTGGGTTTCCCCTTTAACTCTAGACCTGAAGGGCCTGGTAATGGAATTTTGGGGGGACCCCACACATTTTAAAAAAAAATTTGGGTTCCCTGCACAAAATGTCATTTTTTTAAAGAAAAAAGGTCATTTAAAATGACTCACGGCTATTTAATGAATTGTTGGCAATACGGATAAAAGTCATTGAAAAAAATTCATACCCCGACACCCGACAGTTCATTATAGCTGCGAGTAGTTTGAAATGACTTTTTTTCCTTCAAAAATGACATTTTGTGCAGGGGCAGTTCTAAGCACAGGAAGCACACGCCACTTCACAGGCATAATATACACCCCCCAGGTACGAAATTTAAATGAATATTTCACTTTTATTGTTTCACTTTAAGCATTATTATATTCACTGCTCCCGAAAAAACATCAGTTTTTAAAACTTTATTTTGCATTGATATACGTCCACCGGGGCAGGACCCGGATCCCCAAACACTAAAATTAGCATTTTAATGGTGTTCGAATGTTTGTGTGAACTTTTGGTCTGTTCGCATGTTTTGGATGCGAACCGACCCGGGGTGTTCAGCTCATCCTTAGTTTCCACTTATTCCCTGAAAAACTTGGCAAGCTGTTTTTTGCTGATAATATTTCTTCTGGCCACTCTGCCATAAAGCCCAGTTCTATGATACCGCTTATTGTCATCCATGTACAGATACTACTCTGCTGTGGACTTGCAGCTCCTCCAGGGTAACAGGTCTCTGTGCTGCCTTTCATTAATGCCCTCTTTGGCTCCACGAAACCATATCTTGCGGTTTGCGTTGTGCCATTCTTTTTGCTTGGTTATGATAGATTTGACACTCCTAGCCAAAGATTTGGAATTTTTTAATAACTCCCGACTGTACTTCTCAACAACATTGAACTTGTTGGGAGAGTTCGCTGCGGGTGTCCTCTTGCTTAGTGTAGCCTTTGGGGCCTTTCAAGGTGTGTATATGTAATGACAGATCATGTGATGGCCTGCACCAGGTGGGCCCCAGATCAGTTCGCAAATTGCAGTGCCAATTATCATTTTTTTATTTCTGAACTCTAATTTTACTTCACCAACTATTCATCACATATAATTCAGAAATGGTGCAGGAATCGGATCGCATGAGTGAAAAAAAAGGGTCCTGAACCATTCTGATCCGAATGTGATACAATTTAATCTGCACATCAATGCGGTGCGAATCATATGCAATGTCTGTGTTCTCACCAGTGCGAACCCAGCCTTAAAGAGGAAGTAAACCCCCAGACGATTTTTCGTATTTTTTCAATTTTCACATACAATAGCTCATTATAAAGGATCATAGATTAAAATAGCCCTAAAATGAGGTCTGTAAATACCTTTTTTTTTTTTTTTTTTTTTAGCGTATTTCTAATCTCTTAATTTCCGGGTGTTGACTGCGCCATTGCTTGAACTATTTTCTGAATCTGTTATAGACGTCACTTGCTCCCTTACTCTCTTTCCCTTTCAAAATCTCACGCATGCGCTTTACCACTGTAGCAGTCTGTCTATGCTGCCTATTCGCTCCCCTGTGTGACGTCTTTTTCTGTCATAAGGGGGGGGGGGTATCATCACAAGACTTCTCCTCTGTGCCGTTCTGAGGGGAAGCTTGTGCATTCAAATGTACCAGCATAGACTATAATAGAAACTGCCTGTGTTTACATTAGTAATAGATAAAGTTGTCTCAGAGGGTTTACAACCACTTTAAATGTTTTGTTTTATGTGGATGGTATCTCCTATACGATAGTTTTAGTAGCCTAAATGTTGTGACAAGTCTGCTTCTCCTCTCTTGTACTATACCACCTGACTCCACAGCATGGACTTTGCATCACAAAGAATTTGTAAAATATTTACCTAAGCTGTTTTCATGTATTTTGGTATTTTGCATTTGTTCTCATAGAGTTAGAGTAAGAGACGCTTGTAATAGGTTTTAGAATATGTTCTATAGCATGGCTGTAAAATGATTATTCTTTGGGAGATGATTCTACTACGAACGAGGCATATCTTTCCTAACTTAAAGAGGATTTTTTTTCCTTGCCTGTAAAGTAAAGGCGAACAGCGGTTCTTTATTTCGGAGTAACGTAAATCATTTACGTTACTCCGCCAAAACTTTAGGAGCAAGTACTGTTATTCACATAGCACTTGCTCCTAAAGTTGCGGCGGCGTAGCGAAAATGAGCCGGCGGAATTCAAATTGGGCGGGTAGGGGGCGTGTATTATTTAAACTAGGCGCGATCCCGCGGCGAACGTACTGCGCATGCGTCGACTGTCAGTGCGCATGCTCCAAATTCTGTCAATGACGTCAATCCCCATTCACGGACGTTTTACGCAAACAACGCTAACATTTTTAAATTCGATGCGATGGCGACGGCCATACTTAACATAGGATACTCCACCTAGGGGGCATGTTTTTCTTTACGCCGCGTATCGCTTACGGAAACGTCGAAAAGTCACTGCGTCGGGCCCGCGTACGATCGTGAATTTCCGTCTCTCGCTGATTAACATATTTTCGGCGTTAATCAGCGGGAACGCCCCGAGTGCCATTTTTAAAATTGCAGTTCCGATACGACGGCGAAATACAATTACGCTGCTCGTATAGGAACTCCAACCCGTCGTTTCTTGTTTTCTGCTTACAGAAAACAGAAATGCCAGCTCAAAGTGAGAGTTATGCTGGTGAATCACTGATACTCCAGCCTAACTCTACCTGAATCTGGCCCATAATGTGCTAGTATGCATCATAGTATTGCATTACTTTTTGTCACACCGTATTTGTGCAGCGATCTTACAAGCGCACTTTTTTTGGGGAACAAAAACCCTCTTTTTAATAAAAAAAATAAGACAACAGTAAAGTTAGCCCAATTTTTTTTTTTTTTATATCGTGAAAGATGATGTTATCCCGAGTAAATTGTTTTCCAACATGTCACACTTCAAAGTTGCACCCGCTCGTGGAATAGAGACAAACTTTTTCCCTTAAAAATCTCCATAGGCGACGTTTAAAAAAAAAATCTACAGGTAGCTTGTTTTGAGTTAGAGGAGGGCTAGAATTATTGCTCTCGCTCAAACGCCGTTTTCATATGTGGGCGCTACTCATGTATGCGTTCGCTTCAGCACATACGCTCGGTGGGACAGGGCTGCGTTTTTTACCTTTTTTATTTTTACACCGTTCTTTTAAAATAAACAATAGGAAAAAAAGCACAGCAGGACCTCTTCAATATGAGATCTGGGGTCAAAAAGACCTCAGATCTCATATTTACACTAAAATGCAATAAAAATAAATAATTCAATGTGATTTGTAGAAAAAAAAAAAAAATTATATATAACGGTTACCACCGTTTACGATCTTCCACCCAACACTCAAGACAGCTTATCCGACAGTCTGACAATCCATGTAGACACGATCCATTCCATTTCCCAGAAGAAAGACGAGACAAGCTCCGTTCTCTCTGGTTTCAAAATGTATGAACACTTTTAATGGTACCTTAGCTTTCTTATATACAGTCCAAACATGGTACAGTTAATCTAAGGAACAAAGACACACTCCACCCACACATCACACACTGGGGCTTCAGTCACATTCTTTTTGATAATGACATTCAGAGGAGTTAAAGCAACACTAAAGTCAGAATTTTTTTTTCTTAAAATAACAAACATGTTATACTTGCCTCCACTGTGCAGCTCGTTTTGCACAGAGTGTCCCGGAAAGCTGTCTTCTGGGGTCCCTCGGCGGCTGTCTCAGGTCCTGCTCACAAAAGCATTCCACCTTAATGCGAGGGAGCTCGCATGGTGGAAAGCTTTTGCGAACGCGTTCCCGTGATACAGCGGCGGCCATAGCCGCCGACTGTATCACTCGGCCCCCGCCCCCGGGCACGCCGCGTCATCCGCTGTGGTTGACAGCAGCGTCAGTCAATGGCTGCGCTACTATCAATCCGCCCAGCCTAGCCAATCAACGGCCAGGCTGGGAACCGAAGAGGATGACGTGGACGCGCCCGGGAATTTCGGACGGTCAGGTAAGTAAAACGGGGGCTGGGGGGGGGGGGGGTGGTGCTGCCAGATGTTTTTTTACCTTAATGCATCCTATAAAAACTTTTACCTTTACAGCACCTTTAATTATCTCCCAGACGTCCTGACTCTGCCAATAAGTGATTCACCTGCAGAATACACATTCCTATGTCAAACGTCCTGTCTCCGACAATAAGCTATTCACACCTGATCATCAATAGGCTTTAATCGCTTGCCTACCGCGCAATAGACATTTTACTGCTATAGCGGGGTGGGGTAACTGTGGGACGACGTCCCTGGGACGTCCTCGTGCACTTCTGCGTTTGCGCGTCCCCTGGGACACGCTCGCGGAAGTGTCCGTGCTCGCCGAGTCTAGAAGACCCGACGCATCACGGATCACGGTAAATTGCCGCTGATAGCGGCCGCTTTACCACGTGATCGCTCCATTGAATTGACGGAGCGATCACTTGCAAACAAACCGGCTTCATTTGATGACGCCGGTTCCTCCCTCTCCTCTCTGTACCGTTCGGTACAGTGTAAGAGGAGAAGGAGGGGAGTGGGTGGCAGCAGCAGCGCTGTGGCTGGATCTGTGACAAATGCAGTCACAGATCCAGCCATCCATCCATCCCAGCTCAGCCATCCCTGCCCCAATACTCTGCAGTACCCCAATACTCTGCAGTACCCTAATACTGTGCAATACCCTGCGCAATACTCTGCAATGCCCCAATACCCTGCGCGATACTCTGCAATAACCCAATACTCTGCAGTACCCCAATACTCTGCAGTACCCCAATACTCTGCAGTACCCCAATACTCTGCAATACCCTAATACTGTGCAATACCCTGCGCAATACTCTGCAATACCCCAATACTCTGCGATACTCTGCAATACCCTGCGCGATACTCTGCAATACCCTGCGCGATACTCTGCAATACCCCAATACCCTGCGCGATACTCTGCAGTTCCCCAATACTCTGCAGTTCCCCAATACTCTGCAGTTCCCCAATACTCTGCAGTTCCCCAATACTCTGCAGTTCCCCAATACTCTGCAGTTCCCCAATACTCTGCAATTCCCCAATACTCTGCAATACCCCAATACTCTGCAATACCCCAATACTCTGCAATACCCAAATACTCTGCAATACCCAAATACTCTGCAATACCCATTTTTTTAAAGCACCCCAGTCCCCGTGTGCTCGCATGCAGAAGTGAACGCATACGTAAGTCCTGCCCACATATGAAAACGGTGTTCAAGCTACACATGTGAGGTATCTCTGCGAACGTTAGAGCGAGAGCAATCATTTTGGCCCTAGACCTCCTCCGTAACTAAAAACATGTAACCAATAAGTAATTAAAGCGTCGCCTATGGGGATTTTTAAGTAGCGAAGTTTGGCGCCATTCCATGAGTGTGCGCAATTTTGAAGGGTGACATGTTGGGTATCTATTTACTCGGCGTAACTTCATCTTTCACATTATGAAAAAAAATTGGGCTAACTTTACTGTTTTTTTTGTTTTTTTTTAAGCACAAAACAGTTTTTTTTTAAAAACACGCGTTCAAAAAATTTCTGCGAAAATACCATGCAAGATAAAAAGTTGTAACGGCCGCCATTGTATTCTTCTAGGGTCTTTGCTAAAAAAGCATATATAATGTTTTGGGTTTCTATGTAATTTTCTAGCAAATAAATGATGATTTTTACATGTAGGAGAGGAATGTAAGAATTGGTCTGGGTGTTCCAGAACGCCTAATGGCGTTCCCTGCACGTTGGGCCTCTGTATGTGTCCACGCTGTGTAAAAGTCTCACACATGTGGTATCGCCATACTCGGCAGGAATAGCAGAATGTGTTTTGGGGTGTAATTTGTGGTTTGCATATGCTGTGTGTGAGAAATAACCTGCTAATATGACAGAAACAAGTTTGTTTTTTTTTTTTTTTTTTTTTACAGAATTTTCAGTCGCCATGTGTCCCCACCTTGAATGAAACATTGACCTTTGCAGCTTGTAATATGTCCAGATCTCCTGCAAAACATGAATTATCATTTATCAGTCACCCTATACCCAAAAGGGGCACAGGGTGACCTTAGACCCAAGAGTCATTAGTGACACTGGCACAGAAGTACCCCCCTATATCCCTCAAAAGTCTCTGGGCATCACGGGTCATTCCATAGTTCCATATGGACTTTATTTAGTTTTTTTTTTACTAGTAATGGCGGCGATCAGCGATTTATAATTTTTTGCAGGGACTGCGATAACCCGTCCTGACCCGACCTGACCGAATGCTTCGCTCGGGTCTTGGATCTAGTAACCTGGAAGTGAAGCTACAAGGGATGTTTACATTCCTTGCGACAGCAATAACAGTGATAAAAAAAAAAAATGTAAAAGAACTTTAAAAACTTTTTTTTAAATGCACATAATATTGGCTATTGGCCTGAGAGGTGGCCGAAATATCGGTATTGTATCGGCACCGAAAAAACGATATCGGTCGTTCCCCAGTATTAATGACACGGGCAGGGAAGGGGTTAACATCAGGGAAGATCAAAGGGTTAAATGTGTTCACTGGGAGTGCTTTCTTACTGTGGGGGATGGTTGCACTGTAGGAAGAGAGAGATCTGTGTTCCTGATTTAGCAGAAACACAAGCTTTGTCTTCCTTACTAGCAGAGCGGGGATCTGACCGCCGTTTTGTCTCTCTCTGAACGATCGCCGGTTTCCAGATGGACATCAGGTTCGCTGGACCCGCTTTCCAGCGGCGCTCGTGCCCCAGACCAGGAAGAAGAAATCGCATATAGATACGTGATTTTGCGCTTAAGGGTAGTCCTGCCGCAGTATACAATATGTATGTGTGGAGGTCCTTAAGCGGTTAAAAGAGAGGATGAGGGGCTTTCTCAGCAAATTTTGATGCATATATTAGTAGGCTGGTTATACAGAAGTTAATCTATTGATCGTGTTGTGTACAACCAGCCTGTTGGAAAATGTTATCTTGTTATCGGTGCTGCTGGCTATAGTTTGTGGTGTTAATAAGTGTATTCTGATGGTGGTGAGATCTGCCCGCTGTCACAATACAAAGGCTCAGAGGGAGGGATTCCACCATCCATCTAGAGCAGGGGTGTCAAACTGGTGGCCCTCCAGCTGTTGCAAAACTACAAGTCCCATGAGGCATTGCAAGGCTAACAGTTACAAGCATGACTCCCGCAGGCAGAGGCATGATGGGACTTGTAGTTTCGGAACAGCTGGAGGGCCGCCAGTTTGACACCCCTGATCTAGAGCATGGGTCTTCAAACTACGGCCCTCCAGTTGTTCAGGAACTACAATTCCCATCATGCCCAGTCATGTCTGTGAATGTCAGAGTTTTACAATGCCTCATGGGATGTGTAGTTCCGCAACAGCTGGACGGGCCGTAGTTTGAGGATCCCTGATCTAGAGTGTGTGGGTGGGGCAATCAAGTAATTTTTCTTTCATTCAACCAGACTTGTGCATGGCCAGCCATACTCAATGGTCGGGTTGTGACAAGGAGGGTTTTTCAAAGTGATTTTCTAACAAAATAAAGCAAATAGGGACAGGTGAGCTTCACTAGCAAAAAAAGCTACCATGTCCCCAGTAGCACAGCGAGCAAGAGAATTTTGTTCACTAGGTTGCACTAGATAGACTGGTGTCTTTTTTTTGTCAACTTTACCAACTATATAGCTATGTGACTTTAGTGCAATACACAATATTTACCATAAAACAATATACTTTATTGTACAATGCACAAAAAGAAGACCATGTATACATCAATACCCTGGCATGTTATGATAAAAACATAGTAGGCAAAACCGACAACCCCTGAGAGTTCAGCAGAGAGATAGTCTTCTGTAGACTTAATTCTGCCAGTAAATCCCCAACATGTTTCAATTGACCTTCATAATCTTCATCAGGGGGTAACAGCTTTTTTTTTTGAAGTTTTTTTTTAAGCATGGACCCTAAAGCAGAAATCCATGAGTACGTCTGCTTGAATGTCTACCATGCACTTTTATGCAGTAGTTGGTAAAGGTGATGGAAGACAAACTACCTAGCTGGATTGCTGTCCATTGACAGTGATCACTGTCTTGTCAGACACTATTGCTGCAATAATGCTGTTTTTTTTCAAAGCAATTAACCTCTATTTGTTCTTGTGCCTGCTCTTGGCAGACACAAATTCATCCCCCCATGAAGAGGGATGGAAATCTAACACATTTTATTACAAATACTGATAAGTGGAAACAGATGTACCCCCCCTAAACTGTCGGATCCCAGACCCTAATTTCTCATTGGGTAGCCATATTGACATGGAATAAGGTAATCTTTATCGATCAGCCAAAGCTTTATGACCACCCACCTATTATTGATATAATAATATTGAGTAGGTCCCATTTTTTGCCACCTAAACAGCCCTGACTCATCACAGAATGGACACCACTAGACTCCTGGAAGGTATGCTGTGATATTTGGCACCAAGCCATCAGTAGCAGATCCTTTAAGACCTGTAAGTTGCAAAGTGGGGCCTTCATGGATAGGACTTGTTTTTTCGGCACATCCCACAGATACTCTGTTGGATTGATATCTGGAGAAATGTTAAGTCAACACCTTGAACTCCTTGTCATGTTCCTTAACCACCTATCCGCTCCCCCTTCGAAAAAATCTCTAGGCAATCCGAGCTGTAGTAGTGTGGTACCCCAGGGGTGTGGTGACCCAGGGTTCTCAACAGGACTGGTTGAGGTGCTCCAGGGAGCTTGCAGGTTTCAGAGGAAACTGGCATTCCAGTTCCCTAAATTTGTAATAAAGTCCACTTTGGGACCTGGAGCCCGGGGATTTCGCAGAGATCTGGGTGGGAAGAAATCCCCAGTCCTGGGTCCATATTTTAAAGCTGATCAGCACACTGATTGTGCAGGTGTGTGTGTGGGCCTGATAGGAGACTCAGGACCAGCATTCTGGGCTCCACCCTCCCGAGGAGACCAGGCTTGTAAGGGAGAACCCAGAGAGTGCAGGTGTGCATGGAATAAGCTGGAGAGTGCAGGCTGCACTGTGAGAAACCCCAGAGACCTGAGTGAGGTTGCTGACAGGAGTCAGGAAGGTTCCAGGCTGAAGGTGTCTTTTTGTGTGGACAGTGAAAACCCCTGCGTGGGAGACCTATGTTTGGACTTTTGTTTATTTTTGCCTTTTGAATAAAAGTGGGCCAACAAGCCCTTAAAACATAATTCCGGACTGGCATGGATCACTGAAACGCTTATACCACAAGAGTTAATAACCCCCAATGTTACAGAGCGTAAAATTCTCCTCTCCTCTTCCCTTTCTGTAGTCTTCTGGGACACGCCACAGGTTGCAGAAGACTGCCAGACCATGCGCAGTAGGCATCCAACTGTGAAGCCGCAAGCTGTCACAGACAGGTGCCCAAGAAAACTGCCCAGAATCTAGACGAGAAAAAATAGAGAACATGTTCTCTATTTTCTCGTCGTGAGATTCTCAACAGTTTTCTTGCCGAGAAACCCGAGAGTGTGTATATTTACTTGGTCGCAGTGGAAACCTGCGTATGCTCGAAATGAGGTAGCTCCCTAGGCATAGGTAGGGTTCAGCAAGATGGCGGCGACGGCATAGAATGTGACAAGCTCATGCTCGTCGTACGCAATAATGTCACCGTGTTCTTTCCTTTCAAGAGAACCGTGGTTCTTTTCAAAGGAGAGTCTGTACACTCGGGCGGCAAGAGCTTCTTTTCAAGAATCTCGTCAGGGGAAAACAACATTTTTTTCCTGACGAGATTCTTGACTGTGTGTACAAGGCTTAGGGCAATCATTCACAATTATCTCTGCACTGCTTTTTTCATTTTGACAGGGTTGTTTTAGTTGTTTTTAAAAAAAAAAATATTTGGCCTAGGCCAGAATGACATGTCCTGCTTGCACAGCCTCCTGGGATATTATTGTTGCATATCTCAGGAGGCTCCGGGAGGCCATTCACAGAATGAAAATGTGGTAAAGATAACAGGAACACAGACTGTCACCCTTGAACAGCAGATTGCCACAGGACAACACTGGATCCTCTGAACAGGTGAGTATGTTTTTTTTTTTTTTTTTAAGTGAACACCACATAAGATAAGCGTTGATGGGGAGAGAAAAAGCAGGTAATGAATTAAAGCGGAGTTTCACCCTAAAGAAAATAAAAGTAAAAGGGAAGGTAGAACAAAAATCCCATGAGTAGGAGCTTCAGCATAGAAAAATCAGGTGGCGTCAGCGCCAGTATGCTGGGTTTTTTTTTTTTTATTGTGAATTAGCACACTTACTGTTTTATCGTAGAAATCCTTTTAAGTGTCCCCCGCGTTGGACGGCGCCAGTACAGCGCGTCACATCTTCCTAAGATACCCGATATGGACTCGGGAAAATATTTCCGGCGCTATGCGGCGCCTGCGCACAGACCTAGGAGAAAAAATTAACTATTCTGACTAAATCTGCGCAGGCGCCGTATTTCTCCGAGTCCTATTTCGGAGAAATACGGCGCCTGCGCAGTCAGCTCCTAGGTCTGTGCGCAGGCCCATTCTGCCGCTTCCTCCTCATAGCGCCGGAAATACCCCTCTGAGTCTGGCATATCGGGTAGACTCTTAGGAAGATTCTGTGACATTAGCGCTGTACAGGTGGCGCCGTCCACCACGGGGGACAGAAAAGGATTTCTACGATACCAATTTTCTGATTCTGTTTGGGGTTTAAGTGTTCTTGCTATAAAAAAAAAAAAAAACCCAGCATACTGGCGCTGACGCCAGTATGCTGAAGCGCATGGGAGATCTTATATTTAGGGTGAAATACCGCTTTAACTTGAAGCTTGGTTGAACCTGCTGTAAATTGATGAACCAGGAAAATTAACAGGTTCATCAGGAAACTCTGTGTGGCTGTTTGGTGTAGAAAATGTGTATAAATTAAAAAATGATTATGAAATTGTGAGTCCATCTGGCAATTGAAAAATGGATATCGATTTCATCATTATATTTATCTATTTTTCTGGAGTGTGTGTGTGTGTTTTTTTTTTTTCAACTTTTCTTGGTAAGGTCAACAAAGAATATATGTATGCCCTGATGAGGTAGGACTTATGTTACCATTTTGAAGATCAACACAACCTAATTTTCACTGTTCAAAACTGTACTTGCATGTGTAGAATAACCATTTTTCAACCAGGGTGCCTTCAGGTTTCTTCATGGGTACCTTGGCAAAATGCCTAAAAATTCTCCAAAAGTTATATAAAAGCCAGCGGGTGGATCCAGCCTGCCTTTCAGTTGCACAAAGCCACAGGTTTTCATTGAGCACCATTACAAGTTTTTTAAGCCACTGGCGTCCTCACATTCAATATTATCATCGGTTGATAAGGAGGACATCGGTTGATAAGGAGGACATCGGGTGCCTCCACATCCTTGTTTATCCCTCCCCTGCCCCTCTCCATTAGCACTATTAGTTTAGTTTTTCAACATTTTTAGAATGCCATGCCTCGAGATTTCTGCATCATTTTAAAGGGTGCCTTGACTGAAAAAAGGTTGATAAACACTGATATAACTGCACACCTCTGGGAGCATGTAGACAAGTGTGCAATCACTGATCCACTGTAAACTTGTTATTACTAGTCATAGTAAAGCCCATCCCTCCTGTCAAGTGCCCCCACAGCATGCAGCTTGCTATGAGGGCACCCGAGCTGAGCTGCAGCTTTGTGTGTCCATTCAGACATGGAGCTGCCATTTGGCCTCGCCCCCCTCTCTCCTGATTGGCTAACTGAATTTCATTGATAGCAGTAGAAGCCAATAGCGCTGCTGCTGTGTCTCGGTCAATCAGGAGGGGAGTCCCAGACGGCCGAGGGACTCGTGGACAGAGATGGGGTTTAGGTGAGTATTAGGGGGTGCTGGGGCAGCTGCTGCACACAGAAGGCTTTTTATCTTGATGCATAAAATGTGTTAAGATAAAAAAAACTGCCTTTACAACTCCTTTTAATGTCAAAATCACATTAAGCATTTGGAAAGTAAGGCAGTAACTATGTATTTAGCCATCTGCCTGGAGTTTGTTATATTTGCACAATAGCTGTAAAATGTGCATACAGTGCAGAAAATAAGTATTTGAACACCCTGCTATTTTGCAAGTTCTCCCACTTGGAAATCATGGAGGGGTCTGAAATTGTCATCGTAGGTGCATGTCCACTGTGAGAGACATAATCAAAAAAAAAAATTCCAGAAATCACAATGTAGGATTTTTTTAACTATTTATTTGTATGATACAGCTGCAAAGAAGTATTTGAACACCTGAGAAAATCAATGTTAATATTTGGTACAGTAGTCTTTGTTTGCAATTACAGAGGTCAAACGTTTCTTGTAGTTTTTCACCAGGTTTGCACACACTGGAGGAGGGATTTTGGCCCACTCCTCCACACAGATCTTCTCTAGATCAGTCAGGTTTCTGGGCTGTCGCTGAGAAACACGGAGTTTGAGCTCCCTCCAAAGATTCTCTATTGGGTTTAGGTCTGGAGACTGGCTAGGCCACGCCAGAACCTTGATATGCTTCTTACAGAGCCACTCCTTGGTTATCCTGGCTGTGTGCTTCGGGTCATTGTCATGTTGGAAGACCCAGCCTCGACCCATCTTCAAAGCTCTAACTGAGGGAAGGAGGTTGTTGCCCAAAATCTCGCAATACATGGCCCCGGTCATCCTCTCCTTAATACAGTGCAGTCGCCCTGTCCCATGTGCAGAAAAACACCCCCAAAGCATGATGCTACCACCCCCATGCTTCACAGTAGGGATGGTGTTCTTGGGATGGTACTCATCATTCTTCTTCCTCCAAACACGGTTAGTGGAATTATGACCAAAAAGTTCTATTTTGGTCTCAACTGACCACATGACTTTCTCCCATGACTCCTCTGGATCATCCAAATGGTCATTGGCAAACTTAAGACGGGCCTTGACATGTGCTGGTTTAACCACTTAAGACCCGGACCAATACGCTGGCAAATGACCCAAGGGGTTTTTGCGATTCGGCACTGCGTTGCTTTAACAGACAATTGCGCGGTCGTGCGACGTGGCTCCCAAACAAAATTTGCGTCCTTTTTTTCCCACAAATAGAGCTTTCTTTTGGTGGTATTTGATCACCTCTGCGGTTTTTATTTTTTGCGCTATAAACAAAAATAGAGCGACAATTTAAAAAAAAATGCAATATTTTTTACTTTTTGCTATAATAAATATCCCCCAAAAATATATAAAAAAACATTTTTTTTCCTCAGTTTAGGCCGATACGTATTCTTCTACATATTTTTGGTAAAAAAAATCGCAATAAGCGTTTATCGGTTGGTTTTCGCAAAATTTATAGCGTTTACAAAATAAGGGATAGTTTTATTGCATTTTTATTAATTATTTTTTTTTTTTACTACTAATAGCGGCGATCAGCGATTTTTTTCGTGACTGCGACAATATGGCGGACACTTCGGACAATTTTTACACATTTTTGGGACAATTGTCATTTTCACAGCAAAAAATGCATTTAAATTGCATTGTTTACTGTGGAAATGACAGTTGCAGTTTGGGAGTTAACCACAGGTGGCGCTGTAGGGAATGTGTACCTAATGTGTGTGTTTACTACTGTAGGGGGGTGTGGCTGTAGGTGTGACGTCATCGATCGCGTCCCCCTATTACAGGGATGACGCGATCGATGCTCCGGCCACAGAGAAGCACGGGGAAGCCGTGTGTACACACGGCTCTCCCCGTTCTTCCGCTCCAGGGACGGATCGCCGCACTGCAGCGGCGATCGGGTCCGCGAATCCCGCGGTCCCGGTCCTGGAGCTTCGGACGCCCGCGACCCACGGCTGGGTACTAAAACCAACGTATATATACGTTGATGTGCCCAGCCGTGCCATTCTGCCGACGTAAATCTGCAGGAGGCGGTCCTTAAGTGGTTAAGCAGGGGAACCTTCTGTGCCATGCATGATTTCAAACCATGACGTCTTAGTGTATTACCAACAGTAACCTTGGAAACGGTGGTCCCAGCTCTTTTCAGGTCATTGACCAGCTCCTCCCGTGTAGTCCTGGGCTGATTTCTCACCTTTCTTAGGATCATTGAGACCCCACGAGGTGAGATTTTGCATGGAGCCCCAGTCCGAGGGAGATTGACAGTCATGTTTAGCTTCTTCCATTTTCTAATGATTGCTCCAACAGTGGACCTTTTTTCACCAAGCTGCTTGGCAATTTCCCCGTAGCCCTTTCCAGCCTTGTGGAGGTGTACAATTTTGTCTCTAGTGTCTTTGGACAGCTCTTTGGTCTTGGCCATGTTAGTAGTTGGATTCTTACTGATTGTATGGGGTGGACAGGTGTCTTTATGCAGCTAATGACCTCAAACAGGTGCATCTAATTTAGGATAATAAATGGAGTGGAGGTGGACATTTTAAAGGCAGACTAACAGGTCTTTGAGGGTCAGAATTCTAGCTGATAGACAGGTGTTCAAATACTTCTTTGCAGCTGTATCATACAAATAAATAGTTAAAAATTCATAAATTGTGATTTCTGGAATTTTTTTTTTGATTATGTCTCTCACAGTGGACATGCACCTACGATGACAATTTCAGACCCCTCCATGATTTCCAAGTGGGAGAACTTGCAAAATAGCAGGGTGTTCAAATACTTATTTTCTGCACTGTATGTATTTTTTCGATCCCACCAAATCTCATGCCTATTTTCATGTCACTAGTTAGAACTTATTTAGTAATTAATTTTGTTGCCTCCACCTTGTCCACAGCTATTCATCACTTTTCTTTTTGTTTCGCAACTAGATTCATCAGCTCACCTTCAACATTTAATGTTTATTGGCATCATTGATAAGACTGCCATCTAAAAGTGTCAAGTGACTCAGACCCAGATTCAGTGCAAACTCCTAGTTCCAGCATGGGAAAGGCATTCCAGGGTTCCTCTTTTTAGCTAAATATAAACCTGCCATGGGAAGAACAGGTGGTCATATTCATATCATTACTGCATAACTATGATCTTAGTTTGCATTCCTTTTGGTTTTATGCATTGCAGTGTGATTAATCAGTCACGTATACTGCATTTAAAGTAGTTGCGGGATTTGTCACAGGAGCATGTGCTATGTATTTTCATACTGAAGATCTAGAAAATATTATTTCTCCTAGGGGAGAAAAGTGCTTTATATATGTTTGTCATAAGTACTTTAAACACTAGAATGTTTTAAGTGGGTTAAATGGGTAGCTAAACCTAAAAACAAAAAACATTTATTGCAGTTAATTTTCACATGGTAATGCAGCAAATAACACAGCTCTCTGTCCCTTGGTGCCTATGCTTAATGTTCCACGGTATGAATGGAAGGAGTCATGGGTGTCACCCAGGCTTAACTTCAAAACATGTCTGCCTTTGTTCACCTCCATTATGTGGGGTAATAGGATTAGTAGTCTGGTTCGTCATATATATTTATATATATATATATAGCTCAATCTATCCAATGATTGACACTAGGGTTGTCCCAATACCACTTTTTTAGGACCGAGTACAAGTACCGATACCTTTTTTCAAGTAGTCGCCGATACCGAATACCGATACTTTTTTAAATGTGTCCCCAAATGCAGCCATGTATGTCCCCCACATATTGCAGCCATGTATGTCCCCCACATATTGCAGCCATGTATGTCCCCCACATATTGCAGCCATGTATGTCCCCCACATATTGCAGCCATGTATGTCCCCCACATATTGCAGCCATGTATGTCCCCCACATAATGCAGCCATGTATGTCCCCCACATAATGCAGCCATGTCATGTCCCCCACATAATGCAGCCATGTCATGTCCCCCACATAATGCAGCCATGTCCTGTCCCTCATGCCTGTAGATATGATGATGCTGCCGCATTCCGCCGTTAATCTCCCTGCATTATAGCGCAGCGCGCATTACAAGCTTTCGTTCTGAATACTTGTAATGCCCGCGCTGCCATGTATAGACACTCCCCTTCTCGGGATTGGAGGGATCCGTCCAATCCCACGCAAGGGGGAGTGTCTATACGCGGATTCGTGCATAGACACCCCCCCTTGCTGGGGATTGAACAGATCCATCCAATCCCAAGAAGGGGAGTGTCAATACACGGCGGCGCGGGCATTACAAGTATTCAAAACAAAAGCTTGTAATGCGCGCTAGCTATAATGAAGGGGGATTAACGGCGGTATGTGGCAGCGGCGGCATTATATCTACAAGTATGAAGGACAGGACATCGCTGCAATACGGGGGGGGGAGTATTCTATTCTAGTATCGGGGGTATTTGCGGGAGTACAAGTACTCCCGCAAATACTCTGCATCGGTCCCGATACCGATACTAGTATTGGTATCGGGACAACCCTAGTTGACACTGCATGCAAACCAAGGATAACAAATGGGCCCGGGTGCACAGCCAAAACTGTAGTGCATATAAACTAAAAAGGAGAGCGGCACTTAGGGGTCTTGAAAGGTGAATGCACGATAGTGGTTTAGCTTGAAGATTCGTCCAGGCACAAGCCTTCCTGAAGAAGACGACCTTGTGCCTTGTTGAAATGTCAAAATAAACTGCCATCATGCGTTCACCTTCCAAGACCCTTGAGTGCTGCTCTCTTTTATTGGTGTATATATATGTATGTTGCATAATTCTGGATAAAATGAGAATCGCAATTTTATTTGCTTATAATAAAGATGACAATTTTTGCGGCGTAATATCTTTCACAATATACAAAACTGGCTAACTTTACTGGTGTGTGTGTGTGTGTGTTTTTTTTTTCACAAAACATTACATTTAAAAGACCAATTCGCAAAGCAACACGTGTCAGAAAAAGGCTTATAAGTGATTAATCTGACCTCATTTGCAGACCGAAGTTCATCCCTTTTGATCTAAGGAACCAAAGGTTACATTGTATCTCTTATCTTCTCTATCTCTCAGCGCTAACTAATGCTGATAAACATTTGCTGGCTTTTTTTACAGCTCTGAGCAGAGAATGGCTCTGCACTGTTTACACTGAATCGTGGAAATGCCGGATTAAGATCGTGAGGGGGGGTTGAATCGAGATTGTAATTTTTTTTAATGATACTAAAATCTATAGATTGACCCGGATTCACAAAGCACTTATGCCAACGTATCTCGAGATACGCCGCGTAAGTGTAAATATGCGCCGTTGTATCTGTGCACCGTGCCCACAGAACTAAGATACGCCTAAAAACAGGCTTCAGTCCACCGACGTAACTTGCCTACGCCAGGGTATCGTGGGCGCATAGTTACGCTGGACGCATCTGGCGCTCCCATTGATTTCCTATTTAAATATGGAAATTGGGGAGATGCGTCGATTCACGAACGTACTTGCGCCTGGCGCATAATATACGCAGTTTGCGTAAGTCGCACGTCCTGGTCGTAAAGTTATTCCCCATATATGAGGCGCAACTCATGCAAAGGTATGGACCAGGGAACACAGCCGTCGTATTTTACGTCGTTTACGTAGTACATGAATAGTGCTGGGCGTAGGTTACGTTCACACCGTAGGCAGTGATTCGACGTATCTTAGCCAGTTGTTTTGACGTGATTGTGAGCATGCACACTGGGATGCGGCCACGGGATGGCGCATGCGCCGTTCGTTTTAAGTACTTGTCTGGCACTCGGCCCATCATTTGCATCGGGTCACGCCTCATTTGCATTGCTCACTTCCACCTACGACGACTTACGCTTTCAAAACCCAGCGTAGATTTGGGAGCAAGTGCTTTGTAAATGCTGTGCTTGCCTCTCTGTGCTGCGTCGGCGTAGCGTATATTAGATACACTACTGCGGCATTAATATGCGCCGATGTATGTGAATCCGGGCCATTATGTATGTATGTGTGTGTGTATGTATGTATGTATGTATATATATATATATATATATATATATATATATATATAAATTAGTGTGTGTGTGTGTTCGGTGTGTAATACAGTGAGGGGAAAAGGGTATTGATCCCCCTGCTGATTTTGTACATTTGCCCACTGACCGAGAAATTAGCAGTCTATGGGTCAGATTCTCAGCTGAGATACGACGGTGTATCCCAGATACACCGTGGTATCGCAGTTTTTTTCAATGGCTATCAATGCGAGTGATTCTTAGAAACACTTCCGCATAGATACACTAAAGATCTGACAGGTGTAAAGCAATTACCTCGTCGGATCTTAGATGTAATGACAACCCCGGCCGCTAGGTGGCCTTTACGTTGTTTTCTCATTTGCCTATGCAAATGAGCCTAATACGCCGATTCCCGAATGTTTTTGCGACGTAGTTTACGTAGGTTGCGTACGCTTAAGATTACCCCAGCTATATGAGGGGTATGTTTCCGAAGTTCCGTCGTTGCCATGTTAAGTATGGTGTCGGGTCAGCGTCATCTTTTTCCGTCGGTTACGTGGTTTTACTAAGTCGTTAGCGAATAGGGAATTAGGTAAGTGACGATCACGTCGTTTTGACGTTGGTTTCAACGGCACTTTCCGACGTTAGCTGGGGCATGCGCACTGGGCTTTTTTCCCGGCCGGCGCATGCGCACTTCGTTTGCGGGGGCGCGCTTAATTTAAATACAGCACGCCCCCTCCTTCACTATTTGAATTACGCGGCCTTACGCCGCATTTACGCTACGCCGCCAAAAATAACAGAGCAAGTGCTTTGAGAATACAGCACTTGCTCCAGTAATTTGCGTAGGCATAGTATAAATGCGATACGATACGCTACTCCGCCAGATACGCCATTTTTTGAGAATCTGGCCCCATGATTTTAATGGTAAGTTTATTTTACCAGTTAGACAGAATAACAAAAAAACTCCCAGAAAAATGCATTAAAAAAGTTTTATAAATTGATTTTCATTTTAATGAGTGAAACATGTATTTGACCCCTTTGCAAAACATAACTTGGTGCTTAGTTGCAAAACCCTTGTTGGCAATCGGAGGTCAGACATTTCTTGTAGTTGGCCACCAGGTTTGCACATATCTCAGGAGGGATTTTGTCCCACTCCTTTTTCTAGATCCTCTCCAGTGTGCGGCATATGGTCCCCACCCGTTCAACCTCTGAAGCACTCATACGTCTATTTCCCAAAGACAACCTCTGGATATGATGCTGAGCACGTGCTTTCAACTACTTTGGTTGACCATAGCGAGGCCTGTTCTTAACCATAGCGTGGAACCTGTCCTGTTAACCACTTCCTGTGTTAACCTGTCTTCAGTGTTGTCACATGAAAACTTTTGTGAGATAATGTATTTTCTATGGGATTAAGGTCTGGAGACTGGCTAGGCCACTCCAGGACCTTTAATGTACCTTTTCTCACCCAAGATTTGGCGGTACATGGTCCCGTCTATCGTCCCTTTGATGTGGTGAAGTCGTCCTGTCCCCTAAGCAGAAAACCCCCCCCAAAGCATAATGTTTCCACCTCCATGTTTGATGGTGGGGATGGCGTTCTTAGGGGTCATAGGCAGCATTCCTCCTCCTACTCCAAACATGACAAGTTGATGCCAAAGAGCTTGAATTTGGTCTCATCTGACCACAACACTTTAACCCAGGTCTCCTCCGAATTATTCAGATGTTCATTAGCAAACTTTGGATGGGCCTGTACATGTGCTTTCTTGAGCTGGGGAATATTGCGGGTGCTGCAGGATTTCAGTCCTTCATGGCGTAGTGTTACCAACTGTTTTCTTGGTGACTTTGGTCCCAGCTGCCTTTGAGATCGTTGACAAGATTCCCCCATGTAGTTCTGGGCTGATTCCTCACCGTTTTCATTATCATTGAAACTCCACGAGGTAAGATATTGCATGGAGCCCTCGAACTGAGGGAGATTGACAGTTATTTTGTGTTTCTTTCATTTGCGAATGATCGTACCAAGTGTTGTCACCCTCTCACCAAGCTGCTTGGTGATGCTCTTGTAGCCCATTCCAGCCTTGTGTAGGTCTACAATTTTGCCATGGTGGACATCTGATTGCTTCTGTGCACAGGTGTCTTTTTATACAGGGAACAAAAATAAGCGTTAAGCGTTTATTTATTGGTTTGCGCAAAAGTTATAGCGTCTACAAAATAGGGGATAGTTTTATAGCATTTTTATTAATATTTTTTTTTACTAGTAATGGCGCTGCGCGACCCACGGCTGGGCTCTTAAAGGGGACGTACATGTACGCTCTTGTGCCCAGCCGTGTCATTTTGTTGATGTATATCGTTGTGCGGCGATCCTCAACTGGTTAAGGTGCTTATCTAATAGTTTTTTGAAATTATCGATGCTCCCTCTGAAACCACTGCCTTTGGAAGGGAATTCTAATTTTAGTGAATAGCTGCATGTCTTAAAATTAAATTCTCTTAAACAGAAAAGTTTTATCCCTATTGTGGGGTCACCAGTACGGTATTTGTACATTTGAAATCATATCCCCTCTCAGGCGTCTCTTCTTCAGAGAGAAACAGGTTCAGTGCTTATAACATTTCCTTATAACTTATGTCCTCCAGTCCCTAATTTTGTTGCCCTTCTCTGGACCCTTTCTATTCCCAGCACATTTCCTGAGAACTGGTGCCCAGAACTGGACAGCATACTCCAGGTGCGGCCAGACCAGAGTCTTGTAGAGCAGGAGAATAATCGTTTTATCTCTGGAGTTAATCTCCTTTTTAATGCATGCCAGTATTCTGTTTGCTTTGCTTGCTGCAGCATGCCATTGCTGAGCCTATCATCTACTAGGACCCCCAGGTCCTTTTCCATCCTACATTCCCCCAGAGGCCCCCCCCCCCCCCAGTGAGAGTAGATTGCATTAATATGTTTGCACCCAAATGCATTGTATTTGTAATTCCTTGTTAACATTTTAACTTTTATATAATATTCCCCTCAAAGATAGAATTGCATTTCAAAATACCTGTTTTCAAAAAGTGACATCTTAGGCAGCATGGCATTCTATGGGAAAATGTGAGAATTGTTAAAAAAGGGAAGTTTTCATTGATTTTAATATGAATGGTAGACTTTAATGGAAATTCAGGAAGGTATCCAACTTTAAAAATATTTATCTCAACTCTTAATGCCTACATAAGCATCAACACTTAGGATATCAGTTGACATGTTTATCTGGATGATTAGCACCCCAAGAATAGCTTCTGCTCTTACTGAAAAGTAGGCTGCTGGCAAAAAATATCCAAGCAAGACATAAATTATCTAATGGTCCTTGATATGCAACCAGTATGGGCTCTCAAATTTTGCTAAAATTAGTCATCCAATAGTTTTATTTTTACTTGTGAGAAAACAAATTTGGAAATCCCAAATCATTCACAAACTAAGGTGGGCCTAGACATTAATGTACGGATTACCACATAAAAAGGTAAACGCTTTCTGTTTAAAGACTTGTTTTAAATCTGTATTTCATAAGTGTTCGGGAACTAATTGGAACGTGCATATACCACAGCATTGCGTTTAATTTTTTGTGAAATCAGTCCTATTTCTTTTGCTTTTTCTCTTGTAATGCAGTTAAAGCGAACACTGTCAATTCATGTCAAATTTAGTTCACTCCCATCATGTTTGACATGCAGTTAAGGAAGAACAAGAACACTGTGGATACAAAGAGCTATTGTTGGGGAGATGGGCGCTTTAGTGCTGGTCCAATTGTTGGGTAAAGCCAGTATTGAGTAAGAACATAGCAGCTAATGTGACTGTGTTGCAAGAGACAGAGAGACTGGTTTAACATGGCGAATAATTTAAAAAAAAAAATCGTATTTCTTCATAAATTTAAGCCAATATATATTCTACTACATATTTTTGGTGAGTTTCCGTTATTTCTTATGGGGAAATTCGTTTTTGATATACAAGTGCTTTGGATTACAAGCACGTTTCCCGGGACGAATTATGCTTGCAATCCAACTGTATATGGAATAATGGTAAACTGCTGGGTAAGGATGTTTTAGTTAATCAAAATCTGAAGTGAGGGAAAATGAAGACTGCCATGTCTGATCTTCTGTCTCTGGCCGCAATATTTTTGAGCCACTGACCCAGAACAATCAAGGGGGTTTGAGTGAAGCCAGAACTCATGAATTGGAGGTTCCATCTGTCATTACAACCAAAAAAAACAACATAATGTCTGAGTACATAAGGGATATCCATATATAAAGGAAAAAGTTAACCAAAAGGTGGTGTGACAACAGCAATGTCAGATTTTAGCCGCTACCACCAATATGTGACAATGGCACTCTCCGTCTGATCCTGCACAAACTAACTGCCATTAGACAGAGTGATAATGGGGTTGGTTAACTCCACATCAAATCTTTACATATATACAGTAGAACACCTACTACCATGTGTTATAAAGGGAAAACAGTAGCAACTGTAACAATTCTGACTTTTAAGAAAAGTATGGCATACACGCTGACACTCCAGACAGGGAGATAACAGAGGTTAAACTATAACAGTGCTCTTTCAAAGAGACAGGGGTTCCTAAAAGTGCAACTTTACAACTTGATAAAAAATAAACTATCTTGGTTTAACCTCATCCTTATATGATTTTGGTAAATCTAAAAGTAAATGTATGGCCAGCCTTAAAGGGGTTGTAAAGGTACAATTTTTTCCCCTAAATGGCTTACTTTATCTTAGTGCAGTCCTCCTTCACTTACCTTATCCTTCCATTTTTGCTTTTAAATGTCCTTATTTCTTCTGAAAAATCCTCACTTTCTGTTCTTCTGTCTGTAACCCCACACAGTAATGCTAGGCTTTCTCCCTGGTGTGGAGTGTCGTGCTCGCCCCCTCCCTTGGACAGCAGGAGAGTCAGGATGCTCTCTATGTTGCAGATAAAGAAAGGAGCTGTTTGTTAGCGGGCGTCCTGGGAGTCCAATGGAAGGGGCGAGTACGACACTTCACACCAGAGAGAAAGCCTCACATTACTGTGTGGAGTTACAGACAGAAGAACAGGAAGTGAGGATTTCTCAGCAGAAATAAGGACATATATACACCCTAGGACAACCTACGTCCAACCCTGTGTCCAGGTCTTAGGAATAGCCAGCAGGTTGTGTGCTCAGGTGAACACAACCAATATAATGAGAGACTGGTGAAAGCAGAAGAGAGGACGGTGGAGTGTGTGCAGCTGGCTGCTGGTTTCAAGACACTGCATGTGGAAAGCTGTCTGTCTGTGCAAGACTATATCCCTGGTATGGGGGGGACTTCGTGCCTGGTGGACTGGGAGGCTGGTAGACCCGTGGTGGCTAGTGCAGTGTTTTTCAACTTCAGTCCTCAAGGCACACCAACAGGTCAATTTTTCAGGATTTCCCTCAGATGAAATGGCGATTACTAAGGCAGTGAAACTGATCAAATCACCTGTGCAAAATAATGGAAAGCCTGAAAACATGACCTGTTGGTGTGCCTTGAGGACTGGAGTTGAAAAACACTGGGCTAGCGAGTCCAAAAAGGGGCTGAAGGAAGTCTGGAGGTCTGTGAGACAGTAAGCTGGAGAATCCTGTTGAGGCCAGGAGTGGGCCAGATTTAGCAGGTACTACAAGGCTAATTAAGCCTAGGACTCGCTAAAAACGCATTTACCATTGAGTTAACAACCCCCAATGTTTAATATATATATATATATATATATTAATGATATCTATTTGATTTTAAGCTTGGTTAGGCGCCAGATACCCACTGGGGGGTGAGCGTCTAAGCGCCGCTGGTTAGGTGTTACCTAGAATCAATCCACAGTAATAAAAAAGAAAAAGAAAAGAAGATGACAGAGACTAAAAAGAAAAGTATCCGGTTCTTAGGTAAACATAAGAAAAAGGCCTAGGAGCTTCAAAGAATATGATAAGGAAAAAGAAACAAGGAAATCTATAGAAAGAGTACATAACATCATTGGTATCTGAAGAGGAGCAAGTTTGGTGTCATCTTAAGTTCCACGGAAAGCGCATTCCACAGCATTGCACCCCTACTCTGAAGTCGTTTGCCTTCCATGGAAGAAAGTTTAGATGGAACAACTACGGCTAGGTGTTGGGTCGTGGACCTTAATGGCCGCGTAGGTACATAGTGCATCGCTAGATTGTGTAAATATTTGGGGCCTAGTCCCCAGTTGGCTCGGAAAAAGATACAGAGCGTTATAAAGATCACTCTCTGCTCAATAGGGAGCCAATCGAGTGATCTCCTAGCCAAGCTAATATGATCTCGTCTCGCTAGACCCAGAACAAAGCGAGCAGCATGGTTCTGCACCACCTGGAGCTTGTGGACCCATTTCTGCGGGGCACCCAGTAGAAATATGTTAGCCCCATCTAATCTGGAGTGGATAAAAGCTTGGGCAAGTATAGATCTATTACTTTGCGTGAATAGGTGTTTCACTTTTCTGAGGAGCCTCAGATGATGATTGGCATTCCGCAGGATGTTTCTGAAGTGGGGCACGAACGAGAGGGTGTCGTCAATGAGGACCCCTAGGTTTTTTACCTGCTTAGCTGGAATGGGTGTGGGCCCGAGAGATGGAGGCCATGCCGCCAAAAGTGCTGCGCCATCAAGACCAATTAGTAGAACTTCAGTTTTGGCTGTGTTCAATCCAAGCCTATTACCCGCCATCCAGTCCTGTATTTCTACCAGGCATTTCGCCAGCTGAGCTGGCTGCTGAGGACCTCTTGCTGAATCAACCAGAATTTGAGTGTCCTCAGGATAAAGCTGACACTCCAAGTTGTTGTTCTGGATGATATCAGCAAGACGACGGACATAGCAATTAAAGAGGAGCGGCGATAGAGCACTCCCCTGTGGGACACCACAAGTAAGAGGTCTTGTGGTGGACCGATGTGTTCCCATCTTAACATAATGAGTTCTCTCATGGAGAAAGGAGCTTATCCAGCTCAGAACCACCCCGTCGAGCCCAAAAAGATTTTTCAGTCTGTCCAACAGAATCTCATAGGCGACAGTGTCGAATGCTGCGGAGAGGTCTAGCAGAATCAAAGCTGCCGACCCCCCCCCCCCTGCATCACGGATTGATAGTAATCTTTCTCGCATAGCCAGCACAGATATCTCTGTTCCTCTTCCCGGGCGAAACCCTGACTGGGTATCGTGAAAGAGGTTTCCTCCCTCAAAATAGATTTGTAGCTGCCTAAAGACAACTTGCTCTAGAATTTTTGACAAGAAAGGGATGGCGGAAATGGGCCTGAAGTTAAGCGGATCAGTTATATCAAGGCCCACTTTTTTCAGAAGGGGTGTTACTATGGCATGCTTCATCTTTCCTGGGACGATGCCTAGTTGCAGCGAAAGATTGATAACTTTGCAGATGTCTGGAGCCAGTGTTTTGGAGTTGTCCTTCATAAGCCACCCGGGACAGATATCATCTGAATATGATGATGCTTTTAAGTCTCTCATAATCTTCAGTATCTCCTCGGGCGTAATATCTGAAAATTGCATAAGGCCTAAATGAGGACCCAATATTGTGGGTTGGTCTAGAGGTCGCACCGCCTGGTTGGTAGATGTCCGGATTTTCTGCATTTTAGCTTCAAATGACCTAAGGAGACTGGAGCACATTCTATCGGAGTATAGTATAGCAGGGGAATATTTTTTGTTGTTAAAGAGGCTGGATGCGATTTTAAATAATTCAGCCTCTTTGTTAGTTGCTTGGGCTATTTGGGAGTTATAATAGCTTCTTTTTTGGATTTTCACAAGCTTGCTGTACACTCTGCACTGGCGCACCTATAGGCCATTTTGTCCTGCGGGTGATTGTTTCAGATCCATTTGCGTTCAAGCTGACGTCTTTTGGATTTTAACTCTCCCAGTGAGGATGAATACCAGGGGCATGATCTTGATTTCCTGGGCCTATTGTATGACATAGTGATGGGCGCCACCTTGTCCAGGGTGTTTATTAGTTTTTGTTCAAAAGTGTCCAAAGTCTGTACTAATTTTTCCAAACCATTTTCTGTATCAATTGAATTCTGTTCTAAGTTCCCGTGACTGTTAATATAGGCTGAGTGGAAAATTTCCTTGCTAATTTTTGAAAGTTTTCGGAAAGGTTTTGATCTTTCCATCGGGGGGCCAGAAATGCTTTTTCTAGGGGCTAGGTCTAGGCCAGTCACTATTGTGGATAGGTTTGATACTTGGAGATCATTAGAGATCATTAGAGAGTACAGCATCAAGCTGATGACCATGAATATGAGTTGGCCCCTGAACTTTCTGCTCGAACCCCATACCCTCCAGATCCTCTAGGAGGTCCTTGGCGTGTGGTTCTTCAAGTCATGGAGAATTAATGGGGGTGCTCGGACATTATCATATATGTCCGAGGCATGCTTCACAGCGGACCTGGCATTTACATAGCTCAGGTTCAAGGGTTTTTCAGCAAGGGATGTTTGCTTTCTTATTTGGGGTGATGTGAATAGCAGTGTGGGGGCTCTCGTACAAAGTGCCCATTAAGTCCTGAGGGGGTGGAACAGCTTGGGAGACTAGCTGTCTTGACAGTTTTTCATATGTATATTGTGGTTTTGCAAGTCCGTATTGGGCACATATGATTTTAGCTGTATCAGGTAATTGCCCTATGTTATAGTTGTTTATGCTTTTCAGGTATGTATTCGAATAGATAAGCTTACCTGAGTTTCTATGTTGCGTGTATTCTCTTGGAATAGTCTGGCCCTCCTCGTCCATATGGGCACGGAGGGGCACAGAGGGGCTTACAAGGGGCGTGGCTAGCAGCGGTGACAGCAGCAGATGGTTTTTCCAGGGGGTTGAGGGGCGGCCCGGGGGAAGCATCCAGGCGGCCACACAGCACCCCGCCAACAGACCAGCAATCAGGGTGCAGAGGGGCTGTAATGCAGGGCCAATCAGTTTGTCAGCAACAGAGTCCGGGACAGCAGATTCTTCCTCCAGCAGGATATATATATATATATATATATATATATATATATATATATATATATACAGTGCAGAAAATAAGTATTTGAACACCCTGCTATTTTGCAAGTTCTCCCACTTGGAAATCATGGAGGGGTCTGAAATTGTTATCGTAGGTGCATGTCCACTGTGAGAGACATAATCAAAAAAAAAAAATCCAGAAATCACAATGTATGATTTTTTTAACTATTTATTTGTATGATACAGCTGCAAAGAAGTATTTGAACACCTGTCTATCAGCTAGAATTCTGACCCTCAAAGACCTGTTAGTCTGCCTTTAAAATGTCCACCTCCACTCCATTTATTATCCTAAATTAGATGCACCTGTTTGAGGTCATTAGCTGCATAAAGACACCTGTCCACCCCATACAATCAGTACGAATCCAACTACTAACATGGCCAAGACCAAAGAGCTGTCCAAAGACACTAGAGACAAAATTGTACACCTCCACAAGGCTGGAAAGGGCTACGGGGAAATTGCCAAGCAGCTTGGTGAAAAAAGGTCCACTGTTGGAGCAATCATTAGAAAATGGAAGAAGCTAAACATGACTGTCAATCTCCCTCGGACTGGGGCTCCATGCAAAATCTCACCTCATGGGGTCTCAATGATCCTAAGAAAGGTGAGAAATCAGCCCAGGACTACACGGGAGGAGCTGGTTAATGACCTGAAAAGAGCTGGGACCACCGTTTCCAAGGTTACTGTTGGTAATACACTAAGACGTCATGGTTTGAAATCATGCATGGCACGGAAGGTTCCCCTGCTTAAACCAGCACATGTCAAGGCCCGTCTTAAGTTTGCCAATGACCATTTGGATGATCCAGAGGAGTCATGGGAG
This sequence comes from Rana kukunoris, assembly GCA_029574335.1. Taxonomy (NCBI): domain Eukaryota; kingdom Metazoa; phylum Chordata; class Amphibia; order Anura; family Ranidae; genus Rana; species Rana kukunoris. Next base: position 344,184,870 of record CM056049.1, on the reverse strand, counting down.
AAAGTCATGTGGTCAGATGAGACCAAAATAGAACTTTTTGGTCATAATTCCACTAACCGTGTTTGGAGGAAGAAGAATGATGAGTACCATCCCAAGAACACCATCCCTACTGTGAAGCATGGGGGTGGTAGCATCATGCTTTGGGGGTGTTTTTCTGCACATGGGACAGGGCGACTGCACTGTATTAAGGAGAGGATGACCGGGGCCATGTATTGCGAGATTTTGGGCAGCAACCTCCTTCCCTCAGTTAGAGCTTTGAAGATGGGTCGAGGCTGGGTCTTCCAACATGACAATGACCCAAAGCACACAGCCAGGATAACCAAGGAGTGGCTCTGTAAGAAGCATGTCAAGGTTCTGGCGTGGCCTAGCCAGTCTCCAGACCTAAACCCAATAGAGAATGTTTGGAGGGAGCTCAAACTCCGTGTTTCTCAGTGACAGCCCAGAAACCTGACTGATCTAGAGAAGATCTGTGTGGAGGAGTGGGCAAAAATCCCTCCTCCAGTGTGTGCAAACCTGGTGAAAAACTACAAGAAACGTTTGACCTCTGTAATTGCAAACAAAGGCTACTGTACCAAATATTAACATTGATTTTCTCAGGTGTTCAAATACTTCTTTGCAGCTGTATCATACAAATAAATAGTTAAAAAAATCATACATTGTGATTTCTGGAATTTTTTTTTTGATTATGTCTCTCACAGTGGACATGCACCTACGATGACAATTTCAGACCCCTCCATGATTTCCAAGTGGGAGAACTTGCAAAATAGCAGGGTGTTCAAATACTTATTTTCTGCACTGTATATATATATATATATATATATAATATAAAAATTGAAAAGGGATTGCTGCACAAAAATTGATATTATTATAATATCATAATTGCCTGATTATACAGATGATGTTTTTAATGTCTTTTTGACAAATTTCTTCAAAATACATTTTTTGTGCAGCATTTTACTCTATATCGAAGCCAGTGGGAAGGCTTGATTTTGCTAGCACTACCAGCTGTTAAAAAAATAATATATATTGTGATAAAGTCGCAGGAATAGCGATAAATGTAGTGTAGCGAAGTCACTGGTCTTCAAGCAGAAATAGCAATAAATACGGCTTTATTGCATCCAACAGAAAAAATAATACAAATAAAAAGGCCTACTCCAACTTAGGAGGCTGACTAAACAGTAGTGTCCCTCACTACCTCTTACTGGAGGGGCTATTCTGGCCTCCAGTATAAAACAAACAAAGTAACAGTCCGAAAAAACAAATATTTCGGACAGACCTTATTCCTCAGATATGCAGACAGCCTCTAGTCTGTCCATCCAGCACAGCATGGATCTCACACACTGAGCTCTCACTCTCCCAGTCACTATCAGGTGTAGGCTAATTAATAGGGAGAGAGAGGAGGTTTACCTGTTGGCCAGGCTTACCCCCTTCAGGCTGGGTTCACACTATACTACACGACAGCAGTACTACTTTCATCCTACTTTGCTCTGCGACATCTGTCCTACATTGGTCTTGCATTGGTACTACATTCATCCTACATTGGTCCTACATCCATCCGACTTTCATGAACAGGATACTACTTTGAACCGACTTTGTGATAGTCTGACTTGTTCTTTGACCAATCAAAACAATCCCAGAGTGAGATAAATTCCTTTTACTGCTGCTGTAATCACATGTCGGATGTCTGATAAGGACAAGGCTCCTACTTTGGTCCGACTTCAATGATATTCAATGGGCTGAAGTAGGATCAATGTCGGAGAAAAGTAGTACAGGGAGTGTTTTCAAAGTCGGACTGACTTGTGTCGGATCAGATAAGACAGCTCTCATAGGGAGCGTTTGTAGGACAAGTGTGAACCCAGCCTCAAGACAGGGAAAGCTGACCTTTCCAACCTCTCACTGACATACACAGAATCATGTACCCTCTCACAATAATATATATATATATATATATGTATATGTTAATTTTAAGAGGGATGTTTCAGGAAAAAAATACAATTTTAAATAAAGAACTTTGAAGCAAAATAAAGGTCACTGTCCATTAATGCAGCCTCTCCTTTACCCATCTGCAGTCTCACCATTGCCAATTAATGCAGCCTGCACAGTGCCCATCTGCAGCCTCGCCAGTGTCTGATTACACAGAGCCGCGATCTCCTGTGTACCTGGCGCTCAGTCACTCTCCTGACCCGGCTCCTATGATGGACAGAATAGTGGTCCAATGCCGGGCCAGGAGGTAGGACTGTGTGGACTGAGCCCTGGGTATCGATAGATTGTGGCTGTGTGTAATCCGATGGCTCTCGCCCCTCCTCTTCCCCTCAGACAGCAGGGGAATTGGCATATAACACGCACACATGATTTCCTCCTGATTTTCATGGGGGAAATGTGCTTGTTATATGCCGATAAATACAGCATATAGCCAGCTTGTACATGTATTGCAATATATGGTAACTAAGAATTCTATTTTTTACAAACAAGAGTTAACAATGGGTAACACTCATTCAGTTTCCCATGTGTTTTGTGTGTGTGTGTGTGTATATGAAGCTATTTGGACCCAAGCATTCATTTTTTTTTTTTTCCTATTTTTACTGCATGGTGCAGGTTGGTTAAAGGTAACTATAAAGGGCAGGGATGTCTGATGTTGCTAATTTACTGGTTATAAGTGTATACTCACTGTGGTGTATGTCCTTTGTATTCTATATAGATTTGGATGGTATTTTTGGGACCTACCTGGTTATTTGAATAGATAACTGACTTTACTTTTTGATGCCCGCCACCCTCTTAAACTCTATACACACACACACACACATTATAAATGCATTTAAGAAGATGTGTGATCTTGCGATGGTCTCCACATGCCTAAGTTTATAATCTTATTTTTTCAGAAAGGTTTCAGAACCACATTAAAATGTTTCCTCTTATATTGTAGGTGCTGTTGATGTGGCATCACGAAGTCCTATGGCATCTTGGTTCAGTGCAATGCTTTGCTGCTTTGGTGGGGGAGTCTTATCTTCTTTAATGCTAGCAGAACCTCCTGTAGCAATCTTGTCGAACACCACTAACATCATTTTTGCGTCTGTGGTTTGGTAAGTTCCACTATTACATGTATTTATTTCTTAGTAATTGTGATTTTTATCATTCAAAACCTATACATTTTCTAGTATCCAATCCATGTACCTAAAATAAACCTCTAAACTTTTTTTTTCCTTGTTAGTTTTTTCAGAAACCTTAAGTCCGAAATAAGTAATATATATTATTATTTTTTTTGTTGTTAAAATGTACATGTAGAAGTGAAAATTACTTAACACCAAAGCATTATATATTTTATGAAAGCAGAGACCCTATGGAATAAACTAGTGGCAGTTGCAGGTTTTTTTGCCACAATGTTTTCGCTGCTGTTTTTAAAATCCCCCATTTTTCCAGTAAAAAATAAGCTTAACCACTGCTGCTAAATGCCCAGAGGCGTTTTTACAATTCGGCACTGCGTCGCTTTAACAGACAATTGCGCGGTCGTGCGACGTGGCTCCCAAACAAAATGGGCGTCCTTTTCTTTCCACAAATAGAGTTTTCTTTTGATGGTATTTGATTGCCTCTGCGTTTTTTTTTGCACTATAAACAAAAATAGAGCAACATTTAAAAAAAAAACAATATTTTTTACTTTTTGTTATAAGAAAAATTGAATAAACTAAATTTTAGTCAAACATTTATTCAGCCACATGTCTTTAGTAAAAAAAAAAAATCGCAATAAAAAAAAAAATTAGCTACCTAGCAGCAACAGTGACACTAATACAGCGATCAGAAAAATGATCGCTTAGTGACACTGGCAATAGGGAGTGAAAGGGTTAACTAGGGCGGTGATCAAGAGGTTAAAACTTTATTAGGCAGAGGAAGTGACACGGCGGCAGCGCACAGGATTGGCTGGGAGCGATCACGAGGGGGCGGACGAGGGGGCGGACAGAAACGAACAGCCGCCCCCTCAAGACGGATCGCTTCCGCAGGTAAGCCGTCCGCCGCACGCAGTGGAGGGGGTCCCAAACGGACCCCCGAACTGCTAGTAGGCAGGGACGTAAATTTGCGTCCATCTGCCTGTCCAAGCCCTTTTGTGGACGTAAATAGGAGGGCTCACAAATTCAATGTAATTGCCTAATCTGGGTGCCCGTAAAATGGTAAAAAAACGTCATTGCCCAAAATTGTCCGTAAGCAACACTTTAAAATCCTTTACAGCTTATCAGTTCAGAGTTACAAATAAATAGTGGCTCTAGAATTGTTGCTCTCACTCCAGCATGCAATGCAATACTTAATCTGTGTGACACAATTGTTGTTTTCATACACATTCGCATGAGTTTGGATTTGTATGTGGTGTGTGTGTTTGGGGACTATAAAATAATGTGTGTACTTTGAGGGGTCTGATAAACCTCCTATGTCATAGCAAAGTGATAGGTCAGTGATGGTGAACCTTGGCACCTACAGATGTTTTGGAGCTACATTTTCCATGATGCTCAACTACAATGCAGAGTGCACGAGGACCATGGGAAATGTAGTTCCAAAACATCTGGGGTGCCAAGGTTCGCCATCACTTTCAGCTAACATCAGGGGTTTATTAGGCCTCCTAATAATACTCTTGCACAGTGCTAAAGTTTGAGTACAGACTGTGCCCTATTTTAGTTTCTTTCCTTGCCAGAATGGCTAGATATTGAAAGCCGTGAACATGGATGTTCTGGCCTGAGGGACAAGTAAGCCTGTGACACAACCGGATGTCTGTTTCTATGTTGGTGCTGCTGCCACCATAATCCTTACCAGTGCAGCCCTAGAGAACATAAATAAAATGTTCATATAAAGTCCAAATGAGGATAATTATTGGATAGCATAGAATCCCCATACTAGCTTCTATGCGATAGATGTACATGCACACTTGACACAACAGTTAAGAGGTAAACCTGCTTACCAGAAGTAGACCCTCAAGTTATAGAGGGGTCTAAATGAGAAATGTTGAAAGTAAAAGCCAAATACAAATCAAAGCTTCACCTGGATTCCAAACGATTTTTAATCTATGAATCACTGCCTTGGGAGCTGAAACGGTTCCAAAAAGATGTGTACCACCATCGTTTTCCTCCAGTAGTTACCTGATGAGGGTGACAGCCAGGCGCTCATCTCCCAGTGCTCATCCCAAAGCCTCATCCCAAAGCCAAGCTGTCAGCTCCTAGGCACCAGGCTTGCTATATTCTTTTCCTGTTGCTTGACAAGCAGAACAGCCAGGTCTACCTTAATGTTCTCCATCCCTGGTACTGGTGCTCTCGCTCTTTCTCTCTTTGCTCCGTAATGCATAAAAATACAATCCAATGTAGTGAAAAGTGGCTGGATAGAGGAATCCTATGGAGGCTTAGTGTCAACCAATCTTTTAGTTAAAAGTAGGCGCCGGGCATACCAGTCAGTTGACCTGCTCATGCGTATCGTCTCGATCTGTAATCGCTGTGTCCACCAGAAAGGAAAAAAATCCAAGTCCTGCCTTCTGGATCGGCTCCTATGGTGGACGTCACACTGGTCCAATTTCCCAGCATTGGACCAGTGTGGGGTCCATCATAGGAGCCGATCTAGGAGGCAGGACTTTGCTTTACAGCAGCTGGTGTCTTAGCTCCAAGTGGCAATAGATTACCTCCCTGTCTGCTCTGTCTGGCTGTCCTTCATATTCAGGCTGTGATCGAATGCAGCGTGTCAGTTTTGTTTAATGATTGATTGCTTCCCCACCGCTTGTGGGGCATCAGAACGGCCCAGCTCAGTCCGTCCCTTGTCACCCGGGTGCGGTGTGCACCCCCTAGCGACGTTTTTTTTTTTTTTTTTTTTTAAATGTCACATTGTATGACACACATTTGCAAAGTAGCATGCATCTGTTGGACAAAATTAAATGTTTTCAACCAAGACTGCATTTAAAGGACCTAGCATATTGTGTATCTGCTGACGTGTACTTTTGTGTAATTTACAATCAGTTCAGGTTGTGGGGAACAACAAAGTGTCAGAATGTGGAACTGGTTGCTGCACATTCAGAGACATATATTTCAGATGATATATGTACAGTATAGCTAACTATATTTGAAAGCTGACAGTTTTTTCTTAAAATTGTGAAGCTCGAGTATTAAATTATCCATAAAATGGGCTGTGATTTTCAAGCTAATTTTTTGTAAGGTCGTATAACTCCACTGCCATCTGCTGGCGTAATGTTATTATAGCATCTGTATCCTAAGTGTAGCAGAAAATTAGAGATGCTAAAAAAAAAAAAAAAAAAGGCTCTGTCTGTTTTTAATCCATCTGTCTCAGAATTTGGATCTATGTTTCTGAAATATTCAATCTCTTCTCATATATTTTATCTAGCTGTTTTACAGCCTATGTGTCACTGGTATCTCATCTTGTATATTTGTCTGTTTGTCTTATATGTTTGTCTTTCTCAGCTGTCCCATCTCATTTATTTGTCTGTCTGTATCTTGTGTACCTTATTAAAAATGACAATGCTACTCAATAAAACAAATTTCAAGTGAAAAAAAAATGACAATGCTTTGGGTTTGTCAAAGCTTAAACCATAAGTTCGCCTTGCTGAACACATTACTTACTTATACCCATATTTAGGGTGTAACATGTTCAGCATCAGACTCCCCCCCCCCCCATTGTGGCAGTGAGCCAGGGATCCTGATGGGTTTTACTTCCTCTTTTGATCGCTGCAAAGCCTGCAAATGAAAAGCATAATGGGCTAATATGCCTCGCATACTAGCCCATTTTGCGCCACTAACTTGCAAAAGAATACAGCGATGTCCCCAGTGTAGGCAGCATCCATCTTCTGGCCCCTCTTCCTTTCCCGCCGCGGACTCCGGCTCTGTAGTTCGCCGGAGCCGCGCACGGGAACTGTGATTAACGGCATAGGCTAGTGAAGAAACGTCACTTTGTTTTGTTTCTTCCCTGCGCATGCGCTGTTGGAATTTTCGGCGGAATACAAGTGATCAATCTACTAAACGGCGCACATTTAGGAGATATTTCCACTACCTATAGGTAAGCCTAGAATAAGGCTTACCTATAGGTAGAAGTCCAAAAAGTGGGTTTACAACCACTTTAACCACTTGCCGACCAGCCGCCGCAGTAATACGGCGGCAGGTCGCCACGGGTGCGCGAGAGCCCGTAGCTCTACGTCGCGCCTTTCGCGGCCACTAGGGGGCGCGTGCGCGCCGCCGGCGGCCCGCGCGCGCCCCCCGCTCGCCCCCGAGTCCCGTGCGTCTGCCCGGCGGGCACGATCGCCACCGGGCACACGCGATCGCTCGTTACAGAGCGGGGAACGGGAGCTGTGTGTGAAAACACACAGCCTCGTTCCTGTCAGCGGGGGAAATGCTGATTTTCTGTTCATACAATGTATGAACAGAAGATCAGTGATTCCCCCTAGTAAGTCCACCCCCCCATACAGTTAGAACACAAATAGGAACACACTTAACCCCTTCCCCGCCCCCTAGTGTTAACCCCTACACTGCCAATGGCATTTTTATAGTAATCCAATGCATTTTTATAGCATTGATCGCAAAAAAAATGCCAATGGTCCCAAAAATGTGTCAAAAGTGTCCGAAGTGCCCGCCATAATATCGCAGTACCGAAAAAAAAATAATAATAATAAAAATGCCATAAAACTACCCCCTATTTTGTAAACGCTATAACTTTTGCGCAAACCAATCAATAAACGCTAATTGCGATTTTTTTTTTTACGAAAAATATGTAGAAGAATACGTATCGGCCTAAACTGAGGAAAAAAAATGTTTTTATATATTTTTGGGGGATATTTATTATAGAAAAAAGTAAAAAATATTGCATTTTTTTCAAAATAGTCGCTCTGTTTTTGTTTATAGCGCAAAAAATAAAAACCGCAGAGATGATCAAATACCACCAAAAGAAAGCTCTATTTGTGGGAAAAAAAGGACGCCAATTTTGTTTGGGAGCCACGTCGCACGACCGCGCAATTGTCAGTTAAAGCGACGCAGTGCCGAATCGCAAAAAGTGCTCTGGTCTTTGGACAGCAATATGGTCCGGGGCTGAAGTGGTTAAGGGACACGGAATTCAGTTATTCCAAGACATTTGGGTTGTAGTGCCACCTCCACAGGAGAATTTGGACACAAACAAAAGTAATTGGCAGGTAAGTATAACCCCATGCACTCCAAGCATGCTACAGTTTTTGTTTTTATTGCTAGTATCTCAGGAGAGTGCAATTCTTCTATCTCACTCTGAGGACAAGAAGCTGTTCTATTGATGTTTCCAGGCTTCAACTTACAAGGCCAGACCTATGCCAGTTCAGTTGAAAACCTTTGGTCTATAAATCTCCCAAACCTGCAGATAAATCCTCTTCTATGTCCAAAGTGGGAAAAGTTTATTGGCTTTTGTGGACACCTAGTTAGCAATCATCTCAGATACCTCAGTAAGGGCTACATGCTAGAGGAGAACTCTCCTCTCTGCCCCTGTGTAGCTTCATGTTGTCCTTGTTTAGCTTCAAATTGTCCCTCCTGTCATGTGTTCACACATACTAGCAGTCCTCCATACAGCTCTTGAAGATTTTTTTGTCTTTTGCTCTTGTTCCAGTGGTAGAAAGGTTTTATGCTTTTCACTCCAGCCTTTTCACTGTTTCAAATCAAAAGTGGACATCTGCCTCATCTTGTCTCTAAAGGCTTTAAAGCAGTGGCGGCTGGTGCTTAATATTGGGGGGGGGGGGGGGGGGGGCGGCAAACAAACCTGCCCCCCCCCTTCACTCGCATGATCATGACCTCCGGCCTTTACAACCCCTGCCACGAAAACAGACTGGAAAAGCAGTAATTGGTGGCCTTACCTTAGGCTTCTTCTTTCTCCAGCTTGCTCCAGCTTGTTGTGGAAAATCCTGGGCTGTTTCTTCTCCTCCTGGCCTAATTCCTAAGACTCCTGGCCAATTTGATCTCAGGACCCACTTTCTGATTGGCCTGGAGGAGAAACAAGAAGACATTGGCAAATATTCATTTTCTAATGTCACACAACTGGATTGGCTTAGAGTCCACCCTTTTTTTGAAGCCAATTACATTCTAATCATGTGCTTAAAGGAAAAAAAAAAACATTTGAAATCCATGCGTCCAGTGCCCTGCATGTAGATTAGGGGCTGGGCACATGTACAAGGGCTGTCCAACTCTGTAATTCTGCATGATGGCTCTGAAGAAATCTTTTCTCATATTGTCTTCTAAGATCCTCATGACATGTAAGGAAATATCTATGGTAAGTCTGTGGAATGTGAGACCTTTTGGTGGGTGCTTGCATTGGATTTTGTACCCAGAATTCAGATGCCATGTGTGGGGAATTATGTCAAAACGCTTTTGTAAAGTTCAAGTATATTACAGGTGATACTCGAAAAATTTGAATATCGTGCAAAAGTTCATTTATTTTACTAATGCAACTTAAAAGGTGAAACTAATATATGCGATGGACTCATTGCATGCAAAGCAAGATAGTTCAAGCCATGATTTTCATAATTGTGATGATTATGGCATACAGCTCAGGAAAACCCCAAAACCACAATCTCAGAAAAATTGAATATTGTGAAAAGGTGCAATATTCTAGGCTCAAAGTGTCCCACTCTTAATCAGCTAATTAAGCCATAACACCTGCAAATAGTTCATGGGCCTTTAAATAGTCTTTCAGTCTGGTTCAGTAGGAATCACAATCATGGTAAAGACTGCTGACCTGACAGATGTGCAGAAAACCATCATTGACACCCTCAATAAGGAGGGAAAGGCACAAAAGGTAATTGCAAAAGAATTTGGATGTTCCCAAAGTTCTGTATTAAAGCACATTAATAGAAATTTGTGGAAGGTAAAAGTGTGGAAGAAAAAGGTGGCATAAGCAGTAGGGATGACAGCAGCCTGGAGAGGATTGTCAGGAAAAGACGGATCCTGGACATGGGCTTCAAATGTTGTATTCCTCTTGTCAAGCTACTCCTGAACAACAAACAACGTCAGAAGCGTCTTACCTGGGCTAAAAAAAACCACACCTGGTCCAAAGTCCTCTTTTTTCTGATGAGAGCAAATTTTGCATTTCATTTGGAAACCAAGGACCCAAACTATGGAGGAAGAATGAAGAGGCACACACTGCAAGATGTTTGAAGTCCAGTGTGAAGTTTCCACAGTCTGTGTTGATTTGGGGAGTCATGTCATCTGCTGGTGTTGGTCCACTGGGCTTCATTAAGTCCAGGGTCAACACAGCCCTCTACCAGGAGATTTTAGAGCCACTCCCGTCAGTGGACACCTATACTTCACCATAATGAACAGTATGGACTTGCCTCCTATGTGAATAAACATTCACTTTAATCCTTCCGCAGACGAGCTCTATGGGGATGCTGACTTCATTTTCCAGCAGGACTTGGCAACTGCCAAAATTACCAAAACCTGGTTCAATGACCGTGGGATTACTGTGCTTGATTGGCCAGCAAACTAGCCTGACCTGGTCTTCCATAACACCTCCGCAGTGCCACAGGCTGATAGCTTTCATGTCACACTGAATTGAGGCAGTAATTGCTGCAAAAGGGGCCCGAACCAAGTACTGAGTACAAATGAATGCTTCTACTTTTCAGAGGTCCGATATTGTTCTATGTACAATCCTTGTTTTATTGATTGCATGCAATGTTCTAATTTTCTGAGATTGTGGATTTGGGGTTTTCATGAGCTGTAAACCATAATCATCACAATTATGACAAATCGCGGCTTGAACTATCTTGCTTAGCATGTAATCTCTTATATTGGTTTCACGTTTTAAGTTGCATAAGTCAAATAAATGAACTTTTGCACACTATTTTAATTTTTCGAGTATCACCTGTATATTTCATAGCAGGTTTTGACCAAGCTTTACCTTCCTCAACAAAATAAAGCAGATTTGTTTGACAACTTCAGTCTTTTGTGAATCCATGCTTCTAACATTATTTTCTAGTAAAAACTCTTGTATGGGGTATTTTATCAAAACTCTTGTATGGGGTATTTTATCAAACTGTCATGTATCTTCCTATAGACGTTTACAACTAACCAGTCTGTAGTTTCTTGGCAAAGACTTTAATCTCTTTTTAAATAGAGGTATCGCATTGGCCTAGCGCCAATATAGTGCTACCGAGCCAGTCATTAAAGAGTCTCCCAAATATTTTAAATAAGAACTCAACTGTTCCAAGTGCTGTATTCATCTCTATTTTGTCCAAAGATTTCTGAGCCATTTGAGTTATTTTGGGGCTGTCATTACTATCCCCATGATGGACTTGAGCTCCCTTTTGTAGACACAGAGCTGAAAATGTATGCCTTCTATTATTATTTTCTCCAGTCACCAACCGCAAATTATCTTGTAAATGGCATTCATTTAGATTTTTTGCTGACTGTATTTCCTTTTTACATATTCCGTTTTTTTGTTTGTTTTGTGAGTATTTTCTTAATTTGTTTATTTTTTATTTTTTTATTTAATTGCCCTTTTCTTATTCTTTTTAGATATTGTTTTTTTTTAACCATTACTATTTGGGGCTTCTATAAACTGTATCATAAAATAGTCTTGTAAAATTCCAGTCAATTCTGTTAATGTTAAGAGTTTACCCACCTGCATTTCTTGAGTACTCTGTTTATGTGAAATTCATGCTAAGTCCACGTAATCATTACGGGCTCCCACATTTCTTGCTAGAACTTTTTATTTAATTTAGATTATGTGGATTACACAGAAAGAGGATGGAACACATTAAGGGGTGGGGGAGAGAAATACCCCAAATTCCTAGGCGAACATGAACATTTTCTTTAATCATGGCAGTGTGATCTCATGACATACGCCAAGGACTGACATAGCCTAACATGCTCCACTTGTAACTAAGATAACGCTTTTTTTGCTGAACCGCCCAATAAAGTGAGGGCTTATTCTCGCTTGATTCATTTTCATGTGTTTTTGGAATGCAAGAAATATACACAGACGTTTATGTAAATGTTTTTTTTAATTGATATAATTTCCACCAATATGTTTATTGCTGCACAGTTTATCAAAACTGGATCAGACAGTATCTAGAGGAGCATACCAATTCCTCATCTTCTCTCTTCAGCTTGCTCAGGTAAAGTGGTTGTAAAGGCAGAAGGTATTTTATCTTAATGCATTCTATGCATTAAGATAAAAAAAAAAACTGTGTGCAGCAGCCCCCTAATACTTACCTGAGCCCCATCTCAATCCAGTGATGTTGCAGGAGATCCTCTGGCTGTCCTTGCCATTGGCTCCCACTGCTGTCAATCAGTCAGTTGGGCGGGGCTGAGTCTAAATGGACACAGAGCAGCAGCTCAGTTTGGGTGCCTCTATAGCAGGTTGCTTGCTATGAGTGCAGGAGGAAGGAACCAGGAGCACCGGTGAGGAACTCGAGAAGAGGAGGATAGGGGCTGCTCTGTGCAAAACTACTGCGCAGATCAGGTAAGTATAACATGTTTGTTTTTTTTGTTTTTTTTTTTTTGAAAACAAGACTTTAATATCAATTTAAGCTTTGAAAAGGAAAGCTCCAGAAGCTGACTGGTTGCAATGCGCAAATTACTTTCCAGGTGTTTATACAGCCTGACAGTGTGAGGAAAGGAGTTTCCAATAACCGTCTTCTGTTTACATTTCAGATCAGCTGTGATTGGACAAGACTGATCAAGTGATAAAGAGCCGCTGATTGGCTCTTTTACCTTAATCTGTGATCAGCCATGTCCAGGTAAAACTGTGATCACAGAACGCACCGCCTGCGCCTCGCAGCGGGTGCGATCATGTGAGGTCGTCATATGATGGCCTCCCAGCACTAGCCATCCGTCATTTGGCTATAACGTGGTCAGCCAGCCATTAAGGTGTTTAATCTGTCTTCCCCTGCCTATGTTTCGACTTTGATGGGGGTATAATATTACCATATTGTATAAGAAAAAAAAAATACCCCTGTTTCCAGGGTTTCTCTACCTATAGTCCACAGCTGCTTTGATACTTGCTTACTGTGCTCAGCTATCCTCATTATCCTTTAGATGTATGCCAGCCTGGACAATATCCTTACCACTCAGCTATTCTCTAAGTTGGCACATTCAGTTCCTATGTTGAATGCCTCCCTTTACATCCCAATTTAAGCGCATGATGTTTCTTCTGCTTGATAATCTTTGGTAAAACAACTCATTCATTCATGAGTTTATTTTTACCTGATTTACAGTACCTTGACCTGACCATACTTTTGAGATTAATTTAGAACTCTGTAGATCCTGGTCTACTTTATATACACGGTTTCCTTATATCTTGACACCTTGCACTTCTGCAACCTTCTACTACACTGCATTCTTCACTGCACACAAACCAAGTTTGTGTGCCTGTTTCAGCTGTTTAGCCATTAATAAAGAAAAAGGAGGAGCACTCTCAGTGCCACGTTCGTATAATTGAGGGAAAAACATAAATGAGGGGGTAACCAATGGTCGGACTTTATAGACAAGAACACAATAGAATTGGCAAAAATATATAAATGTATTAGATAGAATTTACAAGTTGATTAACATAGTGTTCAAGAATTAAAACCATACAAGATATTACAGAGTATAGATCCGATCCCTTGTGCGTCTACGCGTTTTCCCGTGAGGCTTCTTCAGGATGAACAACAAAAATGGCAAGAACCGAGAACAAATCTCGCTATCTGAAATTAGATATATTAAAATTATAGTCCAAACAGTACAGAAAAAGGGAAAATATTACAAACATATATTGCATTGTTACACGTTAGATAGCAAGATTTGTTCTCTGTTCTTGGCTGTTTAGCCATGTTGTTGCCCACCCCTTGCTTATTGCTTGAAAGTCCCATGGTATATGAATTAAATTCCGTGTTCTTTACTGTGCGATAAGAGGAAATTTTACATATGTGTAAACTCTGTATTTTGGAGTACAGTACAGTACACAGATCTCTCCCCTCGCGCGCCCACGACCCGGTTCAAAGCTCTGTGACCATGACTGCGGGACCCGATCGCCGCTGGAGTCCCGCGATCGATCCCCGGAGCTAAAAAACAGGGGAGAGCTGTGTGTAAACACAGCTTCCCCGTTCTACACTGTGGCGCCGTCATTGATCGTGTGTTCCCTTTTATAGGGAAACACAATCAATGACGTCACAACTACAGCCAACACCCCCCTACAGTTAGAAACAGAGATGAGGTCACACTTAACCCCTTCAGCGCCCCTTGTGGTTAACTCCCAAACTGCAATTGTAATTTTAACAGTAAACAATGCATTTTTAATGCATTCTTTGCTGTGAAAATGACAATGGTCCCAAAAATGTGTCAAAATTGTCCGAAGTGTCTGCCATAATGTCGCAGTCATGAAAAAAATTGCTGATCGTCGCCATTAGTAGTAAAAAAATAATAATATTAAAAATGCAATAAAACTATCCCCAATTTTGTAAACGCTATAACTTTTGCGCAAACCAATCGATAAACGCTTATTGCGATTTTTTTTATTTTTTTTTATTTTTTTTTTTTATTTAACCAAAAATAGGTAGAAGAATACGTATCAGCCTAAACTGACGAAACATTTTTTTTTAAAATATATTTTTGGGGGATATTTATTATAGCAATTATTGCATTTTTTTTTTCAAAATTGTCGCTCTATTTCTGTTTACAGCGCAAAAAATAAAAACCGCAGAGGTGATCAAATACCACCAAAAGAAAGCTCTATTTGTGGGAAAAAAAAGACGCCAATTTTGTTTGGGAGCCACGTCGCACGACCACGCAATTGTCAGTTAAAGCGACGCAGTGCCGAATCGTAAAAACTGGGCAGGTCCTTTAGCTGCCTAAAGGTCCGGGTCTTAAGTGGTTAATCTGTGTTGCTAGCTGACAAAATTTGGAACCACACGGTGGGCAGGGTTATTTAGGGGCACTAGGGGCCAAACCCAGCCATTTTCCAGTCACCTGACAGTAACATTATATAACTGAGTCAATTCCTGTGTCATGTACAGTACTGTAAGATACAGAATTTAAAGGTATGTCAAAATGCCACTTATTTATTTTTGCAATTTCAGGTATATGGTATATTACTTTCCACATGACCTGGTCTACAGAATTTTTTGCTTCCTACCTCTTCGAGTTATTGCTGCTGCAATGAAGGAAGTGACAAGAACCTGGAAGATCTTATCTGGAGTCACACAGGCAGATAGTCGTTTCAAAGATGCCTGGCTTGTCATGATTGCAAATGGCTGGGCTAAAGGTAATGTGACATTTTTGATGCAAATTGAAATAAATTTGGTGTAAAGGAAGGAAGAATAAAACAAAACTGAGCTTTAACAACATCATGTCAGTGAAACTCAGAGTAGTAACAATGAAGAAACTTCAATGAAGAAACTTCAACATTTTATATCTATGCAGTGGCATTCATTTTGGAAGGAGGCAGCAGTTACGGCAACAAGGAAATTGAAAATCTCGGAATACTGTGTGTGTGTTTTTTTTTTTTTTTCTTTTTATTAAATACCAGTACATTTTTCTGGCAGTACAAAAACACCTAAGGTGTGACAGGAAATAGTTTATGAAATATGTTTTAAGACTATTATGTTCCGTAATGGCCAAGGTTATTACCCTAGTAATTAAAAACAGATATATATGAAATCGAGCAGGAAAAAAAAAAATATTGTTTTCAGCCTTAAGCAATGCATTAATTAAAACGCTAGATGGTTTATTAGGGAATATCACTTACAATGTGCTTACTTCAAATGTAATGTCACATTTGGGGGGGGGGGGGGATATTGGTTTAGAACCTCTGTCATGTTTTTTATTGCTCACTGCTAGTGATGTTGGCCACAAGGACAAATTAGGGAAGGAAACACAATATATGGCTGCAAAGTAAATCTGGAAAATGTGCTTGAGGGCTCCCAATGTCAACCCACATCAGCTGAACAAAACACCTGGCATATCAAAATTCAATAAAAGTTTAACTGGCCAGCGCCTCAGGAATATGTTAACTATCAAAGGTGAGTACTCGCTTTCCCACACTTTTTGGATTTTCTGACCCACATGTATCAAAATTTGTCTAAAGCTTAGTACACATGATGAGATTATTGGACAACTGATCGTCCATTTCTTTTTCTTTTTTTTTATATGCCAATTTCTGGATCGAAAATTAAGAGTTTACTAAAGTACAAAAGTTCTCGTATGACAGAATTAAAAATTTGGAAGTGATGTCATGTGTTGTAATATATTTGGTATTGTATTTTCAGAACGAAAACTGTACTGATTAACAAAAAAAAAATCATATGATCTGATATCGTATGAGAAAAATTTTCAAGTTTGTCCCTTTGGAAAATTTCAGAGGAGAGCTGTGTAGTAATGATCAGATTATCATACGATTGCTTCGAAAGCTGTATTTTTTTTTTTTTGGACGATTTTCTGATCATGGGCGTTTGTGTCCTCTGTACCGTCCAACAGTGCTTTCAATTCAGTGTTTCCACAACTTCCACATAAATCTTCATCCCCCATAAAGTAAAAAAACTCATACAGTGCAGTAATTATAAAATTACTATAAAAAGTTACTATATTGTGCTCACATGTATGTGTGAAAATCAATAGTGATATGTGACCCCCTTCTGCTTATCCTCGTACCAAACATTCCCTTTAAAAGGCTTATCGGTTCACTCCGAATCCACGTTCTCTTCCACAGAACCCTCCTCTTCTCAGTGTTTCTCAAAAAGAAAATAGCCAAAATGGTGTAGTATCACCACAACTAATGTTCACTAAATAAATTGTGCTCACATTAAACCATGCTCTATAAAGTGCTAAAGCTACCTTATGGTACCATATACCGTCCCCATGTGCACACAACACCTTACCAAATTTGGAATAATGGTGAAATGTTCCGCGCCAAAAAAAAAATTACCTTTAAAGCTGCTACTTAATAAACAAATAAATGATTGTCAAGTTGTGAGACAGAAAAATAAGTGCGCTGATTACATAAAATATTACACAAACCAATGTGCTAAATATATGCAGAGGAGAGGAAGAGCTTTGCCGTGCCGGATGATAAGAGCGCAGAGGGACATCACTGGAACAGCTTAGATTTCAATTGCTGTGTTCCCACCGCTTGGCGACATATACAGCCCCGCGTATGAAAATTCTTCCAAAATCTTCAATTCAAGATTTTGGAAGAATTTTCATAAGTTTTTCAGCAATTATTGCACCGATTGGGACTTTATATCAATACACTACTATGAACTATGTGGTGGTTGTGGAACATTAATATGGACAATACTTTTTAGTTTATGTCTATGTACCTAAGTATATATTTAGCACATTGGTTTGTGTAATATTTTATGTAATCAGCGCACTTATTTTTCTATCTCACAACCTTACCAAATTTGATAGACAGATCACCCAATCCCGGGACGAGTGACGCGAATCAAAGTTCGGGGGCGGGGCTGTATATGTCGCCAAGCGGTGGGAACACAGCAATTGAAATCTAAGCTGTTCCAGTGATGTCCCTCTGCGCTCTTATCATCTGGCACGGCAAAGCTCTTCCTCTCCTCTGCTCCCCTGCATTGGTGGACATGGGCAAGGCTGCATTGATGAGCACAGATAAAGTTGCTTAATTCTGCGTAAAAAATTTAATAATTTTAAGAGGGTGTGTTTAGGGGTGGGGTAGGGTAGGGCTTGGGTGTGGAAACTGGTGGCGAGTAACCCTTGAGGCCTGGCTAGTAGCTCAGGACTTGAAATTTTGAACCCTGCCCTAGTGCACAGACTCGCATTTGATGAATGATATATAGGAAATAACAAAAATAAGCTCATAGGGCAGAAATCCCCATTAAAGATGCTCACATAGGTTCAGAGGTGCAGGTTGTCAGTACTCAGAATGGGGGTGTATTCCTTATGAGGTTTGCTATAGTCATGCAAATCATTCCTGCATAACTTGCATGACTGTGCATCCAAAACGCCTGGTTTATAGTAATAAGGCATCATTTTGTCCATTCTTTCTTTAGGCATCAAAGAAAAAAATACCATTATTAATGATGCATCACAACCTCCTAATTTTGAAAATGCTAATGTAGTGAAAAAGATATGGGGGCTGTCTTGCTAATGGCATCTACTGAGATTGCTGAATAGCTGTCATTCTAAGGCCATTGTTTCACTTCTTTTGGGGCACTGAACTAGAGCAAGTATGTTCACTGTTAAAGGAGTTGTAAAGGAAATATTTTTTTTGCCTAAAATTAATGTCTCCAAGGTAGACAGACAGAATAGTGTAATGATTCTGTTAAAAAACAAGTAAATACCTATTAAATTTCTTCATCTATATCATCTCTGGCGTTCTAGTTTCTCTTCTCTCATTCACTTCCTGGTTTGCATCATTTGTTCATGTAAGAACTACATTTCCCAGTGTGCATTGCGGCACGCCCAGTAATTCACACCTCCTTGAAGTCTCTAACACGTAGAGAGCGTCCTGCCACACAGATGTAGTTGCCAGGAGGGGGCGAGCACATCACTGACCACCGCAGTAAAGTCTCCCTTCACGGTGGTCAGTAAAATCAGACAAGCAGGAAGTGAACAGAACAGAGAAGAAATAGAGCAACTTCTGAGCAAAAACAAACAATGAGGAAGTGAAAAGAGGAATGTCTGCAGGTAAAGGATGCTTATTATGAAAAAAAAAAAAATTTCCTTTACAACCCCTTTAAGTACAGTGTTCTTTTGAATTTGTGTGCTTGTCCCATGTACCGAAGCCAGTATTCTTAGAGGGTCAGCCATAAAAAATGCCATAATTCTGGCCTTGCATGTTCCCTTGACATGGGACTGATTTTAGTCTTAAAGTGTTACTAAACCCAGAACCTGCATTCACTATATCTGGTCTTTCACAGTACACCAGCAATGCAACTATTTTAGTAAATCTCAACGGATAAATAGCTTTACTCATCAGCAGTATATAGCAGCCTTGTGACTTCTATTAGTTTTATGAGGAGTTTTTTCATTCTCCCCCTGCTCTTCTGCCTGGACTGTGCTGATCACATGCATCCTCCCAAGAAAAAAAAAAACTCTCTAGCAATACACACCAAACTGAGCATGTGCAGCCCACCCCTGGCTCTGTAAATATCAGGTTATTTTTTGTAGAAAGTGGGAAAAAGAGGAGAGTCAGGATCAAACGGCCTTCATACACAATGCAGAGCATTAACCCCCTAGGTTCTAATCTACAGTGAGTATAACGAACATGCTTTACTGCAATTACAGACTGATTTTACTGTTATGGGTTTAGTAACACTTTAAGCTTAAAGTGTTACTAAACCCACAACAGTCTGTCTGTATATGCAGCATAGCATGCTTGTTATACTCACTGGGGAACTTAAGGGGGTAATTCCCTGCATTGTGTAAAAAGGCTGTTTTATCTTGTATGCATAGATCCTCCCCTTCCTGCACAATCTCCTCCTACCTGAACTCTTAGCACTGGAGAAACTGTGCAGTTTATCACTGACTGTGGTATACAGATCAGCCAAAAATGTATCTTGTGGCAATATTTTAATGTAAAAAGAAGATATATATAAGCTGTAGGCACTGTGGGCTAGATTGAACAAAAAAAAAACACCTCAGATTCCCTCATCAGAATACACTGATCTGGGACCCCAGACGATGTGCTTTGACCACGAAACACGTCGGGAGGACTCCACTGTCGCCTAAATTTACTTGCAAGGACCTTTTCAATCCAGCCAAATGTGGGTTTGTTAGCTGTGAATAAATACCTAATTTTAGTTAAATGTAATTACGCTATGTGGCCACCCTCTTTTCTTTTCTACATGCACTTTTAACATATCGAGCCTACCAATGGTGATTTCAAAATAAGTACAGTTTCCAGCCTATCCTATCCCATTGCAAGACATCCTGACTGATCGGGCGCATGATTCCTGCTGAGGACTGTTCATGACATCCATCATTCAAAGCCTTGTTTGACCTCTTGTGGCATATGTCACCATTGGTCAACACGTTCTGGTAAGCCTGCAATTCTTTAGGTGGTGGGATCGTCACGTTGAAGAAGTCACAAATTTTCATGTTCAGTCACTCACTCACTTGATTCAATCACCAGACAAACTTTTTTAGGACTACCAGGATTTTCTGGTGCAATTGTCCACTTGCACTACGTGCCAGACAGGCACAATAGCTGTTTCTTTCATTAGAAGGACTTATATGCACATTTATTTTTCACTGTTTACATGTTGTAACATATATTGTATGGTAATTGATTTTCACCCAGTCATTTCAGTGCTACACTTTTGTATTCCTTTGTTTTTTGCTTTTTTGAAAACGTTGTGTTAGCTGCTATCATTTATACTTATCTGGCAGCGCAGGGTATCCACTCTTCTTTTTCCACATGTCAAAACTTACAAAATTGTGCTTGGGCATTGAGATTTGTTTTGCCCCTTGGCGTTTAGTCTTTCAGCGCTTGAAGGTATCCACATTTATCTCCATGGAAGATCAATGAGTCAGATTGGCCTTTGCTTTAACGGTGTAGCGTTAGTGTTTGCGTAGAAGTAAAGGATCTAGCCCTTTGGTTATGTTTTTTTCTAATATTTATGTGTTTGGTAATAAAGTTTTTATTAGACACCAGTGTCATACATGAAGGACATGGTCTTATTAAATTATAGCAGTATCGTGAATTTGTAGCATGGTTTGACCAGGTAATACTTGCAATGTCTGTTTTTACAAGAAGGGGTTTGTTACTGTGCCTCATAAGAAAAAAGTTGATAAAAGAATATTGCTTGCTTGTCCAGGCCAGTGGGGCTAGAGTCCAGTGTGTCCTGTCCATTTCTGTTTGAGCGTCAGGAGGGTTTTCTTGATATCGGTTGAAAATGGCACATGATGTTTTTTATGTCATCTGCGCCAGAGGATTCTGTGATCTCTCTGATATTTCTTCTACCTGTTACCACGATCATCTTTCCAGCACACTCGCTAGCAGCACGAGGGACAAATCACAGATGTTCATAGCTGTTCAAAGTGTTTTATGCACCATCCTGAGGAAGTGGCCATTGATTGTGTTTTATACTATTTTGTGAGCAATAAATATAGAATCAATGTTGAATTCATTTCTCGGCTTCTCCTTCACATTTGGGCATCTCTGCTGACATCACTTTTCTATCTTTTGGTACTCATAGACCTCTTACTATGATCATCAAAGTGGGGTTACATAAAGGTAGATTGTTGCTAATTAGTTTCATGGGAAGTTTTAAGCTGTGTCACTCTTTGCTGTAATTGCCTCTTCAGTAACAGTAAGGCCTCGTACACACGATCAAATCTGTCTGCTGGAAACGGTCTGCTAGACCGTTTCAGCAGACAGATTCGATCGTGTGTACGGGCAAACAGACGGATTTGGCCACCCGACAGATTGGAAAGTATGCTTACCAATCTGTCGGCTGGGAATCCGTCCGCCCGACATGTCTGCTGGTTAGTACGCTAACCAGCAGACATGTCTTCTCGCACACGCGCCGAATGGTTTCGACGCATGCGCGGAAGTGTTTTACTTCCTGGTGCGGTGACGTGGCGGCGTCAACGTCACCGCGCCGTCTGGTGGCGGGGATTTTGGTTTGATTGTGTGTACACGATCAAACCAATATGTCCCCAGCAGACAGATTTGTTCAAATCGGTCGGCCCGACCGATTTGAACAAATCTGTCTGCTCGTGTGTATGGGGCCTAACAGTTTGGTAGCAAGCCCTGTGGACCTTCTGTTTAATTTCAGAGTGGTCAAAATTTTTTGTATATTTGTTCGAGGTGAAAACTTTAAAGTCGGCCCGGTAAAGAGTCTTCTTATGATCTGTCTGGGGCTTTTATTTGCTTTAAATGAGCCACTAATAAAGGCTGTGATTGGAGGTTGGAGCACCACAGCTATCCTTCAACATCTGAAGTCGGGGAGGGGGGATTGCCCATTGCTTTAAAGTGGCTACAGCAGTGGGGTGTTGTTATTTTGGTATGTTGGGTACTGTAGATCCCCATTCAGGGGGTGGGGTGGTGGGGGGAGGAGCCTCCTTGGAGGAAGCTCCATCTAAGAGTCATGGCAGGCTAGAGCTGATGTATCTTGTCTTTTGACTGACATGAAGAAGGAGAGATTCATTGCTCCACTCTGGGTCTAGAGTGGCAGGGAGTTAGAGACGTTTTGCTTTATGTGGGCTTGCGGGGCTGTTGGAGGAGTAAGATGCCATTTCAGGCAGCATGTCGGGCTGTGTTGGCAAGGAGCTGACGAACCTTACCCATTGACTGCAGCAGGAGGATAGCAGTTCTGCCTTGGGTCCTGCAGAGAAGTTTGCAGTGAGGATGTTATAACTGGGGTGCCTAAATGACAACCTGGTGGAGTGGGCTCTGGATCCAGTGTCATTTTAACTGAAGATGGTAAATCGTCCAGCTTTTGGGGTGGACTGAGGTTCTCTAGTTTTTGCCTTCTTCGTCATTTTGGATAATTGTTAGGGTCAAAGTGTTACATACTCGTACATCTCCAGAACTTGCCTGCTGTAGTGTCCTCTTTGAGGTTGGGGTCACCAAACAAATCACTGCTGTTTATATAAATAGAAGTATTAACAGAGGCATTTTATTTTGAATCTTTCTAATGAATACATTATTGGAGAACCATAACTTAGCACATTTGTTTACTTATTACTGTATAATTTTCTTTTTTTCCCCCTATATCTTTCTAAGAGGCACATGCGGAAATATATCTTCCTGGTTCATTGTGATTGGAGCTCACTGTGATGGTTCTCACTCATTGGTGACAGTGTGCTTATATTTTTATTAATCTCTGTTCTTCATAGAAAAAGAAAATAATTGGATTTTCCAAAGAGCTGGGGACATTCTTGTGCAATAAGTATTTTTAACTACTAAGTTTGGCTTTATAATTCTTGCCCTCCTGTGCCAGCTGTTATCTTTCCTACTTCCTACCTAAGTCGTGAGTTTAGTTATCGGACAACATAGAGTATTCTGAGGCCTGTAGTAGAGACATTGAAAAAGATGCTCTGAGTTGGTACTTTCTCTTCTAGGAATTCGGTACTAGGTGTACAGACTCAGAGTAAGTGAATTGTAAGCACTTTGCAAAACTATACAGGGACATCAACAAGGAATACCCAGATGGATTGCACTGGCTGGCAGCTTAGTGGCCTAGAATCTTGCATAATACATGGGAATGTGCTGACTCAACAACATAATTTGTGTGCTGCCTTGGACTACAACCTACATTGGCTTATTCTAGGAGGTCATAAATGTCCCAATCATCGCAAATTATGCTCCAAATTAGAAACAACACTTGTTATTGTTGGGCAATTACTGGTAATCCTTAGTTTTTACATTTATGATGCACAAAGCAAAAATTTACTGTTTGGCCGTTTGTTTTAAATAAAATGCATGTTTGTTTCCAGCTGCAGGAGGTGGTCTGATTTCTAACTTTGAGCAACTAGTCCGAGGTATCTGGAAACCTGAGAACAATGAACTACTGAAAATGTCATTGTAAGTTAATCTTTTATGTTGTTTTTCATTTTAATTTTAGTGTTTGAACTGGTCTTTAAATAGCATCTGAGGTGAACCAGTTGTGTCTGGGTTTGTGACTGGCTGTATGCAGTGCCAATTCATTGACAGCCAATCGAGTCCAGCTTTTTAGGGTAGTTATTAGAAGTTATGGGTTAAGGTTATGTTTAGTCTTCTTGTGTGTTAGGCCGCGTACACACGAGGAGACATGTCCGCTGAAACTGGTCCGCAGACCAGTTTCCGCGGACATGTCCGATCGTGTGTACGGCCTAGCGGACAGGTTTCCAGCGGACAAAAGTTTCTAAGCATGCTTAGAAACTTGTCCGCTGGAAACTTGTCTGCTGGAAACCTGTCCGTTGGACATGTCCGCTGGTTATTACGTCTAACCAGCGGACCGAAATCCCGCACCTGCGCCAAATTAATTGGACGCATGCGTGGAAGCATTTTACTTACTGGTTTGAGGACGTCGGTGGCTTCTACGTCACCGCGTTCTCTGTCTGCGGGGATTTTGGTCTGATGGTGTGTACACACATCAGACCAAAAGATCACTGGAGACATGTCCGATGAAAACGGTCCACGGACCGTTTTCATCGGATATGTCTCCTCGTGTGTACAGGGCCTAAGAATTGGGTTATGGTTTATGGGTAAAGCAGAATTATAGACCTAATTCAAAATATTGTTGGCAGGTAGACTTTTATTGCAGAAGAAACAAGTGCATACCTCTTCTGTAAGAAAATATATTCTGCTCACTGATCTGCTTGGAGGCCCTGACAAAGCCCTGCCTCTACCTACATGGCCACCTCCACACAAAGGTACAGTTTAGAACAGGGAATAGTAAGTCTGTACAGGGGAAAGATCAACTGCAGGACCCCAGGCTTTACTGGTGACTAGTTGTTTGCCCTCTGTTGTCCCTTTATGGGCACAGCTTCCCTGCATTGAATCCTGCCAGTGAAAATGTTTTAGTTCCAAGACCCACAGGACTTCAATTTAAGTTCTAATTCCAGAAGCCAGGTTGTCAGTAATGCTTTTATTGTTCTCTGATTGGGCCATTTCTGTTTTTATACCTAGTCAGCACCCATTGAGTAAAAATAACTATGAAAAATATATGTATACCATTAATTTAGTGTTTCTTGTAATCTTTGGTCCTCTGCTTTTTTTTCAGCCCTGTTAAAATCAGTTTACTTGGAGCAGTTTTGTTTACACTGCAACAAATTCAGCTTCTACCAATAGCAAGATACCACCTTATATTTCTCTACACCATGTTTCTAATTACTACAAAGGTAGGGATGGTGAAAGTCCATTGTTTTTAAGAAGGCTTTTTCTCCACTGAAAATTTGCTTGAGTTGACCTGCTTTTTTGTATATGTACAGAAGATTGTTTGAAGATCAGTTTTAGTTTACCATAACTTCCTTTTTTTTGTATATACTGTGTAATACTTCTGTCCGTACAGTCTAAAGATTTACATGGCCTAAAAGACTCCATTTCATTTAAAATCACCAGAGCAAATATCTGGAGAATGAAGAAGGCATATACTTCATGCATTAGTGTACTGCAACAAAGCAGAGACTACTAGGGGTTTTAATAATTTTGATCTTTTGGGAGTTCAGCATAAAGGGAAGCCCCAATTTTATAAAAATGTGTGCAACAAATATCATCATTACTACAAACGTGTTTTAATAATCTAAGTTTGCTTGTGGACACTGAACATAGTTTACCACCCATATTGCTGGATATTACCTCTTCTATTCCTGTATATAAATAACTTCCTTTTTAAGAATAAAGCAGCATACATTTGTCAGTAATACAGTTCCCATGCTATATACAAAGAGCTTTGTTTAGGATAAAATAATGAACAGAGATTTATTAAAAACACTTGGGATTCAGCGATGTCCTCACCCTTGCCAATATATCAATTGGCTTTGGGTCCAGATGGAGGCAATTCGTAAGTAAGGGGAACCGGTAGTGAAACCTTCAGCCATCACAGCCAGTTTACTTATGCACATGTGTGAGCTGTGCTTTGTGAATGACCCAGCAGTCGAGACCTGTGATGTGTCCCAGAAGGCTATGGGAAGAGGACAGAGGTGAACTTCCGGTCAGATAGCTGTTGCAAAACCAAGTACCCTCTCTTCCCTACCCCTAAAAAAAGGGCCAAATGTGACAGTGGAGGGGGGAGGTTGCAAATTGGGTCAAGTTCCACTTTAAGTTTCATTAAGTCAGTTTCTGTTTAAAATAAATAACAAATGACCCCTAATTGCATGAAAAACACAGGCTTATTCTGTAGGTTGTTTTTCAGCTCCAGGAGTTCACCTCTATGCTACAACATTGGTGTGATGATGCAGCTGTCCCATGTCTGTCCCTACAGGTCTCAGTAGAGCACCAGGCAGGAGGTGGGTGGTAGAGGTGGCACAGCTGGCTTTGGCTCTCAGCATGGCATTAAGAGGTGGAGCCAGCTGTCAATCACCTAGGTGGATCCCAGCAATATGTTTGGGATCCTTCCAAAGCCGGGATCGACTCTGTGATGTCATCTGATAGTAGGAAAAACACTATGGCCATACTTCTTTTAAGGTGTGCAGAATTTTGACCCTGGTCTATAACTTATCCCTTATTCTAGAATGTAAACGCATGTGTATATCATACATAAGCTGCCAGACAATATCTTAATAGTTACTTTGGGTGTAACCCCTATGGCATCATGAACTATAGGTATCTGAAAATATTGCAGCATAGGATTGCAATAAAATTGTCTTTGTACTTTTATGTCTTGAATTGAGATCACCTTTTAGACAAGGTCAGAAACATGTATTAAAGAACAATCTTTACAGAACACATTTATAAAAAGTTCAAGTTCATAAATGTGTGCCTTTTGTCTAGCCTGTATTTGAATATTGCCCTGTTTTTTACATTTTGGCCACTGCTGTGTCTTGTAAGTATTATGTCTGTTTTTAAGTCTGTAATTCAAGAGCTTTTCTAAAAAAAAATGTATTCTGGTCTATAAATAAGATATTCTATGTCAGACATAAGCTTACACCTTGGTTCTATGTTTAGGTTACCATGATGCTAACACAGACCTCCACTTCTCCACTTCAACCCATTGAAAACATTATGAGTCGCTGGTTATTCGAGCTGCAGAAAGTCCCAACAACAGCTGAAAGACCTTCAACCAAAGACAAAGTGGAGCCAGAAGTAAAAGAAAAACCCAACAAGGAAGAAGTTGGCGAGAAAACTTCAGAGCCCAGTGGACCCACAAGAAGAAGACCTGTTAAAAAAATTACTGAAACTGACTGATAAATCTGGAAATACTTGGTGTTAATACAGAATTACTTGCTGCCATTTGTTAAAGCACAAAATATGATATGCTTGTGATGATTGAAATGTGAAATGCATTGGGCTTGTTCAGGTTGTATTTATACTATGGGAGGTCAGATTCTTTCCAGAGCCAGTCAATTCAATATTTTAGGTGATGACAATAGAACATTTTTAAAAACTTCTACTGCAGCTGTTTCTGGCTCCTGGGATTTGCCTTCTGCTGATTTATACAAGATGATGCATCTTTGTTACCAGTTCCCTTTGTTGTATTTAATGTGAAACAATTTACCATATTACACAATGCTTATATTTATTACTTACACGTTCTAAAAGGGTAAATATGCCATGCTGGCCACATCTACTCCTCATAAAAACCATTCTGTGAAAAATGAACTTTTCCAATTTAACAGGAAATTTTATTAAACCTTTTTGTTATAGCAGTATATGAATAGAGAAAGCGGAAACTACAAATTCCTTCTAGTTTATTATGGGACACAGGATTGAGAAACAGTTGACTTTACAGCCACCTACAGGAGAATTTGTACACTGGCAACATAAAAAGTGACTAAACTGGTATAATCCCCCCCACTCCTAGTATGCCTCATTTGTTGCTAGTGTCCTTAGAGCAGTGGTCATCAACCCTGTCTGCAGGGCTCACTAACAGGCCAGGTTTGCAAGAGAACTGAAATACATCACAGGTGATATCATTTGCTGCTCAGTGATTGCAGTATTCTAGTCTGCAACTTACCAAGGTAATGCATAAAACCTGGCTGGTTGGTGGGCCCTGAGGACAGGATTGATGACCACTGCCTTGGAGGATTGACATCTCTACTGAGAAAAGCTTAACAGACTTGCCAGCTATTTCATATTTTTTTCAAGATTATTTTTTGTTCTATTCAAGACCTTGACCGGCCCCTTAAAGCGGAGTTCCAGTCCCTCAAACATTTTTTTTTTTAAAGACTGCTCTGTAATTGTCAAAACATGTAAATTAACATTTCTAACATGTTCTATTTATTGCGATTTTACTTTCTTGAAAAATCATTTTTTACTCACAGATCTCGGAAGCAGGCAGGTTCCATTTTGGCTGTGGGCATCTGAAGCCCTCCTGTGTTAATTTCCTGGACTTCTGTACATGCGCAGTAATGCCTCAGCGAGACCGTCCTTCTTACTGACCTGTTGCCATAGCAATGTCGGCGTCGGCCTGTTGTAGCATGTGCTGTCAAGTGCCCTCTGCTGCCCCCCCCCCCCCATCCATCCACCCATCCGCTCATCAGTGAAATGGTGACAAGGCGGGCTGCAGCTCAGAACAACTCGGGAAGCGGTGTGATAGGGAGGAGGCGAGCTTTCAGAAACAGCGTCAGCCAGTTGTAGCAGGTGCTGAAAGGGGGGCCTCCGCTGGCCCCCCCCATCCATCCATCCCCACATCAGTGAAATGGACAGGGCGGGCTGCAGCTCAGAAGAACTTGGGCAGCGGTGTGACAGGGAGGAGGCGAGCTTTCAGAACATTTCCCCTGCTTGCCCCCCTCCCCCTTTCTCCTGTCAGAGCGCGCTCTCTCATTCATTTGTGTTATTTGCAAATAACCCGAGATTTCGGGAACAAGGTGATTCGCAGGGATTCCTGAGATACATGACGCCGCTATCCCAGGAACCCTTGCAAATCGCCTAATGACGTAATCGCCTAGGCTATTAGGGCCGGAAGACAAGAAGAGATATGATTAAAAAGGTATTTCTAGGCTGAAAAAAAAAAAATGTAAATGCCAATGTGAAAAAGATTAACTAAGTAGGTCGCATACAGAGAAAGTTTAAAAAATTGGTGGAACTCCACTTTAAGCTGGTCTCTGATTCAATGTATCCTCAGCAGAAACTTTGGTGGTGTCCACACCTGGACTCCGCTGGACAGAAAATGTGAGATCTGCTTGGAATGTGACTTTCAGTCACTGGGCTCTACTTGTGGTGCCTTCCAGACTTTCATGTGCTGTGTTGGTTGCAGAGTGCTTTCCACGATTCGAGCCATGGCATAGTAGTATCTGGTGTGATGCAGTCTCTGTAGACTTATTGATGAGTTGGCCATATGGTTTATACATTGGGAGATACTACATTAGAACTGCTGGGTGCTATTGTTAAATCTATTATTATTAACTCTACATGAAAAGGGATAACCGGCTGAGCAGTTCAGTACTGCATCACTAGCTAAAGTGTAAAATACTTTTACAGGTTACATAGTCAGGTTGAAAAAATACACATTTCCATGTAGTTCAACCAATAAAACAGAAAAAAAAAATACTATCCGATATTCACAATCCTATACCCACAGTTGATGCAGAGGAAGGCAAAAAAATTGCTCCAGCTCCAGCATGGGAAATTGCTCCAGCATGGGAAAAAATTCTTCCTGATGCCCCCTGACAGGCAATTGGATATTTCCTGGATCAACTTTACCTAAGTGTTAGTATTAATGAGGTTGTCTCTCATGTAGTCTCTCCTCTGCCAGCAGCTGTGACTCCATGGGATCTGAATTGTCACTATCACCTCTGTGAGGCCATCTAGCAGATTGCCTTATAAAGAACCTTTCCTTATCTTGCACAAAAAATTTAATGTTGAGACCCAGAGCCGCCTTCTTTCCTAAGGTAGTTTCAGCCTTTCACCTCAATCAGGACAGTGCCCAAACCCTCTTGTAGGCAGCAGTATAATTCATTTTTTGCACAGTTTTCTATGGAGTTGTACCTATGTAAGGTCATGATTATCTTACACTCACCCCCCACCTTCCTTGTTTACAGCAGTATAATTAATTGTGTCTGAAGCCTTTGTCCCTTAAGGAACTTCAAGAAACAGATTTTACAGCACATACAAAAATTATATATTTTTTCAAATAATTTTCATGGTGTGGAAGATAATGAAATGTGCAGTCACAGGTGTGGAATTGTACCTCTTGACCTATGTCATTCTAAATAAGGGATAATTAGAATCAGTTGTTTGATTATACCCAGGCTTCTTCAGTATAATTTTCAACTATTTAAACTTAATCAGATTCTTAAAAGCTCATACCTCACTCAAAGGAAAATTATGGAACAATAAAACAATGTCCCATTCGTGCAGTGCTAAAAATGACAAAAAGATCTGATTAAATTTAATTAAAAAAATTACAAGAAGATAGAAAATGAAAAGGGAAAATTACTACTTCAACATTGCATCTACAGTATGTATGCTTTTTAAAAAAATATGAAAATATCAATGTGCTTATTATTTTTCTTGGCCTTTTTTTATTGTGGTGTGGGGTTTCTAAAATATCTACCTAGGCACGTATCCATTTCCAGAAAAGTAAGCAATAATACATTTTCTGGATATTTAAAGTAAGCAAATGACTTACAAATAGCATTTTATCAATTACGTTACAATGTGTATTAAATTAAATACTCTGTAAAACTTTTTAGCTAGGCGATTACATTTTTGATTTTTATATTGTAATTTAGTTCTTTAAAACCTAATTCTAATTCAATTTTCTACTAGCTAACGAGATAATTGTTGTCATACTATTGTAAGCAAATTGCTGTTTGTATTGTTTGATATTCAAATTGTGACTTTTTTTTTAATTTCTCACTGAACTCATCAAATGAATGACACTTCAATAAATAGCTATAGTTTTGCAACACTACCTTTTTTTTTTTTATATATATATATAAATTTGTGAAAGTGATTTTTTTTTTGTGATATTTGTGTGTGAAATAGTAAAAGCAATACATACTGTAAATACCTGTACCTAAGAAGAAATACATTTTCTACTGTTAAAAAAGAAAAAGTGTAAGGGTAGGTTCACACCACGATTTTCTATACAGTTTTTGGATACGTTTTAAAAAAAAACGTATGCAACCGTACAGAAAACCGTGGCCATAGACTTTTTACATTAAAAACCGTATTTGCCATAAATCATACAGTTGTATCCGGTTTTCAAACCATACAGTTTTTAACTTTTTTTTTCGTGGAAAAAAAACGTGGTCTACCACGGTTTTTGGTCCGGTTCAAAAACCGTATTTCAACCGTATACGGTTATTTTAACATAGGACTCTATGAGAACTGTATGTCGTTGCGGTTCTGACAATTTTTTTCTATACGGTTGTTAACCTTGCACATGCACAGGAGGTCAAAACTGGAAGGGGCCATCCGCAGATAATCATGGAACTTTTCCGGATACATACGTAACTGGACAAAAAGTGAATCAAAAGCACCAAGCCTAGGCCGAAAGGCATTCACCGGGTGCACCCAAAACCTACGTGAAAATCTCCTCCACATAAGCTCCCTTTGACGCTCCCGCAGCTGTACCAGCTTTAGGCACAAAATGGGCACAATAGGCATGGTTAAATGACTGAAAATACACACCAAATCACTAGCTGTAAAAATAACCTGCGCTCTCTCTCTCTCTCTCTCTCTCCAACCTAGCAAGGCAAGGCTAGTTGGCAAACCCCTCCTACTTCCCTTGAAATTTCAATAGAACAACTGAAACTTTATTGAAAAAAAAAAAAAAAATCTGTTTAAAAAACGGATGCAACCGTATACAACCGTATGTAACCGTACTACTTATTTGTAACCGTTTACGGTTTTAAACCGTATACGGTTGCTTTTTGAAGCATACGGTTGAGTACGGTTGGGTCCGTTTTTTAGAATACGTTTTTTTTTTTTTAAAACGTATCCAAAAACTGTATAGAAAATCGTGGTGTGAACCTACCCTAACAGCAAAGAGCTGATGATTATAGAACAAAAATGGATAAAAGAGGGAAGGAACATGAATGGGTACTTGCCAGACCTCAAAGGTCAATAGGCATGTGTACAGCCCTCAGCTGAAAGGCATCGATCTGTAACGCCTTCCCACGGACCCGCGGTTCACAGGTAAAATAAAGGTAAAGAGGAGGACGGATTATTTATTGCATTATTCTTTAACCACTACAGATCCGCGCTATTGACAAAATACGTCAACAGAGCGGACCAGAGGCGCCGGGGTCATGTCTTTGGACGTCAATGTTTTTGTAATTCCCTGCGCGCGCCATTGGGTGGCGCGCAGCGGGGAAAAACATTGCCGTCGCATCGCCGAGGATTCGATGCGTGTACCCGGCGGGCGCGGTGTCCGTCAGGTACATGCGATCGGCGGTGACAGAGCAGGGACCTGGAGCTCAGTGTGTAAACACAGAGCTCCACATCCTGTCAGGGAGAGAGGAGACCGATCCCATAGGGACACAGCATCGGTCACCCCCCCAGTCCCCCCCTCCCCCCACACAGTTAGAACACACCCAGGATATACATTTAACCCCTTCCTCACCCCCTAGTGTTAACCCCTTCAATGCCAGTCACATTTATACAGTAATTAGTGCATATTTATAGCACTGGTCGCTGTATAAATGTGAATAGCGCCAAAAAAGTGTCCGATGTGTCCGCCGTAATGTCGCAGTCCCAATAAGAATCGCAGATCGCCGCCATTACTAGTAAAAAAAAAATATAAAAAAAAAAATCATAATTCTGTCCCCTATTTTGTAGGCGCTATAAATTTTGCGCAAAGCAGTCGCTTATTGCGATTTTTTTTTATTTTTTTACAAAAATACGTAGAAGAATACGTAACGGCCTTAACTGAGAAAAAAAATTGTTTTTTTTAAAAAAAAAAAAATCGGATATTTATTATAGCAACAAGTAAAATATATATATACATATACATATACATGTGGGGGTTTATGGAAATTGTCTTTCCTTTTGTACTGTCCCTCAGTACTCCGTCAGACTCCGAATTTGGACTACACACAATTGATCTAACAGATATCATTTTCTATTGCTTGTTTCTGGGTAGGATAGGAAAACTCATTTGGTAATTTCTTGCGTCTCTATCCATTTTTCTACCTTTGAATTTGATACTATGGAACAGACACCTTTTCAGGTATTTTTAGGTTGATTTTTCCAATGCACTTCTATTGAGTGTGCAATACTTTTTTAGCACATATTAAGCATAACCTGATAGTTCTAGCAGCACATGAGGTGCTATACATAATCCCCAAAAATTATTGCACATCAACTAATATACAGCATTACAGGAAGTTTATTGGTACATACTGTAGGTCAAAAACATTACATAAAAGCAGATGAAACATATCTATACCATCCCTCAAAAGGCACTATTGCCTGATAAGCCCTATTGGTTATATACAGTGCCTTAAAAAAGTATTCATACCCCTTTGAAATCAAGATAAGTGGAGGGTACAGTAAGGGGGACTGGAAGATAAACCCATTCTGGTTAGAAGTAATTGAAGATCCAGGGGGGATATGCGCTAGCCTGAAAGAATTTATAACAGTAAATGCTGGATATGAGTGGCCGGGCTGAGATGACATCACTCCCTTGCATGCACGCAGGAGCAGTTGGCTCTGGCACAGAGATCTGAAGGGCCAGCATGGTATTCCAGACCGTCAGAGTGCATGCGCTGGTGCCATCACTGGCTGCATTAGTAGATATTCAATGTAACTATAGGTAAGCCTTATTATGGGCTTACCTGTAGGTACAAGTCCACAAAACGACTTCACTACCACTTTAAAAAGTTATTGTTGAGTTTATTGCTGCATATCAAGACTTTCAAGTGTAGTCAGGTCACAAAGGTTTTGATTACCCTAGGTTTAAAATAAGTAATAACTGGAGGAAAAAATAATAAAGGTTTTTGAACTAAAAAGTAATGTTCTGAATACTATTATTAATTATTACAGAAAATGACCATGTACAATGATCAGAAAACAATATAAAATGTCCATCCCAAGGGGATTAAAAGCAAAATTCAGCAGTAAGCTAGAGTATAAAAGAAAAGAGAGGCACCTCTAAGTGTAGCAATATGGTTACATTTAATGAAGATACAACATTTAGCAAGTCGCATGGTTGATGATTAACCACTTAAGAACCGCCGCACAACGATATACGTCAGCAGAATAGCATGGCTGGACACAGGGACATCCCCTTTAAGAGCCCGGCCGTGGTTCGCGAGTGCGCCGCTGGTGGCACGCTTGCGACCCGGTCCAAAGCTCTGTGACCGTGCCCGCGGACTCGTGGACCCGATCGCCGCCGGTGTCCCGTGATCGGTCACAGGAGCTGAAGAACGTTCTTCTGTGTGGCAGTGACACTGATCGTCTGTTCCCTGATATAGTGAACGACGATCAGTGATGTCACGCCTACAGCCACGCCCCCCTACAGTGAGAATCACTCCCTTAGGGCACACTTAACCCCTTAGTGCCACCTAGTGGTTAACCCCTTCACTGCCATTATCATTTTCACAGTAATCAGTGCATTTTTATAGCACTTTTTGCTGTGAAAATGACAATGGTCCCAAAAATTTGTCAAAAGTGTCCGATGTGTCCACCATAAAGTTGCAGTCACGAAAAAAATCGCTGATCGCCGCCATTAGTAGAAAAAAAAATTATTAAAAAAAATGCCATAAAACTATCCCCTATTTTGTAAACGCTATAAATTTTGCGCAAACCAATCGATAAACGCTTGTTGCGATTTTTTTACCCAAAATAGGTAGAAGAATACGTATCGGCCTAAACTGAGGAAAAAAAATTATATCTTTTTTGGGGATATTTATTATAGCAAAAAGTAAAAAATATTGTTTTTTTTTTCAAAATTGTCGTTCTATTTTTGTTTATAGCGCAAAAAATAAAAACTGCAGAGGTAATTAAATACCACCACAAGAAAGCACTATTTGTGGGGGAAAAAATACGCCAATTTTGTTTGGGAGCCAAGTTGCACAACCGCGCAATTGTCAGTTAAAGCGACACAGTGCCGAATCACAAAAAGGTGCAAGGTCCTTCACCTGCATAATGGTCTGGGTTTTACGTGGTTAAAAGAGGCACATCTAAGTATACAGGCATCCAGGGTAAAGCAATCCACATAGCTCTCGCCGGTGTCAGACTGCAATCGTGACCGAGAAGACTACCCTGATGTAAAGCAATCTGAAAGCGAGGCTTGAACAACTTGTGAAAGGGACGACATCAATGGTGGTGCAGAGGATGGTCTATGTTGACGGCTTTACCCTGGTGGCCTGCATACTAAGATGTGTCGATTTTAATCATCAACCATGTGAGTTTCTAAATGTAGTACCTTCATTAAATGTAACCATATTGCTACACTTAGAGGCGCCTCTCTTCTCTTTTATACTCAGTTGTGACATGACGCTACTCTTATATCAAGACATTGCTTGTATATCAAGTCAAGATTTATAAAAAAAAATAGCTTGTCTTGCAAAACACTCTCAAACCGAGGGTTTATTGTATGTATATATATAATATATATATGCACTCACACCTGCTTGCAGCCATTCCCGAAAAGCTGCAAAGGTGGTGCCCCGATCCCGCAGCTGAATTATCCTCAGTCATGTAGAAGACGGTCCTGGTACACTTGCTAATCTTTTTTGGGCACCCTGAAGCCTTCTTCACAAGTGCAGTGAAAATGTTTTTATGGGATGAAGTTAATTTTCATGGAAAAGAGGGAATTTGCAATTAATTTCAATTCATCTCATCTCTCTTCTTAACATTGTGGAGTTTATGCAAATTGCCATCATAAAAACTGAGGCAGCAGACTTTGTGAAAATAAATATTTGTGTCATTCTCAAAACTTTTGGCCACGGCTGTAGGCATGATGCATCTTTCATCTGCTGCAATGTTCAGACACGGCCTGCAGTTTGGACCCTCCCCCTCTCCCTCCTCATTGGCTATCTGACTTTGATTGACAGCAGCAGGTGCCAATGGGGCCCCTGCTGTGTCTCAGCCAATGAGAGGGGGAGTCCCAGATGGTTGAGGCAGTTGTGGACATTGCTGGATAGAGATGGGGCTCAGGTATGTATTAGGGGGTGCTGCTACACACAGGTGGCTTTTTATTTTCATGCATAGAATGCATGAAGATAAAAAAACCTTCTGCCTTTACAACTCCTTTAACTATTGTGTTTCAACCTACATATGGATTTGATGATAATTAGCACCTGCTTGGTATAGTTGGTTAATCATACACCTGATTCTTATTCCAAGAAAATCCCTGACTTTATGTAAGAGGGGAAGTGTAATGCCACGTCCACACGATCGGAAATTCCGACAAGAAAACCATGGATTTTTTTCCGACTGAATTTTGGCTCAAACTTGTGTTACCTACACACGGTCACACAAAATTCCGACCACCAAGAACGCTGTGACGTACAACACTACAACAAGCCGAGAAAAACGAAGTTCAATGATTCTGAGCATGCGTCAAATTGAATCAAATTGATTCCGAGCATGCGTGTTTTTTTGCGTGTCAGAATTGCATACAGACTATATTTGAGAACCACCTCTCAAATTTTTGCTGTCGGAATTTCCGACCACAACCTCACATGAAACTTTTCTTGTTGGAAATTCTGACCGTGTGTACGCGGCATTAGAGTTGTTGCTGGTTTGTAGGGTAGTCACACCAAATATTAACCTGAATTCGCCCACTTTGCATTTTTAACATTTATAAGAGTAAACAATTAAAATATATATTTCTGAAAGCATTCTTACTTTGCCTAAAACCTTTGCACAGTATGTACATTAATATATATATATATATATATATATATATATATATATATATATATATATATATATATATATATATATATATATATATATATATATATATACACATAGATACACAGCAGGTACATTGGATTTGCCTTGTATATCTTTTTCTTAGATTTCTATTATTTTAATTTCTTACCAATTGTTCTACAACTTTTGCTTTTCTTGTTTCTCTCCTTCTCTTGGTTTTCTCAATATTTTTCTTCCTTTACAGATTTTCACTTATCAGGGATAAATTTAAATCCTTGTTGCTTTGTTGGCTAAGAGAAGCTTGACAATTTCTGGGACAATTTGGATAACAAAAGTCAAGGTGTTTTTCTGATGTATATGTTCTTTATACAGTTGAAAATTAGTTTCTATATAAAAGTACTGCCAGAGTGGTGAAGAAATGAAAATTATACTCTGCTATCAGTGTTTTATGGAATAAGTCAAATGCAAATGGAAAGTGTCACATAGTTATATGTAGATGTTATGCATTTCAAAGAAAATTATTACTTTGTAGATGACAACTCAATCTCCGTCTCTTTATGGTTTTTGTTGAGCACTATGTGAATGTTCTATATGAAAATAGTGTAAGGCTATAGCATTTGTACTATCTGCTTTGTTGTACTACTAATGGAATCTATTCAGGTTCTCTTTACAGAAACATTCTGAAAGGCAGGTGTTTGAGAGAACCTGTTTTTGTACAGTGTATGCATTATTGTGTTGGATTTGGGAAATATACCAGACCAAAAGCTTTTGCCGTGTTTCATATTGTAATGTACTATGTTTTTCTGCATTGTACTCATACTTTTTATTTTGGAAAAGGAAAGTTTTATTCATATTTAAAAGCTATCTATCTATCTATCTATCTATCTATCTATCTATCTATCTATCTATCTATCTATCTATCTATCTATCTATCTATCTATCTATCTATCTATCTATCTATCTATCTATCTATCTTCCTATTTGTGTTTGAGATAATTTCCCCAGTTTGGGCGTCAAAGCAAATAATTGTCAATAATTTGTTTATACTTGATTAGTTGAAACACCTAATTATTCCCCAAATATCAATGACATTTGAGCAGCTTTGTAAGGGCATGCAAAGCTTTATCCATCACCTATTACCCATTCTTGATCAACCTTTATAATAACATTCTACCAACAAATTCTCCATGTCAGATGAATATTTATCGATTTTTGTAATGCAGTAATGCATTTCAGAAGGGATTACAGCACCTGCAGGACCAGTCTGCTCCTAGCAGCCTCAAGTACTAGCAAGACATCAGAAATCGCTCTGGTTGTAACCTACATCCCTAAATCCTAGAGAGAAGATTAACACGTTTAGCTATTTGTGGTAATCACATTGTTGAATTACTTTATTACATTGGTAGTATTTTCTTCTGCTTGCAGTATTTTAAGGCTTCTTTCAGACATGCAGTAATGCTAACCACTCTCTGAAAAGGATCATTTTTTAGAGGGCAGTCTAGCAGCAGCTGACAGGCTTCAGGAGGGGACAGTAGCATTTTTTGTTTTGCTTTAATTATTAATTTGCAAAATGGCGCTACAACTGTGAGCCAAGGATTCAGCTCACGGCTCTAGTGCAGCTTCATTGAACTTAATGAGTCAAACTCCACAGCTCAATTTAAAAGTGTAGCGTTCATGGCATGTGTACAGCCCTTTCTGGCTGTATTGTTACAATATTGTTACAATTCATGTGGACTTTAAAAACAAGGCTAAGCCGCCTGTTGTAAATAGCCCAAACTGGAGATGTAACTTTTCTGTAAATTTTAAAGCCATGGGAAAAAAAACATTTTTCCCTGTTTTTTTTCTGGAAATAATTGAAATCGTAACCACTTCATTACCCAGCCATAGTCAAATGATGTCCACAGATGGGATCTCTCATCCTGGGTAGACGTCATATGATCGGTTTTTCGCCGCTGCTGCGGGCCCCTGGGGGCCCGCAGAGCGACGATCGGGGATCCGCTGTGTCCCTCGGCACACAGTCATCCCCCGATGGGGGTAATGGGGTGGTGGCGGAGCGGCGGCAATTGGCGGCGGAGCTTCTTTTGTTGCTGACCGGCTAGCATTATGCAGAGCTGAGCAGCGCAGCACGGCGATCAGGGATCTGGTGTGTCCCTCGGGACACAGTCGATCCCCGATTGATGTAATGTAACGGCAGCGGCATGCAGCGGGAACTTTCCGGTATCGCTGATGCAGAGCTGCGCAGCGGCGTGCACGGCGACCTGGGCGTAGTGTGCTGATCGGGGCTGAGGCTTTTCCTTTGGATACAGCCCAGCCCCGATCAGGGTAAAGAGCCAATGAAATTGGCTCTTTACCACGTGACCGGCTGTGTCCAATCACAGCCGGTCACTAAATGTAAACACAACACTGTGAGTGTGTGTGTAACTTACTGTTGCTGATCTCCTCTTCACACACAGATCCAGTGTGAAGAGGAGATCAGCTAATAGTGAGTTACACATCTGCAACTTACTACTGTGCCCAGATTGCCCCCCTAAATAAAGAGTACCTGTATTCTAGTACCCACCACCATACCAGAGTACCCGCCACCACACCAGAGTACCCGCCACCACACCAGAGTACCCGCCACCAGAGTACCCGCCACCTCACCAGAGTACCCGCCACCAGAGTACCCGCCACCACACCAGAGTACCCGCCACCACACCAGAGTACCCGCCACCTCACCAGAGTACCCGCCACCAGGGTACCTACCACCAGAGTACCCGCCACCTAACCAGAGTACCCGCCACCTCACCAGAGTACCCACCACCAGAGTACCCGCCACCAGAGTACCCGCCACCACACCAGAGTACCCGCCACCAGAGCACCCGCCACCACACCAGAGTACCCGCCACCTCACCAGAGTACTCACCAGTGTACCCGCCACCAGAGTACCCGCCACCTCACTAGAGTACCCGCCAGAGTACCTGCCACCAGAGTACCCACCACCTGCCACCAGAGTACCCGTCGCCAGAGTACCCGCCACCTCACCACCTGTCACCAGAGTACCTGTCACCTCCCCAGAGTACCCGCCACCTCACCACCTGCCGCTAGAGTACCTGCCACCTCACTACCTGCCACCAGAGTACCCACTACCAGAGTACCTACCACCTCACCAGAGTACCTGCCACCAGAGTACCCGCCACCTCACCACCTGCCACCAGAGTACCCACCACCAAAGTACCTGCCACCTCACCAGAGTAGCCGCCAGAAACCAGTACCTGGTTGAGAAATGAGATGTGTAATTTATGCTTGTAGAACGCCTGACGGTGCTACTTTAATGTTGGGCTTCTGTATGTGGCCAGGCTGTGTAAACGTCTCACACATGTGGTATCGCCATACTCGGGAGGAGTAGCAAAATTTATTTTGGGGTGTCATTGCAAGTATGCATGTGCTGTGTAAGAGAAATAACTTGTTGTTATGACAATTTTGTGAAAAAAACAATAATAATGTTTTTCCCCAAGAATTGTGTGAACAAATTACACGTTCAAAAAACTCACCATGCCTCTTACTAAATACCTTGGAATGTCTGCTTTCCAACAAGGGGTAATTTGGGGGGTATTTGTACTTTCCTGGCTTGTTAGGGTCTCAAAAAATTAGATAGGCCGTCAGTACTTTAGGTGTGATCAGATGTGATCATTTTCAATGATTTTCACCATAGCTTGTAGACTCTATAACCAAATAATACACTTTTTTTTATTATTTTTACTAAAGATATGTAGCAGTATAGATTTTGGGCCAAATTTATGAAGAAAAATTACTTATTTGCAAAATTTCAGACTAAAAACTAAAAAAAAGTGTTTTCCCCAAAATTTCTCTCTTTTTTCGCTTATATTGCAAAAAATATAAAGCCCAGCAGTGATTAAATACCACCAAAAGAAAGCTCTGTTTGTGGTTTGGGTACAGTGTAGCATGACTAGTAATTGTCATTCAAAGTGTGAGAGTGCTAAAAGCTAAAAATTGGTCTGGTAAGGAAGGGTGTATAAAAGCCTTGTATTGAAGTGGTTAAAAAAAATAAAAAATTCAGTGCGGAGCAGTTACAAATTGAAAGTCATTTTGAGTACACTGAGAAGGTGCAATGCAGTGTATGTAAAAGTATTGTGCTTGAAATAAAATTAAATCTTATTCAGTAAATAAGCTAAACTTGCTTTTTATGGCTGGGTTCACATATGAGCGCGTAGCAGCTCACAGCAAGAGTCTGGTGTGTTCTCGTTCACTGTTTCAGGTCTGATTTCAGCACACATTTTTGGCTTAATTCGGATCTGAATTGGACCAAAAGATGCACAGGGCTCCTGTGCAGACCTTGCCGGAGCCGCTATAGATATATGTGAACCGGCTCCACAGATTGAGGACGAAAAGATAAGATTTACCTATAGTTTGCTCAGTAAATTGCTTTATCTTAGGATGGTGGAGTCCACAAGCAAACTAACCTAATTCCAGGATTTGCTGGTCTTCAGTTGAGAGAACAATAATTTAAGACCTTACATAAAGTCTCAGAAATCTTTCATTAAGATCTTCATGTTAAATAGTTTGAATGTTGTGTCAAAAATATATTATTTATCATTGTAAATGAACATATTCCACATTTCTTTATTATTTTTTTTCAGCAAAAAGGCAAAAAAAGTCTTTGAACAAAAACAGGAAAACGTGTGAGGGAGCTCTCTGCTCATGGAGCTATGAGAACTGAGCGATCAGCGGTGTTTAATCACTGGGTTCTCAGTCTTAGAGCTGGCGGGGGGCAAATGCAACATCAGACAGATGCTACATCCACCTAGATAAGTATGACTCTTAAAGAAAATCACTTACTTTTCTTTTTAGTCCTAAACCATCCTTCCTTTCAAATTTTTCAGCATTTATTTTCAATGAGAACATTTCTCCTCCATCCTTGTGTCCTGCTCCTAAGCACACAAATAAAGTCTCTCTACATAGCCTGGACATTGTCAGAATCATAAGAGCAGGGGTGTCAAACTCAATTTCATTGTGGGCCGCATCAGCATTATGATTGCCCTCAAAAGGGCCGGTTGTATCGGTAAGATTAGTTGTCCAGCGCATCCCCTTCCTCTTACACTAGATGTCAAAAGCCACCCCACCATCAGAATTGAGTCCTAAACTCTCCCTTACATCACAGTGCGCCCCCTTTCCTTATGTTGCTGCTGGGAATAAGCTGGATGCATTGCTTGAAAGCAGAAAGTAAGGGTTTGGAGGAGGACTGGAGCGGTGAGAGGGCCACATGAAATGGCCTGGAGGGCTGGATTCGGCCCGCGGGCCTTGTGTTTGACACCTGTGCATTAGAGTGTACCTTAAAGCTACTGCTTCCATTAGGCAAACAGATTCCTTGTTTGTCCCCTCCTTGTGTTCTCACAAGACGTACCCCACCCCAAAATCCACAGTTTCTAGCTGGACAAGGAATTTGATTGCTAGAGCAGAAAAGATTTAACAATTTTTGTGTTGTATAAGTATTTCTCCATTGCTAATGAACAAACTGTCTTAGACTATTATTATTAGATTTAATAAAGAGGAGAAAAAGCACTGCTCCAGTGGATGTGCAGCAGTTAATTGTGGCTAAAGTCTATTTTTTTCATAAGGGGAAAAAAAGAAAATCCACCTGGGCTGCTGGTTCATGTGTTGAAGCAGGCCCCTAATCTTAAGTTAACTTTGTAGTGTTGACAAAAGAGAAAAGGGGACAGGCATCTCTAAGTCTAAGACAGCGTAGTAGCATCTTACAACATTTATTAAAATAATCAGCTCACATGAGGGAGGAAGTATACAGGCACATCATACAATAGGTGCTTCCGTGGTGTTGGTGAAGTTGGTACAGACATTGGTACACAGGTACAGGGCTCAGAGAGCTTGAGAAAGGAGCGTTGTTGGCTCTCAGTAAGTGCTCTGAAAACACATTGCGCCATTTCCAACCGGTGATCCACTGCGAGCACTGGATGTCACACAGACTTCCATCAAGTCCTCCCACCCGGGCCCACCCTGGCAGGGTTGGACTATTGGTGGTCTCATGTTTGTCCATTACTGTATATAAACTGGATTTGTATATCACTCATATGTGTTTTTTTATTGCTTATTTGACACTAGTGTGTCTTTTTCTTTATACTCAATAAATTGATACTTATTTTTCTATACTCCATTTGTTTGTGTCATTTTTAAAGTCTCACCCTCAAGGGGATTCGCTTTGTTTTTTCTACATTCATCAGGGATGTGGTGACTCACAAACATTTACACTTTCAGGATTGTGGGGTTCTTTTCACCCTGGCCCCATGGATCTGATGGTCACTCTGACCGCTGTTACAGTCTTTTGCTGACGACTCCCCATAATATCCCACGGCACACCTGCAAATCTCAGTTTGAAAATCACGGGCTTATGCTGTAAAACACTGTTATGCTCACAATCACTAGATCTGTTGGAGCATCCTAGGCATTTAGGCACCAATCCTGTTCTGTTGCCTGGTAGTTGTCATTG
This sequence comes from Rana kukunoris, assembly GCA_029574335.1. Lineage (NCBI taxonomy): Eukaryota > Metazoa > Chordata > Amphibia > Anura > Ranidae > Rana > Rana kukunoris. The sequence continues at coordinate 344,142,017 of CM056049.1, read as the reverse complement.
TCTTGGGACATCCCATGGTGTATGAATAAGTTGCCTGTGCCCTGTAGGGTAGCATAAGAGAACTTTTGACTTGCCTGTAAATTTCATATCTTGGAGTACAGTAAAGGATACATGCCTCCCTCCCTAACTTTCCTTGTTACTCTGCATGGCTTGCTACAAAACCGAGGATTCGTGGAATGGGCTAGGTCTAAAGGGGAGGTGTCTCAGGTTGGTGTTTAATCAAAAGCGTGCCAGTGTTCAATCTTGTAATTGTGCAGAGTTGTCTTGTTCCTGGACTTAACACCAAGATAGGGAGTTTATGGGAAAGCCAAAATGTCTTACTTTTTTATCATTATGTTTTAATACAAATTGTATAAAATTAAGATTGCAGTCTACAAGCCAACATGTTTAATACTAATACTAGGCTCTGGGAGACATGCAACAGGTAAAACCATGTAATTATATCTGAATTTTGATTCTAAGGGGTATATTTATAAAGCAGCAAATGCAACATTCACCAATCATTCACTGTATCTGAAAATATTCACCAGGAAGATTAACCTGCACATTCACTGCTTTGCAAATAGGCATGTAGCATGCCCATTTTATTTTTTGCTGTATTCGTATCTACTGTGTGTTTCCATTTGGAGTGTTAGAAAAAAAGTTAGCCAAAACTAATTGAGGTCTGAATTCCTGCTTACCACGGCCTCATCCCATAAATGTTGTAGAAAAGAGGTTCCCTGCATATAGTGGGACTTTAAAGGTTCAAAGAGAAGACATATGATTAAAATACAAAACTATTATTTATCAAAAACGTTTTTATATGACAAAGTAACAAATATATCAAAAATATATGGGTACAGTGTGATTTTATAGAAAATCTCCATTGTTATCTGCAAGCAAAGGGTGCATATACATATCCAATGTGTTTCTGAGTCACTTGCTGAAGTGTCCCCAGGCTCACATCACATCACATACAAGAGGTCACATCAATAAAAACAGAGATAAAAAATGCCATCACATTGACAGGGCACCTTACACCCCACTCAATCTGAGAAACAGGTGGGATAGGTAGGGGCCTCAGAAAACACGAGGGCCAGTTCAGCACATACTGAGGCCACCTGATATTACTGTCCCTCTGATATTCCATTTGGCTGTCTCAGACAGGTCAGGGGTGTTCAAATAACAGCCTATGTGCAGGAATATGCATATGCATCCAGTTTGCCCAGTCAAAATCTGTTGGTAAGGCTCCTGCATCCTGCCTCACTGTGGGGGAGAAATGATCAGTGTAGAAAAAAAATCAGGTCTGCTTCACAGAGCATTTAGGTATGTTGTCAGCCCATTTGAATGGCCATGCAAAACGTTCATTTGTGCATGGTATGAAGGTGTCAATACTTTCTATAATGTTTAGGAGATTTGTGTGAAAGGCATTTCCATTCACTGTTATGTAGTGTGATATTATGGAAGGTAAAAAAAGAAGGAGGTTGGGCAAAGGGTCAGTGGGTGGATTTCAGTGGAAGGGGTTAGTGTTCATTGGGTCTGGTAAAGCACTAGAATACTTTTTTATATATTCAGTTAGATGTTTAGATAATGATCATTGCTAAAATTGGGTTATATTATTTTTCGCAGTTCTGTTGATCTTTCTTCTTTAAAGCTGGCTATGGAGAAATTATTAATATTGTTTTTCTCTGGAGAGATTGATATAATATTGAGAGTGCTTCTATAATAGGTATTGATCACTTTTGCCCAGAAGGTTTGGCATCTCGAACATACTGTATGTTTGTTTCTTTGAGGACATTTTCTGTGAAATGCTATAGATTTGCTTTAAGCATCACTAGTTACCAGTTTACTATAAAATGTTACCATGAATGTTTCTAAGCTATACCAATATAGCACAGTACTTTGTGCATTCTATGTGCAGCCCTGAATTGGGGCTTACCCATATACTGATGGGTTAACCATGCTCATGATCTTCATACTCAATTCTGCCTATGACCTGGAGCCCAGATCAGGGGTCAGATCCACTATGGTATAGACATTAATATGCTCTGACTAGTGCTTTTGATTGCTAGAAGACATTATAGTGAACAGTTTTCCAAACATTGCTGCCCTACACATAAATCTCAAACCCTGCAATGTATCAAAACATTCAAGCTTTTTCCACAAATTGCCATAAGTTCAACACTTTGGGAAAAATAACAGTAAACATACCAGTTTTTACCCCAATAAAATTCATGTAACAATTTCCAACTTTACTGCCTAAGGAATAAAAATATTCAGATTTACTTTGAAATTTACTTTAAAGCTAGATTTCATTGAATCATAAGTGGTAGTCAATGAAGCTGGATCTTTAACCGATTTCTGATCGGCAACACGCACATATACTGCAGCATAATGGCACTGTTGCGCGAAACCCCAAACGGGTACAGGATTCCCTTTAAGAACTGCCAGAGGGCGTGCCCGATGCACGAGAGCTAGCACGTGTAAACACACACATCCCTGTTCTGTCAGGGGAGAGGAGACATGTTGTTTGTTCCTACTAAGTAGGAACAATGATATACAGTGCCTTGCGAAAGTATTCAACCCCCTTGAACTTTGCAACCTTTTGCCACATTTCAGGCTTTAAACATAAAGATATAAAACTGTAATTTTTTGTGAAGAATCAACAACAAGTGGGACACAATCATGAAGTGACACGAAATTTATTGGATATTTCAAACTTTGTTAACAAATAAAAAACGGAAAAATTGGGCGTGCAAAATTATTCAGCCCCTTTACTTTCAGTGCAGCAAACTGTCTCCAGAAGTTCAGTGAGGTTCTCTGAATGATCCAATGTTGACCTAAATGACTAATGATGATAAATAGAATCCACCTGTGTGTAATCAAGTCTCCGTATAAATGCACCTGCACTGTGATAGTCTCAGAGGTCCGTTTAAAGCGCAGCGAGCATCATGAAGAACAAGGAACACACCAGGCAGGTCCGAGATACTGTTGTGGAGAAGTTTAAAGCCGGATTTGGAAACAAAAAGATTTCCCAAGCTTTAAACATCCCAAGGAGCACTGTGCAAGCGATAATATTGAAATGGGAGGAGTATCAGACCACTGCAAATCTACGAAGACCTGGCCGTCCCTCTAAACTTTCAGCTCATACAAGGAGAAGACTGATCAGAAATGCAGCCAAGAGGCCCATGGTCACTCTGGATGAACTGCAGAGGTCTACAGCTGAGGTGGGAGACTCTGTCCATAGGACAACAATCAGTTGTATACTGCACAAATCTGGTCTTTATGGAAGAGATATCCATAAAAAGTGTCGTGTAAAGTTTGCCACAAGCCTCCTGGGAGACACACCAAACATGGGGAAGAAGGTGCTCTGGTCAGATGAAATCAAAATCTAACTTTTTGGCAACAATGCAAAACATTATGTTTGGCGTAAAAGCAACACAGCTCATCACTCTGAACACACCATCCCCACTGTGAAACATGGTGGTGGCAGCATCATGGTTTGGGCCTGCTTTTCTTCAGCAGGGGAATGAAAGATGGTTAGAATTGATGGGAAGATGGATGGAGCCAAATTCTGGAAGAAAACCTGATGGAGTCTGCAAAAGAGACTGGGACGGAGATTTGTCTTCCAACAAGACAATGATCCAAAACATAAAGCAAAATCTACAATGGAATGGTTCGCAAATAAACATATCCAGGTGTTGGAATGGCCAAGTCAAAGTCCAGACCTGAATCCAACCGAGAATCTGTGGAAACAACTGAAAACTGCTGTTCACAAACGCTCTCCATCCAACCTCACTGAGCTCCAGCTGTTTTGCAAGGAGGAATGGGCAAAAATGTCAGTCTCTCAATGTGCAAAACTGATAGAGACATACCCCAAGTGACTTACAGCTGTAATCGCAGCAAAAGGTGGCTCTACAAAGTATTAACTTAAGGGGGGCTGAATAATTTTGCACGCCCAATTTTTCAGTTTTTTATTTGTTAAAAATGTTTAAAATATCCAATACATTTCGTTCCACTTCATGATTGTGTCCCACTTGTTGTTGATTCTCCACAAAAATTACAGTTTTATATCTTTATGTTTGAAGCCTGAAATGTGACAAAAGGTCGCAAAGTTCAAGGGGGCCGAATACTTTCGCAAGGCACTGTATCTCCCTCCCTAGTCAAACCTATCCCCATACAGTTAGAACACACCTAGGGAACACACATTTAACCTGCCAGTGACATTTATACAGTAATTAGTGCATATTTATAGCATTAATCGCTGTATAAATGTCAATGGTCCAAAAAATGTGTCAGAAGTGTCCGATCTTTCCGTCACAATGTCGCAGTACCACTAAAACTCTCAGATCATCGCCATTACTAGTAAAAAAATGCCATAAAATGCCATAAATGTTTACCATAGCTTGTAGATGCTATAACTTTTGCGCAAACCAATCAATATACGCTTATATATGCATATATGTAGAAGAATACACTTCGTTTGGGCACAGCATTGCATGACCATGCAATTGTCAGTTAGACAGATGCAGTGCCAAATTGTAAAAAGTGTTCTGAAGGGGGTAAAAGCTTCCATGGATGAAGTGGTTAAGCTGAATTATTTTACAGCTTTCAAATTACTGAAAAAGGCATACACTTTCATCAAGTATGCACTGTTAACATTTGCGTTTTTTCATGTGAGTGCAGACAATCCTTTCAGTTGACCTTGACATATTTAAACTAGTCATGTGGAAATCAGTGTGTGAGTCATTAACCAGAGAAAAATTCGACAGATATTCCCCAAAGAAACACACTGTGTTCAACAAACAATTCAAAAGGCTTATGAAGCTTTGTTTCCTGATGTGTAGTTCCATTTTAAAACTTGTTTGGAGAAAATAATGGCATAATGTTATATACTGTATCACTTAACAGATACTGTACCACTGGAGGGTTTTAAATTTTGAAGGACTTCATATGTACATTTAGATATCATCTTTTTAACATTTGCCAAAATTCCTGTAACAGAAGAGTGCGCGATCTGAGAAATAATTGTCAAGTGCTTGAGAGTCATATGTCAAGAGGAAAAGGTAGACCACTTTCCTCATCTGTATTACCTGCCCTAGTTTGGCTCATGCCATAAATGCCATAAATGCCAATTCTTTGGGCATTTTAATGCAAAGCCATTAGTAATGCAAGAAAGTTTAAATAAATAAGCAAAGCTGATATATTTCAGCATGTTGAAGGACGTAATGCTTTCTTATTTGTGTGCAACTGCTTTTGACAATGTTTCTTAATGTTCAAGGTTGCTAACTATGGCTGTAAAGTTACCAGTGCATATTAAGCAGTAGACCAGGTTGGCAGTGGGAGATAGGCATGTGCATTTTGTTTCGTTCCGAATCGAAATTCGGACGAATTTTCCATTATTCGGACATTCGGATGCATACGAATTCCCGAATTGCAATATTAGCGAATTTACCGAATCAGAACGAAAACCCGCGGACTAAATTCGATCGGAATTCGAAAAAAAAAATTATTTTCGAATTTAATTCGAAAAAAATTCTATTCGAAAATTTGTTTTCTAATCTGGTTGAAATATTTTCGATTTAGACCGGATTTTTTCGAAATTCGGTTGAAAACGAACGAATTCCAAAAACGAATTCAACACATGTAACGAACCTAACTTAACTAAATGTATTAAATGACCAAACGAAACGAAACAAAACAAATTTTTCACTTTTGCACATGCCTAGTGGGAGACAGGCAATACCAAGCTGGAAGGGCCATATGTACATAAAGTGAAGGGGGGGACATCACACACACACACCTTCAGAACTTGGGCCATTTCCAGAACACCAGAAGGTTCTATGGCTAAACACACAGCCGGTTCTCCCAATCTACATACTGCAGCACATATTGGGCTTCATTTGGAAACTTGAGACTCAACTTCATACTTTTTCAAACATAAACCACCTTCTACCCCAGGTCTTACGGCTCAATCTAGGAGGTCTCACACATTCTCCTCCAAGAGTCCAGTTATCTCTGTCTCCATCCCTGGGGCCTAGCATCTTTCACTTTTATGATGTGGCTGCACTTACAGTATGTAGCCTCATCACTCTGCATCATTCATCCCTTCCCTAAACCATTGCTCACTTCACTTTCCACTCCACAAACTATATTTTTAATGCCACTGGAGACAATATTAGCTAATTTATTTGCATGTTTACGAACTTTTACTGTAACATTTTTATATGTGAAATCATATAGCATTTTGAAAAGCAGATCAGGCACTTATTTCAAATGAAAAAGAGAAAGAAAAAAGAGGGCAAACAAGCCCTGTGCATTGTCCTTGATATATTTATTAAAAGAGAAAGTATTAAAAACTACACACAAGCATGGAAAGAAAACCACAATGTAACAGTCTTTGGCTTATGACAATATGTCTACTGATAGCAGTCTCCAGATCCTAGAGAGAGGATGTGCTTGTGAGTAGTTTTTAATTCTTTCCCCTTTAATAATTATATCAAAGGATAATGCACAAGGCTGGTGCGCCCTCTTTCTTCTATTCTATTTTTGGACTGCTAGGATAGCCCTATCGTGGAGGGCAGGAAGGCCTGAGATTTTATCTACTCTGAACTTTAGATGGCCTGGTCAACACATTCGTGTGCAAGAGTATTTTGATGCTACTTACTTCAATTGTAATATTATTACTTGCAGCTGGTTAATGCACCTATTTGCTTCCTAACAAACTTTCTCAAAGAAAGTCCATTTGAAGTTCTCAGGGTTATTGGAAGTCCCAGAGGAACACAGTTCTTGAAGTTCCCCAAGTGTGGGAAACTCCATGCATCTCTTACTTGGCAAGCCTCCACAAAAAAAAAAAGAATCTTGTCAGGTGTTGGTACCCAATGATTTCCCACAGATGCCTTTTCTGCTGTTTGATGGATTTTTTTTTTACAAATCAGAAAACAATAGTGAAAAATGCTGATTAAGTCTTAGGCCTCGTACACACGAGTCAATCTATTTGTTCAAATCGGTCGGACCGATAGATTTGAACAAATCTGTCTGATAGGATTTTGGTTTGCTCGCGTGTACACACGAGCAAACCAAAATCCCCGCCAGCAGACGGCGCGCTGACGTGTCGGTGACGTGGCGGTGACGTTGACGCCGCCACGTCACCGCACCAGGAAGTAAAACACTTCCGCGCATGCGCCGAATCCATTCGGCGGCGGTGCGGGACGACATGTCTGCTGGTAAGTGTACTAACCAGCAGACATGTCGGGCGGACGGATTCCCACCCGATAGATTTCAAAGCATGCTTTGAAATCTGTCGGGTGGCCAAATCCGTCGGCTCGGCCGTACACACGATCGAATCTGTCTGCTGGGACGGTCTAGCAGACCGTTTCCAGCAGACAGATTTGATCGTGTGTACGAGGCCTTAGGCTGCGTACACACGATCAAATCTATCTGCTGGAAACGGTCTGACAGACCGTCCCAGCAGACAAATTCGATCGTGTGTACGGGCAAGCCGACGGATTTTCCCAGCAGACAGATTTTAAAGCATGCTTTAAAATCTGTCTGCTGGGAACCAGTCGGACCGATTTGTCTGCTGGTTAGTACGCTAACCAGCAGACATATCTGCCCGCACATGCGTCGAATGGATTCGACGCATGCGCGGAAGTGATTTACTTCCTGGTGCGGTGACGTGGCGGCGTCAACATCATCGCAACGTCACCGCGCTGTCTGCTGGCGGGGATTTTGGTTTGATTGTGTGTACAGTCGGTCCGACCGATTTGAACAGATTCATTTGCTCGTGTGTACAAGGCCTTAAAGGGGTTGTAAAGGTGTGTTTTTTATTTTCTAAATAGGTTCCTTTAAGCTAGTGCATTGATGGTTCACTTACCTTTTCCTTCGATTCCCCTTCTAAATGTTTTTTTTCTTTGACTGAATTTCTCACTTCCGGTTTCTCCTTGCCACCATCATCCGAGCAGTGGTGAGTCAGCCAGAACAGTTTACTGAGGAGGAACAGGAAGTGAGAAATTCAGACAAAGGAAAAAAACATTTAGAATGGAAATCGAAGGACAAGGTAAGTGAACCAACACTTAGAAAATAAAAAAACAAACCTCTACAACCAGACCCTTTTTAGTCAAATCATGCATTCATGATCCAACTGCTGAAAAATCTTCTGGAAAGACACCCTATTAGTTATCCAATTATTATAAGAAGAGCAACCAAGTTGATAAAGCAAAAAGCATCATGGGTGCATGGAAATATGTAGAGTGATGCAAACGTTTCTGAGCAAAGCTCTTGCAATCCTTCCTTGATCCCTTGATATCCTGCCTTGTTTTGACTGGTCTTCCTTCAGTTCAGCAGGATATCCTTGCCCTGTGTACCCTAGTCTATCTGGCAATGCCAAAAACCAACCATAAATCTGGCTGAGATAAAGATGGAGAACACAGCACAGCAAACCACACCTCCTGAGCTCTCAGGCCACGTACACACGACCAAATAAATCCGATCAAATCGGTCTGACAGACAGTTTTAATCGGATTTGTCTGCTGGGGTATATTGGTTTGATCGTGTACACATGATCAAACCAAAATCCCCGCCGGCAGACAGCGTGGTGACGTGGCGGTGACGTTGATGCCGCCACGTCACCATCACCAGGAAGTAAAACACTTCCGCGCATGCGTCAAATCCATTCGACGCATGCGCGGGCAGATATGTCTGCTGGTTAGCGTACTAACCAGCAGACATGTCGGATGGACAGCTTCCCAGCAGACAGATTTTGAAGCATTCTTTTTAAATCTGTCTGCTGGAAAAACCCGTCTGTCCCCCTGTACACACGATCGAATCTATCTGCTGAAACGGTCCTTCGGACCGTTTCCAGCAGATAGATTCGATCGTGTGTACGCGGCCTCACAGTAAGATAACACTGCCATTACCCCGTTGACAATAGAACAGAGCAAAACTTCCTAACTGGTGCAGGTCGATTGCCCAACAGAGGAATATAACCTAATAAGAAATTATCTGGATAAAATCTGAAGCCACTTGAAGTAGCCGGAATTTTGAATCTGTATCACATAGGATCTCATTGCCCAGCATTTAAGCACCCTAACTGATCCAAAACGTCTGGTAAAGACTCTAGTGGCTAAGTCAGACAATGCTTAAAATAGGTTAAGCCACAATATTGTGCGCATCCTCAGTCTCCAGAAGGGGACCAAAGGGGAGCATCCCACGTAATCACTATTTAAAGAATAGTGTACTATAACACTACTCATGTACTGAGTACTATGTAGTGGAAAGAGTACACAGGGTCCCGGCCTGGTGTTCTGTCCCAGAAAACTCTCTGTGTCACCTTTTGGTGGGATTTTTCAACTATTGGGACCAAGACAAGATCCTTTCTGAAGCAAAGAAACATTTGAGTGCCTCCTATGACAATTACTCTATACTTTTGTTTCCATACTTCTCAGCAAGACTTAAGAGGAAGAGGAAAACCTTTACAAATGCCAGACAGTGCCTCCGGGAATAGCCTGATATATCTTAGTTGTGTACAATATGCTGGTACTGAAAGATTCTTTGATACACCTGCAGAAGCTGATTTTTGACTCTCCTTGCTTGAGTAAGATCTGCACATGCAGACAGGGTAGTTTGCTCCTTATTTGACTACTATCTTGATTGTAATCCTGGGCTACTATGTTCCCTCTTTTTCTACTCTGTGCACGTGGAGCACTTTATAATTTTTTTGCTCTGTTTATGGTCATCAGTTTACTTCAGTTTGGAACGCTTAGGCTGCCGATACACCTTGGAGCTTTCTGTCTCTACTAGTACCGGACACTATCCTGTCACTCCTCCTATTCTTTGGGAGTTTTTGCCCCTGTGGTCTAAGGCGGCGTACACACGACCGAGGTTCTCGCTGGAAACCAGCGAGAACCTTCGCTGGAAGCTGCATTCCAGCGAGAACCTCGGCCGTGTGTATGCTCCTGGCTTGCCCCGCCCGTTCGAGAATCCCGTCGAGCGAATAGAGAGCAGGCTCTCTATTTGCTCGACGGCCCGCCTGGATGAATGGCTGGTTGCCATTCCCGACGGGCGGGTCGCCGATTTCGACGGCCGTGTGTACGCGGCTTCAAAGTATTTTGTTGCTATCCTTTTGCACTACTGCCCAGGAACCTGTCCATACAGACACCAAGGTGCCTTCCTACTCCCCAAGTCCATCTTTCTTCTGTGGAAGGACTTGTAGACTGGCTAGAGCTGTCCCATCTCAGGTAGACCTTTCAGTTGAAGTGAAGGACTGCCAGTTGTAGTTTTGGGTAAAAAAATGGCGTAGCTAGTTAGGCTGCATTCACACCTAGGCGACACGATACGCCGCGTACGCGGCTTATCTTGCCGCCTGTAGATTAAACTTTTTTTTTTTTTCTTTCTTTAACATTGCGGTCTATGAGCGAACGCCAATGTCGCCTGAAAAAAAGGTCCGGGACTTTTTTTCAGGCGACAGGCGTGGAGATGTGAACAGTCTCCATAGACCGCAAAGTTATTTCACATCTCGAGCGACAAGCGCGACGGGCGTCCGGCGTTTTGTCGCTCAGATGTGAATGGAGCCTTAGTATGTTCATCAGTCAGTAAGGAGTTCTCTATGTTAGTTTTATATCGCTGATCTCAGTTTTCACTTATCCTTATCTTGCAAATGTGTTTACATGCATCTCCTCATTTAGTTTTTTTTATCGAAAATGGCAACTCCTCTCGTTCACACTACCAAATCTTGCAACCTTTACATTTCCTGATTCTCTATCTCCCGCTTGATTATGGAGCTTAAAGCGTTTGTTACCCCAACACTTCATATTCCTGATATGTGACTGCTGTACCATGTACTTGTATGAAAAAGTATCCTGTTCTTTTTGTGTGAAATCCCTGGTGTTCCTGATAGTCCCCTTGCTTTCCTATTAAAAACTGACCACACTAAGCAGGAGAGCACACCATTGTCAGTTCTGTAGCTAAACTGTTTTTTTTCTTTCATTTTTATTTTAACCACTAGAGAGCCGCGCTATAGACAAAAGACATCCATAGCGCAGCTCTCAAGTGCCAGGTGGACGTCTTTTTATGTGCATTACCCGTGCGCGCCACTGGGGGGCGCGCAGCGGGTAAACACTGTGCCGCTGCATCGCTGAGGATCCGATGCGTGTACCTGGCGGCCTGCGATGCCCGCCGGGTGCACGCGATCGGCGGTGACACAGCAGGGACGTGGAGCTCTGTGTGTAAAAACAGAGCTCCATGTCCTGTCAGAGGAGAGGAGACCGATCTGTACATAGGGACATAGGGACACGGCATCGGTCACCTCCCCCAGTCACCCCCCTCCCCCCACACAGTTAGAACACTCACAAGGAATACATTTAACCCCTTCCTCACCCCCTAGTGTTAACCCCTTCCCTGCCAGTCAAATTTATACAGTAATTAGTGCATTTTTATAGCACTGATCGCTGTATAAATGTCAATGGTCCCAAATTTGTGTCAAAAGTGTCCAATATGTCCGCCGCAATATCGCAGGCCTGACAAAAAAAATATTGCAGATCGCTGCCATTACTAGTAAAAAATATATTTTTTTTAAATAAATCAATAAATCTATCCCCTATTTTGTAGGCGCTATAACTTTTCAATATACGCTTATTGCAATTTTTTTAACAAAAATATGTAGAAGAATACGTTTCGGCCTAAACTGAGGAAAAAAATATGTTTTATTTTTTTTAAATTGGGATATTATTATAACAAAAAGTAAAAAATATTGTCTTTTTAAAAAAAAAAAATTCTGTCTTTTTTTGTTTATAGCGCAAAAAAAAAAAAAAAAAGAAAGCTTTATTTGTGGGGAAACAATTATAAAAATATAATTTGGGTACAGTGTTGTATGATCGCGCAATTGTCATTCAAAATGCGTCAGTGCTGAAAGCTGAAAATTGGTCTGGGCACGAAGGGGGTTTAAGTGCCCAGTAATGAAGTGGTTAAACTGAATTGGTTGTTTTACAATGTGATCATTTACAATCACTTTAAATTACTATCATGAAATATGCAGGTCTTCAAAAACAAGTTTAAGAAATCCCTCATGTTCATAATTCTCAACATTCATAAATCCCATATTCTTTTTCTATAGGAGACCCACCAGTAAGATCCTAGTCCTTCTTAGATCCAACAGGCCTTCCATGCTACTGATTCTAGTTATGCAAGGGGAGTTGCCATTCTCCTAAACAAACCAATATTTTCTCTATAAGGTGTTATATGTTCTCATATTTTTACTGGATATTTGTGCCACCTAGTATGTTGTTGTGAATGTCTATGTCCCCCCACCCTTTACTCAATCTATTTTATATACTTTCTATGGAAAAACATGGCCCCTTTTAAATTTCCAGAATGATTATAGCTGGAGATTTCAACAACATCCTGGACACAGCCATGGACATCTCCAACCCATAGTATGTTTTCCATCCAGAGCTACTGCACTGGGCTTGAGCTCTTTATTTGACTGAAATGTGGCATTTCAGGCACCTTGCTGCGAGAGTTTTTTGCTCATGTCTCCAACTTGCACAGATCTGGCTCCTGGATCGACTTGATAGGGACCTAGTCTTAGCCTCTATTGGTGCTGCTTTATACTTGCCTGTTGGTCTATCTGATCATTTTCCACTTGAAATAGCTGTGGATGCTGGGGTTTGGAGGAATCCAGGTTGCTATCAACTAGCCTCTAAGTGGATTTACAATTAAAAGGTCCAGGAACTCACGTCCAATAAGGTCACACTGCATTGGGAAACATAATGAGCAGTCCACTTCCCCCTTGGTCATTTAAAGCCTGTGTTCGGGGAAACTGCTATCAAAACTGCAAGAAAATAATATGCTTCCCAACTGCTCTTGCACAGCCTCGAAAAAATCTTTCCTTGCATTTCTTGAGTCCAAGAAAAAAAAATGTCAGTCTCCTATTTAATTTGTTCGTAAACGACCTGGAGGATGGGGTAAACAGTTCAATCTCTGTATTTGCAGACAATACTAAGCTAAACAGGGCAATAACTTCTCCGCAAGATGTGGAAACCTTGCAAGAACATCTGAACAAATTAATGCTGTGGGCAACTACATGGCAAATGAGGTTTACTTTCAAAATATTTTATATAAAGACGGAACAAGATCACAACTTGCATTAGCACAACAGGTACAGGAGTTTCAAACAAAATTTCAAAGAAGACTATGTACAATTCTTATCGGCCAAAATAACAAAGCAGAGAGCTCCATATGGGGCCGAGAGCAACACTATACAAGATGTACATAAAAAAACATTATCAAGAAAAGGAACCCTTGTCCAAAGCAAACCGCCATCCCCACCCCTAAAGGGATCTAACTGTGTGGATGAACAGAGAGCATTGGAATAGTGTCGATCAAAAACAAAGAGACTGCTCTGTAAATACAAAATCTCAAACAAAGAACAGACACTAATCATCCTGACTTGAACCTCAAAAGATGACAGGAGAAAGGAATAGTCAGAAAAGAGAAATGACCGGGAAAAGAGAGAGGAAAAGAAAAGCAGGGAAGAAGTGCCTCCACCGGACCTACCACCAAGAGATTAAGCATTAAATATTCCTCCAGGGAAATCCAACATCCATATAAGTGCGCCAGGGCTCCCAGGTCTCCTCAAAACTTTGTGATGTATCTAAAAGAACACTTGCCAGCTTTTCCTGAGACATATTCCAGGAAATTTTCTGTTTCATGGCCCGGAGAGAAACCATAGGAAGCTTCCATGCTTTTGCAATGGTAAGCTTGACCCCCAAAAATATAAAGAATATAAGCTTCTGAGTGCATTTGGGAATCTTGGGAATTCGAAAATTCAAGAGGGCAATCGAAGGAGACCTCAGAACCCTGATCCCCATAACCTTAAAGATCATATGAAAAACTTTGTGCCAATAATCCCTAATCCTTGGGCAGGACCACCAAACATGAAACATTGTTCCCTCCAGCTGGCACCCCCTAAAACATAAGGAGGACGTTGAAGGGAAGATTCTGGAGAGTCTGGACGGCGTCAAATACCATCTAGTGATAACTTTAATGCAGGCTTCCATTAGAGAAGTGTTAAGGATACCTTTATAAGAGCGGAAAAAAGCTATGTGCCAAGCATCAACATCCCAACTATCCTGTATCTCAGTGAATGAATGAATGAATGAAAACTTATATAGCGCGGCACATGCGAACTGAATCACCTCTGGGCGCTTGTTGTTCCTGTCTCCTTTGCTATCAAAAGAGAAAAGTCTTGACCTTTTTCCTAAATGCTAGGTGGTTCTCCTCCAACCGAATGCTGGTTGGTAAAGCGTTCCATAGTCTGGGACCCTGGATCGCAAATCTTCTTTCTCCTTTGGACTTGAAGTTGGCTTTCGGAACCTGGAGCAGGTTCTGATTCGTGGATCGCAAAACGCGATTTGGATTATGCGCTTTTATTAATTCGCATAAGTAAAGGGGGGCATTCCCATGGACACATCTATGCGTAAGACAGAGAGCTTTAAAAGCAATTCTGTCTTTAACTGGCAGCCAATGAAGGGCTCTCAGTGAAGGTGAGATGGATTCCCAGGGTTTTTTCCCAGTCACAAGTCTGGCGGCCGTATTCTGAACGACTTGCAGACGAGCGATTTGGTACTTGGGGAGGCCGAGGTAAAGGGCATTTGCATAATGCAGCCTGGAGTTTACAATAGCTCCCACCACGACCGCTAGATCTTCTTTAGGGATGAACGGAGTGAGTCTGCGTAGTAGGCGCAGTAGATGGTGAGATCCGCTGACCACTGACCCTATTTGTGTGTCCATTGTCATAAAGGAGTCAAAAATGACCCCTAGGCTTTTGACTTTGGCGCTAGGGGTGATGAGCTTGCCCAAAATAGGCGGGGGAGTCCACGCTGTTGAAAGTTGATTCCTACGCTTGGCGTGAAACAGAAGAAGTTCTGTTTTCGCTCCATTGAGTTTAAGATAACTCTTTGTCATCCAGTCCTCTATCAAAGAGAGACATGTCTCTAGATTGAGGTGGTGATCCTGTCTGTTGCAGATGCGTAAATACAGTTGCGTGTCATCTGCATAAGAGTGATAAAGCAGTTTTTGGCTGCTAATAATCTCAAAAAGAGGACGAAGGTAGATGTTAAATAGCACTGGTGACAGAGGCGATCATTGAGGGACTCCGCATGTTACTGTGCGTTTTTCAGACGTAAAAGGTCCTAACTTCACTGTTTGCGATCGGTTTTCCAAAAAAGAGGAGAACCAAGATAAATCGCCTTCTGCGACCCTGGCTACTTCAGTAAGCCGAGTCAGTAACAGATTGTGGTCTACAGTGTCGAAAGCTGCACTTAGGTCCAACAGAACCAGGAGACAAGATTCTCCTTCGTCTGCGGCCTTGAGAACATCGTCCCATACTTTCAGCAATGCTGTTTCCGTCCCATGTCCGGGACGGAAGCCTGATTGCAATGGGTCAAGTAGCTTGTAGGTATCTAGATGCTGTTGCAGCTGTTGTACCACTACTTTTTCCATTATCTTAGAGAATACGTTGAGGCTTGTTATGGGACGGCGGTGGAGTGGGTCCTTGGGGTCCAGGGAGGGTTTCTTCATGATGGGTTGGATTATACCCTCTTTCAACTGTGAGGGCACTATGCCCTCCAAGAAAGACTGGTTGATAAGCTGCGTGATGGGAGGAGCCAGGATGTCGGCGCATTCCTTCAGCAGTTTTGTGGGGATAATGTCATTTGGCGCTGTGCCATTGCGCAGAGTACAAATGACATTCTTAGTGGACTCGATGGAGATGGGTTCTAGGGTGAACTTACCTGATATCGGAGAATTACTATGGGTGCTGTGTGAGAGGCTACAGGGGGGGCTGAGGGGAGAATAGTTTTGCTGAATGCTTTCACGGATTGCCTCGATTTTGTTAACGAAGTAATCCGATAGTTCATTGCAAAATTCTTGTGTGTCTGAACTGGGGGCTTCGATGCATCCTGGTTTCATGGTCTGGGTGACCATCTTGAAGAGTTCGCGTGGGCGGTTAAGGGCACCGTTGATAGCCTCCGAAAAATAATTTTTCTTGGCTTGGAAAATTCCTTTGTGGTATTTTCTTGTGGTCGCCTTGTAGATGGATAGGTTTAGCTCTGAAGAACATCTTTTCCAGGCAGATTCTGCCCTTCTGTGTTCTTGCTTCAGTAACGACAGCTGGTTGTTAAACCAGCTGCGGTTGTTTTTCCGAATGCGGGTTATTCGTTTCGGCGCTACCAAGTCGGCTGACTGTAGCATGGCCGAGTTTATGGCTTCCAATGTTTCAACGGCCGTTTGCTGCGGCTGAGTTGTTTCTATTTTTTTCCTTAAAGTCGTTTTGAAGAGTTCCGAGTGGAGCTTCTTCTGACATCTAGTCCAGTGTGTTGTCACTGGATTTGATGTTTTTGTTGCGGGGGGGATGGTGGAAATACTGAATATAATTGCATGGTGGTCTGTCCATGGCAATTTTTCATTTTCCCAAATTTTTATTTCCAGAGCTTGTCTGAAAATAAGATCAAGTGTGTGACCTGAAGCATGTGTGGGCCCACATACTAGTTGCTGTAATCCTAATCCTTCCAGGTGGTCAATACAGGCGTCGGCAATGGGGTCTTGTGAGGAGTTGGCCCAGAGATTGAAATCCCCTAACAGCAAAAGTTGTTTACTGTTGAGGGTATAAGTGGAGAAGAAATCCGTCCATGATGATAGCAGCTGCGATTTAGGGCCGGGCGGCCTATAGCAGAGCAGAATGTGGACGGTCTCCTTTGAACTTGCTTGCAGTTGCAGAGTAAGGGTTTCCATGAATGGAAGAGGGTTTTGGCGGACTGGTTTGTTGATCGTAAGATGAGTCTTGTGGATCACCGCCAGGCCGCCTCCTCTTTGCCCTATTCTGTTTTCCGTTATGATACGGTAATTTTCTGGCACCAGTTCTCCTAGAATGGTGTTACAGTCGGCTGTGAGCCAGCTCTCTGTAATAAAAAGACAGTCTAGATCCTTTTGTTGAATGAAGTCGCGGATTTCTAGTCGGTGTTTTACTGCCGATCTAGTATTGATCAGAGCACATGATATGTGCTTGAGCTGGGGTAAATGACTGAAATGTCTAACCGTCGATCTATGATTGATTCTCCATAGTCGCTCAGTTCTTAGGGCCTTTTTGGTGATGGCTGGCAGTATTGCGGCGCATTGCCTCAAACTCCAAATGGTTTCGGCAGAATATTGCCTACATGCCATGATCGCCAATACACCAGGGGGGGGGGGGATTTTAGGGCAGTTGGGAGAGGAATTGGCTAAACTCCTCTCTCCTGGCTTGGTCCAGAGGAAGGCAAAAAACCCTGGCGGTGCTCGGCCAATGTGCTCCGGCAGGGAAAAAATTCCTTCCTGACCCCTGTAAGAGGCGATCGGGTAACCCCTGGATCAAGCTTCTGTATGCTGGAGAGACAGGGGGGGGGGGCTGGGGCTAGGAGGGTGACCCTGTTACTGGTCTGGTGGGATGGCTGACTATACCAGCGGTGGGATGAGGGCTGACAGGGTGCTTCTTTAGATACACTAGGGGCTGAGAGGGTGTACAATAGGGCCGGGTAACAGTCCTTCTGGGGTAAGGGGGGGTTTCTTGGAGGCTGGGTGAGGACCACAGAGGCATGGGGAGCGGCGCGCCGTTAGGCCGCAAGTGAAGCCGCGGTCTTTCCTAGACCGCGGCCCCGTGATTCAAGGCGGCCTGGCGCGGTGCTCTCAAAAAGAGCCCCGAATCTGCGAAAATTTCCATGTGGAGGATAGAGAGGGGGGCCCTTGAGGATGATGGAGGTGTGGGAGAGTCTCCCATGCAGTCATATAACCCAGTTTCGTATCAGAGTGAGCAAGTGACGAGTAAATTATTGAGATCCCACCTCTCTGCTCCATGGCCTGATCACACCACTGCTCATATAGGGAAAAACGGGGCGGACAGGGTTTAGTTCTCCAAATTGAATGCAAAAAATTCGAAATTTGGTAAAATCGGAAATGCTCAGAGGCAGGAAGATCAAATTTTCGAACACATGTAGCTAAAGAAATTGGGCCTGTAGAGGTGAAAAAATGTCCTATGCGGAACAATCCCTTATTTAACCACCACTTAAAAGCCTTGATTTTCATGCCCGGAGGAAAGTCCGGGTTGTGGAACAAATGAGCAAGAGGTTTGCAGGAGGAAACTAAGGAGGATGGCTGTTTGAGCTTATCCCAGAAGGCCAGAGTATGAGAAAGGGACGGGGATAAAATTGGAGGGCGAGATTTAGGTGCACACCAGGGAAGGTAGTCGAGCGTAAACGAGGGAACAGATTGTCTCTCCATGTCCACCCAGTCAGGTCTGCCCCGCTGAAGGTATATTGCGGATAGTTGCGCGAGGCGTGCAGCCTGGAAGTACCAATAAAGATTTGGTAGACCCAGGCCTCCTTCTTTCCGTAACCGAAACAAGACATGTTTAGAAAATCTGTAACCCTTGCCACCCCAGACAAACTTGAGAATTTGGCTTTGGAGGGAACTAAGCTGAGCCTTCATGACTAAAATTGGGAGAGACCGGAAAACATACAATAACCTGGGAAGAAGGGTCATCTTAATAGAATTTATCCTCCCCAGCCAGGAGAGCTCAGAGTTAGACCAGTTTTGTAAATCTACCTGCAGTTTCCGGAATAGCGGAGGGTAGTTAGCCGAGTTAAGTTGTTCAAAAGCAGGGGTAAAATGTATTCCCAAATACCTAATATGTGTATCAAACCATTGGAAACTGAACGCTTCCCTCAGCTGACTCACCAAGGACGGTTGTAGCGAAACATTGAGGGCCTGTGATTTAGCGAAGTTGACCTGAAGTCCAGACAGCTTGTAAAAGTCTTTCAATAATTTGCATACAACAGGGAGGGTCGTTGTTGGGGAGGTAATAAATAAGATCAGATCATCAGCAAAGAGACCACATTTGTGAATATTGGGGCCACACCTAACTCCAGCAATATCCGGATTGGAGCGGATAGCTATTGCTAAGGATTCTATCACTATAGCAAAAATTAACGGTGACAATGGACACCCTTGACGAGTACCGCTAGCTATCTTAATGGGATTTGAATAAAGGCCCTGCAAACGAATCCTGGCTACCGGAAAAGAGTAGAGGGACCTAATGAGGCCCATAAATCTCGGACCAAAACCCCACCGATCCAAAAGGGAAAACATGTATGTCCACGAAACTGAATCGAAAGCTTTTTGTAAGTCGAGGGACAATAACATACCCGCCTATTCAGGACCGCCATCCCAACCAGATTGTAAAAATGAGACGATGTCAATGGCTCTCCGAATCTGATCAGGACCTTGTCTATTCGGATTAAAGCCCACTTGATCTCTATGAATGTAAACACCTATGAAGGAAGCCAAACGATTAGCCATCACTTTGGTCATGATTTTCAGATCATTATTGATCAGGGAAATTGGTCTATAATTACTCACATCAGATAAATCCTTATCCGGTTTGGGGATGACGGTAATAAACGCAGAGTTCAAGTGTTCCTCTAAGGGGGAGCCTCTAGTAGAATGGTTAAAGAATCTGGCTAAATAGGGGGCCACCGTGATCCCAAAAGTCTTGTAATAGACTGCCGAGAACCCGTCCGGGCCTGGGGCGGAGTTAGACTTCATATGTTTAATCACTTCTAATATTTCTTCCGAGGAGAAAGGAGCTTCAAGCCTATCTCTATGATCTGTAGACAAGCTAGGGATTTGTATATTATCTAGAAAAGAACTCTGTGCTGGGGAGCTCGATCCGTCGTGGGAGCTGTACAACTCCTCATAGAATCTATGGAATTCTTCCATAATGCTACTAGCGTTAGAAGATAGATGACCCCCTCTTGTCCGAATTTTAGGAAAAATCTGAGATTTATATCTGGGAGTAAGTTTAGAGGCCAAGAGCGGACCCACCTTGTCCCTCTGATGATAGAACCTTGCCCCAGTCCAGCGAATGTTCCTCTCCGCAGAGGCAGTTAACGCAAGGTTTAAATCTAGTCGAGCTTTATCCAATAAAGCAAGAGGTACCTGGGTGGGATCTGACTTATGCGCTCTCTGAAGGGAGAGAAAGGAATCCTCGAGTTTCTCCACCTCTGTTCGTCTGGATTTTTTGACCCGGGAAGAAATTTGGATAAGTTTACCTCTAATCGTAGCCTTGTGCCATAGAGAATCAGCCGAGATGTCCTCGGTATCATTAAGGACAAAATATTCAGAAATGGCCTCCTCAATCTCAGTTTTAACGGAGGAGTCAGAAAGAATAGATTCATTCAGTTTCCAGTGAAAAGGTGTGTTAGAGTTCATAGACCGGTTATCAATAGACATTACCACTACAGAGTGATCCGACTAGACCGTATCAATAATGTGGGCTTTGAGTACCCTGGGAATTAATGCGCTAGGGACCACCAGGATATGGTCAATCCTAGCATAAGATAAGTGAGCGTGAGAAAAATGCGAATAATCAACCTTAGAAGGATTCATTTCCCTCCAAACATCTACCAGGCCTTGCTGAAAAATCATCTTAGCAACCTTAGAGCTAATCCTGGCTGGGCGAACCGACTGGTCATGTAAAGGTCTAGATTTATCTATACTGCGGTCAAAAGCGAGATTAGAGTCCCCACCAAAGATAACTGTTCCCTCAATGTGAGGATCAAGGGTACGAAAAAGATTCTGGAAGAATTTAGCTTGGCCTGAGTTAGGGGCATAATATGACACAAATGAGTAAAGATGGCCGTCTAAAGTACCCTTCACTAAAAGAAACCTACCTTCCCTAACTCCGTACTCTGCCCTCAGAGAGAACCTGCACCGTTTTGAGAAGAGAACAGCCACCCCCTTAGTTTTGTCCGCAGCACTAGAAATAAAGAATAAAGGGAAATGAGCATTGAGAAATCAAGGTTTATAGAGGGCCGGGAAATGGGTTTCTTGGAGAAATAAGACATCTATTTTACGAGAGTTCATGAAATCAAGAACTTTCCTGCGTTTAATGGGAGAATTAAGGCCTTGAGCATTATGAGTGGCCACTCTCAGAGTAGTGGTGTGACCCGCTAACTTAGCCATGGACCCCGGGAATCAGAACCATCAACAAAAACTCGCCACTTACCTTCCTAAGAACCATCAGACCATTAGGATGCTCAGAGACAGGAGAGAGAACCATACCCTGGAAGAAGAACCTCGTGAACGGAGACCGGTGGAGGGCTGAAAAAGAAAAAGAAGAAAAGAAGTAAGAAAGAAAAAAGGAAAAGAGCAACAATCCCAGGACTTTCACAGTCCTAGAGGGGCCCCAGAAGAGAAAGATCCTAGGGCTTCCCATGAACCCAATAAACACTATATCCTTGAAAAGGTATAGCGACCTAGACCGCAGAAAGGGAAAAACCCAGACCATGGGCTAGGTGGAGGCACAGCAGATCTGCAGTGACAATAAGCCGCCTAAAAAAAATGGAAGCTAAATAAAAACTATGATATGGAGAACCGGAGCAAACCACCTCTGAAAAACATTGAAGCATAACCCAACAAAAAGTCAAAATACTGATAATGAAAGACTGTAAAAAAAAAAGGGGATGAAAAAATTAGTCTAAACAGGACACAGGAAGTCCCCGATAAGGTAAGGCACAAAAATAGAACCAAAAACAAAACAAAAAAAAGAAAAGAAAGTCATGAAGAAAAAATATGCATCTCGGGGAGATCTGGAGGACGGGTGGAGCCATACTATTCTTCAAAATCAACAGGAATCAAGGAGGTCAGGTGTCTTTAGATCTCTTGGTTTTGGGGTTGTTCCAGACACTGGAGATAGGACTCACAGGTGAAGGGCGTTTAGAAGAACCAGGGTTGGAATTGGACAGTTCCATCATCGCTTCTTGTGAAATTAGTTGCAGGTCTAACAGAAGACGTTCCCCTTCCTGTAGGCTGCGGAATGAGAAAGATTTGCCCTTGAAGTCGAACTTCAGGGCAAAAATTGAAGGCCCACTTGTACTTAATCTCTCTTCGTTGTAAGATGGTCAGCAGGGGTTTCAGGGATCTCCTCTTTTGTATTGTTGACGGGGAAAGGTCAGCGAAGACCTGAATATCATGACCACGGCAAGAAAGGGTGGGGAGAGAGCGACTCAGCTTCATCACGTCTTCCTTAACAGAGAAAAAATGGGGTTTCACCACTATTTCCCTAGGGAGACCATCCTTTCGTGGAGGTCCCAAGGACCTATGTGCTCTGTCAATCTCTAATTTATGGGGGGGAATATTAGGCATCAATTGTTTGAGGAGGTCCTGAACCACTGAAACAGTGTCTTTCACAGACTCGGGCATGCCCCTGATACGAAAATGTTCCCTCCTGGACCTGTTCTCAAGGTCATCAATTTTAGATAATGCAATGTCCAGCTGATCCTGAAGGACCTGAATATGATCGGAATTTTGGATGGTTCTGGAAACCGTCATATCAAGCTTGTTTTCAATGATCTCCATTCTTGCCCCTAGCATTTGAAAATCTTTCCGGATGTCCCCAGTTATCTGGGCAGCAGTGCTTGTGAGGCCTTGTACACACGATCGGACATATCCGATGAAAACGGTCCACGGACCGTTTCCATCGGATATGTCCGATCTGGAGTTTGATCAAATTCCCCGCCGGCAGACGGGGCGGTGACGTGGCGGTGACGTTGACGCCGCCACGTCACCGCACCAGGAAGTAAAACACTTCCGCGCATGCGCCGAATCCATTCGGCGGCGGCGCGGCGGCGGTGCGGGACGACATGTCTGCTGGCAAGTGTACTAACCAGCAGACATGTCGGGCGGACACATTCCCACCCGATAGATTTCAAAGCATGCTTTGAAATCTGTCGGGTGGACAAATCTGTCCGCTAGCCCATACACACGATCGGAGATGTCTGCTGAATCGGTCCATCGGACCGTTTTCAGCGGACAAATTCGATCGTGTGTATGAGGCCTGAGTCTTTTATCTAATAAAGCAGTAAAATGGGAAAGGAGATCAGTAAATGAGAGAGCTGCAGCCTGAGGCTGCACTACTGATTGAGGCCCATCTACGGCCTGCACCGAGATAGGTCCCAGGGGGGAGTCTGAAAGTTCCGCCATAGTTTGCTCCGGGAGTGATTCAGTCGATGCTGGGGAATGTGCTTCAGCCAAGGAGGTACTCACAGGTGTTGCTGGCGAGTAGATCAGTCTTGCAGGAGCTAGCAGCTGCCGAGAACCGAGCGTGTCCCCCGAGCAGAGAGCGTGCTGTGCTGTTGCGCCCGCCATCTTGGATTCGGACCTCGCGGCTGCCAAGTTGAATTACGGTCCTAGGTCCCTGTGAGCCTAACCTGAGGACATCGGGAGATACCCCGATAGTCACGGAGACCTCCGATGTCCAAAACTTGCAGTGATCTGCTCCGGTGTCCCCGCTAAGCGGTCTCAGCAGCCACAGCAGAGCGGAGCTCCAGGATCAGTCGACCATTCCGGAGCCCGCCACGCATGCGCCTCGGCAAATGAGGTTTAATGTGGATTTTTTTTAAATAATGCATTTGGGTGGCCAAATAATGAATGCAATCTACTTATGGGGGGAGAACCCCTGGGGGAATCAAGGATGTAAAAGGATCTGGTGTCCTAGTATATGATAGGCTCAGCTTTGGCATGCAATGCCAAGCTGCTGCTAACAAACTAAACAGAATATTGGCATGCATTAAAAAGGGGATTAACTCAAGAGATAAAGAGATAATTCTCCCACTCTACAAGACTCTGGTCCGGCCTCACCTGGAGTATGCTATCCAGTTCTGGGCACCAGTTCTCAGGAAGGATGTACTGGAAATGGAGCGAGTACAGATAAGGGCAACAAAGCTAATAAAGGGACTGGAGGATATTCGTTATGAAGAAAGATTGAAGCACTGAACTTATTTTCTCTGGAGAAAAGATGCTTGAGGGTATATGATTTCAATTTACAAATACCACACTGGTGACAACACAATAGGGATAAAACTTTTTTGCGTCCCAAGAAATTCACAAAGGTTTGGAATATCTGGTTTAACTTAGCTTCCAACAACATCTCCCTCGAGGAAAGTCCCTCAAGTCAGATATACTGTAGCTTACTATTGCTGCATATAGTGGTCCCTGTAGTGACTGATGATGGCATTGTGTAATGCTGCAGTCCACTACGAGTGTGAACCTGACCTGGAGCAGAGTGAGTACTAGTATCCTTGGAGATTACACTGGAATTGTTTGCATGTTATCTTTGTATTTTACTTTGCTCCTGTTATGAACTGAATGTGCAAGAAAGTAAGGGTTTGTTATGTCTGTTTTATTTCTATGTTTTTATGTGTATTTCAGTGAGCCAGGGTATGCCTAATTGCCTCTGTTTGTACTTCTACATATGATAAAACTTAATAAAAAAAGAATTTGTGAAAATAAATATGGCTGATCAGCACTTCCTATTCCTCAAGACTAGTGATCATTAAATGTTTATGAGGAAGTGAAATTATTTAACAATCTAAGATATTTAAAAACCTCAGATGATCATCATTGAATTCTCTTCAAATTGCCTGGGGCAGACAAAAGTTGAGGTATCGATGGACTGCCACCATCCTCAGCAGGCAATTTCAGCAGAAAATCCCTGGGGAGAAAATGAGATTGGTCTACTTTTTTCCTACATCCAAAGTTTTTTTAAATCCTAGATTGTTTTATTTTTATTTTATATAGAGCAGAACATGGTTATGACATCTGTCTTTTTTTCTGGGAGCACTTTATTAGTCCTTGTGACCATTATCACCATAAAATAAAATTATTTTATGGTTGTTGCTGAAACAGGGGAAGTTTTCTAATAGTGATATCTGTTCCAATGACAACAGTTTAAGGGTATTTTAGCCACTATGGAGATGTTTTTCTCACATTCTGTTGTATCTTTGGTGTGTTTTTGGGACAGAAAGTATTATCCTCAACAGGACACAGACAGACAAAAAACTAAATAAGGAGGTTTACATGCTTTAATAAGACAGGAATAGTTGGTTGGTGACTTCTATACTAATGTCTTTACTGCAGAAACTTGCAAAGTGATAGTAAAGAAATTCAAAATCTTAATGTTACAGTTAAAGCATATTTAAACCCAAGAACAAAAGTGTAATTATTGCAGCTCACCATGCCTTAGATGTAGTTGCCCCATACATTTTTTTCAGATTACTTCCCTTTACATTCAGCTGGCAATAATGCTAGTAAAATTAGCGTTGTCATCTTAGGACAGGGCTACAGAATACCTCTCCTCTCATCACCACATGAGAGTGTTCTGTAGCCCAGAAAGAGAATTTGGAACAACGTAAACTGATAACCGTCAGCAGAGGCATGGACCACAGGATGTGATTAGTTTAAAAGATTTCTGCACTTTAAAAAAAATACATAACAAAACTCTTCCAATCAGAGGCATAACTAGAACCTCCAGGGCCCTGGTACAAGAAACCATCAAGGGCTCCCTTACCCCCATCCCAAGGCCTTTTCCACCAGATTCAGGGCCCTTGCCTCCAAGCCCAGGTCCCTTTACTCCCATGCTGTGGCCCTCTATTATTGTCAGGCAGCACCCCTCATTCCTGTATAATTGGCATTGCATGGCAGTTAGTGAGTGGTATGTCAGAGTAGTCAGTGAGTGGTATGACATGGCTGGGCATGCAGTGAGCAGTATGTCAGAGTAGTCAGTGAGCGGTATGTCAAAGTAGTCAGTGAGCAGAATGGTAAGGCACGGGCAGTCAGTGAGCTGTATGTCACAATAGTCAGTAAGCAGTATGGCATTGCAGGGCAAGGCAGTCAGTGAGCAGTATGTCAGAGTAGTCAGTGAGCAGTATGGTAGGGAAGGGCAGTCAATGAGAATTATGTCAGCGTAGTGAGTGAGCGCTATGGTAAGGCAGGGTAGTAAGTGAGCAGAATGTCAGGGCAGTCAGTGAGCAGTATTTCAGAGTAGTCAGTGGGCAATATGGCAGGGCAGAGCAGTCAGAGAGCAGTATGTCAGGGCAGTCAGTAAGCAGTATGCCAGAGTAGTCAGTGAGCGGTATTGCAGGGCAGGGCAGTCAGTAATCGGTATGGCAAGGCAGTCAGTGAGCAGTATGGCAGGGCAGTCAGTGAGTGCAATGGCAGGGTAGGGCAGTCAGTGAGCAGTATTGTAGGGCAGTCAGTGAGTAGTATGGCAGGGCAGTCAGTAAACATTATGGCAGGCAGTTAGTGAGCGGTATGGAAGGGCAGTCAAGGAGTGGTATGGCAGGGCAGACCAGTCAGTGAGTGGAGAGCAGTATGTCAGGGCAGTCAGTGAGCAGTATGCCAGAGTAGTCAGTGAGCGGTATGGCAGGGCAGTCAGTAATCGGTATGGCAAGTCAGTCAGCGAGCAGTATGGCAGGGCAGTCAGTGAGTGGTATGGCAGAGTAGGACACTCAGTGAGCGGTATGGCAGGGCAGTCAGTGAGCAGTATGGCAGGGCAGGCCAGTCAGTGAGCAGTGTGGCAGGGCAGTCAGTGAACAGTATGGCATGCAGTCAGTGCGCAGTATGGCAGGGCAGGGCAGTCAGGGAGCGGTATGGCAGGGCAGGCCAGTCAGTGAGCGGTATAGCGGTATAGCAGGGCAGTCAGTAAACAGTATGGCAGGGCGGGCAGTCAGTGAGCGGTATGGCAGGGCAGGGCAGTTAGTGAGAGGTATGGCAGGGCAGTCAGTGAGTGGTATGGCAGGACAGGGCAGTCAGTGAGCAGGGTGATCTATTAGTCACTTACTACATTTCCCAGGCTGCTATGTGAGTAGATAGGTGGGGAATTACCAGTTTCAGTGTGCCCCAGCAGCTGGAGATCCACCAAACTCAGCGTTCACTGACAGCTGTGAAATTATCAGTCCCAGCGTGCCCCAACAAGTGGGGATTGGGGAACCACCAGTCCCTGTAAGCCCTGACAGGGGGAGGATCTACCAGTACCAGCGTGCTCCAAAGAAAGGGACATACCATTTCCCATGTGCTGTTAGCCAGTGTGTGCTGCCAATCAGAGGCTGTTCCCTCAGATGATAGAACATGTTGAGACTTTTGGTTCCTTGACAGGGGACACTAGTATAGGTCCTATAAACATCTACAAGCCCAAGCATGACCTGAATAAGAACTACAAGTCCCAGCATGACCTGACCGAGAACTACAAGTCCCATCATGACCTGATAGAAAACTACAAGCATGACCTGATAAAACTAAAAGTCCCAGCAAAACTACAAGAGCAAGTATACATTAATAAAGAACTACAAGTGCCATCATGCCCTGATAAGGAACAACTTGTACTTCTTTATTAAGGTATACTGGCACTTGAAGGTCACTGGGAGTTGTAGTTCTCTACCAAGACAAGCTGGTACTTGTAGTACTCCATCAGGCAATGCTGGGTCATGTGGTGCTCTTTTGGACTATGCTGACCTGTGTCCCCCCTCCCTTCCACCTGCAGAGTACACTCACCACCTATGATTATCCTAATGAGGGAGGCATGTCCCAGGCAGTCACCAGGCGGAACTTTAGACAACATTTTCTGGTGTCTCAGGTGTTGTGAGGTGGGCATTGTGAAGGAGAAGAAGCCCAGGCCCAGGTCCAGGGTGATGCCCCACTTCTGGCTCTGGTGGTTCTTGTTGAAGGCAGCAGTGGAGGAGGTGGCGCCCAACGTCTCGGCCTGTTAATGTGGCCCAGCACCCGGACATTTTGGCTTCAAAGTCTCCCCCTCTGCAGAAACAATGAGTTCCAGCATGGTGATTGAAAACTTCCTGCTTGTGCACCACTTCTTCTTCTCTCCCAGAAACAAATATTGGGGAACATTAGTTCCACATAGTGTGCAGGAAACTCATTTCATACAATTACTTCAAGGAGTGAACGAGTCCCCGAGAGAGCCTGATCTGCTTCTTGGAGAGGATGTAGGAGGAGTGATCTCTGTCCTGACATGCATATATACAGTGCCCTGATGTGAAACCTCACATTGTTATATGCTGGCACCAGTGGCCGTGTCGCGGTCCCGATAGTTGGCATGGCAACGATGTTTCTGCTGTTTTGGGGCCCCTACGGTGGCGGAATACCAGGGACCGGTTGCAAATGCGACTGCTGTGACCCTGGTAGTTCCGCCACTGTTTCCAATGGTATACTTAACAGACCCAAAAGAGATTAAAAAAGAGAAGTCCTTCTTCTCCTCTTTCCTCCTCTCTCACCCTCCCCTCTCCCTTTTACCTCCACACTTAAAGGAAAAGTACAGCCAAAGCTGTTGGTTGAAGTCACAGAGCTGGTCCAGGCTGGGAAAAGATCACAACCATATGGTCGGGATCCACTCACATGCCTGGACCGGCACCCAGCTCAGCCTCTTAGTGAGACTTGTATGCTTTTTAAATATAGGGGCTTTTTGTGCATTACTTGATTGCAATCAATTCATCAAAAACTGCTAAGATAAAGTGGTTGGTTTACTAAAGACATATGGACTGTGCAAGAAAGATTGCACTTTGCAGGGGAATTTTCCCCCGAGCATAATGAATGTGGTGAATTTTCACTTTTTAAAGAATATTAAATCACATGCTTTCGGTGCTCTCACAATATGTAAAAAAAAATAAAACCCTTTTTTCACACAAATTTTTTTTGCTTGCATAAAAGAAAAACATGCTTAAAAAAAAAAAAAAAAACTTGGATAAGTCACACACAGCAGATCTTTTCTGCTACTCCCGATATGGCGATTACTAAACTAGAACCCCAAACATGCTTTTTTAGCAAAGACAAGGAGCGCCATCAATGGCCCTTGCATTTCTCCCTATTTTCGCAGAAATTTATTGAACTGTTTTTAAAAATTGCTCTTTAGCCAAAGTGAAAGATGAAGTTACAATAACGGTAAGTCACCCTTCAAAATTGTGAAAAAAAACTGTTTTGTGCTAAAAAAAAACCAAAACAAAACAGTGTGCCCAGAGTATTGGGTATTGCAAGTATGTATTGTATAGTATTGGGGTATTGCTTACAAACCATAGAGTATTGGGGTATTGCAGTATTGGGGTATTGCAGATTGGGGTAAGTATTGGGGTATTGCATATTGCAGAGTATTGGGGTATTGCAATTGGGGTATTGCCGAGTATTGGGGTATTGAGTATTGGGGTATTGCATTGGGATTGGGGTAGATATTGGGGTATTGCAGTATTGGGGTATTGCGAGTATTGGGTTATTGCCGAGTTGGGGTATTGCCGAGTATTGGGGTATTGCCGAGTATTGGGGTATTGCAGTATTGGGGTATTGCAAAGTATCATGCAAGTATTGGGGTATTGCCGAGTATTGGGGTATTGCCGATATTGGGGTATTAGTATTGGGGTTAATTTTAATTTTCGAGTATTGGGGTATTGAATTGGGGTATTGCATATTGGGGTATTGAGTATTGGGGTATTGCGATATGGGGTATCCGAGTATTGGGGTATTGCCGAGTTTAAATTGGGGTATTGGGGTATGGAATATGGAGTATTGGGTATTGCTTATTGCATTTCTTTTGCCGGAGGGGTACTGATTGTGGGGTATGGGGTATTGTGGGGTACGTGGGGTACAAGGGGTTAAACAGAAGGTTAAAAGCATCATAAGGTTTGAGAAAATATGCTCTGTTCTAAAGGTACAAAGTAATAAAGGGTTCCTTCTCAAACACTGTATTAACATTCCAGAAAGGAAAATTAGCACACAACTGGAGCTGTTGCTAACAGTAGCCAATCAGGTTTCAACTTTCATTTTATGGAGGTATTTAACCAGAGCTCTGATTGATCATTCAATCTTGTGTTCATTTTCTTTTAGTTATTTTTACTTATTAGCCTCATTGTATTGGGCATGTGAAATTCAGCATGCCATCATTGATTCCTTATTCTTATTCCTTATACATTGTATTTCCTTATTTTTTGGTTTTGTTTGTCATCAATCTTCCTCTTTTCTGTCACTCATCAATTACATTTTCTTGACGTTTATTTCCTTTCTCCTTCATTTCCTCCCTTTCTTCCTTTCATTTTTCTTACTCTCACTCTTGTTGACTTTTAATAACTGTGAAATGCACCATGTATTCCATTGCCTTCTGAATTTTAATGATTACAACTCTCATGCCGCGTACACACGATCACTTTTCAGCATGTAGAAAAAACAACGTTTTTCCAACTCCATGATTAAAAACGATGTTGCCCACACACCATCGTTTTAAAAAAATGATGAGCAAAGCGCGGTGACGTACAACACATACGGCGGCACTCTAAAGGGGAGGTTCCATTTAAGCTCCCGTCTCATAACTTGCTTCTGAGCATGCGCGGGTTTAAAACCTTGTTTTTACCATCGTTTTAGCCCACACACGATAATTTTTTACAACCCAAAAAATGTCATTTTTTAAAAACGTTAAAAAATGCAGCACGCTCAAATTTTTTTTTTTCATTTTTCAGAAGATGAAAAACGATGTGAAGCCCACACACGATCATTTTAAATGACGTTTTTAAAAACGTTGTTTTTTTTCATGCTGAAAAGTAATCGTGTGTACGCGGCATCATTCTTCGATACCTTCTAATACTCTAAAAAATTAAATAGAACTATCAATAACAAATAACAAATATAAGGTAAGGTCATGGCTGAGTTGGCTCATTAGTGTATTGTTTTCACTTAAAAAAAATGAATGAGAAGGAACACTATGATATGTGCATGGGCAGGGGAGTTGGAAGAGGAAACTGTCTATCTGCATTTTTAGATTCCACCAGAGGGCATTACTTCTTCACTTTGGAATGCATAGGTGTGTCTGTGACCAACAGAAAATGTTGCAGATCTGGATAGCTATCTAAACAATAAGGAAGCATGTGTCTATGGAAAGAGTATATTTGTCTCTCTAAATGATTTTGAAAGCTCCTCAAGACCATTCTCATCAAATCTACATCCCTGCTAGATTAAACTGAGGTGCCATTCAAATACACTTTGTTCTCTTTATTATATCTTGATGTGTCCCAGGGACAGCAATAAGAAATGAATTAATTTCTCAGCTCTTTCCTTACTGCATTAAATTTTAGAAACTGCTACGTTGCCTAAAATGTGATTGTCTTCAAGAGTTACAGTGAAATTGCTAATTGAAAGAAAGAGCAAATGCTCACTTTGTCTCTTTAACCCTGTGCCCTCAAAGCACTGGACTGGTTACAATAAAGGGGAAACCAAGGAAGCTGTTGCTGTGTTCTGAGTTTTTATAGAGCAGTCTACCTACCACAAGATACAAATTATTCTGACATTGTTAGGTAAGAGAAAAACAATAATCTTACAATAAACATTTCCTGAGATAACCATGTAGGTTGCCATGTTTGAGTTCTTATTCTGCAAGCACTCTTAGCTTGGCTGTCATACAGACCTTATTGCTTCAATACTACCATACTTTTAACCCCCCCAAAAAAGCTAGATATCCTTCTTTTTCCTGGCTTTCCAAATGGTGACTCAATGAATGGTCGACACAGTCATAGAATTAGGATTTACAGAAGAAGGTGAGGGTTACTTTGGAAAATTTAAGCTGGGCAAATATAAAGATGTTGTTCTGACCACAGTTAGGGCAGCTACCAATTAAATACTACTGGATTTCTTCTCTGTTACACTGCTAAGTCATGAGTCAGGTGCAGCAACCCACAACAACCAAGACCAATGTTTGGAAATGAAAGCACACAATAATGCTTTTTCTTAAAGAAGTCCAGCCTGAGCTTTTTAGGCTGGGCTTCTCCTATAGGTCACAGAAGTGCAATTCATTTTGCACTCTTGTGACTCATTTTCAGCGGAGAGCGGTCTGAAGTCCTCTCTCTACTGACATCACTGCCATCAGTCGGGGCAGCACGTCATCCTGACTTCCAGGTCTGGATCCGCCAGCTGCCCTGATTGATGGCAGTCTTAGCATCTCAGCAAGCAACTGAAATGCTAAGACGGCCTCTCCCCACCCCTCCACGGCTTAGCGATCCAATTAGCACTGAGAAGTAGGGCAGAAGCTATGCTGACCGACAGTCATCAGCGGTGTTCGGTGGATCGGTTCTCAGTGCTGAGACGCCAGGGGACGGATGCAGCATCACCACTTACTAGTGAGGTAAGTATGAATGGGGGGGGGGGGAACCTTTTTTAATCATTTATTAAATTCTAAGTGCAGCCAAGATCACTAACTGAAAAATCAGCACAAGTGACATAACTTATAGTCAGTAGAATTCATTATTTGTACTGATTAATTTTCTATTAGTGAAAATCTTCCTCCATCCTATCCCCCTGCCACCGTAATCTTTACTACAGAACGATTCTGAAAGATGTGGGTTATATTGCCTCTTTCAAGAGAATCGGACAATGGCAAATAAAGCTTTTGTGGGTTTGTTAGTGTTTTGTTTGCTGTGTTTCCCACACCTCAGTTGGACTGGTTTGGGACATACAGTATCTCACAAAAGTGAGTACACATCTCACATTTTTTTAAATCGTTTTTTTTTTTTAATCTTATTGTGACAACACTGAAGAAATTACACTTTTATTTAATGTAAAGTAGTGAGTGTACAGCTTGTAAATTTGCTGTCCCCTAAAAACAACTCAACATACAGCCAAAAATGTTCTTATTATATTTTTTTATTCTTTTTTTATTTATTTTATTTTCTCCGTTTCCCGGAACTACTAGGTTTTTATATATATGTAGCCACTGAGGTGTTTTTTTTTTTTATCAGTCCACAAATCCTTACACATTGTATCAATGCTATAGTATGTTATGTTAGGCATATTTACGAATACACTGCCTGTTTTTAGGGTTTTAACACCAGGCCATTTAGTATAGGTGGAGGGGTTTTCCCCTTCCCCCTCTTCTTCTTTTTTTTTTTCCTTCTTTTTTTCTGACGTTGCCTTCTCGGGGGGGGGGGGAGAGGGACACGCACTGGTGAGTTCTTGGGATGAATGTTAGTGAGAGTAGAGCGGTCACTGGACAAGCCCCAAAGGGGAGCCCAGTAGGGCGGGGTAGGAAGGGGGCGGGTGGGAGGGGAGGGTGGATGAGGGAGGATTGTGACAACACTGAAGAAATTACACTTTTATTTAATGTAAAGTAGTGAGTGTACAGCTTTTAAATTTGCTGTCCCCTAAAAACAACTCAACATACAGCCAAAAATGTCTAAACTTCTGGCAACAAAAGTGAGTACAACCCTAAATGAAAATATCCAAATTGGGCCCAAAGTGTCAATATTTTCTGTGGTCACCATTATTTTACCCTCTTGGACATGAAGTTCACTAGAGCTTTACTGGTTGCAACTGGTGTCCTTTTCCACTCCTCCATGACAACTTCACAGAGGACCTTGCGCTCTTCCATCTTCCGTTTGAGGATGCCATACAGATGTTCAATAGGGATTAGGTCTGGAGACATGCTTGGCCAGTTCTTCACCTTTACCCTCAACTTCTTTAGCAAGGCAGTGGTAGTCTTGGAGGTGTGTCTGGGGTCGTTATCATGTTGGAATACTGCTCTGCGGCCCAGTCTCTGAAGGGAGGGGATCATGCTCTGCTTCACTATGTCAAAGTGCATGTTGCCATTTATGGTTCCCTCAAAGAACTGTAGCTCCCCAGTGCCAGCAGCACTCATGTAGCCCCCGACCATGACACTCCCACCACCATGCTTGCCTGTAGGCATGACATACCTGTCTTTGTATTCCTCACCTGGTTGCTGCCACACATGCTTGACATGCTTGACACCATCGAAACCAAATAAGTTTATCTTGGTCTCATCGGACCACAGGACATGGTTTCAGTAATCCATATCCTTAGTCTGCTTGTCTTCAGCAAACTGTTTGCAGGCTTTCTTGTGCATCATCTTTAGAAGAGGCTTCCTTCTGGGATGATAGCCATGTAGACCAATTTTTTGCAGTGTGCGGTGTAAGGTCTGAGCACTGACAAGCTGACCCCCCACCCCCTTCAATCTCTGCAGCAATGCTGGCAGCACTCATACATCTATTTCCCACAGACAACCTCTGGATATGACATTGAGCATGTGCACTCAACGTCTTTGGTCGACCATGGCGAGGCCTGTTCTGAGTGGACTTGGTCTTGGCCACCATGCTGCAGCTCAGATTCAGGGTCTTGCAATCTTCTTAGGCCACGTACACACGACTAAACAAATCAGATGAAAACGGTCGGACAGACCGTTTTCATCGGATATGTCTGCTGGGCTATTTTCGTTTGATCAGTGTACACACGATCAAACCAAAATCCCCGCGGACAGACAGCGCGGTGACGTGGCGGTGTCGTTGATGCTGCCACATCACCACTCCAGGAAGTAAAATACTTCCACGCATGCGTTGAATCCATTCGGCGCATGCGGGAGATTTTTGTCCGCTGGTTAGGCGTACTAACCAGCGGACATGTCGGACGGATGGGTTTCCAGCAGACAAGTTTTAACCACTTGCCCACCACGCCATAGACATTTTACTGCTACAGCGCGGTGAAGCTATTTTGGGATGACGTCCCTGGGACGTCCTCGTGCACTTCCGCGTTTGCGCGTTTGGATCTGTGACAAATTCAGTCACAGATCCATCCATCCCAGCTCAGCCATCCCTGCCCCATACTGTGCAATACCCCAGTACTCTGCAATGCCCCAGTACCCTGCACAATACTCTGCAATACCCCAGTACTCTGCAATACCCCAGTACTCTGCAATACCCCAGTACCCTGCACAATACTCTGCAGTACCCCAGTACTCTGCAATACCCCAGTACTCTGCAATACCCCAGTACCCTGCACAATACTCTGCTATACCCCAGTACTCTGCAATACCCCAGTACTCTGCAATACCCCAATACCCTGCACAATACTCTGCAATACCCCAATACTCTGCAATACCCCAGTACTCTGCAATACCCCAGTACCCTGCAAAACACTCTGCAATACCCCAATACTCCACAATACCCCAGTACTCTGCAATACCCCAGTACTCTGCAATACCCCAGTACCCTGCACAATACACTGCATAACCCCAATACCCTGTGCTATACTCTGCAATACCCCAATACCCTGCACAATACTCTGCAATACCCCAATACTCTGCAATACCCCAATATCTTGTGCGATACTCTGCAATACCCCAATACCCTGCGCGATACTCTGCAATACCGCAATACTCTGCAATACCCTGCACAATACTCTGCAATACCCTGCGCAATACTCTGCAATACCCTGCGCAATACTCTGCAATACCCCAATACCCTTCGCAATACTTTGCAATACCCCAATTTCCTGCGCGATACTCTGCAATACCGCAATACTCTGCAATACCCTGCACAATACTCTGCAATACCCTGCGCAATACTCTGCAATACCCCAATAGTCTGCAATACCCCAATACTCTGCAATACCCCAATACCCTTTGCAATACTTTGCAATACCCCCAATACCCTGCGCAATACTCTGCAATACCCCAATACTCTGCAATACCCATTTTTTAAAGCACCCCTGTCCCCGTGTGCACACATGCAGAAGTGAACGCATACGTAAGTCCCGCCCACATATGACAATGGTGTTCAAGCTACACATGTGAGGTATCTCTGTGAACGTTAGAGCGAGAGCAATCATTTTGGCCCTAGACCTCCTCCGTAACTAAAAACATGTAACCAATAAAAGTAATTAAAGCGCCATTCCATGAGTGTGCGCAATTTTGAAGTGTGACATGTTGGGTATCTATTTACTCAGCGTAACTTCATCTTTGACATTATGAAAAAAATTGGGCTAACTTTACTGTTTTTTTTTTTAAGCACAAAACTGTTTTTTTTTTTAAAAACACGTGTTCAAAAAATGTCTGCGAAAATACCATGCGAGATAAAAAGTTGTAACGGCCGCCATTGTATTCTCTAGGGTCTTTGCTAAGAAAGCATATATAATGTTTTGGGGTTCTATGTCATTTTCTAGCAAATAAATTATGATTTTTACATGTAGGAGAGAAATGTCAGAATTGGTCTGGGTGTTCCAGAAAGCCTGATGACGTTCCCTGCATGTTGGGCCTCTGTATGTGGCCACGCTGTGTAAAAGTCTCACACATGTGGTATCGTCATACTTGGGAGGAATAGCAGAATGTGTTTTGGGGTGTAATTTGTGGTATGCATATGCTGTGTGTGAGAAATAACCTGCTAATATGACAGAAACAAGATTTTTTTTTTTTTTACAGAATTTTCAGTCGTTTTTCTTTTATAGCGCAAAAAATAAAAAACCCAGAGGTGATCAAATACCACCAAAAGAAAGCTCTATTTGTGTGAAAAAAAGGACAAAAATTTCAAATGGGTACAATGTTGTATGACTGAGCAATTGTCATTCAAATTGTGAGAGCACCGAAAGCTGAAAATTGGTCTGGTCAGGAAGGGGGCTTAAGTGCCCAGTGGTCAAGTGGTTAAAGTATGCTTTAAAACTTGTCTGCTGGAAAAACCTGTCTGCTCGCCCGTACACACGATCGTATTTGTCAGCAGATAAATTTGATTGTGTGTACGCGGCCTTATAGTCTAGGCCATCTTTATGTAGAGCAACAATTATTTTTTTCAGATCCTCAGAAAGTTCTTTGCCATGAGGTGCCATACTGAACTTCCAGTGACCAGTATGAGAGAGTGAAAGAGATAGCACCAAATTTAACACACCTGCTCCCCATTCACACCTGAGACCTTGTAGCACTAACGAGTCTCATGACACCGGGGGGGAACGTCGTCACAAGTGAAAAAATCGTCTGGGACCTGGCTTTTCCACTTTTCCAAAAAGTTTATCACATTTACCTAGATGATTTTTATACCAGTCTGCCCATTTTCTGCCACCTTTACTGTAAAAAAACCTTGGCCTGCAGTACCACCTGAAAAAAAGTTGACATTTATCTTATTCATTTGGCCATTTATAATGCTTATGTCACCTACACCAATACCAAGGAAAAAAGACCCACCTCATTCCTCAAATTTATAGAAGAAACCATCATGTCCTGCATCTACCAGCAAAGATCCCTCCCAGAAAATATTTGCTCTTATTCTGTGAGCATACTTCATGAGCGCCAATTCCCTGAGAGCTTTTCACTAACAGAAGTAAGCTGAAAATATGTTGGGGAGTTAGAAGTGGCACCAGTTTAAATTGTCCCCAATGCCCCTTCCAACCTATGCATTGGAGACTGCTTCCTATGTTTTCACACATCACTAAAGTATTAAACCATATTTCTGACAGCCTGCAATTTTCCCATTTTCAATATCTGTGCTGATCATTTGCATGCTGCCTCAACCAACCAGGCCACTGCCTGACTCACTTCTCCAAGCTTGCCTGGAGGTGCGACTTGGATGTTGGGCCTCTGTATGTGGCCAGGCTGTGTAAAAGTCTCATACATGGGGAATTGTAGGAGTAGCAAAATTGAGGGTGTAACTCTTGGTATGTAAATGCTATGTGTTAGAAATATCTTATAAATTGACAACTTTGCATAACTTTGGGTAAAAAAACAAAAAACAAAAAAAAACAATGTCTTTTACTATCCACATTTCCCAAAAACTTGTGGAAAAAAAGTACTTGTTCAAAAGACTCATTATGCCTCATAGATTATATATTGGGGTGTTTGCTTTTCAAAATGGAGTAATTTTGTTGGTAATTCCACTATCCTGGTGCTCCAGGGCCTTTAAAAGTGTTATAGGTAGTTGGGCCTCTCTATGTGGCCAGGCTGTTGAAAAATCTCACACATGTGGTATCACCATATTTAGGAGGAGTACAGTAGCACAATGTATTTTGGGGTGTAATTCTTTTTTTTAATACGTTTTTATTTTATTCTTTCACATGTCTACATCCGTCAATATTATTATATTTCTTCATTAAATCTTTTTCCATTTCATAAATACAACCAAATCAACAGAAAAAGTATCATTATATATTACATTCCACATTGAAGAAGAAACGAAAAACAGATAACAAAAAGGAAGCAAGACAATAAAGACAAACTACCTCATTACCCTGGTTGCAGCCTCCCTCTCCCTCTTTACTGACTTCCAATAATCAGAATATCCCTCTATTAGTGCCCCTCTTCTACTTATTCACCACTAAGAGTTGACCCCGAGTTCAACCACTCATCCCAAATTCTATAATATTTCTGGGGTGTTCCTCTATGCTCGTACAATAGTTTCTCATATGGAAGGATTTGATTTACCGCCCCAAGCCATTGTCCCTTCAAAGGAGACGTAGGTTGCATCCATTCAAGTACAATTTGTTTGCGGGCCATAAATAAAGTTTCTTGTAAACAAGTCTTAGTATATACATTCCACCTCTGACTCTCAATTAACCCCAATAGACATCTGGAGTAAATGGGACACATCCTCCCACAACTTCTGATAGTATATCCAAAACCTGTCTCCAATATCTACTGATGCCCGGACAAGACCACATCATGTGCTCGAAGTCGGCCTGTGGTAGATGACATCTTGCACACTCCGTGTTTACTACTCTCCCCATCAGGCTTAGTTTATACGGTGTAAGATAAACCTGGTGTATTATGTAAAACTGTATCAATCTATTATTGCTTGTAGGTGATACTGTCAAATGGGATTTGCAGGCTTCCCCCCAGATCTCATCCGTCATAGATGGACATATCGTTTGCAACTTCCTCTTAATCTGAAGCGGAGAGTCCTGTATCTTGACTAGTGATGAGCGGAATACGCCATATTCGATTTCGCGATATTTCGCGAATATTTCAAAGACTATTCGCGAATATTCGTTAATATCGAATATTCGTGATATTTTATAAAAAAAAAAAATTGCGAAATTTCGCTAGTGCTAATGCGAAAATGATTGCGAATTTGATTGCGAAATTTGAAAAAATACGAATATTCGAAATAGCGAATATTCGCCGCGATATTCGAGTTATTCGCGAATACTCGAATATGCAATATTCGTAGCGAATATTCGCAATGCGAATATTCGTGAGCAACACTAATCTTGACCTGCAAAAAATATGTGTACAACTTGGATACTAATCCCTTTGGTCCTTGAGTTATCATAATTCCTATAAGGG
This sequence comes from Rana kukunoris, assembly GCA_029574335.1. Lineage (NCBI taxonomy): Eukaryota > Metazoa > Chordata > Amphibia > Anura > Ranidae > Rana > Rana kukunoris. The sequence goes on along the minus strand of CM056049.1, from coordinate 344,103,082 downwards.
GGAATCTAGATATATACCTATACTTTTACTACCAAATTGGGCACTTAACGCATGTCTTGACTGTAAAAATCTATAAAAGAATGTATCGACTAGTTTATATTGTGTTTTCAAATAATCAAATGAGCATATATTCCCACTTTGGTATACCTGTTCCAAAGCTACTATTCCTTTTTGCTTCCAAAATATACTATCCTCGAATGTATATAGTTCTCCAAACAAGGGATTATCCCACATAGATAGCTCAGCAGGGATATCCCTGAAGCCCATTCATTTTTTGACATCCCGCCATACTGATCGTACCAATGAGAGCATCCATATCTTGACCCCTGGTGTATGTATACGTTTTGTCTCTAATACTACCAAAAAGTTCTCAGCTTGTAATATATTTAACAAATACTTCTCTACTCCCGAGCTTTGTTCCTGTGTAAACCAGTTACGCAAATGTCTCATTTGTCCTGCCAAGTAATACAAATAGACATCTGGCAGCGCCAACCCTGCCTCTGTCTTTGGGCACTGTAATGTTGTCAGCTTTACTTTACATCTACCTTTTGCCCATATAAATTTTATAAATTGTGAATTCAACTTTTTAAAGAACTTTTTAGGCACTACTACTGGGGAGTGTGAGAAGATGTACAAACACTTTGGTAGTAGGATCATTTTAATTAAATTCATTCTTCCCACCACTGACAGGGAGTTTACTCCAAATCCTCAACTTGACTTTAATATACTCCATCAATGGATAAACATTGGCCTCCAATGCCGCCTGGGATTGTCTTGTTATATGGATCCCTAAATATTTAAAGGAGTCCACTATCTTAAGTGGGGTATCCGTCATCTCCTCCATTTCCCCCTTGATGCATTGGCATTAGAAAAGACTTATGCCAATTAATCTTAAGTCCTGAGTACCTACCAAATGTATCTATTATACTCATAGCATTCCTCAGGGTATCCTGTGTATCTCGCATATACAATATAATGTCATCTGCATACAGTCCAATCTGTTCTGTGCTGTCGCCCATTTCTATCCCCTTATATTCTTCAGACTGACGGAATCGCAAAGCTAATGACTCAATTGTAATAGCAAATAGAAGAGGAGACAGCGGACACCCCTGCCTCATACCCCTAAATAAGTTAATTGATGGGGTTAATATCCCATTAATCAATAGCTTAGATCACGGGGCTGCATATATTATCCTTACCCATTGCTTAAATCTGTTCCCGAATCCAAACTTCCCCAGTGTTGCCTGCAAGAATCTCCACTCTACGGAGTCAAAGGCTTTGGCTGTATCAAGAGATGCCAAAGCCCCTGTCTCTGGAATATACTCCTTCATCTGTACTACCAATTGTGTTCTACGAATGTTTATCGATGTTGATTTGCCAATTATAAAACCTGTCTGGTCGGCATGCACTATAGATGTTATTACAGTATTTAATCTTTTGGCCAATATTTTGGCCAAAATGTTATAGTCGCAGTTCACCAAAGATATTGGCCTATATGAGGTACATTCACTTGGGTCCTTATCCGTTTTTAATAATAAAACTACTGTTGCTTCATACATGGAATGTGGGAGTTCTCCTCTAACAAAGGCCTCTCTACATACCTTAGTTAGTATTAGAGCTATCAAATCTACATATCGACTATACACATCCAGGGGTAAACCATCCGGGCCTGGGGATTTACCCGTTGCCAACGAGCCGATAGCTTCCCTTACTTCTGCCTCTGTAATCTCCTCGTCCATTAATTTCACATTTTCTCTTGTTAATTTTGGGAACTCTACTTCCTCCAGGTACACCACTATATCCTCCTCTGCACACGTTAATGAGGTGGCATACATTTTAACATAATATTCATGGAAGCATTTCAGTATTTCTTCTATTGTACAAACTAATATCCCCTGTTCATTTTGTATCTTGGAAATAGCTGAAGATGTCTGTTGTTTAGCTATAAATGCCAATAGTCTACTAGCTTGGTTCCCCTGTTCAAAAAATTTCTGCCGTAAAAAGAATTGTTTCCGTTTGGCTTTTATTTCTATCTGACCTTTATATAGCCTACGCAGGTTTTCCCACCTTGCCTGATTTTCACTCGAGGGGTTGGATATAAAATCATCCTCCACTTTTGTACACTGTTTAGCCAGTTCCTCCTCTCCTTGCCTACTAACATGTTTAACGTGTGATATAGTTGACTTCAAGACCCCCCGCAGGTATGCCTTAAATGCATCCCATACACTATCATCCATTGCATAGGTCCCATGTGCCTCAATAAATATATCTAGTTGCTCTGGTATACGGTCGTCAGGCCCAATTTGTGCTAGCCAGTATGGATGCATTTTCCAGGTTGGTCTGTTACCCCTAGGACCAATATTTAATCGGAACAATAGTGGGGAGTGATCGGATACCCCCCGAGGTAGGTAGCCAACTAATTGTACCAATGGTTGAACTTTATAATTCCCACAAACCATATCTATACACGACAAACAGCTTCCTCCTGGGGCTGACCACGAATATGCCCTGGTCTGTGGATTCCTAATTCTCCACAGGTCAGTCCAACATACATCAACCAAAAGCCTTTTTAGTATATTTTCTCTACTGGCCCGTTTAGGGGCCGCCCCTCCATGTCTGTCTAAGGTTGGATCCAATAACATATTGTAATCCCCCATGCACATCACATAGGCATCAGGATATTGAGCTAGGAACAGCACTACCTCCTTAAAAACCTGTATACCCCCATGAGGTGGATTATAAATTCCCATCAACGCAAATGGCAATGAATATAAAACTCCATAAATAAATACATATCTACCCTCAGAGTCACATTTATACTTAATACATTCCCATGGCACTGAGTGGTGTATCAACATGGACACTCCCCTTAAGTATGATGTATGATATGAGTGGTATATATGATTAACCCATGGTTTCTTTAAATATTTTAAATTATCCTTTGTCATATGCGTTTCCTGCAGACATACTATTTTTGCCTTGGTCTGTCCAATGATTGTAAATATCTGACTTCTCTTAGTGGTTGACCCCATTCCTCTTACATTCCAGGATATAAAAACACATTGTTCACTCATGTTTTCCTAACTTTAATAACCTCCAGGGGCCATACTCTCTCAGCTTCCTATCTTCCTTAAAGGTTATCTGTATCAAGTAGGGTGGTAGCGCTGCTTCTCATGGCAGCAAGTTTGTCTCCATTCTAAACCTTCCCTTTCTAATACCCTTATTATACCTTAGTAACTCAAAATGTAAAAAGAAAAAAATGAGACATTGTCTGCGACTGGCATTTTCCCTAGTCGCTTGCAATTTGTAAAGTGTCCAGCCTGTCTAAATAAAGTACTGCAACTTCTTCTACTTCCTAAAAAAAAAAAATATATACATACCAATATATACCTCCATACATTTAAATACTTCTATACATACAGTATTCACAACATTTACCAATCTTGAGTGCCCAAAAGTAATCAAAAACAAAAATAAACAATTCATAATGTAAAAAAAACTGTAGCTAAACAGTGCCACACCTATATTTATATAGCCATATCCCCCCCCCCCAAATACCCAAGTGTAAAAGGAAAAAAAAAGGGGGAGGGTTGCACAGCCAAGCAATTGGCCATGCAAATTGAAATATTATTAGTGTGCAAAGCAAAAAAAAAAACCTAGGTGTAAAAAAATAAGGGAGGATTACATAGCCCAGCAATTGGCTATGCAAATTAAATATTATTATTACTGTGCAAAAAAAAAAGGAGGATTGCATAGCCACAAAATTGGCATGTACATGCTATGTGTTAGAAATATCTTATAAACTGACAACTTTATTTTACATTTTTAAAACTAGTGGAAAAAGGGACTTGTTCAAAAGACTAATTATTCCTCATAGAACATACATTGTTTGCTTTCCTAAATGGGGTCATTTTGTGGGTAATTCCAATGTCCTGGTGCTCCAGGGCCTTCTAAAATGTGATCGGCAGTCAAGAAATTAGATGTGTAATGTATGTCCCTAGAACACCTGGAGGTACTACTTTGATGTCAGGCCTCTGTATGTGGCCAGGCTGTGAAAAAGTCTCACACGTGTGGTATCGCCATACTGAGGATAAGTAGAAACATTTGTTTTGGGGTTTAATTTCAAGTATGCCTATGCTATGTGTGAGAAATAACCTGTTAATATGACAATGTTGTGTCACAAACCAATATATGCCTAAAAACTGGCTACCCTACGCCGACGTATCTTACTTACCCCAGCGTAACGTGGGCGCATTTTTGTCTCTCCTCCTCCTTCTCATCGGAAGACAGGGCAAGAGAAAAAAATATATATTTAAGGGGGGGGGGGGTCTGGTAGGGGGGTCCTCTCCTTATAAACAACCTTTAACATTCTCTGCTTATTACATTTAATTTTTTATTATCAACAAAGCCGATATTATTGTTACATATGCTCCGTTTTAGGTGCCTTCCTCATGTGAATAAAATAAAGTTACAATTTGGTCTTTGCTTGAAGCTCCTGCTTTTTTTTATCCTATATACTAGTTATTGCATTGAGCACCCAAAACTGGAATCACACATGATGGATAATACCAAAGTTCTGGACTGTGTCTTCTGGCATCTTTCTACTTTTGGGTATAATTCTTCCTCCAATACACATACTGTACAGTATACATTATGTGCAATAATCTCTCTTGATTAAGATTATTGTAGCCAACAGAAGAAGAAAACGTTGAAATTCAAATAGTAGACAATAGATATTACTCAATTATTTCAGTTATACCTAGTAAAGCAAAAGGAACGAGCATAGGCGTGCGCAGCCTATCGCATTAGGGTGTGCACAACAAAGCTCAAACACGTGTGTGTGTATATATTATATATATATATATATATATATATATATACATACATACATACATACATACATACATACATACAGGGGTGGACTGAAAACCCATGGGGCCCCTGGGCAATAAAAGATTATGGGGCCCCTGGGCTTACAGATGGCCACCACGCCAGGAGGCAGTGCAGAGGCGGGGCAGCTAAAATCTCAGGTTTTTCACATCAAAAGCATATCGGTTTAAGACATAGCAGGGACAGATGTAAAACACAGATTTTTACATACTGTCCCTGGTTTTATTGAGCCTGGCAACCCTGATGGGGCCCCCTAGTGGCATGGGGCCCTCGGGCAGTGCCCGAAAGTCCCAATGGTCAGTCCGCCCCTGCATACACATACACATACATACACACGCACTCTTATAAATAAATGTGAACAAACATTTTAAAATGTATCATTTTTTTAAACACTTATAAATGTTAAAAAAAAACATTTAATTGTTCACACCAGTGGTTGAGGGGCAGAAAAAATCTGTGGTTGAACCATTAATTTACCACCCCTCAACCACTACCACCTTTTAGCTGTAGAGGCAGTGGCTGGGCATGTTCACATGCTGCAGCTGCAATTATATTCCTTTTTGCTTTCAGCAGGTGTCGCACCCACTGACTGTGACTCATTCAAATGAATGACGGCACTCTGCAAGCGCCCCACAACTGTGTGCAGTGTGGAGTTCATAGGGTTAAAGCAAGTTGTGAGGAGACGATACGTCTCCTCGCCACCTCTAAAATGCTCTATGAAGAGTGATCTGTTTTGTGGATCACTCTTCAGAAATCAAAGCATTTGTGAATGTGCCCCTACATATGCCACAGTGACCCCCTCACATCTGAGTGCTCCTTTACTTCAAAGCAATGACGGATGGTGCTCAAAATATTTGGGGGGGTGCAAACAAACTGGGGGGAAAAAAACATCAATTGCAGTCACTGTGCCCATCAAACGCAGCCACTGTACCCAAACACAGCCTCTGTGCCCATCAAATGCAGCCACTGTGCCCATCAAACACAGCCACTGTGCCCATCAAATGCAGCCACTGTGCCCTGATAGGCGTCCAATCACAGTGCCTGTTGTTTCAGCCAATCAGGTGACAGGTAACAGACCTGAGCACCTGATTGGCTGAGAGGCGGTTCAGTGTTAGGAAAGCGAATATTCATTTGCTTTCCTAACACAACGCTGAGTGAACAGCGATCGCCCAGCATGGCGCCCATTATTCACCTTTTTGGACGCTTCCAAACAATACCCACCGCTGTAAATCAGGCTCTCGGTGCCCGACAAGGGGCCAGACACCTGAATAAGGGGTGTCAGTGGTGACCATAGATGGATTAATGCAATGCATTAATCTATGATGATAGAGCTGTGGCAGGAGAGGAGGGCTGTGGCCCTTATGGACGCACTGCCACTGCTTTAGTGTTCACAGCATTACCCCTTACACCAGAGTAAATAGTGTTACATCTTATATCACAGTTTTTCCCATAAATCAGGGTTCCCAGAGAGCCTCCCTTACACCAGAATCCCCAGAGTTTCCCTTCAAAACAGAGTGCCAGACAATAAGTATTTCTAGAAGGGGTCAGGTCAGCCACAGCAGCCCCCTCACAGCACAGAGTATTTTACTTTGTATGACCAGACCCCTTCCACCTTCCCCAGTATGTGTAAGCATTTCCCTCCCCTCCATGGGACTACAAATCCCAGCATAGCAGGCTGGACTCTAATTTCAGCAGCTCTCCGTGTCCCACACACAGTGTGACTGAGAATGACTGCACTACACACCCCTCTCTCACTGCCTGCTGCAGTGCTGTGTACACACACACACTTTTGCTAGAGTCTGTGCCCCCCAACTCCCCCCTTACCAGTGACATTTCCTCAATCCCAAGTCCAAGACATCCTCCTCACCTCAGGTTCTTCCATTGTCGGCACTGCAGGGTGGAGGCTGGGAGGCGGGGCACTCGGAGGCGGAGCAGGGAGGAAAAAAAAAAAGTTACCAACTCCTCTGCCTGGGACAATCCTGGAATGCTTTTCTCGGATAAAGGGCAGTGGTGGGCTGCGGAAGCCCCGCAGTGGCAGCATGCAGGTCTCATTTAAAAACAGTGGAGTTAATCTGGCAGCCCCGATGCTACCTCTATAGTTGTGGCTACTGCGTCCCTGACAGCAGGCGGCAGAGTGATATTCAACTATCTGGGATGCAGTAGCCGGAACTATAGAAGTAGCATCGGAAAATGCGGCTGCTTGCCTGCTCACTCCGCGGTCAGTGGCTGCAGACAGTGTGCACTCACATGAGTTTAGAGCCAAATTAAAAACAGTTCCCCTTGCATAGTCACAGCGTTCCCATTGTCCATCAGCAGAGGAGAATGGAATGGAGATCCTGCCAGCAAAAATGCCCTGGGCATTAGGGTGTGCCCAGGCACACCAGGCACACCCCATGCGCACGCCTATGGGAACGAGCCTGCAATAAACATTATTTATGAATGCGTGGATTATTCTTTAGAAAAGCCTAGTGCTTCTTGAAGCTTGAACAAAAAAGTAGAATCAATGCAGGGTTGTAAAAAATTCTGAATGTCAATTACAAAGCTTTAATAAAAAAATCAACAGTGTCTTTGGAACTTGCTAGTGGTATTTTATACGATAATGTTTTTATTAGTATTAAAGCCGTATTAAACCCAAAGTAAAAAAATAAATAACATATCAGTCATTAGATGTGGTGGCTGCACTCGTTATTTATTTTTTCAGATTTTTTTTAGGCTTTTTCCCCCTCTTTTTTTATCTAGTTATCTGACTATTAACACACCTTCTGTGCTAGAGTGCCCCCAATCAGGAGCACAGGGGCACCTTGGACAGCAACATTGTCAGCCTGGGGGGAGAGGAGAGTCTGCTGGACTAGCAAATGTAGATAGGCTAAACAAAGTGAAGCCAAACTCCAGCTACCACTGCAGTTACACAAACAGATTATTTTAGGATAAAGGTTTAGGATACCCCCATTTGCAGGCACGCTTGTTCTGTTTAAAGACAACAGACTTACTGGCTGGATTGCTCAAATTAAGGAAAGAAAGCCTAAAAAACAAAACAAAAGCAGTCATAATATCTAAGAATTTGTAAGCTGCAATTTAATAAATGTTTGCTTTTTGGGTTTAATACCATTTACATTTTGGCAGTAGTGTACTATGGGGTTGATTTGCTAAATAGGTTTAAGCAGTTTACTTAGAAAACTGAACTTTCACATTGCAAGGGAATTGTTTTCTAACTTAAAGTGGAGTTCCACCCATTTTTTACTTTCAATAGATTTTTATTTTTTCAAATAAAGAATACAGATAAATTATGACAAAAGGCTGAAATTACATCATCAAAACATTCAACAAACCGGGCATAATGACAGTAACAATGACTCAATTGATTTCAAATTTCCCAACTATGGGTTGATTAAAGGAATCCAGCGAGCTTAATAACAGAGGAAGGGGCGGAAAAAGAGGTGTATATGGTGATCTTGCGCTCAGGGGAAACCTGCCTGTCCCGGACACCCCTAATGGGATCAATCTGTGTCCCAGCCAGGCGCCTCCCAATCCGCCTCCTCCTATAAATTTATTTGATGGGAAATTAGTGGGTTCGAATTTGGCTTCATTGAACCTCTAGCTCATACTAACAAAATAAGATAGGCCTATAGTGTTACCAAATTGCCCATATGAATAACCGGACGAAGAACAAAGAACATTACCTTCTGGTCATACAACTGTCTTAAAAGAGTAGAAGTAAAAAAAAAGGAGAGAGAAAAGTGGGGGTAAGAAAGAGGGAAAGGAAGGGAAACATGAGCTTAACTAGTACTGAAGGATGCAGGTTGCGTGGGGTGTACCCCAGTCGCCAAAGGTATACCACAGTGGGATGCCCATGATCCCCACACGGCTTCAAATTTCTGATTCGTGTTTGAAAGAATGCTGGCCAGTTTTTCCTGCACCATGATCCACGAAATCTTGCGTTTTATTTCTGCAATGGAAACCCTGGGCTGTTTCCAAGCCCTGGCGATGGTAATTTTAGCCCCGAGGAGCATAAATCGGATCAGCTTCTGATTGGGCTTGGATATACCCGGAATCCGAGCATTTAGGAGAGCTACAGGAGCCGTTCTGGGGACCGAGCAACCAGTGACTGTACAAATGAGGTTAAAAATCCTCTTCCAGATTGGTCTGATTCTGGGACATTCCCACCAGACATGCACCATCGAGCCCAGGAGCTGACAACCTCTAAAGCAGCTGGGATCTGATGATGGGTAGATGGCCGCAAGCCTGGCGGGAGTCATATACCACCTCATAAGGACCTTTAAGTTTGCTTCCATCAGGGAAGTATTCAAGATGCCCTGATAAGAATCAGAACAAGCTGCCTGCCAGGTCTCCAACTCCCACCCTATTTGGAGGTCTGCCTCCCAAGCCGTCATATAGGAAGACTTCTCAGTCGGGGCGGGTGAGTGAAGAGTAGATGACAGATATTCCTCCCCTTTGTCCCATGGTCTGCCCGCACCAGAGCTCATAATCTGTAAATTTGGGAGGTAGAGGCCTATCCGTCCATAAAGTGTGTAGGAATTGTGATATTTGTTTGAATCTGAATTTTTCAGTGTCAGGGATGTCCAATTTAGTCACACAGTGGTCTAGTGTAAGAGGGCCTTTGGATGTGAAGAATTGTCCTATGCGGTACAGACCCTTATCCAACCACCAACTGAATGCTTTCCTGTCCATTCCCGGTGGGAAATCCGGGTTTTGGAATACACTGGCTAGAGGTTGACCTTTCGAAACCAGGGCAGGAAGGTTACGAAATCTATCCCAAAGGGCGTAGGATTGAGAAAGGGAGGGGGACAAAATGGGTGGTCTTCTCTTTTGGGGGCACCAGAGTAAGTGTTCTATGGAGAACCGGGGGACAGCTTGACCCTCTATGTGGACCCAGTCTGGTTTGTCCAGTTTAGAGTAAACTACGGATAGTTGAGCTAGTCTGGCAGCTACGAAGTACTTATATAGGTGCGGTAGTCCTAGTCCTCCTCTTTTCCTATGGTTATATAGCGTGTTTTGGGGGATTCTGTAACCTGACTTGCCCCAAATGAATTTGAGTATTTTGCTTTGTAAAGTCTGCACGTGATCTTTTCTGATGGGAATGGGAAGGGAGCGGAATAGATATAAAATTCTAGGAAGTAAAGTCATCTTTATAGAGTTAATTCTGCCCAGCCAGGAAAGATCATACTTAGCCCAGTTATTCATGTCGGCCGTAAGTTTTTGGTATAGGGGAGGATAGTTATTTGTGTAAAGGGATTCTGTCCGAGCTGTTAAGGAAATCCCTAGATATTTGATAGATGAGGGACACCATTCAAATTTGAATGACTGTTGGAGGAGAGATACTGTAGGAGGTGGAAGGGATACGTTCAAGGCTTGTGATTTGGCATAATTGACTTGGAGACCTGAGAATTTAGAGAATTCCGAAATTACCTTACAAAGGTTTGGTAGGCAAGTAATAGGAGAAGTTAGAAATAGTAGTAAGTCATCGGCAAAGAGCCCACATTTATGAGTTTGATCTCCACATGAAACGCCTCGAATGTCGGGGTTCTGTCGAATGGCTATCGCTAGGGTTTCAATTGCCATCGCGAAAATGATTGGGGAGAGGGGGGCATCCCTGTCTGGTACCCCTTGCTATGTCTATTGGAGAAGAGTAGTACCCTTGGATTCGAATTTGGGCCTTTGGTTTAGAATAGAGAGCTTGTATTACACCCATAAATCTTGGGCCAAAGCCCCATCGTTCTAGTAGGGGGAGAAGATATTGCCAGGACACAGAATCAAAGGCCTTCTGCAGATCAAGAGATAGGAGAAAGCCTTTTTGTTTCGGACCTCCGTCCCAGTTGGATTGCAAAATTGAGACAATGTCCACTGCCCTTCTCACTTGATCTGGGCCTTGTCGACCTGGAATAAATCCGACTTGGTCCTTGTGAATATATTTATTAATGAAAGAGGAGATACGGAGAGCTAGAATTTTTGTAAGAATTTTTAGGTCGTTATTTATCAGAGAGATGGGGCGATAGTTACAGACTTCTTCTGGGTTTTTATCCGGCTTTGGGATAACCGTAATGTATGCTGTATTAAGTTGCGTACCCAGAGGGGTGCCTTGAGTTTTGGAATTAAAAAAGTTTGTCATATGTGGGACTAGGGTATCTGCAAATGACCTGTAATAGAGGGCCGACAGTCCATCTGGGCCTGGGGCCGAGCCCTTTCGGAGGCCCTTGACTACTGTCGCCACCTCTTCAATCGAAAAGGGTGCTTCCAGCCTGTCTCTGTGTTCTACATCTAAGGATGGGATGGGTAGGCTGTCCAAAAAGTTGTCAATCGAAACCCTGGGAATCTGTGGAGGGGCACTATACAGGTCAGAATAGAATGTTTCGAATGCCTCCAGGATCTTTTTAGGGTTGGATGTAGGTTCTTGACCTGCCAAGCGTATTTTGGGTAAGGAGTGAAACCTTGTTTTAGGGGACAATTTGGTCGCTAACAACTGGCCTATTTTTCCTTTTTGGGTGTAAAATTTATTGCCACTCCAGCGGAGAGATCTCTCCGCCTTCGTTGTGAGGGCTAAGTTAAGTTCTAATCTCAGCTTGTCAATATTCTCTAGTAAGGCTAAAGATGGTTTCTTTTTGTGTTGTGCCCTTAGGGTCCTATAAGACTTCTCCAGACGTACAATTTCTGCTTCGTGTTCTCTTTTGATTCGCGTGGAGATCTGAATGATCTTCCCTCTAATAGAGGCTTTATGGGCTGCCCACAGGGTCTCCGCAGAGATATCCTCAACATTGTTAATTGTGAAATATTCTTGAAGGGCTTTATTAATTTCCGTTGTAGTGGTTGGATTGGAAAGAATGGACTCATTTAGCCGCCAATGTCCGTTCCTTGCCATACCTGCTAAAGAGCGGATGGACATGATGACCATAGAATGGTCAGATAGGACTGTGTCTCTGATTTGGGCCTTGATCACTGCCGGAAGTACAAATGAAGGGATTAAAATATGATCGATCCTGGCATAGGTACTATGCGGGTGAGAGTAATGAGTGTAGTCCCTCTTTGAGGGGTTAGACTCCCGCCAAACATCCGTCAACCCCCTGTCATGGAGTAGTTTGGCAATTTTCAGGCTGACCCTAGAGGGTCTAGTAAGTTGAGCGGACAGAGGTCTGGATTTGTCCAAACCCTGGTCAAAAGCCACATTGGAATCCCCCCCCCAAATGACTGTACCTTCCAGAAGTGGGGTTAAAGTGTCCAAGGTTAATTGGAAAAACTTGTCTTGCCCTTTGTTGGGAGAATAGTATGAGACCAGGGAGTATAGATGACCCTCAATTTTACCTTTAACCAGTATAAATCGTCCCTCTGGGTCTTTGAAGTCAGAGAGATACTCAAAGTTACAGGATTTGGAGAAGAAGATTGCGACCCCCTTGGTCTTGTTCTCGGCATTAGCCAAGTAGAAGAGGGGAAAGTGAGAGTGGACAAATTTGGGACTGTACCGCCCAGGAAAGTGGGTCTCTTGGATCATGAGAATGTCTAGTTTGAGTGATTTGTAGCTATCAAAGATCTTTCGCCTTTTGACTGGGGAGTTCAGGCCTTGAACATTATGTGTGGCTATGTTGAGGGAGCTCTGTACGTGGTCAGCCATGGGGAACTGAAAAGCAACTCTGTCTGTCTCTACCTCCACTCACCCTGAGATGTCTTCTGTCCTCCCAACCTTGCCATTTGTCAGGATGGATGACTGGCAGCCCAGTGGACATTCCTCGATCGTAGGTACTGCAAGCTGAAAAATAATAAATGGTTAGGCTCATGTGGGAAAGATGGGGAATAGAAAAGGAAAGGACAGATTCGAAAGAGAGAAAGAAGTGGTGAAGAAGACTCCCAATCCAACTAAGGAAAAAGAGAAAAAATAAGAAAAAATACATTCTCGGGGAGGGGAGATGCTCCTCGAGAATTTCTACCAAGGTAGATCAAAAAAGGGCTTGCTCCAATTGCGAACAAGCGACCTCGCCCCCAGAAACCTTCTGGAGTCTAAGGGAGAGGTGGAGGTACATGGGGCCCACCCCAGCCAGGGCGCCCCTGAAAAATTGGTTACAACAACTATCAAAAAACGAAACCGGAAGGAATTGAGTAATTCTAAACCCAGTTTGGTCGGATCTAAATCCGATCCGGATGTCCCCCCGTCCCCCCCCCAACGGGGAACGAGGAGGAGGGGACCTCAGAAGCAAGGTGGGGACAACCCCCTGCGGAAAAATTTGAATAAATGAAGAGATCTTTTTAGCAGGAGAAATACTGTTGAAATGTCAATTATCCAAAAAGTTGATTCTTCTGATCAGAGAACGTCTAAATCTCAGGCATAGGACCGACCAAAAATCTTGAAAGTTTAAGGAGTATATGACCAATGTGTCAACCGAGATCTGGGTAAGTGGGTCCACTGTCTCTAGCTTTCTTAGATCTCGACCTGGTCCAGAGTAGGGAGTTAGGGCTGGTAGGGGTCGGTCTCTTGGAGGTGTTTGGGATGCTATGAGAAGTATCCATGGCGGGTTCTTGCGAGATGAGCTTAAGGCGCTGTAGTAGTCTTTCTCCATCAGGAAAATTTGAGAAGGAGTAGTTTTTCCCTTTATCCGAGAACTTGACCGCAAAGGGGAATGCCCATTTATATTTTATATCCTTTTGGACCAGGACTAGGAGTAGCGGCTTTAATGACCGTCTTCGCTGCATTGTGGAGGGAGAAAGGTCTGCGTATATTTGGACGGGATGACCTTGGCACAAAACACTGGGCACAGAACGTGCTAGTCTCATGACTTCATCCTTTACAGCGTAAAAGTGGGGTTTGGCGATGATGTCCCGCGGTGAGCCGTCCTTTCTGGGTGGTCCCAGGGCTCTGTGGGCTCTATCCAGCTCTAAGCGAACTTGAGGGATGTTTGGAATCAAGTTCTGGATCAAATTTTGTACCGCTGCTGTAGTGTCAGTGATGGATTCGGGCAGTCCCCTGATCCGGAAATTGTATCTCCTGGATCTGCTCTCCAACTCGTCGATCCTGGAAAGGGCCACATCCAATTGCTCCTGTACTGTATGAATATGTTCTGAGTTCTGGTCTGTGGCTGCCACCGTTTGATCAAGCTTGTCTTCTATCGCTTCAATTCTGGTGCCCAGATTCTGGAAATCTGCTTTCAAATCTCCTGTTATTTTGGTAGCAGTCTGAGCGAGTCCCCTATCCAGGAGTTCAGCCAGAGCCTGATATAAGTCAGTCACAGAGAATGCAGACGCTGCTGACAGGGTGCTGACAGAGAATTGAGCAGGCTGGCTCCTTATGTTAGTTCCTATGAGGGGTAGTGCAGAGCCCTCCCTATTCATGCCCTCCATATTACTGCCTGCCAGGGGTTCTGTGGGAATTGTTGAGGGGGACATGTCCTGCTGGTAACTTACTTGGACCAGTGGGGTAAAAGGCAGGGGTACCATATTTGACAAAATCCTTCCCTCAGGCATCTCCTCAGCTCCGTTCTTGTGAGGTGCTGCAGCGGCGGCCATCTTGGATTTTTGCCGTTTTTTTAAATGACTAAAATGCGGCTTTAAAGTGTCCCTTTAAAAAAATTATGATGATAGGGGGGTGCCCTGGTGTCTGGGGAAGCCGTGTGTGGTGATAGTTCCCCTTCCAGCCCGTTTTTGGCTGACTTATGGGCGCCGCTGGTCTGGGGTGGTGAGGAGCTCCCGGCTCAAGCAGCCATCTTCAGAGCTCCGCGCATGCGCCTCTCCCACCCATTTTTTATGTTTGTCTGTGCTGCATGCCCTAATCTCATAGTGTTCAGAATGGACAATATTTATTTTGTTGCTTGTAAATACCTTTATTTTGTAGTCCTTCATTACTTCCTCCTCCTTATTAGCCTAGGCTATTAAGTCACAAGGCTATTTGCAAGGGTTTCTGGGATAGGCATCATGTTTCCCAGTAGTCCTTGCAAACCTGACTGAAACCTATTACATTGCTTGTGCAGCACTGAGCATGTGCGAGATATGCAAAGCTGAAATCCAGGAAGTCATACAGTCTGGCTTCATGATGCCCACACTTAAGATGGCCACGGTCTATTTCTAGATTATAAACTAATAAATGCTGTAACAACCAACAACAAAACAGACCTTAGTTTACAGACTAACTTTACTAGAATACATTAAGCTTGTGTATTACAGGGGTATTTATATTTAAAAAGTGAAATTGTGGGTGGAACTCCCCTTTAATGAATGAGGTGAAATTGTGCTGAATTTTATCATCCAATCATGTGCATGGAAAAATTATATATTTTTTGAACTTTTTCCATGTGTTTGATTAGGTATTTTTTGTAAAAATAATTTTCACAGTATTTACTAAACCAAGTAAAATGTCCCTTGCAAAGTAAAAGTACCCTTTGTAAAGTTGAAGTGGAACTTTAGCCAGAAAATAAGTCCCTTTAGATTACTTCAGGCTGACCCCTTTTGCAGGTATAGCTATGTAAAATGTTTAAAATAAGTGCCTATACTTTTTAAGAACCAGAAATACACTGTCTCACCCTTCTCTGCATGTACTCAATTGCTCTTTATTGTTAGGCGCTGCTGAATTTGTAGAGGCCAATCTGCTGCTGGCTTTAAAGCGAAATTAAACACTCCTATTGTTTACAGCCAACAAAGCTGCTTCTGTTTGATCTGCAACTGCCTAGTGCTGCACATGTAATCAGTTATGACACCAGTCATTTGATGGTTTGACAGTTTGGTTGAGGACACAAGCAATCCCAGCATTTCAGGGATGTAAATGTTATATACTGTATATATATTGTATACATCTTTTTGGATTTACAAATAATAACACACTAAGGCCCCGTACACACGAGGAGACATGTCCGATGAAAATGGTCCGCGGACCGTTTTCATCGAACATGTCTCCTGCAGGATTTTGGTCCGGCGGTGTGTACACACCATCGGACGAAAATCCCCTCGGACAGAGAACGCGGTGACGTATACGTCACCGACGTGCTCAATCCAGGAAGTTCAATGCTTCCACGCATGCGTCAAATCACGCATGCGGGGGATTTCTGTCCGCTGGTTAGTCGGACTAACCAGCGGACATGTCCGATGAACATGTTTCCAGCGGACAAGTTTTAAAGCATGTTTTAAAACTTTTGTCCGCTGGAAACCTGTCCGCTAGGCCGTACACACGATCGGCCTAACAGTTGGTTTTGCAGCATTAAATAATAGACTTAATAACAGTAAACAATGACAATCTTAATCCTCTAGAGCAATATATTTCTTGCATTAAAAGAGGTATAGGGGTTGAATTACTATAGGCTGTTATCTTTGCAAAGGGTGTTGTTTGCAAGGGAATTATCCCCAGAGTTTAGTGAATGTAGTGAAAATTTCACTTTACAAAGAATACAAAATCACATGCAAGGGAAATAAAATAAAATACATTTTTCTGACACATGATTGGATGATGGAAGTCATCAGAGCTTCACCTTGTTCACTATGTTCTGGGGAAAATTCCATTGCAAAGTAAACAGTCTATTTGCCTTTAATAATTTAACCCCAGAGACTCATAGAGAGTTAATAATAATCTTCAAGAGGCATACTTTTGTCCTTGAACAAAGCATTAGTAAGACCTCCTTTTCAATAGATTAAGTTATCAGTTGCAGAACAGGAGAAGCTGTGGTGAAGGTCAACTAAATAAATAAAAGTTATGGAGGACTCTAGCATTTGGAAAATGTTAACTGGATTGATTGTCCTTTGAGAAGAGGGAAAGGAGAGCCAATTGTAGCAACAATAAGACAGGTTACCTACATCCTATCAAATTCGAGAGAAAAGTTGGAGGAGGCTAGAGTGGACTTTCATGGTTCCGTACATATGCTTAACCTCCCCAGTGGTATGATTCTGTCTAGAATTACGTACCAAAAGCGGTACAATGATTTTGCATGAAAATTTGGCATTTTATACTGTAGGCTTGTAAATCTGTCCAAACCAGAGTCTAGTAGACATCCCGGGTAGGATAAAGTTTGAAACACAAAATTATAAAATTATAATATAATAAATAACTATAAATAATTATAACAAATGATAATGTAATTATAATAAAAATTATTCAATAATGTAATCAAATCAAAATCACTGACATTTTCTCAGTTGCAGAATTGTCGCTGTCATTACTTTTATTTTTTTATGACGGATTTCCCCACAAATCGCTATCGCTCAATTCTGCAAGTGATTATAATTTATTATCGCTGTTTTCTAGATGCTCTAAAATCACTTTTAACATAAAGGGACACTTTTGGTTGCTATGGACAATCTACAGTTCTAGGCACAACATTTTTTTATTTTTTATTATATAAAAGTACATGCAGGGCACTGGGCAGACCACTAGGGACAAGGGGGTGTGTATTTTTTACATACAGTACTGTATCTATAAGATTACAATATACTGTATGTAATGTGTTTGTTTACATTTTTGAATTTGCCGCCGGTCTCCGCCGCCGTGCGTCGTAACGTCGCAGGGAACGGAGATCGGCGGCGCGCGGGCACTGTGTGAATCGAATGGAGGACGCCACTCGCTCACACAGCGTGGATGCATCGCTGGATCCAGGGACAAGGTAAGTACAGTACCCTGCCTGGAAAAAGGTAAGCCAGCACGCGCTGCAAACTCTGCACATCCATTACCGATTTTTGCATTGAAAATCCACCTCGAGTCACGCTCGGGTATACCGCTAAGGGGGTTAACCAACACCTCATAGATAAAATATATAAATCTTTATTACAAAATATACAGACATTTAAAATGGACAACAATGTGTCCCAGGTATTTAACAAGAGGGGTTTAATGGGGTTTTAAATGTAATTTAAAGATAACTTTGTATAATTATGTAAATTGTGTATATTGTAAACATAGGAGGAAAGGCGTTGTTCCTTGAATTGTTTAGGGCTCTGCTAATCTATTTATAGCATCCTTCCCAACAAAAAACTCAGGCTGCTTTTATCACAGTTGGGGGAAACCTTATCAGAAGTTCTCAATCTGATAACAAAAGACCGGAGAAGGAGACAGCCATGGGACATAGTGCTTTGAAGACAAATAGGAAAACACTGCAGATATACTGCAGACATATGTACCCAGCTTAAATTTAATGAATTGGGTTTATAGCCACTTTAGAAATGTGAAAAAAAATCAATCAATCTCAATTAATATATGCAATTTAAATTCAAATAAAATAGCTGCTATCACTAACAAGTACTCTCACTCCAACGATGATAAATTATAAAATAAAGAATGTTCATATATTGTATTGAGTGATTGATTGGAGTAGATTCACAAACATCAGTGCATCAATGGTGCAAACAAATCAATTGTGCAACAAATCCAGTGCTTGTGCTCTTCACAAGCAATATCGCAGGCTGATCACCTCACATCTGAATTAAATCAGCACTGTTCCCCACTGGGGATAATAGAGATAACTGGTGTGATGCTGATATTCAGCCTCCTTCCTCCAAGACACCTGCTCCCATGGAACATATAACTTGATCGTTTCGCCAAATAGGATAAGTATGTAAAAGAAGGAAGGCAAAATCTAGTGCTCTCCATTTTAAAGGTTTATTCTTATAAAAAAAGAATAAATAAAAACTCACAAGGATGGCTCTGTAAGCTGTGAAAGCTGCAAAATCGTTTAGACACAATAGGTCTCAAGGTGGCAGTGATGAGACATTAATACGCGAACTCCTCCCCTAGACGCGTGTCATCTGGGGGCATTGAATTCTTCAGTAGAGGTGGAGCTAGAGACATCAATCCACTGTTTATATACTCTCTAGCTTCCTGAACACATGCAGGCAGTTATTTAGCCTCTCCCCTGTTCTCTCCCACAGGAAGTTATGTGTAAAGGGATAGGGGGTCACTAATACATTTGTATAGGGACACAATCTATTGAAAAATGTAGCATTAAAAACACTACCATGTGTTATTAACTGGAGCGTGCATATTAGAAAAAAAAATATATATACACTAGTACATATAACACCGCGCTACCCAACAAAACATAAACTTGGCTGCCAAACACCACAGAATTGGATCAATTCTGCACCAAAACAAGTGATAACAAAAGAAAAGTGTAGCGCTAAAATTATGTGAAAATTAAATATATCATGCAATGAAGCATCATATGAGCATAGAAAGTGAAAAATTCAAAAGCACATATATTATAATGAAATGTGGCATTGAAGCTCAAAGCAGTTCATGAAAATGTGAAATAACTAAAAGGTATCTCAATCTGAGTGTCCAAATAAACGTGACAACAATAAGAATAGTGTTGATAGCAGATCCACCACCAAGGGTAATTGAGGAGGCTTACCGGAAAATGTGGACTCAACTAAGCGATAAACTTAATGAGTCACTGAGGCATGTATATGATGATATCCAGGCAGTAGACCTTCCAGTGATAAGATGTGAACGATATCTCAAAACAGGTCAACTCTTCATGTGATGAATGAAAACCAAAAGAGAGTGTATGGTACCAGGGCCAACATATAGGGACCGTAGGCTCTTTACATAGGATCCAAAGAGCTCAATGTGCAAAGCTCCAGTAGTAGAGGTGTTCTGGGTGAGGGCAGATTTCCATCTGACATTTGTCATAATCCAGTTGTAATGTGTGCCTCTGCGACTCCAAGGGCATTAGGGGACCTTTGCTGGAGAACCAATGTCTTGGTAAGACCTGGGTGACTGTTAAAATACACTTACACTTACAGCTTCAGTAGTAGAGGTGTTCTGGATGAGGGCAGATTTCCATCTGATGTTTGTCCTGATCCAGTTGTAATGTGTGCCTCTGCGACTCCAAGTGCGTTAGGGGTCCAATACTGGGGAACCAATTCCTTGGAAAGACCTGGGTGATTTACATAGAAGCATTTCAGCCTGGGAGCGTGCATATTCACTGAATCACATCACAGCCACCTTTACATTAATATACATAGCATGAATTCAAAAGGGAATAAACTTTATTGCATCAAAGTATATAATAAAATCTATTTAAATAACATATAATAAAATAAAATAAAAAAAACTAAAATATATATAAAAAAATGTAATAATAATAATAATATATAAAAAAATGAAATAAGAAGAGAAAAGAATGAAACAAAACAATACTAAAATAAAATAAAAGTAAGAATAAAAATGTAAAAACATAACAAGCACAGGCATATAACATGCACCTTCATATTAAGAGGGAAGTTTCAGGAAAAAAACATTTTTTAAATAAACAACTCTGAATTAAAATAAGGGCCAGTGCCCATCAATGTAGCCTGATTAGTGCCCACCTGCAGCCTCCTCATCTTCCGTCAATGCAGCCTGATCAATGCCCATCTGTAGCCTCAATGCAACCTGATCAATGCCCATCTGCAGCCTCAATGCAGCCTGATCAATGCCCATCTGCAGCCTCAATGCAGCCTGATTAATGCCCATCTGCAGCCTCAATGCAGCATTATCAATGCCCATCTGCAGCCCATCTCCAATCAATGCAGCCTGAATAATACCCATTTTTAGCCTCAATGCTCATCTGCAGCCTCACAATCTCTCATCAATGCAGCCTGAGCAGTGCAGGAAATCACCGAGCCGTCACCTACTGTTTATTTGGCTCTCACTCGGCTCTCAGTCGGCAGTCACGCACACAGTCCTGCCTCTGCCATCAGCATTGGACGAGCTCCTGTAGACAGAACACTGGTCTAATGCCAGTGGCAGAAGCAGGACTGTGTGTGATGTGAGAACAGAGTGAGAGCCGAGTTAAGCCATGTACACACGATCAGTCCATCCGATGAGAATGATCTAAAGGACAGTTGTCATCGGTTAACTGATGAAGCTGACTTATGGTCCGTCGCGCCCACACACCATCAGTTAAATAACTGATTGTGTCAGAACACGGTGACATAAAACACAACGACGTGCTGAAAAAATGAAGTTCAATGCTTCCAAGCATTCGTCGACTTGATTCTGAGCATGCGTGGATTTTTAACCAATGGTCGTGCCTACTAACGATCGGTTTTGACCTATCGGTTAGGAATCCATCGGTTAAATTTAAAGCAAGTTGGCTTTTTTTAGCCAAAGTTTAAATAACCTATGGGGCCCACATACGATCGGTTTTGACCGATGAAAATGGTCCATCAGACCGTTGTCCTCTGGTTAACCTATCGTGTGTACAAGAGACGGGTGAGAGCAAAATAAACAGGAGATAATGGCTCAGTGAATTCCGGCGGTGCTCATTCCTCTCCTTCCCCTTTAAGGTACACTATCGGCATTTATCATGCACCCGTGATTTTCCCCCTGTTTTATACGCTAATAAATACGGCAAATAAAAAATATAAAAAAATGAAACATGAAAAAATTATATATTTTTTTAATAAACAATAAAATAAATAATAGATTGCATTTATATTTTTGCTACCCAAATGCATTATTTTACATTTTTCTACATTAAACCTCATTTGCCATTTAGTTGCCCACCCCATTAGTTTGTTCAGGTTTCCACATCCGGCTGCGAAATTATTGCCCTGCTTAGCTTAGTTTCATCCACAAATACAGAGATTGCTGTGCTTACCCCATCCTCCAGGTCATTTATGAACAAATTAAACAGAATTGGTCCCAGCACTGAACCCTGGGGGACCCCACTACCCACCCCTGACCATTCCAAGTACTCCACATTTATCACCACCCTCTCAACTCCCCCTTGTAACCAGTTTTCAATCCATGTACTTACCTTATGGTCCATTCCATGGACCCTTTTTTCTACAGTAAAAATGTATGGGGAACTGTGTCAAATGCTTTTGCAAAATCCAGATACACCACATCTACAGGCTTTCCTTTATCTAGATGGCAATTCACCTCCTCATAGAAAGTTAATTGATTGGTTTGGCAAGAATGATTATTCATGAATTTATGCTGATTACTGATAATGATACTGTTCTCATTATGGGTGCAGGCAGGGGAAGGCTGGCACTATTGGTTATAGAGAGCTGAGCCCCCAGCTGGTCACCTAGCAGCAGTAATGCTGTATAACCATCTCTGTTGACATGCTGATCGGGATGTGATCCAGGTGATGCTCCTAGTCAGATCTAATAAATACAGTATTTATTAGCATCAAGAGTACAACCACATATATATATATATATATATATATATATATATATATATATAAATCTATATATATATACATTTATATATATATATATATATATATAAAATCAAACATATTTTCCGCAGCCATGTGGGCTCTATGCCTGTAAAGTGTGGGCTCTATGCCTGTAAATTGTGGGCTTTGATCAATAAAATCTCTGATATTTAACACTAGGATTTTACTGGGAGCATCACCTGGATTGCATTGCATTACGATCAGCATGTCAGAGAAGGCTCCACTGCTGCTAAGCAACCTGCAGGGAGCTCAACTGTCTACAACCAATAGAGATGGAATCGGGTGTGTTTGAAATCCCACATGCCCAATCCCGCCAGGAAGCCGACACTCCACAGTGCTAATCACAGGCAGTGAGACATTTCCTGATCTGTGCAGAGCTGCGGACCGGAAAATCTCTCATTGCCTGTGATTAGCGCTGTGCAGTGTGGGCTTCCTGGCAGGCTCTGTCATGTGGATTTTTGAACATGCCCAGCCCATCTCCAACAACAAATTGTGCTGGCCCTCCTGTACATCAACCCCATAAAGTAACCAGCACTGTGTTCCAATGTGCTGCCGCCGCTGCCAAGGAGACAGAGACCAGCGCTGTCAATAGCCGGGACAGGACAGCAACTCTGGTTATTCCAGCACTGGTCCACACTGGGAGGATTGGATCATTTCTTTTTTTTTTCATTCAACCTAATAGTTGAATGAAAAAAAGTGACCAATGTATGTATAAGAGCTAAGACCAGCCATAGACAGTTTAAATCTCAGCTGGTTCAGCAGGAACTGGCTGAGATTTGAACCATTAATGAGCAGATTCTCTTATGATTATTACTAGTGGTTGCTGTATAGCCACTAGTGAGAATCACTGTTTGTCGGGAGAATACAATTGCTGGGCAGGAGGGATATTCCCCTGTCAGCACTGTCTGTTGATGGGGGAATCATGCAAGTTTCTTTCCTGCAATCTGTGGATGTAGGAAAGAAATTTGCACTGTATATTACCTGCCTAACTGAAAGTGAATGTGTAACAGAATGGCCCGTGACACCCAGAGACTTTTGAAGGATGGGTGGTACTCCTGTGCCAGCATCACTAATGACTCTTGGGTGTAGGGTCATCTTGTGCCCCTTTTGGGCATAGGGTGACTGAGAAATGATAATGATAAATGACATGGGATGGGACATTACTGATAATTCATGTTTTGCAGGATATCTTTAAATATTACAAGTTGTTAAAGTCTGACTCCGACAGGTTTAATAAAGTGTTTTCATTCAATGTGGGGACACATGCTTTTGAGGTGTTAATTGAGTCTGCTCCTAGATATTCCATTGTGTGATGCTAATACTGTTTTGTGTCCATTGTGTTAATTAGGTCTGCTCCTAAGACCTGTTTATTGTGTATGCTAATGACACTGTTAAGATGTGGAATGTGACTTGTCAAGCTGTAGTAATTAACCCCTCTAAATGCGGAGCCAGACCGTCTGGGTAATGAGTAGTAATTAACCACTTGACCACTGGGCACTTAAACACCCTTCCTAACCAGACCAATTTTCAGCTTTCGGTGCTCTCACAATATGAATGACAATTACTCAGTCATACAACATTCTACCCATTTGAAATTTTTGTCCTTTTTTTCACACAAATAGAGCTTTCTTTTGGTGGTATTTGATCACCTCTGGGTTTTTTATTTTTTGCGCTATAAAAGAAAAACGACTGAAAATTCTGTAAAAAAAAAAAAAAAAATCTTGTTTCTGTCATATTAGCGGGTTATTTCTCACACACAGCATATGCATACCACAAATTACACCCCAAAACACATTCTGCTATTCCTCCCGAGTATGGCGATACCCCATTTGTGGGACTTTTACACAGAGTGGCCACATACAGAGGCCCAACATGCAGGGAACGCCATCAGGCGTTCTGGAACACCCAGACCAATTCTGACATTTCTCTCCTACATGGAAAAATCATCATTTATTTGCTAGAAAATTACATAGAACCCCAAAACATTATATATGCTTTTTTAGCAAAGACCCTAGAGAATACAATGGCGGCCGTTACAACTTTTTATCTCGCACGGTATTTTCGCAGAAATGTATTGAACGCGTGTTTTTTTTTAAAAAACTGTTTTGTGCGTAAAACAAAACAGTAAAGTTAGCCCAATTTTTTTTCATAATGTGAAAGATGAAGTTACGCCGAGTAAATAGATACCCAACATGTCACCCTTCAAAATTGCGCACGCTCATGGAATGGCGCCAAACTTTGCTACCTAAAAATCCCCATAGGCGGTATTGCAGAGTATTGGGGTATTGCAAAGTATCATGCAGGGTATTGGGGTATTGCCGAGTACTGGGGTATTGCCGAGTATTGGGGTATTGCCGAGTATTGGGGTATTGCCGAGTATTGGGGTATCGCCGAGTATTGGGGTATCGTTGAGTACTGGAGTACTGGGGTATTGCCGAGTACTGGGGTATCGTTGAGTACTGGAGTACTGGGGTATTGCCGAGTACTGGGGTATCGTTGAGTACTGGAGTATTGGGGTATTGCCGAGTATTGGGGTATTGCCGAGTATTGGGGTATTGCCGAGTATTGGGGTATTGTTGAGTACTGGGGTATTGTTGAGTACTGGGGTATTGTTGAGTACTGGGGTATCGTTGAGTACTGGAGTATTGGGGTATTGCCGAGCATTGGGGTATTGCCGAGTATTGGGGTATTGCCGAGTATTGGGGTATTGCCGAGTATTGGGGTATTGCCGAGTATTGGGGTATTGCCGAGTACTGGGGTATTGCCGAGTACTGGGGTATTGCCGAGTATTGGGGTATCGTTGAGTACTGGAGTACTGGGGTATTGTTGAGTACTGGGGTATTGTTGAGTACTGGGGTATTGTTGAGTACTGGGGTATTGTTGAGTACTGGGGTATTGCCGAGTACTGGGGTATTGTTGAGTATTGGGGTATTGCCGAGTACTGGGGTATTGCCGAGTACTGGGGTATTGCCGAGTACTGGGGTATTGCCGAGTACTGGGGTATTGCCGAGTATTGGGGTATTGCCGAGTATTGGGGTATTGCCGAGTATTGGGGTATCGTTGAGTACTGGAGTACTGGGGTATTGTTGAGTACTGGGGTATTGTTGAGTACTGGGGTATTGTTGAGTACTGGGGTATTGTTGGGTACTGGGGGATTGCTGAGTATTGTTGGGTACTGGGGATTGCAGGGTACTGGGGATTGCAGGGTACTGGGGGGATGGCAGAGCTGGGATGTTTTGAGGGATGGCTGGATCTGTGACTGCATTTGTCACAGATCCAGCCACAGCTCAGCTGCTGACACCCCGCTCCCCCCCCCTCTCCTCGCACACTGTACAGAGCGGAGAGGGAGGAGAGGGAGGAACCGGCGTCATCAAATGACGCCGGTTTGTTTACAAGTGATCGCGCCGTCATTTGACGGCGCGATCACGTGGTAAACGGCCGCGATCAGCGGCAATTTACCGTGATCCGTGATGCGCCGGGTCTTCTAGACCCGGCGAGCACGGACACTTTCGTGAGCGCGTCCCAGGGGACGCGCAATCGCGAAAGTGAAGGACGACATCCCAGGGACGTCGTCCCGAGGTAACCCCGCCGCGCCGTAGCAGTAAAATGCCTATGGCGCGGTGGGCAAGTGGTTAACTCATCGGAATGTCATTATCTAAAAGAATATGTATGAAGCGCCCATTGTGTGATGTGTGGGTGGAGTGTGTCTTTGTCCCTGTGATAACTGTAACATGCTTGTACTGTATATAAGAAAGCTAAGTTACCATTAAAGGATTCATTCATTCATTTTGGAACCAGTACCAGAACTTGTGTTGTCTCGGTTATTCTGGGAAATGAAATGGGTCGTGTCTAATGTCTGTCGGACTGTTGGATAAGCTGTCGTGGGGCGATGGAATGGATTATCGTAAATGGTGGTGACTGTTACAGAAAGTAAATTGTAAATGTCTTGAAAGAACAGGAGAGGGGAGGGAGACAGATAGGGGAGAGAAGGGATGGAGATAATGCAGTTCAGTGATTACAGTGTACTGCAGTCTGCAGTGCACACACTTACCCACGGTCCAGGCTAGAATCTCAGGCATCATTCACACACATGCTCCTGATTTTCATATTTCCTTAACACACATCCCCTCTCTTCAGATACAGCACACCGAGATAGTGTGGGCGGGACTGAAAGGAGGAGGAGGAGGAGGAGCTGTATTCCTCCCTGCTCGTATGTGAGGAGAGTGGGGGGGAGGTGGCTGGACTCCCTGGGCTGTAAAAGAGTGTCATAGACTGACACCCGGCTCAGCTTGCAGTCACCACTCTCGGAATTTACAGGCTGGTTCTCCTGTCCTAAGGACGGGAGAAATCAGTCTGTTTTTTCAGTAACTGAGATGAAGGCTTGGGCCCCCCTCCCCCACAGTGCTCATGGAGTCCTTTCTGCAACTCGCTCTTCTCCGTGCCAATGAGGATGCATGTGAAGGAGCAGATTCAGCGGGTGTGGTTCTGTGAACGCTTGCATTATGCAGTGTCAGCGAGCAGAGGGAGGGGGAGGAATGCCCCGCAGAGCTGACTGGGGACCCTCTTCCTCTCAGGAGAGACTGTTACTCCAGGGGAGGGCCGAGAAAAAACAAAAGAAAAAAAAACAAAAACATTTTTTTTGGGGGGGCACAGCATAATGTTGGGGGGGGGGGGCAGGGCCCCCTCTGCCAGCCCTAGAGTCACCTCTGATTACGGAACACAGGAAGATTAGAATAGCACAGGACCTAAAGGAAATAAATGCATGGAGGATTAGTGAGTGTGTATACTTGCAATTAAAACATTTGTTAAATACACTACCCCAACCAATTAGAGATGGAAAAAAATTAAATCCACTAGAAAAACATTGTAGTACGCAAACCTCATTGAAGCATGGGATATCAAAAGTCTATGAAATTTTGAAAGATCTAGAAGGACAAGAGGACAAAAGAAATAGGTACGAAATTAGATGAACAAGTTGAGAGAATGATAGGAGCAGTATATAATTATGATACGGATATAAATACAATTGAAATGAATTACAAGTTTCTAGTAAGATGTTATATAACCCCAGTTCAAATCCATAAATACCAGCAATATAAATCCCACTGTGTTGAATGTAATCAGATTGGTACAGTGACACATATTTGGTGAAATTGCCCAAAAATAAAGGATTAGTGGCAGGAAATTCAGAATTACATAGGAGAAATAACTGGAGAAAAGATAATCAACAGCCTGCAGACTTGTTTGTTTCACAAAATAAAAGTTTCAAAAAAGCATTACAGGAAAACACTAACTCCAATATTGATATTAAGAAGTGGCTATGCATAGGAAAACCAAATATAAAGGAGTGGTTTGAGCGAATAGAATACTTTAGTAAAATGGATATCTATGCAGCAGAAAAATAGGGCAAAGCGGAAAAATACAGTATCTGTGTGTGGAAGTTGGATAGATTTCAAGGCCTCTGAGAAATACCTGGAAATGATGATGGAGGGTGGTAGGGTCTGACAGGGCCAAATTAGAAGAGAGAGGAGAGAGCAAGCCATATGGGGAATAGGAAGAGAGGGAGAGTGGTTGGAGGAGGGAGAAACAGGGTAGGGCAAGAATAGAATTCTGTAAACACGAAACAGTTGGCAATAGTGTTTATTAGGAATTTTTAATATTAAAAACGTTGTATACTCTGTAAGAAGAAGAAACAGAATAAAGTTTTGAAGAAATACCACAATGACACGAAACTGAGATTGAGACAGTGAATGAAGGTAAAGTTGAAATCTCTCCACAGAGTTTTCTGAAGTGGTAATAGAAAAACAATCTTTATGTCAGTACTGGACCCCTCTAGGACCCAGCGCACTCACCTGACACAGCCTTGGCTGGGAAACACTGATTGGCCAGCTCTCCTTTAAAACACCTGTGACTTCACCCAATCAGTGCTCGTGATAGAGTTACTCTGCTTGCCTTGTGTGATCCAGCCTGACCTGTTAATCTGTAAACTTTGTGTATGACCCGGCTTGTTTGACCCTGCTTGTTGCTTCCGATTTGGTACCTTTCGAACTCTGATCCATCCGTGTATGAACCGGCTCGCCTAGACCACGCTTTGCCTGACTCCTGTAAGCAACACCCATTGCAGCGGTGCACTACTAGCACCAGCAACACCACCAACATCCACACCTGCGGTGAACTACAAGTTCCAGCCTTCCTGCTCATCACAACACCTACTTCAGCAGTGAACTACAAGTGCCAGCTGTCCCGCTCGTCTCAACCCTGCATCCGTGGTGAACTACAAGTCCCAGCGCTGACCTGCTTCACAAGACCTGCTCATGGTATGTGCTCTTGTTATTGAACTATAAGCATATTAGCACACCTGAACTGTTGTCTGCTCCTAGCCTGATATGAAACCTGACATTATCACGAGCCATACATAAAAAGGGAAAACCCATCATGGATTCTGAGCAGGCTCAGATGTTTGCACAAGAACTTTGCCGTTTATCCCATCAAGTTCAGCAAATGGCCACAGAGCTCACCAAGGTGCAATCTCCTACTACAACTGTTACAAAAACTTTATCTGAACCGAAAATTCCTTTGCCTGACCGTTTTTATGGCGACCGTAAGGGATTCTGCAACTTTAAAAACAGCTGCAAATTATATTTCAAATTAAGGCCTTCCTCTTCTGGCTCTGAAACTCAGAGAGTTCAGATCATTATCTCTCTGCTACAGGGTGACCCCCAGGCTTGGGCCTTTAACCTTGAACCAAACCATCCAGCCCTGCTAACTGTAGATGCCTTCTTTGAAGCCCTTGGGTTGCTGTACGATGATCCAGATCGTGTGGCTACTGCAGAATCAACCCTGCGTAACTTAAAGCAAGGAACTACCACAGCTGAAATGTACTGCTCAGAGTTTCGCAGGTGGGCCCCAGAATCTGGCTGGAATGATGCAGCTCTCCGCAGCCAGTTCAGAATAGGTCTTTCAGATGCAATTAAGGATGCTCTGGTCAACTTCTCCTATCCAGCCTCACTGGAGGAAGCTATGTGTCTAGCCATTAGAATTGATCGGCGTCAGCGAGAGAGGGGGCGAGAAAAAAATATGGCTGTGGCAAACTGCATACCTCCCTTACCACCTGACCATCCCACCTCCAGTGCCAGTTCAGTGGAAGAACCTATGCAGTTAGGCTCCACCCGGCTATCTGCCCAGGAACACACACGCCGGCGTAATATGGGACTTTGCCTGTATTGTGGCCTCAGGGGTCACATGCTCCGTTCATGCCCTACACGTCTGGGAAACTCCAGGACCTAGGTGATTATGGGGAGGTCACCTTAGGTCTGCTTTCATCTCCCCAGGGGGACAATCGTATACTTCTACCCAGTGTTATTCACTTTGGGACAGGGACTCATGAACTGTTGGCCTTGGTAGATTCTGGAGCTGCTGAGAATTTTATTGATAAGACTCTGATTACCTCCTTGTCCCTGGAAACTCATACGCTAGATTGCCCAGTCCGCCTAATTTCTGTGGATAACCGGCCTCAATCCCTTCCAGTTACAATTGGGGGCCCTGCACTGGGAGAAGATTTCATGTCTTGCCATTGACTCTCCATCCACTCCTTTGATCCTAGGCCTTCCTTGGCTTCAGAAGCACAATCCTGTAATTGACTGGCAAACAGGAAATATTCTGGCTTGGTCCAATCAGTGTAAAGGAAGTTGCATCCAGCACCCTGTTCGACTTGCTACTTGTCAAGTGGGAATGGAACAGATTCCGCTTTGTTATAAGGACTTTCAGGATGTGTTTTCTAAAGGGAGTGCTGACACCTTACCTCCTCATCACAGTTATGACTGTCCCATTGACCTTTTGCCTGACACTACACCTCCGCGAGGGAGAGTCCTTCCATTATCCGAACCAGAGAACCTTGCTTTGCAAGAATACATTCAGGAAAACCTAGCTAAAAGTTTCATCCGTCCCTCTACTTCTCCTGCAGGCGCAGGTTGCTTCTTTGTTCCAAAGAAGGACGGGGGTCTAAGACTTTGTGTTGACTACAGAGGTATAAATAAAATAACCGTTCCCAATCGGTACCCTCTCCCTCTCATCACAGAGTTGTTCTCCCAAATCCAGGAAGCAAAGATCTTCTCCAAACTAGACCTAAGGGGAGCCTATAATCTAGTGCGCATCTGAGAAGGAGATGAGTGGAAGACAGCCTTTAACACCAAGGATGGCCACTACGAATGTCTTGTCATGCCTTTTGGTCTCAGGAATGCACCAGCTGTCTTCCAAAACTTTATGAATGACATTTTCCCTGATCTGTTGGGTCGCTTTATGCTTGTGTACTTGGATGATATTTTGATATATTCTCCCAATCTTGAAACGCATCAGAGGCACGTCCGCTCAGTGTTGGCCCGATTAAAGGCTCATTCCCTTTTTGTTAAGCCTGAAAAATGTTTATTTCATGTCAAACAAGTACCTTTCCTGGGCTACCTAATCTCTGACACAGGCCTAACCATGGATCCAGCCAAGATTCAGGCCATTCTAGACTGGGCATCACCTTCAGACCTGAAAGCAGTTCAGCGCTTCCTGGGCTTTGCAAACTTCTATCGGAAATTCATTAAGAATTTTGCCACCATTGCACATCCCATCACCTCTCTCACCAGGAAGTCTCAGTCTAAGTTCAAATGGACTACTGAAGCCCAGACAGCCTTCACTCAGTTGAAGAAAGCCTTTACCTCTGCACCAATTCTACGCCATCCTGTTCCTGAGCTGCCTTTTATTGTGGAGGTAGATGCATCCGAAGTAGGGGTGGGGGCACTTCTGTCACAAAAGGACCCTGTAACTGCTGCTATCCACCCCTGCGCCTTCCTGTCCCGTAAATATTCCCCAGCAGAGCGCAACTATGATATAGGCAACAGAGAACTGTTATCCATAAAGCTAGCTTTGGAGGAATGGAGACATTGGCTGGAGGGAGCTCGCTATCCATTCATAGTTCTGACTGACCACAAAAACCTTGAATACATCCGTTCTGCTAAAAGACTGAACTCATGTCAGGCCAGGTGGTCATTATTCTTCTCCAGATTTGACTTTACAATTTCTTATTTACCAGGGCCAAAAAATGTTAAGGCTGACGCCTTGTCTCGCAGTTTTTTATCAGAATCCCCACCTCCGCTTCCTCCACAATCCATTATCTCTGAGGACAGGATTTTGGCTTTCACCCAGACTGACATCTCTGAGGCCTTGTTACCTGCACAGGCTGAAGCCCCCCCTTCCACTCCCCCTGGTATGCTTTTTGTGCCCTTGGCTCTTCGTTTGCAGGTTTTGCAGCAGGTACATGCGTCAAAGCCTGCAGCGCATCCAGGGTTTAAACAAACTTATGAGATTATCTCTCGCAACCTCTGGTGGCCATCGATTAGGCAGGATGTGCTTGCCTTTGTCCAGGCTTGTGAGGTCTGTGCCAGAAGCAAGGGCAGTACCTCTAAGCCCTCCGGTCTCCTACGTCCTCTACCAATACCTACTTGTCCCTGGACCCATTTATCTATGGACTTTATCACTGACTTCCCTCCGTCCCAGGGATGTTCCACGATCTGGGTGGTGGTAGACAGGTTCAGTAAGATGGCCCACTTTGTTCCACTTCCAAAACTGCCGTCTGCTAGAGAACTGGCATCTTTATTCATTAAACATGTTTTCAGGCTCCATGGGGCACCAATTAACATTGTCTCAGACCGCGGCTCTCAGTTTATAGCCCAGTTTTGGAAGGCCCTTTGTTCTCAGCTAGGGATTAAGTTATCATATTCTTCAGCCTATCATCCCGAGACAAATGGCCAAACAGAAAGAACTAATCAGACTCTTGAGAAGATGGTACGTTGTCTGATGGCCAATGATGAGGTGGAGTGGGTCGACAGCCTTCCATGGGCCAGCTCTTCTACAGGGACCTCTCCCTTCTTCTGTGTTTACGGGTTGCATCCTCGTGTGTGCTCCTTTGATCTTCCACCCTCTGATGTTCCAGATGCCAACACCACGATTGAAAACTTCTCCAAAATCTGGTCTGACGTCAATCGTGCTATTTCTCGCTCGGTGCAGGCATTTAAGAAAACGGCTGATAAGAGGCGCTCAAAGGCCCCTGGATATAAAGTTGGTGACAAAGTGTGGCTATCATCCAGGAATCTGTCCCTGCATGTTCCATCCAAAAAACTTGGCCCAAAATTCATCGGGCCCTATGAGATTTCAGAGATTGTTAATCCTGTGTCCTATAGATTAAAACTCCCCCCGTCCATGCGCATTCCTAATGTCTTCCATGTTTCTTTGTTGAAACCTGTTCATTCTAGTCTCCAAGTAAATGAACCAGAACCTGTAGATGTGTCGGATAGCCAGGAATATGAAGTGGCATATATTCTTGACTCCAGACGTGTACGCAATTCCTTACAATATCTAGTTCATTGGAAAGGTTTTGGCCCAGAGGATCGATCCTGGATCCCAGCTCGCGATCTCCATGCTGATCGCCTTAAGAAGAAGTTCCATCTTCGATATCCAAGTAAGCCTGGGGGTGCAGGAGCAACCCCTCGAGAAGGGGGGGGGGTACTGTCAGTACTGGACCCCTCTAGGACCCAGCGCACTCACCTGACACAGCCTTGGCTGGGAAACACTGATTGGCCAGCTCTCCTTTAAAACACCTGTGACTTCACCCAATCAGTGCTCGTGATAGAGTTACTCTGCTTGCCTTGTGTGATCCAGCCTGACCTGTTAATCTGTAAACTTTGTGTATGACCCGGCTTGTTTGACCCTGCTTGTTGCTTCCGATTTGGTACCTTTCGAACTCTGATCCATCCGTGTATGAACCGGCTCGCCTAGACCACGCTTTGCCTGACTCCTGTAAGCAACACCCATTGCAGCGGTGCACTACTAGCACCAGCAACACCACCAACATCCACACCTGCGGTGAACTACAAGTTCCAGCCTTCCTGCTCATCACAACACCTACTTCAGCAGTGAACTACAAGTGCCAGCTGTCCCGCTCGTCTCAACCCTGCATCCGTGGTGAACTACAAGTCCCAGCGCTGACCTGCTTCACAAGACCTGCTCATGGTATGTGCTCTTGTTATTGAACTATAAGCATATTAGCACACCTGAACTGTTGTCTGCTCCTAGCCTGATATGAAACCTGACACTTTATCACACCAGTAATCTCTACTTTCCCCAGAGAGGAACACTGCTGATTTAATTTAGATTTGAGTTGAGCAGCCTGTAAAACTGGTGGTGGCGAACACAAGCATTTTGGGTTCTTTGCACCATTGATTTGTTTGCACCATTGATGCACTGATGTTTTTGAATCTACTGTACTTCAATCAATCACTGAATACAATATATGAATATTCTTTAGTTATAATTTATCACCATTGATTATATAATTGTAATAATAGTGCAGCACTGTTTTTGTCATTTTACATCCACTTTAAGTAATTAAAAAAAGGGTCAAAGGGGCTTTTTATACCTAGGAAAAAAAGAAAGGATCAACCTCTACTTTACATGAACTATGGAAAAGTGAAATAGACTTCCACTGAAGCTAACTCTAGCCAACCGTGAAGACTGCTTTAAAAAGACTGGATGGTTTTCTAAATACATAAACTTTAACTGGCTATTAAGAATTACAGTAAAACCTTGGTTTGCAAGCATAATTCGTTCCAGAAACATGCTTGTAATCCAAAGCACTTGTATATCAAAGCTTTTTTTTTACAGGGTATAAAAGAGAGGCACCTCTAATGCCCTTTACACACAATCGGTTCATTCGATGAAAACGGTCTGATGGATTTTTTTCATCAGATATCCGATGAAGCTGACTTTCATCAGTCGTGCCTACACACCATCGGTTAAAAAAGGGAAAATTTATATCAAGTACTTACCGTAATTTTCCTTTCCTGATGGACTCCATGGCAGCCTACGTGTGGGTTAATCCCGCCTCTCATACCTCATAGGACCCTTCTCCCATAAATCTTTGCTCCTAGCCATAGCCAGTGTTCCGTAATATAGCCTACTCCAGCAAGGGAGGGAACTCCTGCTGCCATGGAGTCCATCAGGAAAGGAAAATTACGGTAAGTATTTGATATAAATTTTCCCTTTTCCTGACAGACTCCATGGCAGCCTACGTGTGGGAAATGAATAGCCGAACACACCCGGGTGGGTAATTGCTGGATAAACAAAAAAGATTTTAATTGACATCGTCAACAGATAAAACATGTAAACCAAAATTAACCGACGATAAAGAAGCTGGTTCAACACAATAATGCGTCATGAAAGTGTTTAGCGATGACCAAGAGGCCGCTTTGCAAATAACTTTTGGAGAAACATGCCGGACAGCCGCCCATGAAGTAGACAAGCTTCGAGTCGAATGGGCAGTTACCGCTTCAGGAGGAGCCAACCCTTTATAAGCCCCTTGGATGGCTTGGACAATCCAAGCTGCAATAGTTCTGGAGGAAGCACGCATTCCTCTATTCTTTCCATGAAAACAAACAAAAAGATGTTCGGACTGACGAAAGGACGCTGTAGCCTCCAGATATTGTTTTATGACCTTTCCGACATCCAAAGGATGAATATCAGAGTTCTCAGAGGACCGGAAGGTAGGGAGGACGATTTCCTGATTGTCATGAAACACAGATGAGACCTTTGGATTGGAACCAAGCATAGGGATCAATACTACACGGTCCGGGAAGAAAGTAAGGAATGGTTCTTTGGAACCCAGAGCACCAATCTCGGAGACCCTCTTAGCCGATGTTATGGCTACGAGGAAGACCGCTTTGAGGGATAGATCCTTGACCGACAACTGATCTGTGAGACGTCTCTCTGAGAAGAAATTCAAAACTAAGGGAAGATCCCATTTTGAGAATCTCGGTTTTCTTTGAGGTCTTATTCTCATTGCACCTTTAAAGAATTGCCTGACGAGGGGATGTCTAGCCCAGGATATGCCTGTGAAGGCCGAGATAGCCGAGACCTGAACCCTTAATGAGCTAACTGACAGAGGTAAATCAAGACCCGTCTGGAGAAAGCCTAGAACTTCTTGAATTCTTGGATCTTTCGGAGAACAGTCCATGGAGGAGGAGTACTCAGAGAACTTTGCCCATATTCTTTGATAGATTTTATTGGTGCTTGACCTTCTAGCATTCAACAAGGTAGGAATGACATCGCTTGGACATCCTAGTGCTTCCAGCCTTCCCCTCTCAAAAACCAGACCATCAGATGCAGATGGGTTGGACATGGGTGAGGGATCATTCCTTGCAACAGGAGATCTGGTCTGATTGGAAGCGGAACTGGTTCCCGGAAGCTCAGTTGAAACAGCAGCGGAAACCACGGTCTGTTGGGCCAATACGGGATAATCGCCACTACCTCGTCATTCTCCCACCTGAGTCTTGACAGAAAGCGAAGGATGACCGGAGCTGGGGGAAAGGCGTAGGCCTTGCGAAACCTCCATCGATCTGTTAGGGCGTCCACCCCGAAGGCTTGGGGACAGCGACCTCTCGTGTAAAACGTCTCTATCTTGAAGTTGGACGGGGATGCAAATAGGTCTATATCCGGTACAAACCCCAGGGACAGAATCCAACTGAACACTTCGTTGTGAAGAGACCACTCGTTGTTGTCGAGGGCGTTCCTTGAGAGGAAATCTGCCTGCAGATTCTGTGCTCCGGGAAGATATACAGCTGTCAAGTCTAACAGATGAGTCTGTGCCCAGGACATGATCGGCTCTACTTCCCTCAATAAGGCGAGACTGCGAGTGCCTCCCTGTCTCTTGATATATGACACTGCTGTCGTATTGTCCATCCTCAGAAGGACTGAGGACCCCTTTATTAGATGGAGAAAAGCTTGAAGAGAGCAAAAGGCTGCACGGAGTTCTAGGACATTGGATACTATCTTCCGGGATGGAAAATCCCATTTCCCTTGAGCCACTTCCTTCAGGCAGAGAGCCCCCAGCCACTGTTGCTGGCGTCCGACGTAATTGTGATCCAGGAGGTGGGGGCTAACGAGTGGCAGTTGAGAAGGTTTTTTCGTAGAAGCCACCAGAGCAGACTTTCCCGCATGGAGGGGGTTACCCGTATCAGGTGATCCCGAGAACTCGGATCCCATTGTAGGAGAAAATCTTTCTGAAAAGGCCGCATCCTCCATTGTGCCCACCTCACCATGGGAATCGTAGAAACCATGGTGCCTATTATTTTGAGACATTGCGAGACTTTGAGAAAAGGAGACTCCAAGGCGAGGCGAACTCTGTCCCGAACAACTGGGATTTTCTCCAGAGGTAAGGAGATGGAATTCTGGGCTGTGTTGAATTGGGCACCGAGAAAAACTAGAGATTGAGTTGGTTCCAGGTGACTTTTTTCTGTGTTTAGAAGCCAACCGAACTCGGTCAGAATGAGGATAACTTGGGCCCGATGTACCAATAGTTGTTCCCTGTTCTGTGAAAGTAACAGCAGGTCGTCCAGGTAATGATGCAAATGAATATCCTTGGTTCTGATTAAGGCTACGACTGCCAGTAAGAGCTTTGAAAATACCCGCGGCGATGTTGTGAGCCCGAACGGGAGACATGTAAATTGGAGATGAAGACTGCCTATGGCAAACCAAAGGTACTTCTGAAAATCTGCTGCAACGGGCACATGGAAATATGCATCTTTTAAGTCTATGGAGACAAGCCAGTCGCCTGGCTGAACCGTCTGACGTATTGTGAGAAGCGATTCCATCTTGAATTTTTCCTTCTTGATAAAGGTATTTAGATGTGTCAAGTCTATTACTGGCCTCCAGGAGCCGGTCTTTTTTTGAACCATGAACAAGGGGGAATACATCCCTTGGAATCTTTCGGTTGTTGGTACATGAATGGCGGCGCCCTGGGCCAGGAGGGAGTTGGTATACGATAGAAGAATTTGACTTTTCTCTTCTGAGCCGGGAAGTGCAGTGAGAACAAACTGAAGAACAGGAGGACTGACAAACGTCCAAGAGTGGCCTGAGGATACTGTCTTGACAGTCCAAAAATCCTTTATCGAAGCTGCCCAGACATGCCAGAACTGAAACAGTCGGGCTCCGACTCGTTCCGTCTGAGTAGACCCTACATCAAAAAGATTTAGGGGCATCACGTCCACCAGAAGGAACCCCTTTTGTGGATTTTTGACCAGAAGACTGGCCTCTTCTCCAGTTCTTCCTGAACTCCCGACCAGGTTTGTACCGACGAGCATCTCTTGCACGATCTTGGTCTTGTCTTGAAAAAAATCTTCTCTGCCCAAAAGGACGACGATCCTGGGGAAGAAACCCCGACTTACCCCCTGTGGCACGGGTGATGGTGCTATCCAGTTTATTCCCAAAGAGGGAAGAACCTTGAAAGGGGATCCTGCATCATGCCTGTTTTGAGGCAGGATCAGCTACCCAAGGACGTAGCCACAAGGCACGTTTAGCAGTAACGGAGGAAAGCATGACCCGTGCCACTAAGCGAATAATGTCAAGGGATGCCTCTCCCAGAAAGACCAAGGCCATTCTTAGTTCATGAATGGGCATGCACTTGGCTAAGTCTTCAGGAATACTTGTCAAGATTGTGTCCACTTCCCCAGTCCAGGCCTCCATTGCTTTGGACAGGGCTGCAAGGGCTAAGGCTGGTTTACAAGCCATACCCACGGTAATGTAAATGCGTTTGAGATCTGTATCTATCTTCCTTTCCAAACCATCTTTGAATGAAACGGTATCCTCCAGGGGAAGGGTGACGTGTTTCACTAATCTCATCACGGCTGCATCGACCAGAGGGGCCGATTCTAGATGTTTCACCTCATCACTCTTGAATGGATACATCTTTGCCACTTTAGAGAGCAAAGAATTTTTATTTTCTGAGTTAGCCCATTCATCAGTAATAATCTCCCCAAGTTCACCTATAAGGGGAAAACATGGGCGTTCCTTCTTAAGCTGCTTGAAATACTTCCTTTGCTTAGAAGGCGCTTCAAGCGTCTCTTCCCATTTTAAGGCATCTTTGACTGCTTTAACCAGATTTGGGACGAGAGAAAAATCGAAACCAACTGTATCGATAGCACTTTGTGTTTCACTATCCGATGCCTCACTTGGGGGGTGGACAAACTGAGATGGGCCTGGAGCCTCAGAGTTATCATGCAGAAAAAACTGGTGCCGGATCCAGAGGCGGGACGACTGCACGGCTGGAATCAGAGACACTCATGGATTCCTGGACCACTCTCCTGACTAGGGCTTCCACTTGCTGGTCTTCACCACCTCTTTCCTTTGCAGCCCGGGAATAGCATTTATCACAGAGGGATTTATCATCCGGGACTTGGGTTCTACACCCCCAGCAAGATCTTCTACCAGAGTGACTGGAATGGCGGTGGGAATGGTGTCCAGACGTGGACCTGGACCCCTCTCTATGATGTCTAGAGGGAGATCTAGAACGTCTAGAACTTGATTTTGAATGTGAATATTGTGGTGTAGTAATCACAAAATCTTCGCGTACTGACGTTTGAAGCTCTGACCTAGAAGGGCTGAGGGAAAGAAAAAAGGGGTTAATGTGCCTTAAGCACAAAAAAACCCATACAAACAGGCAGATGAAAATCATTCACCCTACCTGCAGCGTAAGGGTTGGCCACAGGGGGGCGGTGACAGATCCATGGCAGAGGTAAACAGTACTGCAATAATCAAGTAAGAGAAAACCAAATATAACACAGGAAGACACTAGAATGCATTTCAAAGTGAAAATAAAACAAATAAAAGGACCTCATACCTCCAGAACCACGCTAGGCTGTCTGGTGATCTGTGCAATAGGATCTGCCAAATACAAAGTGAGCTGACAGATTTTTAAAAACTGCCACTCAGCGATGACGTCACCGCGTTCGTTGCGCACGCTGTGCGCCTGCGCCGTGAACTGCGTGACCCCCGCCGACCTCACGCGCCTACGGCGAACTAGACCGGACCGCGCATGCGCAGAACGGAGGGAAGCCGCGAGACTGGAACGCAGAAGCGTTCCAGCGGCCATAGCCCCAGCTAGCCTGAGAGATTACCAGACGGACAACATAAACAAGGCTGCCAAAAGGAAAAACTTTAAGACATACATTACCACCCAAAACGATTTCTTGATCACGGCGAACTAGACCGGACCGCGCATGCGCAGAACGGAGGGAAGCCGCGAGACTGGAACGCAGAAGCGTTCCAGCGGCCATAGCCCCAGCTAGCCTGAGAGATTACCAGACGGACAACATAAACAAGGCTGCCAAAAAGAAAAACTTTAAGACATACATTACCACCCAAAACGATTTCTTGACCACGCCTGGGTCAAAGAGCACAACCGCTCCCGCTGCACGACCTGGGCATAATAAAAGAAGGGCCTCCTGCTAATAGCTAGGACGTTTTGGCCAAGGTGCTGCTTTGCCTGCCAATGGCTGGATAGAAAGCTTTTCATGGCACCACCACTGCTGCCCTTGTCCATCCCGCTAATAGCCGAGAATGCTGGACTCCAGAAACTGCCAACAACACGTGCATCCACCAGGACTTTGATCAAGATACATCTTCGTAAGGTAAGATTACGTAGGTCCTAGGAGGAGGACAAAAAAGGAACACTGGCTATGGCTAGGAGCAAAGATTTATGGGAGAAGGGTCCTATGAGGTATGAGAGGCGGGATTAACCCACACGTAGGCTGCCATGGAGTCCGTCAGGAAAAACAAGTTTCAGAACGCGGTGACATAAAACACAACGACGTGCTGAGAAAAAAGAAATTCAATGCTTCCGAGCATGCGTCGACTTGATTTTGAGCATGCGTGGATTTTTAACCGATGGACGTACCCACAGACGATTGTTTTTTTTCTATCATTTTTTTAACCATCAGATAATTTTAAAACAAGTTCCTAGTTTTTTCACCGATGGATAAAAAACCAATGGGGCCCACACACGATCGGTTCGTCTGATGAAAACCATCCATCAGACGAACCGATCGTGTGTATGCGGCATGAGTGTAGCAATAAGTTGTTAAATGTTGTACCTTCATTAAATTTAACCATATTACTACACTTAGAGGCCCCTCTCTTCTTTTGTATACTCAGTTGTGACATGACACTACTCTTATATCAAGACATTGCATGTATATCAAGGCAAAATGTATTAAAACATTTTGCTTGTCTTGCAAAACGCTCTCAAACCAAGTTACTCTCAAACCAAGGTTTTACTGTATAAAAATGAACTCTAACGGGGATTATCTGATTGTTTTAAAGGATTTTTTGCCTATTGAAGCAAATTGTACCTTTCCTTACAAGGGTTTTGGCTTCCCTGGATTAACAGGGTTTTTTTTTATTAATTTTGTTGAAATTGATAGATGTGTTTGTTTTTTAACCTACCTATGTAACTATGTAAAAGACTTGGCTCTTTAGAGTTAAACCATCATGATCTAAGGAGACACAGTATATACAATAATGCTAACACTATACATATCAAGTACTTTACATTTAAGGATTTTTGTTCACAACTAAAAATTATTTATTTTTGCTTCTGGTAATTTGGTAAACCCAAACCAATGATGTAGAAGTTTGACTGTCTGTTTTATGAACTATGGGCCAGATTCACAGAGCGATTACGCCTGCGCAACTGCTGTTCACAAAACAATATACGCCAGAAATCTACGTTTTTTGGTCCGGCGTAATTGAGTTAGACATTCGCTTCCCTTCGCGCAAAACTGCGCTAGACACACCATTGATTTGCTAGTCAAATATGCTAATGAGGGAGTTACGGGGATCCACAAAAAAACGCAGTTGCTGCGCAGGCTACGCGATGTGCGCAACTGCAAAATGTCCTGTCTAAAGTTAGAGCACATAAAAGCTGATCTAACTTTTGAAAAAAAGTCTAATTGTCAGATAAAGCAACACCGTTATTGAGGAGCAGACCACACACACGTGTTGCACTACAATTTGACTGCCAACATGCTAGGGGCATCGTCGCTCATAGCTGCACTAGTGAATATAGATGACCAAAGAAGGAGGAGGGCACGGAGGATGGCACGGGAGAGGGTATACCGCACCCGCATACACCTGTTTGGCATGAATGATTCAGAGGTCTTTCGCATCTTCAGATTCCCCCCTCATGCCATCCTGGAATTAACCACAACCTTGCAGGAGGACATCACCAGCCCAACACAACGCTCACATGCAGTGCAGCCACTGGTGAAGGTCCTGGCAACACTCCATGTCCTTGCCAGTGGCTCTTTTCAGCGTCCAAGTGGAGTGGTGGCTGGGATGTCACAATCCTCCATGAGCAGATGTGTGCACCAGGTTGTCCCTGCAATCCTCACACGCTTGGCCAACCAAATCATCAAACCCACCACTGAGGAGCTTCGAATCAAGGCAATGGCAGATTTCTACCGAATTGCCAGATTCCCACGCACCATCGGGGCCATAGATTGCACACATGTGGCACTCCAGCCCCCCCATGAGACCGAGCACATGTACCGCAATCGGAAGAATTGGCACTCCATCAACGTACAGGTGATAGTTGATGCCCAAGGCCTCATATGGCACGTCCGTGCCAAACACCCAGGGTCCAGCCATGACAGCTACATCTACAATCAAAGCCACATCCGAACAGAATTCGAACAGAACGTGTATGGGAACACCTGGCTGGTTGGTGAGTGACATGGGAGTCAGGCATGACTATCCCCTCCCGTGATGCACAACAGAAGTGGCACATGCATGACTAACATTCTCCTGTCTTTTCCTTTACAGGTGACTCTGCATATGCACTGGGACCCCATCTCATGACTCCTATCCGGAACCCCCAAACCCCAGGAGAGGAACGATACAATGAAGCACACATCAAAACCCGTGCAGTGGTGGAGCGCACCTTTGGCCTCCTGAAGTCACGTTTCCGATGCCTGGATAAGTCTGGGGGTACACTGTTGTATTCCCCAAACTTCGTGTGCCATATCATCGCTGCATGTTGCATGCTACACAATCTCGCAGTGAGGAAGGGCCTGCAGGTTGAGCTACGTGATGATCTGACCCCCCAACCAGAAAATCAACCCCTAAC
Organism: Rana kukunoris; assembly: GCA_029574335.1. NCBI lineage: Eukaryota > Metazoa > Chordata > Amphibia > Anura > Ranidae > Rana > Rana kukunoris. The sequence continues at coordinate 344,061,049 of CM056049.1, read as the reverse complement.
CGAGGATACCCCGTCTTCTGAGGGAAGAGCAGTCAGGAGGCAGCTCATATTGGGCATCTTTGCACGTTAAACACACACATTAATCATGGCACAATGAGAATGCATGCATGCACACCACTATGGTCCCTAGCACACACACCCCACATCCTCATCAAATTGGATTGGCACCAGTCCACCATGCAAGACTGGTGAGCAGTAACGCCACGTCAAGGCTCCAATTATGTCACTGTACATTCATACACCATTCACACGGACCTGGGAATCACTTCTCCCTGGTCCTGGGGAACCCTTCTCCACCAAAATTGAGGGTGACACCCCTTTTCCAGCAGGAATGTCACCCCCACATTCAAACATCATTCACAACCCAAAATATGCCAAAAAAGTCAAACAAACAAAAATGCATAGAAACAAAAAATGCATAAAAAAAAAAAAATGCTTAGAAAAAACAAAAAAAAGCAGAGAACAAAAATAAAAAAGCTTTCAAAACAAACAAAAGGGGGAAAAAAAAATTATTGCCCTCTGCCTGAGCCACGCCTGGGGCGCCCCCGGCCACGGCCCCGGACCCTCAGGGGAGACGCATGGGGGAGGGGAAAAGCCGGGGAAGGAGGAGCAGCCCCTGAGATCTGCCCACCTGGCGGCCTGCCCTCCAAGGCCACGGCTATTCTGTCCAGGGCAGCACCAAGTGTTGCCGTGTTGCCCTGGATAGCCTGGGTAAGGGCCCTCACATCCTGCCCAACGCCTGCTGCTGTAGTTTGCAGGTCATTTAGGCAGGTTGTGGAGGCCCGGGAGTGGGAGTCCAGGTTACCCAGGCTATCATTAATGGAGGACAGGCTCTGATCCACCCGCCCCATAGTCTGGCAGAGCTGTCTCAGAAGGCGGGTCTGGGTGGCCAGGTTCCTTCTCAGACAGGCGGGCATGAGATTGGGCGCCCCCCTGGTGCTTGGGGATGACCTCCTGGCTCCAGCTGATGGTTGTGGCCGGGGAGAAGGGGAGGCCCTTGTGAGGGGAGCCATGTTGGGGGAGGAGGGGGGGGGGCTGACCCTTAGGGAGGGCAGGCTTCTTGCAGCCAGAGGGGAAGAGTCCGCAGAAACCAAAGGGCCAGTGCCTTCCATGGACTCCTCCTCCTCATGATTCTGCTCCTCCTCATGATCGTCCTCCGCATGATCCTCCCCCTCCTCTTGTTCCTCCTCTGCGGACTCTGGCCTTGTTGGGGGGGCCTCATTAGGCTGCTGTCCTGGGGTTGGAGCGGTCAGTCCAGATGGCCCTGCACCCTCCTGCACAGCTGTGGATGACACAAAACATTCACAGGTTGGAGGATCCACACACTTGCCACATATTCCCTTTCACCCCCTCCCCCACACATGCTACACACCTGAGAGAAATAAAAACCTTACCTGGCACCGCGGGGACCGTACTTGTGTCAAAGCCTGGCAGGCCCTCCACTTCATGCCGGTGAAAGGTCAGGGCCACCACACGCTCCGTCTCTGAAAATCTAACCCGGCATGGTGGGCCCCCTCCTGTGCCCCTGGCATGGGCATTTATTGCGGCCAGTTTTTTTTTCACCTCACGCCGGAGGTCATTTATTTTCTTTTCTATCCCAGAGCGGGTCCGTGTCTCCCCCTCCCCCGATGAATTGACCTGCTCCGTGATCATATCCAATATCTCCCTCCTCCTGGCCGGGGTGGTGGTGGCACTCTGCGGGCCGTGGAGAAAACGCCCATAGTCGGTAATGGCCCGGGCAAGAATTCTTTTTTCCCCCACAGTAAAATTGAGCTTTCTTTTTCTCTCAGTCATACTTCCAAACAAACTCACTAGCAGTCACCAAAAATCTGTCACAAATACAAGCACAACCAATCAGACAAGAACACACACAAAGAGAAAAAGAACAGCCAAAAATCACACTAGCACTCAGCAAGAAACACACACAAAAAAATCAGATGAAAAAAAAAAGCAAGAAAACAAACGCTCAGAAATCTATCAATCAAACAAACAGTCTCAAACACTTATCAAAATACACTTTCACAAAACTACCAACAAGCACAAGATCACACAGAACACTAATCTCACAACTACAAAACACACTCTAACGAACAACAGAGCAAAAGCACTTGATTCAATGGGAAGGGACACAAAGGGATGTACTTTTGCAATGGAAGGGCGTTTGTGTGTGTCTATTTATGCTGTCTGCGTAGTTCACAACATTGCCCTAGTCCATTTCCAATTTCAATGATTGCGCCGCTCCCGAGTTGTGAGCATGCGCACAACGGAGCTGACATGGTTTCCTTCACGCGCGCATGCGCGAGTCGGCCGGCCCTTCATTTGCATGGGGTCACGGCTCATTTCAATGTAACACGCCCACGTCCCTCCCAATTTGTATTACTCCTCCTTACGCCTACGGAAAAAACCTTACGTTTGCGCAAGCTCTTGCGTAAAAGCTACGTGAATCGCCGGATTACGCGGCTAGATTGCGCAAGTCTAACGGAAAAGTGGTGCGCTACGCCGGAATGATAATGCGCCGATCTACGTGAATCTGCCCCTATGACTTCTACATACACAATGAGCCACACAAGCAAAAATTCATAATTAGGGTCTCCACCCACCCAATCTTTCATCAAACAATACATTTATTGTCAAATATTGAAGCTATGATATTAATTAATTGTATTTGATGATGGATATAATGAAATCTTTTTTTTGCAGTGAAAAGAAGCAGGCTTCGTTTTGGCTTGGTCTTGGTTACTTCACCACTAATTGTATCAGTAATTGTATGTCAAATAGATAGGGCCATCACAAATAAACCACTGAATCTAGTTTGAAGTATACATATATGCTTTACATAAACGATTAACATAGCAGCTCCATTGGTGCTTTCCATTTGTAAGCATCGATTTAGATTATTCTTGGAAATTTGCTATTAAAACATTGTTCTAACTAGAATAGATGTATTTTGTATTTAACAATATGGATTCTGATCCGTAAGTAAAAACATTAAACACATGCGTCTTCTCCAATACATTGTAAATGCAATAAGGTACTTCATATAGCTGTCAACACTTTAAATTTGAGAAGATCTTTTGGTTGCTTAACGTCATGATAGCTTGTTGCCATGGCAGTATGTTCCCAGCAGCATTTTGCTGTAACATCTTATAAAGCATCTTGATAGCAAGATCGAGTCTTGATTAGACACAAGTAGCAGCATGCCTTCAGTGTTGTATGAGGTATATACAGTTTTTTTTTTTAAAACTAAGGCTAAATAAGTCACAAATGTAGAGGACATGTTCTTCTGTCATTAATCATAACAACCAATTTTAATTTTCACTATGTAAGTTGCCAAAGTAGAGCTTTAAAATTAAACAAAGCATTACTGTGAAATGTAATATTATACAAAATATATTATACAAATTATTAAGTATTATGCAAAAATAATATTGTATACAATATTTTCTACTTCTGACTTAAAATGGTCTGTCCATCTAACATTGTTATTACAGGTTTCATGGGTGCCCACCCAATAAATTACCCACTAGCTTCTGTAGGTCTTGATGACTCTTTGCTGAAATCGCTCCACCAAAGTTTCCAGATACTGAACCTAGTGTAGCTAAAGCTATATTTAGTGGCAGTGGGATAGTGCTTAGGACAACAGGGAAAGTAAGTGGGGAAGGGGGTCAGCAAAAAGCATTTACATTTAAACAGTGTTTTTTCAGAACACTTGTGCTTAAATTCAGCAAATAAACTACAGGGTGATATGTCTGCAGGGGATTCTTGTGGTAACCATAACACTCGCTGTAGCTCAAGAAATATGCATCCTCCCTCATTTGTTGGTGTGTTGGTCTGTACAATTAAAAGGTAGCTGTGAAAATAAATGGTTCTTTCTGGCATTAAGTTTTATTAAGATAATTCTACAATACCAATTTGAGACCTAGAAATGAACAACAAATTACAAATTACTCATAAGATGGTATCTAGTCCCAAGTAGGATTCATAGAGACTTGCTGTCCTATCGGTCTACTTGCTTCAAGAGTTGTCCAACATACATTATTTTGCCAATATTATTGGGGGGGAGGGGGTGTTGTTAATGCAATGCTTTACTGATCGAAGGGGGTGGATATATTAAGTAATCCAAGGGTTATGGGTTTCCCTCTCTGAAAAGACCCCACTTAAACCCTACTGAGCAAATGATCACTGGGACATACGGTGGAACCTCTAGTGGCGAGTAACGCAGTTAACGAGCGTTTCGCAATACAAGCACTGTATTTGAAAAAATCCTAACTCAGTTTGCGATTGCAGGATTCAGGCCAATGTGGTGTGCAGTACCGCATTTGGCCTGTGGTGGGGGGCCCCGGAGCCGAGCGGAGTCGATCACAGCCGATCATTTTTTTTGTGATATATGGTGGTCAATTTGTTTCCCCTCCCCTATATCTCTAAAAAATGTTGCCACACTATTTTGATCATGTAGCTTATCTGGGATACATTGGCGAAATCACAAACTTCAAGTGGCACATTGCATATATTTAATATGATCATTATCAAAGACACCATTATACACATAAAAATAACTATTTATTACTTTCCAGCTGACATCAACTCCACAGCGTGTCATACCAACTTTTCAACTAAACTTGTGCTTTTATAAAACCAGGTAGGACACATATCTATCTATATATATATATATATATATATATATATATATATATATATATATATATATATATATTTTAAAACTGCCTCTATGTACCTACAATAATTATGTGTATAGTCCTATGCTTTGAAGCAAGGAATCTATGGTTTAACTAAATATATTAAAAGTTCAGTATAATTTAATTAAGAGCACTTTTAATTATCCCACCCACAGGATTACGCCCCCTCTGGCTTCAGTATTGTCAGGCGTCCATTTCTCCCGGGTATACCTGGCCACATTCAAGTGCATATTATCTTTAATATCATTACACGCTTCGAGGATTAATTATTGTAAACGGGCAGATTTTTGTAGACACGATCCCGTTATTTTTTTTCTTGCTTTTACTAAAACCTTTTGGAATGTTTCGCTTACAAAATCTCCACAAAATATGTGAGTGTATACAATACCCTTTTGATAGTAATTCAAAGGTTACTAATTATGTCATGTTGTCACATATTGTGTGTTTAAATCTCTGTTATTAATACATTGTAGACACATGATTGACCCTCTTATAGACACCCTTGAGGAAGTAGACATAGAAACTCTGAAACACGTTGGTTGAACTACGAGATATCCATTGTCAATCATTGTGGTGATATTTGTACCTTGTACATAGTAACTGTAATCATTCCAATACTTGTTTATCTCATTTATGCATACAATGTTGAAATAAAATATATTTTTTTGATATACATAAAAATCTCAGTTCCTTAAAAGTCCACTTAGGGGTATCCTGTTTTTGCTTAGTCAAGTTGGATGTGGCACCCTACAAAGATACATCAATATCATTTTTGCTTTATGTGTCCTGTAGTGCTCTAAACATCATGGAATGCAGCCAATAATTCTGATAGGGATGTCTCATTAAGTCCTGCTAGAGCACTTTATGCTGGTTCCTTTGCAGGCATAGCTATATAAAACATTAAAAATAAAGGCTTGTTTATAATTTAGTAAAACTGTGTCTTACACTGCCTACCACATGCTCAGTTGTTCTTTATCTTTTGGCACTCTGTCAAAAATCAGAGCCACTAGAGGCTACCAGCCTAAAGATTTACTGCTGCTTAGAAGCTCTGGGCTTTAGCAAAATGTCGGCCATCAGCAAGAAAAAGCAGGAGCAATGCTGGAGGCAATTTACATCACACACTAATTTTGGTAGCATTATTATTATTATTTTGTTTGCTAAAGAACATTATTTTTTTATCAATTTATTATGGGTAAAGCTCCTCTTTAATGTGACTCCCAAAACATAGTTACTACATCCACCAAAACAGAAATATAATTTTCGGTTGACCGGGAGGGGGGGTGTTTATTGGGGCATCATTTAATAGGTTTATTACATGAATTAATGTCTATAATGATAATAACTAACCTGATCTGATAATAATAAAACATTGAGGATTTTACTGGGTTCAAAGGGATGGCAGTGAAATTGTCTTTTTGACATTCTTTTTCTGGTAGTATGACGATATATTTTCTTGCAGCTACAAAATCCTCATTCATCAGGCTTGATGTATTTTTTGGAGATCAATAGCCTTAGAAAGAGAAAATGGAAACCCATTCTTTTTTTTATTTAAAACACAAAATGCAGCTTTGGAAACAGAAAATCAGGTGTCAGAATGAACTAGTAAATCAGTATGCTTCTGTTTCCATTATTTACATAGACAGGCTAGTCACCCTTTTTGTCTTTCCTGTTTTTATACAATGTGTATATTTATGGTTTTCTTCTGCAAACCTGCAATGCAGTGCAGAGAGAGAGATTTAAATATTTCCAGAGTGACTGTAGTCATCATTTGCATTCCACTGACTCATTGAAAGTAGAAACATCTAAGCAGAAATACAGAAGATAAAAGAGAAACCATTAATCCAAGTACGATTACTGGCACAGTATCTTGATCCAGTCTTCTCCCATAAATGAGACTGAGATCTTGCTGTGTACATCCCTCTGGCTTAGCCCTAAAATAAGCAATATTGCTTTGTAGAAAACTGAACTTTTTAAAGATACAACATATTGACTAGAGACATAAACTTGTTACATCTTCATTGTGGTGCAAGAAATAACTAAACAAAAATATCATAGTTTAAATAAAGGTGAATAGACAGAGATGCACATGAAAGGCAACATTTTGACAGTATAATAAATGCAAGATCTCAACTAAAATAATATAAAATTAGTTATTTAAATACTATGAAACACTAAAATATACATGTTCTTTTTATAAATATTTTAACACATCTATATTAGTATAGGTATTGTACATCTCTATCTGGCTTTGTAAAAAATGTCTAACCCAGTCCAAAAAATATGTTAAAATTACAATTATAATTATGAGTTTTATCTCAAATACTTTTTACAAAATAGCTAGTTATTTCTGCAATTAACCCTAGAGGAAGTTCTGTAAGACAACTTTATAAAACACAGTTTCTTTTGTCTCATAATATCTGTCCACATATAACATGTTTTCCTATTAGAGGCTAACTTTGGAAACGTGATACTAGAAGCAAAAACTTTGAGCATTATGCTTTATACCATACCTGAAGTGGAAACATTTGGTTCACTTGAAATTTCCAGGTCCTTCCTTCCAAACTACAAGAGAATGATTCACTGTGCTTTATATACTGAAGAAAATATGTCATAGACTGAAATATGTTCTGATGTTTATTTAGATACTTATTTAGATACTTCAAATATTTTTTAAACTAAAGAGAAAATTTGAAATGTTGCAATCCTGCAACTTGGCCACTAGGCCCTTTCTCTTCTTATGATCTCCATAGCTTTAATGTTTGTAACAAGGCCATAATTTACCTAGGACAATATCACTATATGAGACAGTATCTTTAGCCATACATGCTAGCTCTACTAAAAAACATAAATCATCTACTTTTTGTAGCCATTGAGCTATAGTGGGTACATTGTGTTTTCTCCAATACAAAGGGATCAAAAAATGTTCAGCATTCAGTAAATATGGAGTGATTGAGCTCCTATATCTGCCTGTTGATACTGCTTAGCAATGAAATAACATAGACCAAGGTTCCAGGCTTTATTTCATATTTTTGCATGATAGAGATAATGTTAGCAACCGCCTTCCATTACCCCTGGATAAGTAGAGAAGTCCACCAAATGTGCCCATGCGATGCAATGCCACCACGATCCCTTCAACACAAAGGTGATGTCAAAGAGGACATTGCATGTAATTTATTTGGAGTGTAATACCAGCGGATAAGAAGCTTATCATATACTTCCTCCATTTTAGATGAGATAGAGGACACATGGGCTAACTGCAGGATCTTATCTTTTTGTTAATCAGTGATACTTGGTTGCAAATCCTTTCCCCAACTAGCTATATGACCAGGGTATCTAGGGCTGTGGAGGGATAATAAGGCTTTGTAAAATAATGATATACAGTGTGAAAGGTGGATCTTGATGACCAAGGAGAGGCATTAATTGAGAGTTGTACTTCCATGAATAATGAAAGTGTAATTAATTCCCTTTTGGATAGAGTGGATAGGGTCAAAGGGGATGTCGAAGATGCCAGCCCCCTAAATTAATGCGGCAGGTACGGGAACCACAGACAAATATTTGTCTGCAAGAGCTGATTCCACTTGCACCCAGTTTAGAGTCACAAGGTTGTTGACAGTCTGCAATGCACTTTAGTTAAGGCAATCACATAATAATAATATCATTTAAAATTGGGCAATGCCAAACCTCTCATTCATTTAGTTCTATATAAAACAAAGCAAAAGCAAGTTGGAGACCACCTAGGTAGATGTATCTTAATTGCATTTAACAAAGAGAAAAAGATGTGTCTAAATAAATCTGATAACTAGGCACTCAAGTTAACTCCCAAATATTTTAAGGTAATTGGTTGCCAAAGAGGAAAGGAAATAAGAAGTAGAGCTTCAACGCCTCGGTTGATGGGATATTAATGGGATATTAATATTTAATATTTCAGACTTAGACAAAAGTATGTAGTAAATTAATGTTCACAGAATAATATCTTTCTAAAGAGATACAGGATCTCACAAAAGTGAGTACACCTCTCACATTTTTGTAAATATTTTATTATATTTTTTCGTGTGCCAACACTGAAGAAATTATACTTTGCTACAATGTAAAGTAGCGAGTGTACCACTTGTATAACAGTGTACATTTGCTGTCCCCTTAAAACAACTCAACACACAGCCATTAATGTCTAAACCACTGGCAACAAAAGTGACTACACCCCTAAGTGAAAATGGCCAAATTGGGCCCAAAGTGTCAATATTTTGTGCGGCCACCATTATTTTCCAGCACTGCCTTAACCCTCTAGGGCATGGAGTTCACCAGAGCTTCACAGTTTGCCACTAGAGTCCTCTTCCACTCCTCCATGATGACATCGTGGAGCTGGTGAATGTTAGAGACCTTGCAGTCCTCCACCTTCGGTTTCAGGATGCCCCACAGATGCTCAATAGGGTTTAGGTCTGGAGACATGCTTGGCCAGTCAACCACCTTTACCCTCCGCTTCTTTAGCAAGGCAGTGGTCATCTTGGAGGTGTGCTTGGGGTCATTATCATGTTGGAATACTGGCCTGCAGCCCAGTCTCCGAAGGGAGGGGATCATGCTCTGCGTCAGTATATCACAGTTCGTGTTGACATTTATGGTTCCCTCAATGAACTGTAGTTCTCCGGTGCCGGTAACACTTATACAGCCCCAGAACATGACACTCCCACCACCATGCTTGACTGTAGGCAAGATACACTTGTCTTTATACTCCTCACCTGGTTGCCGCTACACACGCTTGACACCATCTGCACCAAATACGTTTATCTTGGTCTCATCAGACCACAGGACATGGTTCCAGTAACCCATGTCCTTAGTCTGCTTGTCTTTAGCAAACTGCGGGCTTTCTTGTGCATCGTCTTTAGAAGAGGCTTCCTTCTAGGAAGACAGTCACGCAGACCAATTTTTTGCAGTGTCCAGCGTATCGTCTGAGCACTGACAGTCTGACCCCTTCAACCCCTGCAGCAATGCTGGCAGCACTCGTATGTCTATTTTGTGAAGACAACATCTGGATATGACGCTGAGCATGTGCACTTTAATTCTTTGGCTGACCATTGGCGAGGCCTGTTTTGAGTGGAACCTATCCTGTTAAACCACTGTATGGTCTTGGCCACCATCCTGCAGCTCAGTTTCAGGGTCTTGGCAATCTTCTTATAGCCTAGGCCATCTTTATGTAGAGCAACACATCCTTTCTGAGGATTGGTGACTAGAACTGGATGGAATACTCCAGATGCAGTCGAACCAGAGTATTATAAAGTGGCAGAATAATTGTTTTATCTCTGGAGTAAATTCCATTTCTAATGCATGCTAATATTCTGAAGGACATCTATTACTGAAGGAGTTAGATGTGCCTCTTGATCATGTAAACACTGTGATTGGCTGGCACAGTGATTACGTGATCTGTAGCCCACCATACAATTTCTGCATTGTTGTTGGGTGACTGGCGGTAGTTGGTAACAGCATGATCACAGGGCAGGGGCATGCTCTTAAATGTGCACCTAAGACAGCAATGCCATGTGAATGTATATATGTGGCAGCACAGCATTAAGCCTGCCACCATGCTGACACATATATGCGTACAGCTGGCATTAAGGAGGTAAAATATGAGCCAGGGTCCAAATCTGGTTTGGGATGCATTTGTGATGGGGTTCCACATGACTGTACTGAAAATATAGCCTAATTAGTGGCAAGTGATATAGCACAATGTACCTATATTTCAAATTATATACTGCTGTGATTTAAGATGTAGCCTATAATTAATACAATTAGTGTTTTATAAAGAGCATTTGTTTCTACGGGATAAAATAATAATAAATATTCCTGATATTGTTTGGTATTGTTGACATTTTGGAAATTATATTTTTGGGTCCCAGTACAGTAACAATTTTGTTATTTAGGTCCTTGGATATAAAAGTAAAAAAACCTCTGATATATAGGTACCCAACTTCAAAGTGACTTCACTTTAATTATGGTATATAGCGTCTTTGTTCAGACCTTGCGGTGGTTTCAGCTCATATAATCTGGAATATGTATGGACAATAAACTAGCATGTTAAAGGACTTAAAGAGATGAGAAGATTCATGAATTTATAATCCCAAAGAACAGTTTTTTTGAGGAGAGAAAAAAGTGAACGATTACTGTGGAATGCAAGCACACATAAATATTTTATGAATCCTGCTCATGTTTTGAATGTAAATTTTAACCAGCTTTCTTCCTGTAGTCTATTTAGCTTATATACTTCCCCTAAAACAGGATTTAGTGTTTACATTGCTTACTGTCGCTTGTCTTTTAGGGATCTGGCACAGTCTTTTGTCTTTTACTGTTTCCATCCACATTACATTCCCACTGGGGATGTCCTCCAACATCACACAATTCATTCTTAGCAAGTGACCAAATGAACCAATTGTTGGAACTACAGGATGGAAAATGTATGCATATGAGCTATACTACTAAGGAAATCAGTAACCTGTATGCTAACTAAATCCTAGAATCACAGCTGGCAAGGGGGAAATTATAAAGCAACTTTTAAAGTAGATTCATTAAAATAACTTTTTACTTTACCTTTTTTTCTTAACAGACTGTTTCACATGTTCCTCTAAGGTGTTTAATAGGTTTAAGTGTTCTAAGTAGATTTGATTTTCATGATCACATAGGGAAGGCAATTATCCTTGGGAACGTTGAAAGACCAAAGCTAAAAAAACGATTTTCTCTGATCTTTAGTATATATTGAGAATATGGTGCCTTATCTGACATACCTTTGATGTTGTTTTAAATATCTTTTAAGTTTATTATATGAATAGATTCCATAACATGCAAACAAATGTTGAAGGCTCACAGTGTGCTAGGTGCTAGGGCAGATGTTTTATGCATTGGTACATATCAAATTTCTTCATTTAGAAGACTGTTAGACTTTGAGCTTCAGATTACCTCTTCATGGAAATATCCCAACACAAGAGCTTTCATTCTGCAGCTGTTTCACTGATCTAATACCATATAATAACATACATCTAAAACAGTTTGAATGCACATTGTATCATTAGAATTCCTACATAACCACATTATGGATTCAGTGAACAATAGTGGCTGGCCTTCCTCGACTCTGCAGTCTTGTCTCATACCAATATCAAAACCCATTTCTTTCAATTAAGCTTCCTCCTAAAGCAGCATTACAATTTTGATAGCTTTCTGGAGACAGATCGTTGTCTGTGTGACCTTATCTTTCTGTACTTTGAATTCAGCTATGAATTAAATTGCAGGAAATGATTCACTTTCCAATCATTCTGTTTAAGCTGGCAGAAATCAGAGGCCTCCTGTGAGCTACAACAATGTACGTTGTTATTCATCGGGGACAGGTTAAGATCAGGCATGCTTTGCAAATTTCACCGTTCCTGTGCACTATTCCTGCTTTTCATTAAAAGATTCTTTCTTATCTCTGAATGTACTCTTTGTTTTCTTTCACATTCTAATGTTAAGTTCATCATTTATTTTGCTGCTTGTTTATTCAGCTTTGCTATAGGCAGGAACAATTGAATGCGTCAATGGAAGAAGAAAGAAAATATATAATTGAAGAATAGCATGTGATACATGTTTGCAAAAATATGTTAACGGGGAGCACATTGTTCTATTTCTTTAATCTTAGGAAAGGTGAGTGCACAATTTGTCTCTCCAATAATTTCAAAGCTAAAAGTCACAATGTCTTTCAGTTAGTTCAATTATCCATTCAGGTCAACCTGACTTGCTTTTAAATTCTAATGGCATATATAAAATAGTATCCCAGTGGGAAGCACTTATTTATGGATTGTTATGTGACATTGTTAATTGCAATTTCTCCTCCTGCTCATATTAATTATCAATCAATTTCCTTGCATGTCCTCCCATGCATTCAATCCCAGAACTCCTAATGCACATGCTAAATATGCTATTAAAGATATACTCACAAATACAGAATGGAGCTTGCAAAATTAGAGGTAGGCCGTAAAGTGACACAGCATGTGCTATTCTTTTGTTCTTTCCTTTCCCAAGATGCATCTAACAATATTTACAGAATGTAAGTTAGCTTGATACGCAGCAGGCCTAGGTGATTACCAGAATGAAAGTTAAATCCCCTGAAACATGTAGTAAAATATAATAGATATACCAGCCTTAACCAAGCAATATGAATAAGCTAGGAAAGCTGAGGTTTAGCAGTACTATCAAAGACTTGAACTACTTTCCCATCCATGATCAAGCAATAAATGTAATAAGTATATGAACATCATCCATTTGTAATGTGGATCAGGCAAATGGACAGTACTAAGGAAATCCCTTGTTTTGCATTTCAGCTTTTGAAATTAATGACTGATTTACACCACCAGTAATGCTAAATGCATGACTGCTGGTGTGCACTGGGAGGACACAGTGCCCACCAAACAGCACATCACACTGTTTTTTTTTTTAAATCCAGTGGTTTCTATAGCAACCTGCTGTGCTGAAAAACTGTGTGCAGCACTTTTTTCAGTGCATACCACTGCAATGCAGTGATGTGAACTGACATCATTGGTAACAATGCAAATTGCTTTGTCTTTTTGTTGGGACTTTGCTGGGCAATGCTGACCAGTGTATTTAAACGTAAATGGTATAAATGACCGTTGAATGTGAAAGTGTTGGAAAATATGGAAAACTATTTTAAGTACCTAGAGGGTTTAGTCTGTCAGTATTGTGATTAAATGCATTTGGCAAATGGTTATGTCATTAAAAAAAAAATACATTGATTTGAAAGACTAAAGCTGGCCATAGATTATATAACAATTTTTGTAACCTCTCAGCAAATTACACACTAAACATTTAAACTAAAAACAAATCATTTTATTAGTACATATATTAATACCATCACATGATTCAAATTTGAGAAACTCCAATGTCCTAGAGTCCATAGATCTACTCTTTATACCCATAGGCTGCAAGGAGATCTGGGGATCCCTAATGTCTTTAAATACTATTGCAGTGGCACAGATCTCCCCATTGACTATGCTTCGGATGCCCCTCTTTGGGTGTTACTTGAATTGCCCAACTGCGATTCATCCTCACCAGAAGCTCTGCTCTGGCTCCCTCATACATTATGCCCCCCTTCCCTAAACCCCATGCTGTTGCATGGCCTGTGGATATGGGATTCAGTTCGCTATTCTGGCAACTTGATGTCCTCCTTTTTTGCCTCTACTTCCTATCACGCACAATCGTCTTTTTTCCCCAGGAGCCTCAGGCATTCTCACAGCTATACACGGGTCCAAAATATATTTTTCTCCTGTTCTTTGTTATCCTAGGAAGCCATCCGGGAAACACAGGGTGCACCGTTCAAGGAGCACTACCGCTTTCTTCAATTGAAACACTGGATTGTTGCCACACGCCCAATTACCAATTTCAAAAGACTTTCTTAAAACATGCATATCAGCATTCTGATATGCCTAATTTTGGCCATTTATGCATCTTCAAACATGCATATCAGCATTCCCCTGTTGCCCCTGGCCTAATTTTGGCCATTTATGCATCTTTGAATGGACACCCAAAATCAGCATCCCTCTTTTACATAACCCAATGGGAAAGGGGCCTCCAGTCCCCCATAGACCTAGAAGACTGGGGTAAGGCCTGGAAAATCATGGCCAAATGCTCCTTTAATTCAAATACACTAGAAGCAGCATTTAAGGTCCTACTCCTATGGTATTGGGGTTCTGTCCGTATAGCTCATGCTTTCCCAAGGAGTAGTGATAGTTGTTTCTGCAACTGTGGACAGTGGGGGGATATCCTGCCCGTGACTAGTGGGGTTCTAGTCTAGGGTTTTTGGCTTACTTCAGACCCTTTTCCATCTAATAGTCCATAGGCACGCTAAGTTAGCCCTATTACATTGTCCAACACCTGGCTTATACGCATTACAGCAGAAGCTGGCCACATATCACTTTATTGCAGCTAAACGGACTATAGCTACATGGGAAGACCCAAAATGTAGCCTTCCAGGGGGTGAAGACACGTATGACCGCTATGGTGCCTCATGAACGAATGTCCAGTATTGTAAATGACTCAAATGCCAAATTTCTCAAGGTTTCGGAACCGCGGATCTCTTATGAGTTCCCGTCACTCCAATCACCTTTTTTGGGCCTCGTCTGATTTTTCCCTTTTGGACTCCTTAGACCGAGTTATCCCCTTCCCCCCTCTCCCATTTTCTCTTACCTACACCCTCTTTTCCTGTTTTTCTGCTTTCCTCACCTTCTCTCTAGGTCTTCTAGGTGACAGCATGTAGTTTTTGGGGACATGACATTTTTGCAGTGTATATTTCTCAGTATCAGCCCCTAATTTCAGACTTATGACACTTTGGTTACTGTAATTATGTCTTTATTGTTCATTGATGATGTTTACCCGTTTTCTAGCCCCTGTGTGGTCATTTAACAAGCAACCTGTAATCTCTTTTTTCTTTGTAAAACCCAATAAACATATTGAAACAGATACATTTGAGAAGCTCCCTGCTTTCTCCCAGGACTTCCAGACATACCTTTTTACATCTGGGTGTACATAACAGGATGACGTCACTCCTTGTAGGCCCAACTGACACAATTTGTCGTGCTGACGTCTTCAGAACACTGTCAGCCCACTATCTACACCCAGAAGGGAGAGGCACAATTAGTCCCTGTAGAAATTAGAGAGCCAATGCTTTAAATATAATAGATGTGATACTCCTGGTGCAAGGTTATGCACACTAAATGTGGGCATTGTTAGTTTTTATGAATGAGTTTTTTTAAATAGATGGTTTTACAGTAAATGAGCTTTTCCTTTTTCGTGACAACTAGACCTTCTTTACGTTACACCGGTGCAACATTGAGAGGCAAGCATGGAATTCAGAAAGCAAATGCTCCCAACGTTGCGCCGGCGTAGCGTATAGTCGTCGGCGTAAGCCGACGTAAGTCAAAGTAGGTGGAGGTGGGCGTGATATATTTAAATGAAGCGTGACCCCATGCAAATGATGGGCTGAGCTTAAAAAAACAAACTGCGCATGCGTCGTATCTTGGACGCATCCCAGTGCGCATGCTCACAGTCACTTCAAAATAACTGCCTAAGATACGTCAAAACACTTCCTACGATGTGAATGTAACCTACGCACAGCCCTATTCATGTACTACGTAAACGTTGAAAAAATCAACGGCGTTTGTTCCCTGGTCCATACCATTGCATGAGTTGCACCTCCAATATGGGGAATAACTTTACGCTGGATGTAACCCCTATGCAAATCGCTTAAAACATGCACCGGACGCAAGTATGTTTGTGAATCAGCATATCTTACTCATTTGCATATTTAAAATGGGTACGCCGAATGCGTCCAGCGTAACTATGCGCCCACGATACGCCGTAGGCAAGTTACATCGGCCGGCTTAAGCCTATTTTTTGGACGTATCTAGCTTGGGGAATCGGCGCAAAGATACGTCGGCGCACATTTGTACATTACATGCAAAGCAAGATAGTTCAAGCTGTGATTTGTCATAATAGTGATGATTATGGCTTAGAGCTCATGAAAACCCCAAATCCACAATCTCCAAAATTAGAATATATCATGCAATCAATAAAACAAGGATTGTACATAGAACAATATCGGACCTCTGAAAACTATAAGCATGCATATGTACTCAGTACTTGGTTTGGGCCCCTTTTTCAGCAATTACTGCCTCAATGAGGCGTGGCATGGAAGCTGTCAGCTTGTGGCACTGCTGAGGTGTTATGGAAGACCAGAATGCTTCAATAGCGGCCTTCAGCTCTTCTGCATTGTTTGGTCTCATGTCTCTCATCTTTCACTTGGCAATGCCCCATAGATTCTCTATGGAGTTCAGATGAGTTTGCTGGCCAATCAAGCACAGTAATTCCATGGTCATTGAGCCAGGTTTTGGTGCTTTTGGCAGTGTGGGCAGGTGCCAAGTCCTGCTGGAAAATAAAGTCAGCATCCCCATAGAGCTCATCTGTGGAAGGAAGCATGAAGTGCTCCAAAATCTCCTGGTAGACGGCTGCGTTGACCCTGGACTTAATGAAGCACAGTGGACCAACACCAGCAGATGACATGGCTCCCCAAATCAACACAGACTGGACCGTGGAAACCTCACACTGGACATCAAGCATCTTGCAGTGCGTGCCTCTATTTTCATACTTGAAGCCTTCCATTTGCAATAGAAGTATTTCAGTAAAGCGACTCTAAGCAAAGTGTTAGAACCTACTTAAAACTAACTAAAACTCAACCTCACCCCAATCCCCACCACCACCAATTTATACCCACCTTCTGTGCACTGTCCTGCAGCTCTGCAGGGACTGTTGAAAAATGCACATTGCTTCTGGGTATAAGGGCCTCCTCCTATGATGTACTACTTGGGTCTAAGTAGCTAATAGCCTGGCCTGAACAATATCATGTGCAGGAGTGAGTGAAATCAACATATAGGCTCTGACAACATCTGACACTAATAATGCAAGTCTTATATAGCGCTGTCTTACCCTTGCTTGTTGGCAAGCTTCCCAAGCCATAGCCAAAGCTGCAGCTCATCGGGCCTCGAGGCGCTTATATAGCAACATAGTCACTATTACCCAACTCAATGGTACTAATTTTACTGACCTCTGAAGGATGGAAGGCTGAGTGGACCCCGCCGGGATTGAACCTGCGGCCCTGAGGGCTCAGGTGATCACAGATTGCTGCAACTGAGCATTAGCCCGCTGCACCATCTTACCGGCTTACCTTACACTAACCTTATATGGTTAGAACAGCTGAAGAATGCAGAACTGGTGGAAGGTGGGTAAATCAGTGGGTCTTGGGGTTGGGTTTAATGAGACAATTAATTTGTGCTGAATTAGCAAAATTACAAAGTATTTTTAAGCATAATGATTCTTACAGCTATAGAAAACATTTGATAAAATCTTGGGCTTATGGGTAAGATTTTTTTTTCTAAACTAAATAATACCCTAAATATATGACCAATTTTTTTTATCATAACATAACTATATGAAGGTTTATTGACTCCATTTCCATTTTATTTCCTTTTCTTAAAGTATTTAAGACCCATTTATTGCATGAGGTTTAAAGCCGTCATTACCATGGGTCTGTGGCAAGTTCTGCTTTTTCATGGTTCATGGTAGACATGTGCACTGCCAAAAAATGTGTTTATTTTCGTTTTAGTTTCATTCGTTGTTTTGCTTTTTTCGGAAATTCTGGAAATTCGAAAATTAAAAAATTCGGAATTTGGAAATTCAAAATATTTGGGATTTTGGAATTTTTAATTTTGTATAATCGGAAAAAAAGAAAGAAAATTAGTAAAAATCCAAATAATAACTAACTAATAATAACTATTAAATGACAGGTATTGGAATTTCCTTTCAAATTTGGCTGTTAGTGAATGTAACGAACACAAATTTATCTGAAGTTACGAATTATCCGAAATAACAAATGGAACATCTAAATGAATAGAATAGAATAAATTATAATAAAAAAAAGTTTTTATTATTATTATTTATTATTATTAGATCGTTACATTCCATTCGTATATATCCAGCATTCATTATTTTGGATAATTTGTAACTTCAGATGAATTCGTATTCGTTACGTTCACTAACAGACAAATTTGAAAGGAAGTTCCAATACCTAATCTCCAAATTTCCAAAATATGGAATTTCGAAATTTCCAAAATTTCGGTATTCTGACTTGTTCATTCCCTGACTTGTTCATTCCTGACTTAGTTGGGGTAGGCGGTACACTTTGGTGTGGGGTGGGTCAATCATGCCTTGTGACCATTGACCTCTGGAAACCTGCCTTCTGACCTTTGACCTCAGGGGAGGTCCCTATTCTAATTCCTGAGTCCTAACCTTTGTCTTCAAGGGGAAACCCTAACCCCAACCCCTAACCCCTAATCCTAGCTCTAGCCCTAACCCATAAATCCCAACCCTAATCCTCTAACACTAACCCTAACCCATTAACCCTAACACACTAACCCTAACCCTCTAACCATAACCCCATAAACCCTAACCCTAACTCTCTAACCTTAACCCTGACCTAACCCTCTAACCATACCCCTAATGCCCTAACCCTAAACCCAAACCTTTAACCCTAACCCTCTAACCCTTACCCTAACCATAACTGCTAATCCTAACCCCTAACCCCAACCCCTCACCTCAACCCCTAACCCTCTAACCTTAACCCCATATCCCAAACCCTCTAACCATTTACCTCTAACCCTAACCCCAAACCCTAAGCCACAACCCCTAACCCTAACCACTAACCCTAACCCTCTAACCCTAACTCTATAATCCTAACCCTCTAAACCTAAACACTAACCCTAAACCCTAACCCCTAACCACCACTAACCGTAACCCTTAACCCTAAGACTAAAGCCCTAACCCTCTAACCCTGACCCTGACTCTCTAAACCTAACCCTATAAACTCTATACCCTAACCCTCTAACTCTAACCATATAACCCTAACCCTAAACCCTAAACCCTAACCCTAACCCCTAACCCTAAACTCTAACCCTAACCCTAAACCCTAACCCTAAGCCCTAACCCTAAACCCTAACCCTTACCCTAAGCCCTAACCCTCTAACCCCAACCCTCTAACCCTAACTTTATAACCCTAACCCTCTAACCATAACCCCTCACCTCAACCCCTAACCCTAACTCTCTAACCTTAACCCCATAACCCTAACACTCTAACCCTTTACCTCTAACCCAAATCCTAAGCCACAACCCCTAACCCTAACCACTACCTCTAACCCTCTAATCCTAACCCTCTAAACCTAAAACACTAACCCAAAACCCTAAAGCCTAACCACCAGTAACCCTAACCCTAAACCCTAACCCCAAACCCTAAGACTAAAGCCCTAACCCTAACCCTCTAACCCTGACCCTGACCCTCTAACCCTAACCCTCTAAACTCTAGACCCTAACCCTCTAACTCTAACCATATAACCCTAACCCTAAACCCTAACCCCTAACCCTAAACTCTAACCCCTAACCCTAACCCATAACCCTCTAAACCTAACACCCTAACCCCTAACCACTAACCCTAACCCCTAACCACTAACCCTAAACCCTAACCCTTAACCCCTTACCCTAAGCCCTAACCCTCTAACCCTCTAACCCTAACTTTATAACACTAACCCTAACCCTCTAACCATAACCCTAACCTTAACACCCTAAGCCCAGGTTCACACTGGGTACGATTTAGTTCGATTTGAGATGCGATTTCACATGTGAAATCGCATCTCAAATCGGCGGCAATTGCTGGCAATGACACCGTCCTAATCGGTACGACGCCGCATCTGCGGCGCTGCACCAATTTCAAAAAGTAGTTCCTGTACTACTTTTTGCGATTTCAGGACGCGATTTACATTGACATCTGTGCAGAACCCTGCACAAATGTCTCCTAAATCGCGCCGAAATCGGGACTGCCAGAGGGAGTGAAATTGCGCGAGTTCAGCGGAAATCGCGCGATTTCACTCCCGCAGCCCAGTGTGAACCAGGGCTCAACCCTAACCCCAAACCCTAACCCTATGAATTTCCTACCTTTGAATTGTCGAATTTCCCAAAATTTGAAATTACAATTTTTCAATTTCCCAATTGTCAGATTTTTGAATTTTCGAATTTTCAATTTTCAAATTTCTGATTTTTCATTTTCCAACTTTTGATATTTTCATTTTCAAATTTTCAAAATTTCAAATTTCAGAAATTCGAAAATTCGGAATTCGAAAAATGGGAAATTCTAAATTTCGGAAATTGAAAAATTCTGAAATTCTACATTTCGGAATTAACTAATTTGTCAAAATTAATTAAAAAAAATATTTGGAACTAAACCAATTGCACATGTCTAGTAACCATAATGCACTATAAAACTGTAGGTTCAATACAGTGCTAAAAAGCTGCATACAATGGTCCGGATTCAGAAACCTTTTACAGATACGCCGCCGTAATTTCAAATGTGCGCCGTCGCATCTTTGCGCCGATTCACAAAGCGAGATACATCGAAAAACATGGCTTCAGCCGTCCAACGTAACTTGCCTTTGCCGGCGTATCGTGGGCGCATAGTTACGCTGGATGCATTCGGCGTTCCCATTATAAATATGCAAATGAGTAAGATTCGCCGATTCAAGAACGTAGATGCGCCCGACCGCTTCATATACGCGATTTGCGTAAGGCTTACGTCCGGGGGAAAGTTACCCCTCATATAGCAGGCGCAACTAATGCAAAGGTATGGGCCAGGGAACGACGCCGTCAAATTTTACGTCGCGTACGTCGTTTATGTAGTACTACGTGAATAGGGCAGTGTGTAGTGCGCCGACGTATCTTAGGGAATAGATGCGACGTGAATCTGAACATGCGCGCGCATGCACCGTTCAATCGCCCATTCATTTGCATGGGGTCACGCTTAATTTAAATAGATGACGCCCACCTCCTTCCTACTTTGAATTAGGCGGGCTTACGCTGGCCAATTTATGCTACGCCGCCGCAACTTATGGAGCAAGTGCTTTGTGATTACTGCACTTGCCTCTCTAAGTTGAGGTGGCGTAGCGTAAAGAAGATACGCTACACCCGCACAAAGATACGCCAATGTATCTGAATCGCGGCCAATATGTTTTTTCACAGGGCATGTTTCCCAATTGTCAAAAGTGGACCTTACATGGAAATGGAAGGTGCACTCAAATGAAAGCCCCACCCACAAAGTCAAATTGCCTCTAAAGGAGATTTAAAATAAAAAAGCTTAAGGAATATGTGGGTGATATCATCATGCTTCACCACTGCCTTTTGGGATAGCT
This sequence comes from Rana kukunoris, assembly GCA_029574335.1. Classification (NCBI taxonomy): domain Eukaryota; kingdom Metazoa; phylum Chordata; class Amphibia; order Anura; family Ranidae; genus Rana; species Rana kukunoris. Next base: position 344,039,541 of record CM056049.1, on the reverse strand, counting down.
GGGTGTTTGAAATCTGAGTATGTAAATGGTTGTTCTTACTGGACTTTCTAGGAAATGCATATTTTTAAATCATTCTTGCAGGCAATTGGGATGAGGGACTTTAAGTGTGACTACCACACAAAATCCAGTTGGGTCCCCACAAGCAGCATCATCCCCAGCTGTTAAAGCATTTACCCAATTTGCTTGACCAGGGACAGCCTTACAAGGAAAAAAATTTTTTAATAAAAAGTGTACATTTTTATAATGATGTAAATAATAAAACATCTAAAAATTGTATAGGTGTTGTTTTTGTGTGTTGCTGTAGGAGTTAGGCCGCGTACACACGATCGAATATATCTGCTGAAACTGGTCTGCAGACCAGTTTCAGCCGAAAGGTTCGATCGTGTGTACGGGCTAGCAGACAGGTTTCCAGCAGACAAAAGTTTTAAAGCATGCTTTAAAACTTGTCTGCTGGAAAGCCGTCTGTCTGACATGTCAGCTGGTTAGTACGCCTAACCAGCGGACATAAATCCCCCGCATGCGTCGAATGGATTTGACGCATGCGTGGAAGTATTTTACTTCCTGGTTCGGTGACGTGGCGGCATCAACGTCACCGCCACGTCACAGCGCTGTCTGTCCACGGGGATTTTGGTTTGATCGTATGCAGGGCCGGACTGGGAGTAAAAACCAGCCCTGGAAAACATTTCATACCAGCCCTATAGCATTAATATACCAGCCCAACATCATAACGTCATTATTTTCTTGTTCATAAAAGAGAAAATCATACATTTTAAAAACATTTAAAGAGCGTATTATATAAAGATAATACAGATATTAAAGCACATAGGGCTATGGAGATATATATATAAATATATACACACATACAGTGGAACCTCAGATTCAGCATGCCACTTGCCATCCGTCCCCTGCCACCAGATTTAGTGTGTCACTTGCCACAGTCCCGTCACCAGATCAGCGTGTCACTTGCCACCCATCCCGTCACCAGATTCAGGGTGTCACTTGGACTGGGTGACAGCAGGGGGACTGGGCGACAGCAGGGGGACTGGCTGACAGCAGAGGACTGGGTGACAGCAGAGGACTGGGTGACAGCAGGGGACTGGGTGACAGAGGACTTGGCGACAGCAGGGGACTGGGTGACAGAGGACTTGGTGACAGCAGGGGACTGGGTGACAGAGGACTTGGCGACAGCAGGGGACTGGGTGACAGAGGACTTGGCGACAGCAGGGGACTGGGTGACAGAGAACTTGGCGACAGCAGGGGACTGGGTGACAGAGGGCTGGGTGACAGAGGACTGGGTGACAGGGGACTGGGTGACAGGGGACTGGGTGACAGCAGAGGACTTGGCGACAGACGGGGACTGGGTGACAGGGGACTGGGTGACAGAGGGCTGGGTGACAGGGGACTGGGCGACAGCAGGGAACTGGGCTACAGCAGGAAACTGGGTGACACAGGACTTGGCAACAGCAGGGGATTTGACGACAGAAGGGGACTGGGTGACAGAGGACTTGGTGACAGCAGGGGGCTGGGTGACAGGGGAATGGGTGACAGCAGAGGACTGGGTGACAGGGGACTGGGTGACAGGGGACTGGCAACCGTAGGGGATTTGGCGACAGAAGGGGACTGGGTGACAGGGGACTTGGCGACAGCAGGGGACTGGGTGACAGAGGACTTGGTGACAGCAGGGGACTGGGTTACAGGGGACTGGGTGACAGCAGGGGACTGGGTGACGGCAGGGGACAGGGCGACAGCAGGGGACTGGGCGACAGAGGACTGGGTGACAGAGGGCTGGGTGACAGAGGGCTGGGTGACAGAGGACTGGGTGACAGAGGGCTGGGTGACAGAGGGCTGGGTGACAGAGGACTGGGTGACAGAGGACTGGGTGACAGAGGGCTGGGTGACAGAGGACTGGGTGACAGAGGGCTGGGTGACAGAGGGCTGGGTGATAGGGGACTGGGTGACAGAGGGCTGGGTGACAGAGGGCTGGGTGACAGAGGGCTGGGTGACAGAGGACTGGGTGACAGAGGGCTGGGTGACAGGGGACTGGGTGACAGAGGACTGGGTGACAGAGGACTGGGTGACAGAGGGCTGGGTGACAGAGGGCTGGGTGACAGAGGATTGGGTGACAGAGGGCTGGGTGACAGAGGACTAGGTGACAGAGGGCTGGGTGACAGAGGACTGGGTGACAGAGGACTGGGTGACAGAGGGCTGGGTGACAGAGGACTGGGTGACAGAGGGCTGGGTGACAGAGGGCTGGGTGACAGGGGACTGGGTGACAGAGGGCTGGGTGACAGAGGGCTGGGTGACATGGGACTGGGTGACAGAGGGCTGGGTGACAGAGGACTAGGTGACAGAGGGCTGGGTGACAGAGGGCTGGGTGACAGAGGACTGGATGACAGAGGGCTGGGTGACAGGGGACTGGGTGACAGAGGACTTAGAGACAGCAGCCTTTTTTTTTTGTACCTCCATGTTCTGGCCAGAACTTGGGACCGCGCGATCATTCCTGAGGCCGGTTGCTTCGCCCCCCAGTAACAGGCGGGGCCACACCCCCTCACGAGTCCCGACCATTGTGAGTGAAGTAGGCGGGCCAGCTCCTAAGCATCAGAGCCCTGAGCCGCCGAATGGCTCAGCAGCTGAGGAGTCGTCGGGAGGGAACTGTCAGTGTCCTGCATGCGATAGTTCCCTCCCCGCGCCCCCTGCACAATCCACGGCAGCAGACATTTCCTCTCCACCTCCGGTATACGCTGCTGCAGGTGCGCCCTGGTCTAGGAGGGCGGGACTGTCAATTTTCTCACAGCAGCGCGGCAAAAGTTTTAACACTGAGCTTCCTGACACACAGCGGGAGTCGGGAGATGCCCGCTGATTGTGCGTTACATTATGTAGTGGAGGGGAAGGAGGAGGAGGGAGCGGATCTCTGCTCTGCAGCCACAGCTCAGCCCCAAACAGCCCAGGGCAGGCAGCCTGCCGGGAAATTTCCCGGTATCCCGTTAGGCCAGTCCGGCCCTGATCGTGTGTACACTGATCAAACCAAAATCACACAGGAGACATGTCCGATGAAAGCGGTCTGTCGGACCGTTTTCATCAGATTTGTCTCCTGATGTGTACACAGCCTAACAGTAAATATTTTCTTGCTTGATTACATCAAAACTTTTGCTATAGACTTAGTTCTGCAGTGTTTTGCTAGGTTTGATTCAGGGGCACATGTGTCCTTGCTGCTACTGTACCATGAGCATTGCTGCTTTGCTCTTTGCTCATGTTATGTCACTTACAGTATGCCCAACAACACCTCAGATACAACAGACTACAAGTGGTTGGATTTCTCTGCAATCTGCTACAGAGTGCAACCTTTATTCTATGACAGCTTATGCCAGCCTCCAGACAGCCTCTCTGATATGTTAAAGCATTGAAGGCAGATTTAAGGAAGTGGGGAAAATAAAAAAAAGAATGTTCCACATGACGATGGAAGGCAAGATTGGTATATTTGGGCAGAGGCATGGTGGGATTGGAGAAAATATAAACGGAGGGGGAGAGGCTGTAGGAGGAGAAGGAGGTTATAGGGGTGTAGGTGAAGTAGGAGAAGATGATGGGAGAGAAGGGGAGGGAAATGTGAAGGGGGAGGAGTAGTATGAGGGCACCCCAGCAATGCTTGCCACCTTCTACATCCATTGGAGAACTTCTACCTTTTCCTTTACACCTGTTTTTTTTCAGGGGGGGGGGGGGGCAATCTTATTTGAGAGTGGATGGACAGCCTATAGCCATAGGAATGCTTAAACTTGTGTGGCTTCCTTTCCTTCCACTTAAATACATATAACAAAAAAATGGCTTGGGAGAAAAAATACTACACTGGCATAGCTGAAGGATTTTAAAATGCTATATATAAAAAGCAATATACTTATTAAATGTGCCTATATATCTATAATCAACTAAATAGTATATACACTGTACGTTCTGTATATCTTATGTATCAAAAGGCAATTGTTACCAGGAAAATGTGATGAATTTCATTTTAGATACAAAAACCTCTGATTAAATTAGCTTTGTGTCAAAGTAAAGTCTTTTAAACACACAAAATAAAATCCACAGCATCCAGATTAATGTATCCTCTTAATCAATGTTTCTTTATATACTTGTATCAGTGTTACAAACAAAATGTGCACAACATCTGTTCTCCAAACAAACTCACTGGACAAAATGTGACCTTACTGCAGTTTCAGACTCAAATTTACGTATCCCCTTAATTTTCATGTTTCGTTATACACTCGTGTCGATGTTACAAACAAAACGTCCTCAACACCTGTGCTCCAAACAAACTTACCGGGAAAAAAGTGACTTTACTGCAGTTTAAGGTCAGGAAGAGCTTTGTTATCAATTACTTCTTCTTGTAGTGCCAGACACAACCTCAGCTCATCCCACATATTATAACAATACACTCCACATGATGTTGTATCATAAAATAAATTCACAAAAATCCTATTAGAACACTAACATTTTAAAGTGCAGAAAGTTGGACTATAGCGCGTATGATAGATGTGGCAGATCCTGTTGGCTGCAATGCTTTTATCAATGGACTGTGAGCTGTGTGTCCTACCTGCCAGTGCTAGTCCAAATAGATAAGTGACTCTGCATAAACCCTCAGTGGATCTAGTTCAGAAAATGTGATTAGGCTCCTCTTCCCGATACGTTCCAAGACTTTATTTAGGTCCAAAGGCCCAGATTCACAGAGCGATTACGCCTGCGCAACTGCTGTTGCGCGTGCGTAAGTCTAAATGTGCGCGTGCGTATAGTTGGACGCGATTCACAAAACAATATACGCCAGAAATCTACGTTTTTTGGTCCGGCGTAATTGAATTAGACCTTCGCTTGCCTTCGCGCAAAACTGCGCTAGACACACCATTGATTTGCTAGTCAAATATGCTAATGAGGGAGTTACGGGGATTCACAAAAAAACGCAGTTGCTGCGCAGGCTACGCGATGTGCGCAACTGCAAAATGTTCTGTCTAAAGTTAGAGGACCTAAAAGCTGGTCTAAATTTTGAAAAAAAGTCTAATTGTCAGATAAAGCAACACTGTTAGTGAGGAGTTCAGCAGTCACACGTGTTGCCCAACAATCTGTATGCCAACATGCCAGGGGCATCGTCGCGCATAGCTATACTACTGACTTTAGATGAACAAAGAAGGATGAGGGCACGGAGGATGGCACTAAGGAGGGCACGGGAGATGGTTTTTTTTTTTTTTTTTTTGGCTTATATCAAATTTACAATTTAATCTAATCTAATACAATATTCTTATCTGATACAAGCCCCTCACTCTTCACTTGATATATCACACACGCATAGACATCTTTGGCATGAGAGATTCTGAGGTGTCTCGCATCTTCAGATTCACCCCTCATGCCATCGTGGAATTACCACAACCTTGCAGGAGGACATCAGCAGCCCAACACATGGCACTACCCATGACACCCATGACAGCTACATATACAATCAGAGCCCCATCCCCACAGATTGCGAACAGAACATGTATGGGGACAGCTGGCTGGTTGGTGAGTGACATGGGAGTCAGGCATGACTATCCCCTCCCGTGATGCACACCTCACAAGTGGCACATGCATGACTAACATCCACCTGTCTTTTCCCTTCAAGGTGACTCTGCATATGAACTGGAACCCCATCTCATGACCCCATCTCATGCCAGCTCACATTATGCATCTTTGCACGTTAAACACACACATTAATCATGGCACAATGAGAATGCATGCATGCACACCACTATGGTCCCTAGCACACACACCCCACATCCTCATCAAATTGGATTGGCACCAGTCCACCATGCAAGACTGGTGAGCAGTAACGCCACGTCAAGGCTCCAATTATGTCACTGTACATTCATACACCATTCACACGGACCTGGGAATCACTTCTCCCTGGTCCTGGGGAACCCTTCTCCACCAAAATTGAGGGTGACACCCCTTTTCCAGCAGGAATGTCACCCCCACATTCAAACATCATTCACAACCCAAAATATGCCAAAAAAGTCAAACAAACAAAAATGCATAGAAACAAAAAATGCATAGGAAAAAAAAAATGCTTAGAAAAAAACAAAAAAAAGCAGAGAACAAAAATAAAAAAGCTTTCAAAACAAACAAAAGGGGGAAAAAAAAATTATTGCCCTCTGCCTGAGCCACGCCTGGGGCGCCCCCGGCCACGGCCCCGGACCCTCAGGGGAGACGCATGGGGGAGGGGAAAAGCCGGGGAAGGAGGAGCAGCCCCTGAGATCTGCCCACCTGGCGGCCTGCCCTCCAAGGCCACGGCTATTCTGTCCAGGGCAGCACCAAGTGTTGCCGTGTTGCCCTGGATAGCCTGGGTAAGGGCCCTCACATCCTGCCCAACGCCTGCTGCTGTAGTTTGCAGGTCATTTAGGCAGGTTGTGGAGGCCCGGGAGTGGGAGTCCAGGTTACCCAGGCTATCATTAATGGAGGACAGGCTCTGATCCACCGCCCCATAGTCTGGCAGAGCTGTCTCAGAAGGCGGGTCTGGGTGGCCAGGTTCCTTCTCAGACAGGCGGGCATGAGATTGGGCGCCCCCCTGGTGCTTGGGGATGACCTCCTGGCTCCAGCTGATGGTTGTGGCCGGGGAGAAGGGGAGGCCCTTGTGAGGGGAGCCATGTTGGGGGAGGAGGGGGGGGGGCTGACCCTTAGGGAGGGCAGGCTTCTTGCAGCCAGAGGGGAAGAGTCCGCAGAAACCAAAGGGCCAGTGCCTTCCATGGACTCCTCCTCCTCATGATTCTGCTCCTCCTCATGATCGTCCTCCGCATGATCCTCCCCCTCCTCTTGTTCCTCCTCTGCGGACTCTGGCCTTGTTGGGGGGGCCTCATTAGGCTGCTGTCCTGGGGTTGGAGCGGTCAGTCCAGATGGCCCTGCACCCTCCTGCACAGCTGTGGATGACACAAAACATTCACAGGTTGGAGGATCCACACACTTGCCACATATTCCCTTTCACCCCCTCCCCCACACATGCTACACACCTGAGAGAAATAAAAACCTTACCTGGCACCGCGGGGACCGGACTTGTGTCAAAGCCTGGCAGGCCCTCCACTTCATGCCGGTGAAAGGTCAGGGCCACCACACGCTCCGTCTCTGAAAATCTAACCCGGCATGGTGGGCCCCCTCCTGTGCCCCTGGCATGGGCATTTATTGCGGCCAGTTTTTTTTTTCACCTCACGCCGGAGGTCATTTATTTTCTTTTCTATCCCAGAGCGGGTCCGTGTCTCCCCCTCCCCCGATGAATTCACCTGCTCCGTGATCCTATCCAAGATCTCCCTCCTCCTGGCCGGGGTGGTGGTGGCACTCTGCGGGCCGTGGAGAAAACGCCCATAGTCGGTAATGGCCCGGGCAAGAATTCTTTTTTCCCCCACAGTAAAATTGAGCTTTCTTTTTCTCTCAGTCATACTTCCAAACAAACTCACTAGCAGTCACCAAAAATCTGTCACAAATACAAGCACAACCAATCAGACAAGAACACACACAAAGAGAAAAAGAACAGCCAAAAATCACACTAGCACTCAGCAAGAAACACACAAAAAAAAATCAGATGAAAAAAAAAAGCAAGAAAACAAACGCTCAGAAATCTATCAATCAAACAAACAGTCTCAAACACTTATCAAAATACACTTTCACAAAACTACCAACAAGCACAAGATCACACAGAACACTAATCTGACAACTACAAAACACACTCTAACGAACAACAGAGCAAAAGCACTTGATTCAATGGGAAGGGACACAAAGGGATGTACTTTTGCAATGGAAGGGCGTTTGTGTGTGTCTATTTATGCTGTCTGCGTAGTTCACAACATTGCCCTAGTCCATTTCCAATTTCAATGATTGCGCCGCTCCCGAGTTGTGAGCATGCGCACAACGGAGCTGACATGGTTTCCGTCGGCCGGCCCTTCATTTGCATGGGGTCATGGCTCATTTCAATGTAACACGCCCACGTCCCTCCCAATTTGTATTACTCCTCCTTACGCCTACGGAAAAAACCTTACGTTTGCGCAAGCTCTTGCGTAAAAGCTACGTGAATCGCCGGATTACGCGGCTAGATTGCGCAAGTCTAACGGAAAAGTGGTGCGCTACGCCGGAATGATAATGCGCCGATCTACGTGAATCTGCCCCAATGTCTTTTATGACAAAATGTGTCAGAATGAGGAGGATCACATTGAAATAAAAATTAGAATAAAAAAATATGTAGTAAAAAAACATAAGTGAAGAATAGAAGAATGAAATCGCAGATGGGAAAATGTTGGGGCCACTCAGGCTAGGAACTTTCTGGTAAATTATATGAGAGGTGTTGTAGCACAAATAGCTAGGACAAAGTGCGATTGAGACCTCCATAAACATAGTGTACAGTAGCTTTTTTTGCAGCTCCTGGGGGCAACTGATGCCCACTTTCTGCATAGTTGGTGTCATGAATGGATCTGACGAAACAGCTGACACTGTGAAACGCGTAATTTGATTGGCTGGCCGGGACTTCCGTGTCACTTCCGGTGAAACGCCGCTGCGTCGCGCTCCAAGGTGGAACGCACAACGCATCTGATTGTTCTTCCTGGTCTCCGCATTCGTACGACATCTGCGGCTTACAGCCCTGGACTAGGACTCTGTTGGAGAACAACCATGGTGACTCCTGACAGCTACATTAAGGCCTTTCTTACTCCGTGTTTGTGAGTAGCCATTTTATTACTATTATTATGTAATAAATGCTGACTTACTGCACTTAGATTGGCGCATCTTTTTCTTGTGTTTCCTGATTTGTTATGATAGGTAAGTGAAGATAAATTCTTAGAGATAGATCTAGACGATATAGGGAACCAAGCAATAGTTGGGTGTCGCTATTATCTTTCCCACAGCTGTAGCTAGCTAGCTAGAAATTTGCTCAAGTTGCAGTTTGAAGTTGTTTCAAGGGTTATGGTGGGATTAGTGGAGGAGGAGGAATAAGGGACACCAGCAATGCCAGCTTTTTTTCCTGAAAAACAGACTACACTATTTTGAGGCTACTACTTCTGCTGGTAAAGCCAACTGAAAAGCCTTTTTTAAACTGATATCAATCCAGTGAAGAAGATTAAGGTGGTGCTGCTGTCCGTAATTCATTGGCCAAAAATCAACTGCCAAATTTCAATGTGACCTTAAAACCATGGTGATTGCAAAACCAGTAACCATTTTTTTCTTACTTTGTTAAAAGAAGCCAATTGCTGTACCCAGTTTAATTTTTTTTTTGAGAATCACTTGCCTATTAACCTTTAAAATTGGCAGAATTTAGTATTAACCCCCCTGGCGGTATCCCCGAGCGTGACTCGGGGTGTTTTTTTTGCTAAGATCGGTATCCCTGAGTCAGGGTAGCTATGCAGAGCCTGCAGCGCACGCTGGCTTACCTTGTTCCTGGATCCAGCGATGCATCCACGCTGTGTGAGCGAGCGGGTGCTCGCTTGATTCACACAGTGTCCCTGTGTGCCATCGATCTCCGTTCCCTGCGACGTTACGACGCACGGGAGCGGAGAACGCCAAATTCAAAAACGTAAACAAACACAATTACATACAGTATACTGTAATCTTATAGATTACAGTACTGTATGTAAAAATACACACCCACCTTGTCCCTAGTGGTCTGTCCAGTGCCCTACATGTTCTTTTATATAAAAAAAAGTGTTCTTTCTCCCTGCAAACTGTAGATTATCCATAGCAACCAAAAGTGTCCCTTTATGTCAAAAATGGTTTTAGATCAGCTAGAAAACAGAGATAATGAGTTATAATTATTTATAGTTATTTATTATATAAAAATGTATGATTTTGTTTATCAAACTTTATCATACCCAGGATGTCTTGTTTGGACAGATTTAAGCGAGTTATTCCTAAGAATTGCAGGCCTACAGTATAAAACGCCCAATTTCCATGCAAAAAATTGTACCACTTTTGGTATGTAATTCCAGACAGAATCATACCGCCAGGGAGGTTAAGGGCCACCCTGATATAATTTAATGGGGTTGGTTGCTGAGCTTAGGTCGCATGGATTTCAATCAGGATTTGCTGAACCCTGTGAAGCTGGGCAAATTCACTCATCCTTAGCCCATTTATGTATGCTATTTATTAGATAGTATTGTCTTCTAGAAAAAGTTGCTTTTAAGGGCCAAAACCTAAAAGACCTTAAATACTTTAAATAGGATAAATGTGTGTTTTGCTATCCTTTCATATGTTAGTCTTCTGTATTTGTGTTTTTTATTTCTACATCATTTTTAGACAAAATGGAAAAATAATGTGCCATTTCTATTCTCTTTCTTTTCTCCAGACACCAAATGGGTCTTGTATATGTATGTATAAATAAGAGCTAGGGACTTAAGCTCCTTGAGGGCAGGGACTGATGTGAATGTATAATATACTGTATATGAATACATTTGGTTGCTAGGTATCCCAAGTAAAGTAAATTTGTGCAAAACAAATGTCTACCAATGAAAATCCAGTGTCCATCTCTGGAGGTGCTCTTAAGGGTCAGGTCTGTTTAGTACTTGGATGGGAGACCGTCTGAAAATACCAGGTGCTGTAGGCCATTGATGTCACATCTGGGTGATGGAGCTTCCGCTGGTTGAAACACACGCTGAGTCTCCATGCTGGTGAAGGTGACTGGCTCGCAGCCACTTTGTATTTTATGCTTTTATACACTTTAAAACTGGGTTACACTATGAGGAGTATGTTTGATCCTTCTCCCTGGGTAGAATATTGAAGCTCAGCTAATAAGGAGAATAGTGGAGCCTCAGAAAGTGTCATTGTATATGGTTTTACAGAGCGTAAACTGACCCACAAAACATTTAGGTCTATATGTCTGGTAAGTGTCAGTGTGAAAAGAGGTGGTGTGGATCAAGAAGACATATGTTTTAAGGCACTACTTATTGCATGACCAGAGAACTGTTTGGCAGTGTATATTCACTATTGATCACAGCATTGGATTTTTTATTTAGCCAGCAGACTGTTATATGGACACAAGATTTTCATTGGTGGACATTTGTTTTGCACAAATGTAATCAATAATTATTTTAGTGTTGTGGCATGATGTATAGAATTACTTGGGATACCTAGCTCCCATATTTATTTATAGTCATTGCACATTTGTGTCAGCTACACAAAAATTGTCCTTGGTTTAGCAGCATGGGGTATCACATTGCATACGGTATAATAATCTTTTGTGCACGAATCACTGTTTACAATAGAATATATATATATATATATATATATATATATATATATATATATATATATATATATAAATATATAATGCACTGAGTAAATTGACGGTGCTGTATAGGCTATAAACTCCTGGATAAAGGTGCTCCCTGGATTCCTATTTCAATGCATTACAGAGAATTTATAATGAAGTGACCCTGTCACTTACCTGATGAAATAAGCCTAAAAAGTACCCAGCAAGAGAGCAAGCTAAATACCTTTTCAGCCGGCAGCTTGTTTAAATTTGACTATTTTGTAGAGCTCCAAGTGCCTCTTTTACATTACACTTATCAGTTTATCATATAGCATATCCTCGTTTGGCCACTGTATTTTCCTGCCAACCCCTACATTACTACAGGACATATTAGTGCATTCGGAGCTGGATGGAGGAACCACCTTGCCCAGTGGGGAATACGCTATCTGACACACCCAGAGGTGTTAGATAGCAGTGGCAAAGTTTCAACACACTGCTACCTGGAGAAGTGGATATTTAGTTTCTCATCTCAATTAATATTTTAAATTGTATTTTGTAAGTAAGGAACAAGGTTGCTTCACTGTAAAGGGAATAAACTTTCTGATGTTAACTTTCTTCAGTTTTTGCTGAACAAAAATAGAAGCACACTGTTTGAGGACAAGCACATAGGCTATACATAAGAAGTTGGGTACACTGGACCCATTTATAACTTTGACACTGGGTTCTTTATTCTTATTAAGCTATTGTAAGCTATAGCTTAGAGACAGTAAGTTCAGTGCTGACATTGTGTAAGTATAGTCACTTATCCAAAATACTACTTGCTTCGTTAATCTCCACATGGGAAATATAATATAAATTTGGATCTACTAAGCTAGCAAGACTTCAACAACATTTTAAGTTTGGTTCTAAAAGCAGATGACTTTACCAATTTTTTTTTTAAATAACAAGCTGAATAGTGAAAACTTACTTCCAGCTGAAACATATGAACATTTGGCTCGAAGAACCAGTTTCATGAAATGTGCAAGAACCATCTGGCTGCTCTTTAGAAGATTTAAAATCAGCTGAAATTATATTGAATCTGTGCCTTATAGTATTCAATATCATTTTTAGCTTAAAAATGTTTTGGAAGAAAAATTATGCTGAAAACATAAGTTACAAGGCCTGGTACTTCACTTTTAATAGCTGCCTGTGTTATATCACTTAGGACTGCTTCTAGGTTGATATTGATCCTAATAAAAATGCACAACATTTATCTTGGTATACATTGTTTGTAAAAGGTATCATACTTAAAGCGGACCTCTTAATAACAAGTCCCAGTATTCAGCAACAATATCATTTTTCAAAAAAGCTGTGCTTTTTATTATTAAAGGTAAACCCTGAGCTCTAATTCAGTTATATTGTTTAATCTGAGATGATTTATCTATAGTGGTGGTCCTAGGCAGGGTTGCAGTGTGCTATACCGGGTCTGAAAAAGTTCTATGTGCTCTGACATCACGGGTGTGTGATCTCCTGCTCTCCTATTGAATTCATAGAGCATGGTGGGCTTCCATTGGTCAGCACCTAGAAGTCCAGGGGATTTTCATACAGGCATGGACTGGTTTTATTTAGTTACATGTCTATTCTGAGATTATGCCATCATTTTTTTTACAGGCTGTAAGCATTTTCTCAGTCTCCTCTTTCCTAGAACATACTGCAATATTGAATCTTTTATTTTTATTTTTTTTTAGCTAATCACAAGCATAACCTTTAGCTGAAAACAGCACCATCATAACCTCTATTAATATGTGCAGTTACCATGGCTTTGCAGGCGCTACAACGCTAAAAATAGCACCTGCAAAGTGCCCTGAAAGAGTCACTCCTTTGACTTCAGCCTGAGAGCTTTCACACTGGAGTAGTGCGCTGGCAGGACGTTAAACAATGTCCTGCAAGCAGCATCTTTGGAGTGGTGAAGGAGCAGTGTGTATACCGCTCCCCTACCACTCCTGCCCATTGAAATTAATGGGTACCGCGGCCATACCGCCGGCAAAACGCCACTTCAGTGGTGCTTTGTGGGTAGCTATAACCCTTTTTATGGCTGCTAGCAGGGGTTAAAAGCACCCCGCTAGTGGCTGAATATCTCTGCAAACATGACAGTAAATCGCTGCTAAAGATATCAGCGCTTTAGCGCCAACGCCGCCCGTGCCCCAGTGTGAAAGCGGCCACATGACACCATCCATTAGATGGTTTGACAGTTTGGTTAAGAGCACAAGCAAATGTGACAGTTAGTATCCCTGGCTTTCCTGGGAAAGTAATTGTTTTCTGAAGCCAATAAATCAATAGGTTTGGCTCTGCTTTAAAACCCCTTCACGCCGAGCGTACGCAGATATGCGTCCTTGGCTTTCAGGGGTTATACCGGGATGATGCCTGCAGCTGCAGGCATCATCCCGGTACCATTGTTTAGAGCCGGCGATTCGCTATCCAGACATAGCAACCAATGTGGCTAAAAGCCGCTCGGTTGTTATGCCGGAGGAGCGGGAGGGGACTCTCCCCCTCCCGCCGCCTCTCGCCGCTCTGACCAGGCCTCCCGTCCCACCAGGAGACCCGATACTCGATCCGACGCGTCCTGTGTGCGGGCGCAGACTGAATGAAAGCCATACGTGGCTTTGATCCAGTCTGCAATGTATAAAAGTCACGTTGTGACGTCACTTCCGGGTTTCTCGGCTGCCAATGGCGCCGGATTTAAAAAAGTAAACAGTATTCAGAATCGCCGTTTTCGGCGATCTGAATACTTTGAAGTGCAAAGGAGGGACTGGGGGTCTTTTAGACCCCCGATCCCTCCATAAAGAGTACATGTCACCACCTATTACTGTCACAAGGGATGCTTACAAAATGTAAAAAAAAATAAAAAAACACAATTTAAAAAAATAAAATAAAAAAATAAGAAATATTTTTTTTAAGTGCCCCCCTCCCCGCGAGCTTGCGCAACAAAGAAAACGCATATGGAAGTCGCGCCCGCATATGAAAACGGTGTTCAAATCACACATGTGAGGTATCGCCGCGATCATGAGAGCGAGATCAATAATTCTAGCACTAGACCTCCTCTGTACAGCTAACCTGGTAACCGTAAAAAAAGTTCAAAGTGTCGCCTATGGAGATTTTTAGGTACCGTAGTTTGACGCCATTCCACGAGTGCGTGCAATTATAAAGCGTGACATGCTTGGTATCTATTTATTCGACGCAACTTCATCTTTCACATTATGCAAACAAATTGGGCTAACTTTACTTTTTCATTTTTTTTAAATTCATGAAAGTTAATTTTTCCAAAAAAGTTGCGTTTAAAACACTGCCGCACAAACACTGTGTTACATAAAATATTGTAACAATCGCCATTTTATTCTCTAGATTCTGTGCTAAAAATATATATATAACATTTGGGGTTCTGGGTAATTGTCTAACAAAAAATATGGATTTTAACTTGTAAACACCAAATGTCATAAATAGGCATAGGCATGAAAGGGTTAAAGGGTCACTAAAGGAATTTTTTTTTTTTTTTTCTGAAATGACTGTTTATAGGGTATAGAGACATAATAGTTAACTGATTCCTTTTAAAAATGATTAAAAACAGATACAAATCAATCATTTAATGTGCCTCTAGTTTCACTTTTGTTTTTGCATGTAGCTTAGTTTTTGCATGTAATTTAATGCCTCTGTGCTGCACAGTGCCATAGAGAATGATGGTTAGGAAAACAAAACTAGAATCTTCCAGTACTGTGGTCATCAGGAAACAGACAACCAGGAAGTGTCCAGAACAGAGCAGAATTACAGCAATATCAGAGCAAAAACGAACAATGAGGACATGAAACAAGGACTGCAGTAAGGTAAAGGAAGCTATTTAGCCAAAAAAAAAAAAACTTTAGTGACCCTTTAATGCCTGTTCTATTTGCTTGCTGCTACAACAATGCAGACAGGACATGTATGTGTAAAAAATGTACAATTTATAATATCATTCCACAGCCTTACATCTTTTAACCACTTAAGGACCGCCGCACGCCTATGTACGTCCACAGAATGGCACGTACAGGCACATGGGCATACAGGTACATCCCTGCCTTTCCGCGGGTCGGGGGTCCGATCGGGACAACATCCGGCTGCGTGTAGCGGTCCCCAAGGCTCTGGGAGCGATCCGGGATGAGGGGGCGGCTATTCGTTTTTGTCCGCCCTCTCCGGATTGCTCCCAGCCAATCGGCTTCCTCCTCTGCCTGAACTGTAAACACAGGCAGAGGAGGAAGTGATGTTACCGCTCCTCCTGCTGGTATTTTCGTCCGGCGGAGGAGAGGAGACATCAGACAGTGAGTACACAAGCACTACACTGACACCTGTACACATAGGCACACAAATCCCCCCCCAGTCACCCCCCGATCAGCCACCCCTGTCACAGTGTCACTAAATAGCAGTGATCTACTGATCACTGCATTTAGTGTCAGTGTGACAGGCAACTAGTGTGACAGGCACAGTTAGTGTTAGGTCCAGGGTAGCCCCCTACCCCCCTAAAAAGGTTTTAACACCTTGATCACCCCCTAGTTAACCCTTTCACCCCCCTTTTGCCAGCGTCACTAAGCAATCGTTTTTCTGATCACTGTATTAGTGTCGCTAGGTAGCTAGCTATTTTTTGAGGTTCATCGCCATGTTTTTTTAGCGTTAGAAAATTTATGGGGGTACCTAACGCTATAAAAACATGGCGGTGAACCTCAAAAAATAACTAGCTACCTAGCGACACTAATACAGCGATCAGAAAAACGATCGCTTAGTGACACTGGCAAAAGGGGGGTAAAAAGGGTTAACTCTAGGGGCAATCAGGGGTTAAAACCTTTACTAGGTACCCCCAAAAAATTTCTAATAAAGGTTTTAACCCCTGATTGCCCCTAGAGTTAACCCTTTACCCCCTATTGCCAGCGTCACTAAGCGATCGTTTTTCTGATTGCTGTATTAGTGTCGCTAGTGCCGCTAGGTAGCTAGTTATTTTTTGAGGTTCGCCCGTCAGGTTTTTATAGCGTTAGGTACCCCCATACATTTTCTAATAAAGTTTTTAACCCCTGATTGCCTCTAGAGTTAACCCTTTCACCCCCTATTGCCAGCGTCACTAAGCAATCGTTTTTCTGACCGCTGTATTGGTGTCACTAGTGCCGCTAGGTAGCTAGTTATTTTTTGTGGTTCGCCCGCCAAGTTTTTATAGCGTTAGGTACCCCCATACATTTTCTAATAAGGGTTTTAACCCCTGATTGCCCCTAGAGTTAACCCTTTCACCCCTATTGCCAGCGCCACTAAGCAATCGTTTTTCTGATCGCTGTATTAGTGTCGCTAGTGCCGCTAGGTAGCTAGTTAGTGCCAGTAACGCTTACACCCACGCGCAAAGCATACACCCCCATATGTGGAATTACACCCCAAAATACATTCTGCTGCTTCTCCTGAGTACAGGGATACCACATGTGTGGGACTTTTTGGAAGCCTAGCCGCGTACGGGACCCCAAAAACCAATCACCGCCTTCAGGCTTTCTAAGGGTGTAAATTTTTGATTTCACTCCTCACTACCTATCACAGTTTTGAAGGCCATAAAATGCCAAAATAGCACAAAAAAAAACCAAATGACCCCTTTTTGAAAAGTAGCACCCCAAGCTTTTGCTAAGAGGCATGTCGAGTCCATGGAATATTTTATTTTTTGACACAAGTTGCAGGAATATGACAAACTGATTTTTTTTTGCACAAAGTTGTCACTAAATTAGATATTTCTCACACATGCCATGGTTATATGTGGAATTGCACCCCAAAATATATTCTGCTTCTCCTGAGTACGGGGATACTACATGTGTGGGACTTTTTGGGAGCCTAACCACGTACGGGACCCCGAAAACCAATCACCGCCTTCAAGATTTCTAAGGGCATACATTTTTGATTTCACTCACACAAATCTTGAAGGCGATGATTGGTTTTCGGGGTCCCGTACATGGCTAGGCTCCCAAAAAGTCCCACACATGTGGTATCCCCGTACTCAGGAGAAGCAGCAGAATGTATTTTGGGGTGCATGTGTGAGAAATATATCATTTAGTGACAAAGTTTTGTAAAAAAAAAAATATTTAATTTTTTGGTCATTATTCAATCACTTGGGGCAAAAAAAAAAATATTCCATGGACTCAACATGCCTCTCAGCAAATAGCTTGGGGTGTCTTCTTTCCAAAATGGCGTCATTTGGGGGGGGTTGTGTGCCATCTTGGCATTGTATGGCCTTCACAACTGTGATAGGTAGTGAGGAGTGAAATCAAAAATGTATGCCCTTAGAAATCTTGAAGGCGGTGCTTAGTTTTTGCTGTCCTTGACCCTGTTACAAAAATTTCACCTCGCTATTTTCTGTCCCTCCGACAGCCTGTGATAGGGAAATAGTTGTCACCACTCAGCAAGAAAAAATACAAAATATAACACCAATGTTTTAAGAGAATGCAGACCCTCTTTCTCTTTCTATCACTTTGAGAAAAAGGTTCTGTGTACTCTCGTTGGTGTTTTTTTTTCTTACGGATATGGACATTTTGCTGTTCTGGCTTTTCTCTATGCTTGCAGTAAGAGCCTGGTGGGGGTTTTATCTATACTGCACTCTATCCAAAGCATGGTTCCATTTTAAGTTGGGCCTTAACACAGAGAACTAAAAGAAGAACTACTGTACTATTTATCTGACTGCTTAAAAACTGCATGTGCAACATAAGCTGTGTCTGTGTGCATTAAAAATAAATAAATTGACAGCAAAAATTTGTCAACTCCTTTGAGACTGTACATTGCTTAAAATAATTTTAGGCAACTTCAGCTACTAGTCTCTGCTTCATAAAGTCATATTCAGGAGAGACTTTGCTGCTGAAAAGAATGCCTGTGAATTACTCATAAGTATTTTTTTTTCTGGAAGTGGTCTATCTTTCAATTGAAAATCACTCAATGATGAAGTTGCTCAATGTTCTTTAAGGTCATAAACAAGAACAGATAATGGCTAAGGAAAGAAAATGAGTGCCTGCTAACTATAAATACATTGCTTTCTCTCCTGCCATTTAGTATTTAGCTTCAGGACTAGGACCAGATTTATACTCCTGGAATCTGCAGGGACACAACCTTAGACAGCAAATGCATCCACAGGCCATTTGCATTAAAAAAGCATAAGGTAATGTTTACGAAAGAACATAAGGTGGTGCTCCAACTAGGTTAATGCATATAGCTTTTAAATGTAGGCAATATTTGTTAGATAAATTCAACATATTAACCAAACATCATATAATCTGCTGCCCACATGCCTCAAAGAAGCCTGTTTTATTATTATGCTAAATTATTGGTAATACATAATAAGTTAATATGCAAATCAGAAATAACATTGGATACTGACAAGAGAAATCAAGGTCAAATATTTAGGAGGTCCCTAAGAACTATCTACCGCATATTGTTGTATAAGCAAGAAATAAAAGTGTTAGTAATATAGCCCTTAAAAAAAGCAATAACAGAATCAGCATACTTTTTAAGTTTATTTAGCATTCAAACTCAGTAATTAAGTTCATGATATTCAGTATGTGTTATGAATATTATCTGTATTCACGTGTGTATCTACAAAGTAGGCCATTCGCTTTTAATAACAGTATAAATAACACAGTATAGAAATGCACAGATACATTGATGATATTTTTTCATTTGAGCTGATCATTTTTATTTCCTTTAGATACCTATTAAAATGTAGCAGTAATATTAACATAAATTAACGTTTGTCTATTTTTTTCTAAATGCAGCTGTATGGGCTAAATTTGTATTATTCTTCCATTCATTTTTGTAAATGACCTAACCATATATTATTATGGCAGGAAGATATGTGCGCTTATTGTGATTCTTATTGCCTTGCAAGTTATGCAGGGATGCTAATGCACTACTTCCAAGCAACACAATGGGGGCTCTAGAAAGACAATTTGACTCATGTACTTATGTATTGTACATTCAAAAGGTACTTATGTATTGGGAGAGGGCCATATGTTTAGTGTTCAGGACTTACTAGGAATGAATAAAGCATTTATTAGATTTCAGTATGTGAAAGACCAATATGTACATCACATTATTACAATATATTTAAAAACTTTTAGCAATCTTCAAAAAGCTTTGTTGAAGACTTGGAAGCAAACTAAAGTTCAACAAATGGAGCTGTTAAACACATATTTTAGTGGTAAAGCTAATGTTACTATACACAATTTGCTAGCAGGCTTTAGTGTGCTCCAATATATTTGAACACAACTTGAACTTTACACATAGATTTGAAACTGCTCTAAGGTCCCGTGTCTCTGTTCCTCCAGTCATATGAAAGTGATGAAGTCATACACCACTGATCTCTTGCATGCAAAAAACCTTATTCTGTTAGCAGTGACAGAGACACTACACCGACCGACCTCTGTTGAATTTTCTCTGCTACTGGGATTTAATCATACAGTTCTAAGTTTGAATTTTGCCTGCTTACTGGAGCTTAATTATAGAACTCTATGGGCCAGATTCAGGTACAGTTATGACGGCGTATCAGTGATACGCCGACATAACTCACACTTTGCGCCGGCTTATCATTTTTCTGTATGCAGAAAACAAGATGCGCCGGTTTGCAGCAAAGATCTGACAGGCGTAATTGTATTACACCATTGGATCTTAAATGCAGTTTTAAAATGGCCACCGGGGGCAATCTCGCTGAGTTACGCCGCGAATATGTAAATCAGCGAGATACGCCAATTCACAAACGTATGCCCGCCCGGCCGACGCAGTCACTTTACGCCGTTTACGTAAGGGTTTTCCCAGGGTAAAGATAAAGCTGCCCAAAGCAGGCGCATCCTATGTTAAGTATGGACGTTGTGACCTCGTCGTACTGGACGTAAGTTACGTTGTTTGCGTAAGTCGATTCAGAATGGAGCTGGCGTAAGTTACGTTTACGTCGCTTTCATTGACAAGTAGCGACGAGATTTGGAGCATGCGCACTAGGTTTTTTCTATGGCCGGCGCGTGCGCAGTACGTTCGGCGCGTGGACACGCCTAATTTAAATAGGAGACGCCCCCTACCCGCCTATTTTGAATTAGGCCGCCCAATTTATGCTACGCCGCCGCAACTTAAACACTAAGAATAGCCGCTGTATCTTTTTTTGCTATTCTGAAAAGAAGATACGAGCGGCGTAATTCGCTTACACTGTCGTATCTTAGTTGCATTATTACGCTGGCCGCTAGGTGGCGTTTATGGCGATTTCTCATTTGCCTATACAAATGAGAAAGATACAGAGATTCACGAGCGGACTTGCGACGGCGCGTCGTTTTTTACATCGTTTACGTAAGCGTTAGACGGCGTAAGGTTACCCCTGCTATAGCAGGCGCAGCCAATGTTAAGTATGGACGTCGGGACCGCGTCAAATTTGCCGTCAGCTCCGTCGTTTGCGTAACTCATTCGGGAATGGGGCTCGACGTTCATGTTGTTTACATTGATAAAAATCGACGTGATTTTGCGAATGCGCACTGGGAACGTGCACGCACCGTCCATGCGCCGTCCAAAAAAAACGTGAATGAAGTTGGGTCATGATTCATTTACATGAATCACGTCCCCACTCCATTCATTTGAATTGCGCGGCCTTACGCCGTGCAGTTTACACTACGCCATTGCATAGTATGGAGCAAGTGCTTTCTGAATAAGGCACTTTCCCATAATATTTGCGGCGGCGTAGTGTAAACACCATACGCTACGCCACCAGACAGATACGCAAAAGGTATTAGAATCGGGCCCAGCACTTGCATGTTAAGTTGCGGCGGCGTAACGTAAATAAGAAAAGTTACGCCTCCGCAACTTTACGCGCGGCTTGATGAATCTGGCCCAATGATTTTACCCTAATAATTGTGCAATGTGTCAGAGGGAAGACGTGGGTGAAGTATTTCTGTCACTGCTAAAAGAATAACATTTTAGTATGCAAGAGATCATCGGTGTTCAACTTCACTGCTTAAGTATGTACATTTCATGAAAACTTGTTATACTTGCTGAAGCCTGCTAGCAGCTTGTTTAAAGTGACAATCAGCACATCCATTAAACTTGGAAGGGTGCTTTAATTACCTCCCACCCAGTCATTGCATATACACAGCCGGATGGGAACTGCTTTGATTCTGGAAGACATACCCACATGTCCTCCCACTCCTGTATCCCGCCACTGAGGTATGGTGACGTGGTACAGGGCCAGTGAATGTACAATGGCACCAGCCTACTGCAGCCAGTCACAGTGTGCCCAATCACAACCACACCATTCATAGTGTTACCATAGGGCCTTGTTCACATGTGCGATGCTTTCTGAAAAGCAATCTGTATTTGGATTTGTATCACCTCCACAGCATTGTATCGCCATCCTTACTGCCTGTTTTAATCCTTGGACAATGCACAAGCTCCCCGATTTACTTGAATAGTTTGCGAACGGCAGGTGTAATGCCCACCGAAAATGACAGGGAGTATAATTCCTTCCACGGCTGCAAAGCATCGCAGCCAGAGCATGTGTACACCCCTGGCTGCTACCTCTGCAGCTAAAGGAGCTAGTGATTGGGGGTGATGAAACCACAACTGAACAGCAAGGTTTTACCACTCCACAACCGTACTTTTGAATGAGCCCTAATAGTGCAGCCTGACACAGTTCCTCTGATAGTAGTGTCACTTTCAACTGAAAAAATAAATTTACGTAATTTACATATTTACATAAACGGGGCGCTTAATACATGCATTTTAAAGTGCCTATAAGTGTAATAATCAAAAACAGTGTAGTCCAAAATATGCAGCTCATATGAACTGTGATATAGCCCTGTCATCCCATCACCATCCACATACAGTGCTTCTCAATCCACCTGCACCTTATAATGCTCAAATTACAAACAACATACCACCGTAAAGTGCTCCCCCCTTCAGGTATATCCTCACCTTCCGCAGTATGTACTTACAATTACGTTTGGTCAATTAAAACTTTTTAGCCTCTCCCGGGCTTCACACTTCTACTTATGGTGTAATCACACAATGAACTGATAATGCACAGATAGTTTATGCAGTGAAAGAACGTTCATAGTGCTTATACCTTAAAAAACTCTTCCTTTATTTTAAAATATAAAAAAATTGAGTACTTAGATTTACCTGGTGCTTTCAGTGCACCAAGCTATACACGCCAAAAACTCTGTATAACATCTCTGTTCATTTGCACAAGCCACAGCAGCACCCTGCAGGTTGTTGACTCCATACTGGGTTTGGGTGCTGTCACCGTCCTTGCCCCTCCCCAAACGCATGTCGCCACAAGGTCATATGTCTTACTCAGGGGGACTTCTATTGGACGTGCAGGCTTACATGCTATTTATCTATTTGGGTTGTCGCCATTTTATTGTAGTCTCAGGACATTGCTAATTTTGTTGTGGTCTCTTTTTCATAATCCTCCAGTTCTTACTGCAATATTGGTGTTAATCATGTTGGCTCTATAAATCGGGTGGGGGTGGGGATGGGGGTCTGTCAGTATGCCCCTAATCATTCTATACTGCGGAAAGTGGTTGACTGGCTTGAGCGTTCCAACAGACATATGACATATTCCATGCTATTGCTGTACTAAGCTTCACTCGACTACAATATACAGTAGTTAGTAATATACATAAAAAACACATATTGTCATATAATAGGTACATAATCCATCACACTATAAATAACAAACAATAAAGGACCCTTACACACTAAGGCAGGAATTGTATACATTTATATGTATCCCTGTCCTTGCCCACACAAAGATGTCTATAAAGAGGTAAGCATCCCATTCAAACATCTAATAATTACTAATCATTTATGTAATCTTTATTAAATTCATCATTAAAATGTACAGATAGATGGTGTTAGCACAAGCCGATGCTAATGTTGTATACATGTTATTTTATTCTATCCTTTAAAAATCTTTTAGTTCTCCCAATAAATAATAGGTGGCAGGGACATTTCAAGACATATACCACCCCTTTTGAGTCACACAACAAAAAGGGCCAGATTCAGGAAAGACTAGATGGCTTATCTCCAGATAAGCCGTCTTATCTCTGCGTCTGAGCCCTCCTATCTATGCGACTGATTCATAGAATCAGTTACGCATAGATTTCCATTGAATCCGACTTGCGTAAGAGACTCTTACGCCGTCGAATCTTATTTTCATATTTAGGCTGGACGCTAGGTGGCGTTCCCGTCTAAAATATGCAAATGATTCCCGAACCTTACGCCCGGAAGGCGCTATTTTTTTTACATCGTTTGCATTAGCGTAGGTCCGTCGTAATGTTAACCCTGCTGTATGAGGCGCAGCCAATGTTAAGTATGGACGGCGTGCCGGCGTTTTTTTTCATGTCGTTTACGTAAAACGTTCGCGAATAGGGCTTTGCGTAAGTGTTGTTCACGTCATTTACATGTGTATTGACGTCGTGATTTGGAGCATGCGCACTGGGATCAATTCACAGCTGGCGCATGCGCAGTATGTTCGGCGCGGGATTGCGCATTATTTAAATAATATAGGACCTTTGGGGTTAATGAAAGTTTTGGAATACCTTAATATCCTAAAAACTCATGTTCTTTATTTTAGGTGGTTCAATCACATTTCTAATTACGGTGTCCCTTAATGTCATGGAATAAACAGCTTTTATCTATCCAGGGTGTCACATGACATCCTGGCTGCCTGTCAGGAAATAAACAGCCTCAATCTGATTCAGCGTGTCACATGACATCCTGGCTGCCTATATAAGCTGAGCAAATCTCCACACAAATTGCTGTTTTGTCTTCAGCTTCCTGTGATTCTGAGTTCCTGTCTTCTGCCTGCCTGATTTACTGCTGTGACCTGGATTGCCTTTGGACTACTCTGATTTCTCCTTACCTGACCCTTGACTTTGCTTATTGGACTTCGCTGCTATCTCCTGTGCTTGACCCCCTGCTTGTGACTCGGACTTTGCTGCCAGCATCCTGCACCTGACCTTCTGTCTGTGACCCGGATTACCTTCAGTCTCCAGTACTCGACCCTCTGCTTGCCTTCGGACTTTCCTCCTTTTGGGTGTTTGACCCTCGGCCTGCTCTGGACTTTCTGCACAACTACACCAGCTGAGTTCTTATTACCATCAGTTCCTGTACCTGTCTTCTGTGACCTTCACACAAGTCCTGCTCAGCCTACTGGTAGCTTGTGCCTCTTTGTGCCATCCACCCTCTGTCCCATCTCCAGGGGGTGGAGTGCTCTTAGTTGCAAGAGTGAGCCGCTCTCTGCATCTCAGCCTCGGTGAGTACCCTATTCTGACAGTACAGCCATGTCAGAGTCTGACAGAGTGCGCTCACCTCTTGATGTCCTGTGCCAGCAAGTCACAGCTCTAACTGATGCAGTCCAAAAGTTACAGGAAGGCTACGTTCAGATAGACGGCCGTCTCCAACAGCTTTCCGGCTCACTTGCAGTGACAGCCGCAAGTCAGGCACCGCTCAGTGGGGCCTCCTCATTGCAAGCCTCATTCAGTCCCACAGTGATCATGGCTGCTCCTGGACCCAGGGTCCCCACGCCGGAGCGATTTTTAGTTGACCACAAAAAGTTTTGGGCCTTTAAAAACGCTTGCTCCTTGTACTTAGCCCTTCAACCCAGGACTTTTTCATCCAAAGTTGTTAAAGTAGGATTTATTATCTCCCTTCTTACAGAAGAACCACAAGCTTGGGCCCACGGTCTAATGGAACAAAGAAGCTCTCTGCTGAACTCAGTAGATAAATTTTTTGATAGTATGGCTCAACTTTATGATGACCCCCAACGCACTGCCACAGCTGAAGCCATCCTGCATACTCTATCTCAGGGGAGAAGGCCAGTGGAGGACTACACTTCGGAATTCCATAAATGGCCAGCTGACACCGGGTGGAATGAGCCCGCCTTGAAATACCAATACCGCCAGGGTCTGTCAGAGGGTTTAAAGGTTGAGTTAACCTGGATTGAGACCCCAGACACTTTGGAGGACTTAATTCAAGCCGCAACTAAGCTGGATAGACGCATGTGTGAGAGACGCTCTGAGCACTTTTAGGCCCCTCGTCCTGGCTGGGTACCTCCCAGGTCTTCTCCTGTACAGTCACCTTCTCTAGTTCCACCTATTACCTCTGTCCCTGAGGTCGAACCCATGCAGCTAGGATTGATCTGTGCCCCATTGACTCCAGAGGAAAGAGAGTGACGCCGACAGGTGAACCTTTGCATGTACTGTGGGGGAACAGGACATTTCCTTCGCACCTGCCCTGTGAGACCCAGTAAGTCACGTTCACAGTTCAAGTCATTGACTTTTCCCAGTCTTATACGAAAAAAGAGGAAAGGTCTGGTGTCCCCAGTGACACCCTTCCATCCCTATTACATATAGTCAAAAGAAAAGGATTTGCCCCAGGACTTTAAATTAAGTGGGTAACGATTCCGCCAATAAAAATAACAATAATTGTATAGTATATAATTTATTCAAGTAAAATTGTTTACATGCGTAAAGTAAAATTGTTACATACATAACACCAACAATTGCCAATTGAAACAATACATAGACAGTAAATATTAATAAGTATAGTAGTGGACAGAGTACACGGGCATCGTACTACCCGACTAGCCTAGTTTCGCGAGATCCAGCTCACTCTTCAGGGGTGTGTAACACTGTACCTAGGATGAAAAAATATATACAGTATGTTTGGCAATCTGGCATAGTATTTGTTGTAAGGGCACAGGGCAGGAGGGGTTATAGGTCCCCATACTCACCACTGAGCTTGACCATGGCTGCAAGCGTGTGGCCCCAAGACGGCAGCAGCAGGTGCCTCACCTGGGAGCTGAGGGGGCGGAGTCAAAAAGGAGACCCCTCCAGGGGCCAAACGGAGAGCAGGCATGGCATGGGTATAGTGATGTATCCATAGAGACCTCATAGTCCATAAAAAGTATAGGCTGTAAACATAAGTATGTTTTATCAGATATCCAAAGTAGTAAGGTAGTATCAATCAATATTAACATAAAATTATGTCTGAATGAGGGGTCTAAGCCAAAAATGGTAGCGAGATGGTTAGAGACATGAGATATCAGGATAGAAGAGAGATTCCTTCACACCAAGTTCACTCCTTCCCTCTTTCTTCCTCTCTTTCTCTCTATCTCATCTTATCACTTGCTATTATCCTTTTGTTATCCTTTGTTCCAGGTGAGGCACCTGCTGCCGTCTTGGGGCCACACACTTGCAGCCATTGTCAAGTACTTACAAACACATCCTCCTAGCACAGCCTGCGTTTCATTAATTGAAAGTGACTGCTCCCTGTATCCTAAATAATTGTTTCTTGATCTAGGGACTGGGAAAATGTAAGTATGCATTGCATCCTACTATTTATCCCATTTAAAATGACACAAAAATGTTGTGTTTTTGGTACAAAATATGGCAAAGTCATTTTTTGTTTTACAATTTTGTACATTTTGTATGCAAAACTGAAATAAACAAATCCAATGCCACAGATTTTTTTTTTAAAAAAATAGGATAAATAGGAATATAAATGTATCAAAAAGATTTTTTTTCGACTTGTAAGATTTCTGATTAACTGATGTTGTATGTGGATCAAATGATAAACCGTTGATCTGCATATGAATTAAAAAGTAAATAATGTACAATAATATAATTTATTGTTAAATTAGATTTACTCAGCAACACTTGCAGAATATCTGTGTCATTTTCCAACTCCTCCTCCTATGTAATCCATAGCAAGTAACTGCTTTCATTTTCAACCCTTTTAGGCCTCGTACACACAATCAAATCTGTCCGCTGGAAACGGTCTGCTGGACCGTTTCAGCAGACAGATTCGATCGTGTGTACGGCCGAGCCGACGGATTTGGCCACCCGACAGATTTCAAAGCATGCTTTGAAATCTATCGGGTGGGAATCCATCCGCCCGACATGTCTGCTGGTTAGTACACTTACCAGCAGACATGTCGTCCCGCACCGCCGCCGAATGGATTCGGCGCATGCGCGGAAGTGTTTTACTTCCTGGTGCGGTGACGTGGCGGCATCAACGTCACCGCCACGTCAGCACGCCGTCTGCTGGCGGGGATTTTGGTTTGCTCGTGTGTACACGCGAGCAAACCAAAATCCCAGCAGACAGATTTGTTCAAATCTGTCGGACAGACAGATTTGAACAAATCTGTCTGCTCGTGTGTACGAGGCCTAAGATCTGTGTTTAATATCCCCAAGCTGGAACTGAAGTTTTTCTTTAAAGCTTTGACAAAGCTTTAAAACAAATGCTCTGCAAAAGCTTTCTGCATGGAAAGTTCTTATACGAGTTAGAGCCTGTGTGAAAAAAAGTATTAAAGTCTAATCGCATGGGCAAAAATGTAATATAATTATTTATTGCAACTTATCTGTGCATAGACGTGAGGTATGCTAATTCTCTACTGCACCTATAGATGAACATAAAACGCCTGAAGTGGTTGTTGACCCTACATGCACCCAATGAAGTGACAATCCTCAGGTTATACACAGACATTAAACTAAAGTACAGAATTTAGACAACATATATTTAGATCCAGGATGCAGGGGATGGGGGTCCAAGGCCATACATTGTACAGTATAAAGAAGGGAGATGATTGTAATCTGAGACATAAGTGGAGGGAATGGAAACACCCCCCAGTCTCTTGGGAAACATGCACAGCTGAGACCGTCGATCACATGCTATGTGCTGGAGGGGACAGGGCTGTCTCCCAGGATTTCCTGGTGTTGGCATAAGCTATCAGATGTGACCTATGCAGATAGCAGAGGGAGGAGAGGGCAGACATAAATCACAACACGTGCTTTGTATTGTGGCAAGTTGTTAGGAATGTGTGAATAAGCTTAATAGATGAATCCTGAAATTCAAACCTTTAACAAGTTAGCGAAAATTGAGACTCCAGTCTTTGACAAACTGGTGAATCCTTAGATTTCATACACCAATTTCAGTATGAAGATTGTGTTGCAGATCAACAGCAAATTAAATAAATCTCCATACCCTGCCAAGCTTATGAATTCTCAAAATCCAACCATGCCAAGTTGGTGGGTCCAAAAACTTCAGTTTGTACCAAATTTATGAATTCTGAGACTCCAACCTTGGTGACTTCCTAGATTCCACACAACAAGTATGAAGATCACAATGCAAATTAAACAACACATTAAATAAATCCCTATTCTCTCCCAAGTTTGTAAATTCTGAGACTCCAAACATTGTCCAACCATTGTCAAAGTGGTAAATAGTTTGATTCCCACACCAATCTCACTATGAAGATCACATTGCATATTAACAGCACATGAAATAAGTCTCTGCCAAGCTAGTGAATACTTAGACACCAACATCTGTCAAGTTGGTGATCCTGAGAATTCAATCTCTACTAATTGGTGAATTTTGAGACTTCAACCTTTGCCAAATAGGTGAATCCTTAGATTCCACAGACAGATTTCAGCATGAAGATCACATTGCATATTAACAGTGCATGAAATAAGTCTCCATTCTCTGCCAATCTTGAGACTTAAATATCTACCAAGTTGGTGAATTCTGAGGCTTCAGCCTTTGCCAAATTGGTGAATCCATACGTTTTACACAACAGTTCCATTATTAAAATCCTGTTGCAGATTAACAGCACATAAAATAAATCCTCCAGCAATGGTTTCTGTGGTGGTTTGATGAGAGGATACCAGCACTAAGAAAGGTGCTAATGAGACCCAAGATTAATGTGGGGAGGGGGGATGCAAGGTAATCTGTAGATGAAATATAATGCTGGAACTTACTTTATAGGTCTGTAATGGGGCAGACAGTAAAAGTTGTATCTGGAATCTAGAACATCAAGAAGACACATTTAGCATGATAGCTTCATCTGCGTATTATGCAGGCACTGGGCAAGAAGGGTGGAAGAGGAATGTGTCCTGGGCACAGTGTTTCTTTATGCAGGAGGGGCATGCTGTGAGCTCTAGCAGCTCCCTTTTCCCTGCTTCTCATTGACAAGGTTAGCTATAGTATGGAACTTTGTAGTGGTGTTCATCCAGTAAAACCACCGTCACAGGCACATTTTTCCTTTCATTGGCACCACTAGCTCAGGGACTTTTTTCTTCGCTATATTTATCCAGGTACTATCTGTGCCCCGATTTTAAACTTTTCAATTCGCTGCAGTGGACTACAGACATTGAAAATAATGGCCAGCCCCACAGGGTGGCACTGTGGATGCAGATATGGTAAGGTGGTGCCACATCCTCAATAATAGGCAATTTGGACTCTGTACAGACTTTTTAGGCACCACAACACACATAATAATCTAAAAGTAAATAGTTTATTGGTACAAAAAATTATAAAAATTACAAACAAGGTGGAGTTAAAATTTCTTGCACCATGTGTTAGTAAACTGCCACATAGATATCTCCATAATCACTTATATGCCAAACCGTAACTTTGCGTATGGCTTGTGCAGATGCGGTCATAAATATCTAGGTAGGCCTAGTGTAGGTTGATGTGGAGGGTAGAAAAGCTCGGAGCTCTACATATTTTGCGCTCACATGCTTCTTCAGGAGCTTGAGGTAAGTGTTCTATGTGGGATATAAATACACATAGAATACTTGCCTCAAGCTCCCGAAAAAGCACGTGAGCACGAAACATGTAGCGATCTGAGCTTTTCTACCCTCCACATCAACCTACACTAGGCCTACCTAGATATTGATGACTGCATCTGCACAAGTCATATGGAAAGTTACAGTTTGGAACATAAATGGTTATGGGGATGTCTGTGTGGCAGTTTTCTAGCACGTGGTGCTAGGAATTTTAACTTCACCTTGTTTGTAATTTTTAGACATTTTGTACCAATAAACTATTTAATTTTAGATGATTGTGTGTGTTGTGGTGACTAAAAAGTTTGTACTACAGACATTGTTACTATTTGATTGCATGCCTCAAAAATAACAAACATTTTGGCATGTGCTGCTTTTGATTCCATTCCATTTTCCACCCAACAGGGGGAGGTGGTGGGTGCAGAGTTTCCCATGTTCACCCTAAGCACCAAATAAACAAGTCCCAGCACTAGTATTATGTATAGGTAAGTCAATACAAATATGTTTCTGCATTTTTAGGTTTAAGTGAAACTGTATCTGGAACACACAGTAAAAAGCAAAGCTGTTATAAATGATGTTAAGTCACAGTGCTGTGAAGTTGAAATTAAAGAAGAAGAAATCACTTTTACTGCTTAAAGAGAATCTGTCACCTGTGTAATTAGGCTCTGCTGGAAGCAGGCATTATGTAAAGCAGTGGTCTATTTGCGCATCCCCAACACAGGTGATAAATCAATAAAACCTACCAAATATTAAAATAGGAGGGTTAAGGACCAGCGGGATGGCACCAGCTGGTTGCCCTCAAATCACACAGTGATAAACAAAGAAAAGTGTATATATATATATATATATATATATATATATATGAGTGATAAAAATATATAAGGACAAGGAAAAATCCCTGAAAAGGTGCTGCAATAAAAAAAAATGGAATATACAGCCGTGAACGAATATAAATGCAAAAATAAAAGTGCAACCTCCAAAAAATATATATACCAAGAAAAACTAATACATTCAGAGTTCACTGAACAAGTTCATAAAGGTGAAAATATGCAGTCCATTTTTCTAAGATGCAAACAATTTTCAGGAAATAGTAGAATCAATTCTTCCATACATTGGTAAAACTTGAGTGTGCAGGAAACAATGGATGAAACAGTTTGGGCGAAGTGCCCCCTTACCAGAAAAGATGGATCCCTATGACAGAGATCAAACAGTCATGTGGTAAGGGTCTTTGAAAGCCAAGGAGTGCAGGGGAGGGAATCCTTCAGTCTTCAGACATCCCAAGGCTTGTTCTCACTTTAAGCTCATTAGCATTCTGCTCAGCTCCAAACGTTCTCCAAAGGGTCCTAGGAGTGAAGAGATCAATCAATGTAATTGAAGGAAGAAAAACTTCATAGCGTGATAAGTTTTAAAATAGGTTCATAAGAACTTCTTTAATAAAATTTTGTGGCAGAAAACAACAAAGTCATCCATCCGCATAGAAGTCTAATATCTGGTAGAGACATATCGTAAATGCAGTAGGTAGGGAAGCCTACCTGCTAATTACTAGTGGGTCTGATGTTTGGTTTCCAGCCGACACTAGTGTTTCACCTCAGAAGGTTTCAACAGGGAGAGGAAACAGTACTAGACCCTTCACATGCGCTTAAAGTGAGAACAAGCTTTGGGATGTCTGAAGACTGAAGGATTCCCTCCCCTGCACTCCTTGGCTTTCAAAGACCCTTACCACATGCCTGTTTGATCTCTGTCATAGGGATCCATCTTTTCTGGTAAGGGGGCACTTCGCCCAAACTTTTTCATCCATTGTTTCCTGCACACTCAAGTTTTACCAATGTATGGAAGAATTGATTCTACTATTTCCTGAAAATTGTTTGCATCTTAGAAAAATGGACTGCATATTTTCACCTTTATGAACTTGTTCAGTGAACTCTGAATTTATTCGTTTTTCTTGGTATATATATTTTTTGGAGGTTGCGCTTTTATTTTTGCATTTATATTCGTTCACAGCTGTATATTCCAGCCTTTTTTATTGCAGCACCTTTTCAGGGATTTTTCCTTGTCCTTATATATTTTTTTTCACTCATATATATATATATATATATACACTTTTCTTTGTTTATCACTGTGTGATTTGAGGGCAACCAGCTGGTGCCATCCCGCTGGTCCTTAACCCTCCTATTTTAATATTTGGTAGGTTTTATTGATTTATCACCTGTGTTGGGGATGCGCAAATAGACCACTGCTTTACATAATACCTTTTGAATATAATTCCCTTTGCAGCTCCCTGTATTTTTATAATTGGTTCCTTTTTTTCATCTGAACCAAGTATAAGATCCTTTTTATGGAAATGGATATTTTTGACTTCCATAAAAATAGAATCATTAACCCAGATGAAGTATTTGATCAAACTAAATCCGGAAATGATAGCATTAGAGGCATTTTTATGCGATTAAAAAATGTACTTATTGCTGAATTACATGCCACCAGGGATGTAGTTTTTCTTGATCGTTATATCAAGGAAAAAATGATCCCAAGAAGCTTAAGATGGCATGTACAGTGCAGAAAATAAGTATTTGAACACCCTGCTATTTTGCAAGTTCTCCCACTTGGAAATCATGGAGGGGTCTGAAATTGTCATCGTAGGTGCATGTCCACTGTGAGAGACATAATCCAAAAAATAAATTCCAGAAATCACAATTTATGATTTTTTAACTATTTATTTGTATGATACAGCTGCAAAGAAGTATTTGAACACCTGTCTATCAGCTAGAATTCTGACCCTCAAAGACCTGTTAGTCTGCCTTTAAAATGTCCACCTCCACTCCATTTATTATCCTAAATTAGATGCACCTGTTTGAGGTCATTAGCTGCATAAAGACACCTGTCCACCCCATACAATCAGTAAGAATCCAACTACTAACATGGCCAAGACCAAAGACCTGTCCAAAGACAGTAGAGACAAAATTGTACACCTCCACAAGGCTGGAAAGGGCTACGGGGAAATTGCCAAGCAGCTTGGTGAAAAAAGGTCCACTGTTGGAGCAATCATTAGAAAATGGAAGAAGCTAAACATGACTGTCAATCTCCCTCGGACTGGGGCTCCATGCAAAATCTCACCTCGTGGGGTCTCAATGATCCTAAGAAAGGTGAGAAATCAGCCCAGGACTACACGGGAGGAGCTGGTCAATGACCTGAAAAGAGCTGGGACCACCGTTTCCAAGGTTACCGTTGGTAATACACTAATGCTGCGTACACACGGTCGTTTTTTGCGATGAAAAAAAACGACGTTTTCTGTGAAGTAAAAAACAACGTTTTCGAAACGTCACTTTTCAAAGACAATTTTGCATACACACCATCGTTTTTTCACAAAAAGCGAGGTTACGTTCACCACTCTTTTCCATTGAAACTCGCTTCATAACTAGCTTCTGGGCATGCGCGGGTTGAAAAACGTCATTTTGAACGACGTTTTTGCTACACACGGTGACTTTTTGTGAAACAAAAAACGACGTTTTGAAAAACGACACAAAAAATTCAAGCATGTTGGATTTTTTTTTTGGTTTTGCCCACACACGATCAATTTAAATGACGTTTTAAAAAACGTCGTTTTTTTTCATCGCAAAAAACGACCGTGTGTACGCGGCATAAGATGCCATGGTTTGAAATCATGCATGGCACGGAAGGTTCCCCTGCTTAAACCAGCACATGTCAAGGCCCGTCTTAAGTTTGCCAATGACCATTTGGATGATCCAGAGGAGTCATGGGAGAAATTCATGTGGTCAGATGAGACCAAAATAGAACTTTTTGGTCATAATTCCACTAACCGTGTTTGGAGGAAGAAGAATGATGAGTACCATCCCAAGAACACCATCCCTACTGTGAAGCATGGGGGTGGTAGCATCATGCTTTGGGGGTGTTTTTCTGCACATGGGACATGGTGACTGCACTATATTAAGGAGAGGATGACCGGGGCCATGTATTGCGAGATTTTGGGCAACAACCTCCTTCCCTCAGTTAGAGCTTTGAAGATGGGTCGAGGCTGGGTCTTCCAACATGACAATGACCCGAAGCACACAGCCAGGATAACCAAGGAGTGG
The DNA here is from genome assembly GCA_029574335.1 of Rana kukunoris. Taxonomy (NCBI): domain Eukaryota; kingdom Metazoa; phylum Chordata; class Amphibia; order Anura; family Ranidae; genus Rana; species Rana kukunoris. Next base: position 344,005,603 of record CM056049.1, on the reverse strand, counting down.
CTCTGTAAGAAGCATATCAAGGTTCTGGCGTGGCCTAGCCAGTCTCCAGACCTAAACCCAATAGAGAATCTTTGGAGGGAGCTCAAACTCCGTGTTTCTCAGCGACAGCCCAGAAACCTGACTGATCTAGAGAAGATCTGTGTGGAGGAGTGGGCCAAAATCCCTCCTCCAGTGTGTGCAAACCTGGTGAAAAACTACAAGAAACGTTTGACCTCTGTAATTGCAAACAAAGGCTACTGTACCAAATATTAACAATGATTTTCTCAGGTGTTCAAATACTTCTTTGCAGCTGTATCATACAAATAAATAGTTAAAAAAATCATACATTGTGATTTCTGGAATTTTTTTTTTTGATTATGTCTCTCACAGTGGACATGCGCCTACGATAACAATTTCAGACCCCTCCATGATTTCCAAGTGGGAGAACTTGCAAAATAGCAGGGTGTTCAAATACGTATTTTCTGCACTGTATATCCAGACCAAGGAGATACCGAAAATATTGAGTGGTTCACCTATTTCAATAATGCAGGATTGGTCTTTCTTGAATTTTTAGTTGCCCGCAAGAAGGCCAAATTAGCCAAGTTGCAAACAGAAATTCAAGATATTAAAGACAAATTAACCCCTTTCAGTAGGGATGGACTTCATCAAGTCTATACCAAAGAGTTACACAATATCCTAGTTGAGGAAGAAGAGGATCAACGTATTAAAAAAAGGAAAAAATATCTGAGAGATGTGGAGGACTACAAATTACATAATGTTTTTAAATGGCAGGAAAATTACCGTAGTAATTTTGTGTCGCCATCTGAGGAGGTTGATATGGAGGAGGGTACTAGCGGGGATTCCGCTGCATCAGTCCCACTCCCCCTTCGAGAGAATACCAGATCCTTATCTGGATCCCAGATGATACCTCCTTCCACTCGGGATTCGAGAGTGGGAAATGGCAGCACACCACAACATAACAATAATAGAGGAAAAATTCCCTCTAACTCAATGGGAAGCCACCAACCACCCAACTATGTAAACACCAGAAATCAGGGTTGGATGGCCTCTGTGGGTGGGATGAGGGGGGGGACACCAACCAGGGTCCAGCTCCCACCCATCCAACATCTACCCAGTTCCTCTGAGCAGAATACCTCAGGTTGACCATTATGGTCACTATGAGGAGCCGCCCCATTATGGGTACTCTGATGGCGGACATCAGGGCAACTTTTTCCGCTCACCTGGGGTACATTGGAGGCAGGATACTATGAGGGGAGATCCACCGATGCTGTCACAAGGCTATAGATCAGATTATGTACCATATTATCCTGAAAGTGACAAACCTAAGATTAGACATCTGGATGATCCATCTGCTATCCAGCCACTGAGGAATAAAAAGGATAGTTTTTTAGGAAAGGGACGGGGAAAAAAGGGAAGACAAAGAGAGGATGCAGAGGAGGATAATGGAGGGACCCCCAAAAAAATCAGGAAGAAGTGAAATGTGAAGGTGTATTCAATCTGAGTGGCTCTGAGCTCACTTCTTCTGAGAAACTCATTTTGAATCAAGGTTTAAAATATGCACCAAGAAAACCTCTCAACAAATTCCAAATGTTTCTAGACATCAATAAATTCACCAGGAAATTGAGCATGAAACGCTATTTTCTGTTAAATCCTATTCTATCTAACTCTAACACCAATGCTTTAAGTGGTCAAGGTAATACGGGACTAAGGAATGCCTCTTTATTCAATCCAGGCAAACCAGCAGCTGGTATTACAGTATTTAAGGATTTAATTTTAAAGGATTTGTCTTCCATCACTACTGAGTCTATAGTGCTGCTTTGCCCTTTTTTTCACTTTGTTGTTTTTTTTTTTCCCTATTATCCTCAGATCTTTGTTTTATATATGAAGATTTTTATTTATTATTTTTTATTCCATTTTATTCCCTTTTCTACAAAACAGAATATACATATATATATTTTTCAACCTAAGGGAATTTTATTTATTTATATATATGTTTCTAATACATTATTTGTATATGTGCACATTCATATGTACATATACAAACTACAAGTTGTTTGTGCCTATGTCAGAATATTTAAAGATACACTGCGGGTTGAATTCAATTCAAATATAAGTTCTTCACTTGCAGTCATTATATGGAAGTTTTTTCACTATCCTCCATTATCTAAACAGATTATTTATCTTTGAGGTATTTTTATCCTTTGACATTATGTAAGAAATGTATGCATTTTTTTGTTGTTCTAATATTGATTATATCATTGGGTCCTTTACATATGTCCTTTTAGATTGTTATGGTTCTTTTCCCCCATTTTAATGCACCACTGTGGCTGGTCTTGGGGGGTTAAAATTTATGACAAGGAACAATATGTCCCGATTTTTAAATCACCCTGTGTCTGCATGAAGGGGTGGACATCTCTTTTTTTATTAGATGTTTTATTTTCCTTTTTTTTGTTTCACTAAAGAACACCAAAAATGCCCTCAAAATTTCACCTGGTGACACTGATTGTTTTTTCAGTGTTTCCTGTGTCACTCATATAAGATGAGCGGCATGTGAAGGGTCTAGTACTGTTTCCTCTCCCTGTTGAAACCTTCTGAGGTGAAACACTAGTGTCGGCTGGAAACCAAACATCAGACCCACTAGTAATTAGCAGATAGGCTTCCCTACCTACTGCATTTACGATATGTCTCTACCAGATATTAGACTTCTATGCGGATGGATGACTTTGTTGTTTTCTGCCACAAAATTTTATTAAAGAAGTTCTTATGAACTTATTTTAAAACTTATCACGCTATGAAGTTTTTCTTCCTTCAATTACATTGATTGATCTCTTCACTCCTGGGACCCTTTGGAGAACGTTTGGAGCTGAGCAGAATGCTAATGAGCTTAAAGTTAGAACAAGCCTTGGGATGTCTGAAGACTGAAGGATTCCCTCCCCTGCACTCCTTGGCTTTCAAAGACCCTTACCACATGCCTGTTTGATCTCTGTCATAGGGATCCATCTTTTCTGGTAAGGGGGCACTTCGCCCAAACTTTTTCATCCATTGTTTCCTGCACACTCAAGTTTTACCAATGTATGGAAGAATTGATTCTACTATTTCCTGAAAATTGTTTGCATCTTAGAAAAATGGACTGCATATTTTCACCTTTATGAACTTGTTCAGTGAACTCTGAGGCCTTGTACACACGAGGGGATATTTCCGCTGAACATGGTCCGACGGACCATTTCAGCCGAAAAATCCCCTCGTCTGTAGGGGCAAACGGACGCTTTTTGCCGGATTCATCCGGCGGAAAAATTTCAAAGCATGCTTTGAAATAATTCCGCCGGATAGCTGGCCGTCAGATATGTCCGCTGGTTAGTACGGCAAACCAGCGGACATATCTTGCCGCACATGCGTCGTATCCTGTGAATGGATCCGACGCATGCGCGCGGAAGTGTTTACTTCCTGGTGCGGTGACGTGGCGGCGTCAACATCACAGCGGATATATTCAGCCGTGTGTACAAGGCCTGAATGTATTAGTTTTTCTTGGTATATATATTTTTTGGAGGTTGCGCTTTTATTTTTGCATTTATATTGGAAGCAGGCATTATCTTACTCATGCTACACCTTAGTTTTGGGACAGTGAAATTAGGCCTATTTACTCTGTCACTATCTAACTAGAATGCGTCAGTGAACTTCTCCTTCCATCAAAATTTAATCAGACGTCTGTTATTACACAGAGACCTTTTACAATGAGTGGTAGTATTAGGTGAATGTTCTTGAAATCTTGACACCACTTCTCTATAGATATCTACTTTCATAGGGCTTCCACTAAAGTTTTATAAAGGAAAAAAATATATATATCTGACTTTTATGCAGCTAACATTTAACAAACATATTTTTACCCCAAAATAGAAAAATGTAAAGTCACAAAACACAAAAACAATGGTATATTCATTAAAACACACATAACCTCTAAAATGATCTTCAAAAAATACATACATCCTTTAAAAATATAGATACATACTAAAATATAAATCTAAATATCAAAAAACTTGTGCCAGACAGCAGTGGTGAAACAAGGTAATTCAGTGCCCAGGGCGAAGATGCCAAAATGCCCCCCCAAACCCCCCCCCACCAGAGCAGGAGGCAGTGCTAGTTGAAGCATGCGCAGTGCAGCAAAACATATGTAATGGTTGCAGAGTGCACCAGTATTATACACACACACACACACACACAGAGCCAATTAGATTGCTTTGATGATGGCTTGGTCCACAGGCAATAATGAGTAATGGCAATAATCTCCTTTCGATTTGCCAAAACTTTGTTTTATGCGGCCAAACCTAAACAATTCATTATCCAATTAGTAGTATCTAATCAGGCAGGCCCTTTTCCTACATAGTCGGAGGTAGATCCAAAAGATATTGTACAATCAGTTTATATAGTTAATGTTAAGCTAGCCATAGATGGATCAGTTTTTTGATCAGTTAAGCCGCATACACACGATCGGATATCTGATGGAATCTAATCAGTCTTGCCTAAACATCATCAGTCAAAAATCCGACCGTGCCAAAACGTGGTGACATAAAACACTACGAGGTGCTAAGAAAAATTAAGTTCAATGCTTCCGAGCATGCGTCGACTTGATTCTGAGCATGCATGGATTTTTCTCCGATGGACTTCCACAAAGACGATTGTTTTTTTCTAGCATTTTTTTATCCATAGGAAAAATTTAAAGCATGTTCTATTATTTTACACCGATGGAAAAAAGACAGATGGGGCCCATACACGATCGGTTTGTCTGATGAAAACAGTTCATCAGTCTGTTTTTAACAGACAAACCGATCATGTGTACAGGGCTTTAGTGTCTGATTGAAAAAAAAATTATAGGATCCCCCCATCCACACAAATGAGAGATATTACATTGTGATAGTGGTCAGAATACATTGATTAGCGCTGCAGATCAAAGGACAATTTTCCAACAAGCTGGTTTGAGAGAAGTTGATCATATTAGATGGCCATAGATGCATTAAAACTCATCCAGTCCTTGGTGAACCAGCTGAATTTCCATCCATCTATGGCCAGCCTTAGTAGCTCCTGGGTAAAATCCCTGCTGCTTTCTGATGCCTGGAGTGCTGGGAAATTCATTAAGCCTCCATGTAAATGAGTTGTTTAGACCCATTCATATGTGGTGCAGACGTGTGTCATGTGCAGGGCTGCCTTGTGCACTGTGTGCCAGTGTTCTATTCATTTCTATTAGGACCCGCACCTGTATGTCATATTAGGATACATTGGCTGTGTCCATGCAGCCTTATGTCCCAGTAGAAATGAATAGTGTGCTGGCATGCGGATACACATAATGCCCATACATCCCCATTAAGATAAACAGCCCTGCATGAAAGCCAAATGTCTGCATCTTATCTTAACTGACCCCTAATAAAAACAGAATGTGAAAGAATTGTTGTCTTCACAGTTATAATTCTGATATGAAGCCTGAAAGAAAGTTACCTATTAGCTGAGTAGTGTTAGCCTCAGCACCACAGAGACACAGGAGAGAGACACCACTCACTTTGACAGTAGGGCTAGAGACGAGGGGACCCCAAGAAAAAGGGCACAGGAGGAAGGGTCCCTACACAGAGGTCACCTCCACATCGTCCACACCAGAGAGGGGAAAAAACAGAAGGCTAGGGGGCGGAGCTGTTGATGTCACACAGACATCAGGACACATAGACATCGGGACACACAGACATCAGGAGTGATAGAAATGAGTGATAGAAATGAATGGAGAGGGGGAGGGAGGAGTTACTGTCCAGGCAAGCAGAGGAGCAGGAAGGAAATTTGTATGTGTCTGGAATCAGTCAGGAAAGCACTGATATGCTTTCCCAACTTCATGCTCCCCGCCCAACCCCACACTACTGTCGCTCAGGGACTGGTACAGTGCTCTGTGTAAGAGCGTGGGGGGGGGGGGTGTGATATGATATGATCTAGCCTACACACAGGAACAAAGCCGCTCTCTGCCTACTCCTTGATTCAGCACTCAGCAGCAGCAGCAGCAGCAGCAGCAGCACTGTGCTGGACATGGTTGCACCTGACAGACAGTGCACTATTCCCCAACTAAATAATTCTTCCCATCCTGCCCAACCCTAGTACCATTACCAGCCCTGCCAGACAGTAAGGTAGATTTTCTGAAACTGGTGCACGTGTGTATGTGCAGCTGAGAGCCAGGAAGTGCCTCGCTACCTATTATTGGCAGTGTGCAGTGAGGGCTTTCTGCCGTGATTGCTCAGGTGGGTTGGGACTACAATCCTAATGGTAACCATTACGAGCCATTCCTAATGGTGACCATCAGCTTCTTACTTCAGCTTGTTCAATGAGGCTTTACCAATAAAACCTAGAAGTTGATTGCTTATTATGCACAGCTGCACCAGATCCTGTGTTCCACAGTTTTTGTAACTCTCCCCTAGATAATGTATGAATAACAAGGATGTAGTAATTATATAACAGTAGTGGTTGTACTCTCTCAAAACGGCAACAGTTCCTTAATTAAAGGGCTCTGTGAGTGAAGTGATTATTCTTGGAGTAAATAGAACAACTGTATGATAGTAGGCGCTAGGTCATCCACTTTTTCTACAGAAATTATAATAATAATATTATATTACCCCACTTGCATTCCAGGAAGGCTCAGTGAAGACCTCTTATATAATTGGAAGAATAACACATCAGGTAGTTCAAACCAGCAAAATAGGGTTATCCAAGGGACTTGAATACTGCAAACATGGAGAAAGGCTCAAGGTTGATTTAACCTGCAGTCAGTCAAAGAGACGCATCCACATATGTACTTTAACAGGGACCACCGAAAAAGCCTATAAAAAGTGCAGCATCATCCAGTCTCCAGGTGGGTTTAACCTGTTTTTAGTGGAACACAGATGTCCACATATAGACATCTGTAGTTTCATAGGTGACCTAACTTCTTAACAGACTGACCAGTTCACAATGCTGTACCACATCCCTAAATACTGGACCAGATGTCATAGATGGTGCCCAAGGGTGCATGAAACACCTTATATGGCCCCAGCATTCTTGTTCCCTGCAAATCAGGATATTACATTTTCTCTCTCAGCTCCTACCATATAGAAAAGCCCACCAAAGGCACATTCCCAAGTCAAAAGCATCACAAAATATAAAAATGTAATGATGCATGTGCATACACAGCACAATAATGGACAAACACGGTGGCACAATGATTATTCCCCTAGGTGGCTAAAAACGGTTATTACCAGTTCACATGGCAGGCTTAATTACAACAATAACAAAGAATTGCCTAAATGAAAATGTTAGTTGCATTGGTGCATCCCCTCGCCCCCCCAAAAAAATACAAAATAATTGTATATCTCTCAATGAAGAATATACATACTAATAGCCAGATTCACAAAGACTTACGCCGACGTATCTACTGATAAACCGTCGTAGGTCCAAATGTGTGCCGTCGTATCTATGCGCTGATTCTTTAACCACTTCCCTACGGCCGTACGAGTATATACGGCCGCAGGGTGGCTCTAAATCTCCGGGCTGCCGTGTTTTCACGGCAGCCCCTTTCCTCGTTCCCAGCGCGCGCTCCAGAGCGCGCAGCGGGGAACTTGTGTACTGGCCGTGTCCCTTGGACACAGCCAATCACAGATCGCCGCGAACGGCCAATCAGAGTGGCCGTTTGCAATGCGATCTGATGGGCCAATGAGAGATGATCTCATATGTAAACATATGAGATCATCTCTCATTGCCGGCTCTCACAATGACAGCGTCCTGTCATAGAGAGAGCATACCGATCTGTGTTCCTAGTACATAGGGACACAGATCGGTCACCCCCCCTCCCCCTACAGTTAGAACACAATGCAGGAAACACATTAACCCCTTCCTCACCCGCTAGTGTTAACTCCTTCCCTGCCAGTCACATTTATACAGTAATTAGTGTATATTTATAGCACTGATTGCAGTATAAATGTGAATGGTGCCAAAAATGTGTCAAAAGTGTCCGATGTGTCCGCCATAACGTCGCAGTCGCAATAAAAATCGCAGATCGCCGCCATTACTAGTAAAAAAAATAAAAATAAAAAAATAACAATTCTGTCCCTTATTTTGTAGGCGCTATAACTTTTGCAAGCCAGTCGCTTATTGCGATTTTTTTTTTTTTTTTTTTTAACCAAAAATATGTAGAAGAATACGTATTGCCCTAAACTGATTTTTTTTTTTAAATTTGGCTATTTTTTATAGCAACAAGTAAAAAATATTGTATTTTTTTTCAAAATTGTCGTCCTTTTTTGTTTATAGCGCAAAAAATAAAAATCGCAGAGGTGACCAAATACCACCAAAAGAAAGCTCTACTTGTGGGGAAAAAAGGACGCCAATTTTGTTTGGGAGCCATATCGCACGACCGTGCAATTGTCAGTTAAAGCGACGCAGTGCCGCAAGCTGAAATTTCACCTGGTCAGGAAGGGGGTTTACATGCCCAGTAGGGAAGTGGTTAAATCAGATACGCCTGAATTTTGCCAGGATACGACCGACGTAAGTCTCCTATGCTGTCGTATCTTGGTTGCATATTTACGCTGGGCGCTAGGGGCGCTTCTGTTGATTTACATGTCGAATATGTAAATGAGCAAGATACGCCGATTCACGAACGTACGTAAGCCCGACGCAGTAATCTACGCCGTTTACGTTTTTCCGGCGTAAAGATAAACCACCAAAAAGGTGACACATCCCATGCAAAGGTATGGACGTTGGAAAAACAGCCGTAGTTTTTTACGTTGTTTACGTAAGTTGTACGTGAATGGGGCTGGGCGTAAGTTACGTTCACGTTGTAGGCAGTGTTTGACGTATCTTAGGCATTCTATCCAACGTGATTCTGAGCATGCGCACTGGGATACGTCCAGGGATGGCATGTGCCGTTCGTTCGGCTCATCATTTGCATGGGGTCACAGTTCATTTTAATACAACACGCCCACTGCCTTGCTACTTTGAATTAGGCGGGCTTACGCTGGCCCATTTATGCTACGCCGCCGTAATCTTTCTGAATCTGGCTATTATAGTCCATTATTAGTATATTAGTCTTTTCCAGACCATGCGGTGGGTCTTCCCAACATTGAAATACCCTTACGTATAGCTCAGTATATAGAACACACCAGTGGTGTTGCAAGTAACATTCCCAAAACATCTAAGTTTCTGTTCTAAGGAAAAAGTCAGAACACTCATTCTGTCAGGTCAGTTGGCATCTCAGTCAGTTGAGTTGAGGCAGCAGGATTAGCAGCAGGAGCTCCCACGGCACACGACTCCTAGGAGTAGGAGCGTGTGAGCTATAGCTCCAGGCAGGTGTAGGCTATCAGGCAGTCAGGGTTCCCCTGCCCAGCCAAGCTCCAGCACAGCCGCATCTTACCCGGATCCCGGATCACCTCCACCTCCAGCCGTCTCCAGCTCTCCTTCCCCCCCTCCTTTGAGCATCTGAGCCATCACACAGGTAATTCAGCCTGTCCCCCCCCAGGATCAAGGGCGCCCGTCCTTTTCAGGATAACCGCGCCAAACCAGCCCTAGGAATTCTGCTCCCTTCACCCAGACAGCAATTGATGTACCCCCAGCAGGTCCCCACATCCCCGCCGCTGTTCCCCTGCTGTTTACGCCGGTCCGCGCCAGCCACGCTAGGTCCGCGGGAGCCGCGGCTTAGGAAAGTCCGCGGCTTCAACTGCGGCCTAGCGGCGCACGGCTACAGCTCTCTGCATCGCCCCGGTGCCTTCGCCCCAGCCCGCAAAAGAGGTACCCCCAGCCCGTCCCCACACCCCCCGCCACGGTTCCCTTGCTGTTTTCGCCGGTCCGCGCCAGACACGCTAGGTCCGCGGGAGCCGCGGCTTAGGAAAGTCCGCGGCTTCAACTGCGGCCTAGTGGCGCACGGCTACAGCATTCTGCATCGCCCTGGGGCTTTCGCCCAAGCACACCCCCCCTACCCACAGAGGTCCCCATCCACCTCCCTGGCAGCTAACCATCCCCTCTCTGGGGTTATTTCAGCAAGTGGGTGGCCCAGCTTGGGCCCCAGATCAGGCCATCGGCCAGCTTGGTACACCCCCCCAGCAGGAACTACTCCCTTCACACCATCCCCCCATAATATCATCAGATTTGATCCAGGGTCTCAACCGATCGCCTCAGAGGGATCAGGAAGGAATTTTTTTCCCTGCCCAGCAGATTGGCTTAGCTGAACCAGGTTTTTTTTGCCTTCCTCTGGACCAAATTAAAAAAATAGGAGAGAGGATTCAAGGAATCTACTCCCCACCGCCACCTGACCACCCCCCCCCCCTGTCGGAATATGGCCGTTCGGCAATATTCTGCAGAAATCATCTGGGGCCTGAGGCAATTTGCCACAAAGCTTCCAGCCGTCACCAAAAAGGCCCTGAGATTTGAGCAACTTTTGAGGATCGATCGACGATCATCAGTCAAAAAATGTAGCTACCTACCCCAAGCAAAGCACATATCATGTGCTTTGATCAATACAAGATCGGCAGTAAGACACCGATTAGAAATCCATGATTTCATTCTACAGAACAACTTAGACTGTCTCTTTATTACAGAAAGCTGGCTCACAGCCGACTGTAACACCATTCTTGGAGAACTGGTGCCAGAACACTACCGGATCATCACTGAAAACAGAATAGGGCAAAGAGGAGGAGGACTGGCAGTGATCCATAAGACGCATCTTGTGATATCTAAACCAGCCCTTCAGCACTCGCTTCCATTTATGGAAACCCTTACTCTGCAACTGCAAACAAACCCCCAGGAGACCGTCCGTATTCTGCTCTGCTATAGGCCACCGGGGCCTAAATCGCAGTTTTTTACCCCCATGGTCAGAGTTCATCTCCACTTACGCCATAACCAGCAAACACCTTTTGCTGCTCGGGGACTTCAATCTCTGGGCCAACTCCTCACAAGACCCCGTGGCCGACGCCTGTATCGACCATCTGGAAGGATTAGGCCTTCAGCAACTAGTATGTGGGCCCACACATGCTTCAGGTCACACACTCGATCTTATCTTCAGACAAAATCTGAAAGTAAGTATTTTGGAAAATGAACCATTGCCATGGACAGATCACCATGCAATTAAATTCATAATTTCCAATACTGCCCTATTGATAAAAACACCCAAGCCAGTGACAACACACTGGTCTAGATCTCTGAAGAAGCTCCATTCGGAACTCTTCAAATCTACCTTGGAAAATAAAATTAAAACAATTCAGCCAGGTCAAACGGCCGCAGACATACTGGACGCCATAAACGCAGCCCTACTACAGTCAGCCGACTTAGTAGCACCAGAACGCAAAGTCCTTACCCGGAAAAACAAGGCAGGCTGGTTCAACAACCAGCTATCGCTACTGAAGCAAGAGCGTAGAAGGGCAGAAGCCGCCTGGAAAAGAAACGCTTCCGAGACGAACCTCGCCTTCTACAAAGCAACAACAAGAAGATATCACATAGAAATCTTCAAAGCCAAGAAAAACTATTTTTCCATGGCTATCAACAGCGCCTTAAACCGCCCCCGGGATCTCTTCAAGCTGGTCTCGCAGACCATGAATCCACACTGTCTTGAAGCCCCCAACACAGACACCCAAGAATTTTGCGATGAATTGTCAGATTTCTTCATCAATAAAATGAGGGAATCCGGGAAAGCATTCCGCAAAACAATACTCCTGAGCTACCACACAGCACCCGGAGGAACAGGCTACAACCAACAAAGTTCACGCTGGAACCCGTTTCCATCGATGCCACAGAAAATATCATCAGCGCTTTGCGTAACAGCACATCGCCTAATGATATCATCCCCACTAAGCTGCTAAAGGAATGTGCCGATATCCTGGCGCCTCCCATTACGCAGCTTATAAATCAGTCATTTAAGGAAGGCATAGTGCCCTCCCTGCTGAAAGAGGGCACAATCCAGCCCATCTTGAAGAAACCTACCCTGGATCCCAAGGATCCAAATCACCGCCGTCCCATAACAATGCTAAACGTTTTCTCCAAGGTAATGGAGAAAGTGGTGGTACAACAGCTGCAACAGCATCTAGATACCCACAACCTACTCGATCCACTGCAATCGGGATTCCGTCCCGGACACGGGACGGAAACAGCACTACTCAAAATATGGGACGACGTTCTGGAGGCCGCAGATGAAGGAGAATCTTGGCTCCTGGTTCTGCTGGACCTAAGCGCAGCCTTTGACACCGTAGATCACAAACTGCTACTGACTCGGCTGAATGAGGTAGCCGGAGTCACAGAGGGTGATTTACCATGGTTTTCCTCCTTTTTGGGAAACCGATCTCAAACGGTGAAATTGGGACCGTTCACTTCTGGAAAACGCACGGTGTCATGTGGAGTCCCCCAAGGCTCACCTCTGTCACCGGTGCTCTTCAACATCTATCTTCGACCTCTCTTTGAAGTCATCAGTAGTCAACAACTACTTTATCACTCATATGCAGACGATACGCAACTGTATTTTCGCATCTGCAATAGAAAGGATCATCATCTCAGCTTAGAGAATTGCCTCTCTTCGATTGAAAACTGGATGACTAGGAGTTATCTCAAACTCAACAATTCTAAAACAGAACTTCTTCTGTTTCAGGCCAGTCGCAAGAGTCAACTGGCAACAACCTGGACACCTCCACCCATTCTGGGCCAGATCATCTCCCCTAGCGCCAAAGTCAAAAGTCTCGGGATCATTTTTGACACCCACATGACAATGGACGCACAAATAGGGTCAGTAGTCAGCGGATCTCACCATCTGCTGCGCCTACTCCGCAGACTTATTCCATTCATTCCCAAAGTAGATGTGCCAGTCGTGGTGGGAACAATTGTGAACTCCAGACTGGACTATGCAAATGCCCTCTACCTCGGACTCCCAAAGTACCAAATCGCACGTCTGCAAGTCGTACAAAATACGGCCGCCAGACTGGTGACTGGGAAAAAAACCCTGGGAAGCAGTCTCACCGTCGCTGAGATCCCTTCACTGGTTGCCAGTAAAAGACAGAATTGCTTTTAAAGCTCTCTGTCTGACTCATAAATGCATCCATGGGAAAGCCCCGCAATATCTTTGCGATAAAATAGAACCCCTCAATCCCAATCGCATTCTGCGATCCAGTGACCAAAATTTGGTCAAAGTACCCAAAGCCAGACTCAAGTCCAAAGGAGAAAGAAGGTTTGCGGTCCAAGGTCCCAGACTTTGGAACGCTTTGCCAACCTGCATTCGGTTGGAGGAAAACCACCTGACCTTCAGAAGACAGATTAAAACTCTGCTCTTTTGATGTCAAGAGAGACTGATACAACAAGCGCCCAGAGGCGATTTGGTTCGCATGTGCCGCGCTATATAAGTTTTTCATTCATTCATTCATTCAACACGTCATTCAATTAAAAAAGGGCAGTAATCACAGTTCCCAGATTTGCATACATCAAACTGTGACCTGTCACATTTTGCATTCGTCCATATAGAACTATGTGGATGTAAGACCTCTAAAGACCGGGCCCTGTGATAAATGACTGCAGATTTTTTTGGAACAAATTCCTTTAATAATACATCATCAGTCAACAAATACCAATGATTTGACATATGTTTAAAACATCCTAATGTAATGTACTGTATACAAAGACATGTCTGATTGCTCTGGACATATCCCTGATCATATAAAAAGTCATCCCTTGCTTTTCTTGGCCCTCATGTAAGGCTTTTTATAACCCCTCTACATGAAAATCTCCATCAGGGTAAGGCCCCCCTGTTCAAAATCATCAGGTACAGTGCAATTTATTTTAGCTCTTAAATAATGAATCACTAAGATCCATTTGATTAAGGGCCTTGGATGGAAAGTGTGGGCCCTCAGGAGGCTGCCAGAAGAAAAGTTTAGTAGGGAATCCTTAAATCATATTTTAAATCACAAGGTCCAAATGAACAGATCTAGCATAACAAGAATACGTAAACCTAAAATTGATAATTTTCTCCCACTAGGTCAACCTTTCAACATCCTGTGGTACACCATGCCTTAGGATGAGGAAGTCAACGATATACCTAAACCAACCGATATTGTTGGTCAGGTGTCCTGACAAGGTCTCATCCTCAAACCTTGATTTTTCCCACTCTCCGAGATAAAGATTGGCATAGGCCAGGGCGCACTTAGTGTCCATTGCTGTTCCAATAACACTTATCATCAAACAAACATGTCTAGTTTTCCTAGAGAAACTTGAGGAGACCAACAACAAAGCTTGTATGTGCAAATAGATTTCCATGCTTAGAAGTGAGTGTTTTCTCTACAACCTCAAATCCTTTTTTATGTGGATGGAGGAATAATGTGCCTCTAATGTCGCGTACACACGATCGGGCTTTTGCCCCCCGGCCAAATCTATTTTCGAGGATAAAAACACAGATGAGGCTACACACAATCGGAAAATCTGAAGGAAAAAGTCCATCAGACTTTTTCCATTGGAAATTCCGATCGTGTGTACTGGGCATTCGTCTAATGTAACTAAAATAACATTGTCTGTTACCAACAGGTCATTGATGAATTTCAAAAGGTGTAGTGTGTCCTTAACAAAAGACAAAGCAACCGCAAAGGACTGCAATGATCTTTCCATGTACTCTCTAACCTTCTCAGTGAGAGCTCCCTTCCCTCCCAAGATAATAGCTCTGCTGTGGGAGTCGACCACCGATTTGTGTACTTTTGGAAGACCATAGAAAACTAATATCTGTGGACTTACACCATTAAAAAGATCATGTTTTTTTTTCCAATGATTTTGTCCATATTTCCATCACACACGTTTCTGAGGAAATAGGCTACAAACTGGGCTTCTCATGAAACAACGCACATATTTTCCAGCATATCGTGGATAATCAGATATTGGCCAAACCTTTTTCTTTTACAATTATCTTGATTTACATAAAGCAAAAACAATGCAAATTGATTCATTTCACAATGAAAAAGAAATTATATTTTTTTGAGTAGAATTAATATTAAATAGTAAAATAACTGCTTCAACTGCTGAGTAGAAATCAGCCAGTAGTTTGCAGTGTCTGTCCCTGTTCTCACTGATGAAAAACTGTCCAATTTCTATCAAACTCTCATTAAATTAAGAGACTGCAATAGATACAGTATAAAATTGGCCAGCAGCACAGTATTTTTAATGAGAGAGAACTGGCAGATATGAACTAGAGAAAAAAAGTACAGGCAGGTGTTTTACTGCAAGAATTAGACAGTGGGGGATACAGTTGAAAAATATACCAGTAGCAGTTTTTTTTATCGAGGGTAGTTGGCCAAAATGTACAAATAGGTTGATTTACTTAAGGCAAATAGGCTGTTCACTTTACAGGGACAATTGCATTTTGCAAAAGAATCACCCCAGAGTTTAGAGAATGTGGAGAATGTTCACTTTGCAAACAATTCAAAATTTTACTTGCTCATGGTTAGATGATGGAAGTTATCAGGAAATTCCCTTTAAAAATTAACAGTCTTTTTTTTTCTTTAGTAAATCATCCCCAAAGAATACAGTCAGGCATCTTACTACAAAAAAATAAGAGGCCAAACATGATACAGCAGTTTATAATGGGCCAGCAGAAGGATTGTTTAATCGGGGATAATTGGGCTAGCTAGTGTGTGTTGGACTTTTATTTTATCCTTGGTGATCAGAGGTAAGGTGAATGTAAATGATACAGTATATGGCGATTTAAATACACACTGTTCTAGCACTTTGTTTTAAAAAAAAAAAAAGCGATTCAGCAATATGCTGTAAAAAAAGGCAAATCCAAGAACAGATTGTCAGAAACAAGGTAATGCTCCTCTTTGAGCACCCTAAACTTAAAAAAACTTATCAACCTAAAGTCAAAATTTAAAGAACCCACAAAAGAATTGCAAACCCCCCAAAAAACACCCCTGAGACAAAAGCCCAGAAGGGAAGTCATGCAGAAAAAGAAAACAATTAAACCTTACAAAAAGTTGGGCTAAAAGGTATGCTGGTGCTGGTCAGGATGTAAGGTTCCTCAGGCTCAGCTTAGACTACAGAAATGTGGTGACCTGCCACACACAGGATCAGCAGTCTGTAAAGCTAAAATAATAAATGATGATGAGAATTGACTTCATCTCGGTTCTCCACCAATAGAAGAACCTCCCCCCCCCCCATACTGCATTTCGTCCATGTGGCCTCAATTATTGCATTAGGGTGGAGAACTAAGCTGAACCCAATTCTCATCACCTTTTACTATCCTAGCTTTAAAATCTGCTGATTATGTGTGCAGTTAGGTGTAGTTTTCCTGGTGTCTAAAAAAAGGGTGCCATCAACATGAAATAAAGATCGCTATAGCCCCCAAGCAAATAAAACTCCAAAATACCACCCTCTTCAACAAAAGCCCCCCTTTTTTAAGGGTAGGCACGCAGCAAAAGAAAACAATGAAACCTTACAAAAAAATAGACTAAACTAAAAAAACAGTACTGCTCCAATGCTTAATCTATATAAGAAGTGTTTTTTCTTATTTTCCTTACATTCCCAAGATTTTGGCAGAAAACCAGGGGAAATTCTAAAAAAACTGTAGCCCTCAACTCTGCTGAATGGTTGGACGCAGCAAATTGTTATCCAAAATAGCAGTCCACAGTGATCTTGCTTTACATTGTAAATATAATACGTATACTAATAAACGTAGAAACATTTTACTTTGTACTATTATTACTCTACTGCATGTCCATTCTAATATTTGGTGATAGATGCCCTGTAATATGAGTTATAGTTATTATTACACAAGGTCATCCTAAATCTGGGTTTAGATGAACCAATGTGCACAGCATTTGCATTAAATGTTCTTCTAAACTAACCTCAGTCACTCAAGCTTGATGAAAAATGTGTGATTTGTTTTGTGGTGTTATAATTATGTCTTCCAACACGATCACACCTACAATAATATAAATGGCTTAAGATATAATGCTGTTCTGTAGGATATGTTTCATCGGTGAAAGCATGCTGTTTTTATCTTCATGAAACTGAATAGAAGGTGTACAAAAAGAATGATTACTAGACAGCTCGAAAGAGATTGCAACTCAGATGTTGTAGAAAAAAAAGCCTTGCAAATCCCTGAGACCTGACAGATTCCGTTACCATGAGAACTGCAGATACTTCCATTGTGATGGGTTGCTCCAGCAGCCATCTGTTACACCCATTTGATTAGGAAGTACAGTTCAGCCAGAGCGCATTTTGTTCAATCACACCCCAGTCCAAAACTCATGCATAAGAAGAAATGTTCCCTTTTATTCTTATATGCTAAATGCTTTGGTTTAACATCATTCAAGAGGCTGGGAACACTCACTGCAATGCTGAGAGAAGGGTCATCGAGTCACCAAGCCTGTAGGAGGAAGAAAAGC
The DNA here is from genome assembly GCA_029574335.1 of Rana kukunoris. Classification (NCBI taxonomy): domain Eukaryota; kingdom Metazoa; phylum Chordata; class Amphibia; order Anura; family Ranidae; genus Rana; species Rana kukunoris. The sequence continues at coordinate 343,988,219 of CM056049.1, read as the reverse complement.
TTTCCAAGGAGCACTTAAATGAAAATGTCTCCTAGAATATATGTAATACATCCAGTGAAATAAGATTGAACCTAAGTGAATACTTTGAACTAGCTTCAGGGGATTATAATTTTATTTATTCCCAGGATGTATTCAATGTTATCAATATGCAATGACTAGGTATACTATAGCCACTGCCATATCCAAACATAATACAGCTGTAGAAACATTTGGAAGATGATGCTATTTTGCACAAGGTCCACCCTTTGTCTCATGTGACTAGTTTAGTAAAAACAAATGCTATATAGAGCTACTGGAGGCAGTATGTGATGGCAGGTGGTCCGGTGTTCTAGTAGGCCCAAGTAGTCTCAGGGATATCCGAAGGTGTAATTCTATGGTAGCATATTCTGAAGTGGCCGGCAGATGGAAGCCATGACCCTCCTGGATACTGGCCAAGAGTTCTTAGGACTACCAGAACACCGGACCTCCTGCCATATTACTAAAATGATGTGCTCCTACCTATCCACTTTTTTGTAAGTGTTTTTAACCCTTTTGAAAGTATAACGTTTTACTTCTGCACTTCGAGGCACCCTTTTTTCTTTACATTTTAGAGTTTGCTTCTCTCTTAAAGTGCTGCCAGAAGTGCATGAAGACCCTCTTCTATTTCTACATAGACTGATATCTGCTTGGTGTGTTACTCAGAGCGCCCTTATACACACTTTTACCCTAAATATCTATACCAGACCTCATTAAGGCATTGGGATCCCACTAAAGATATATACCAGACCTTTATGCTGGATAAGTGTCTGGTATGGATTTTGTAGGGATACCCCAATGCCTTATTTTTTCTGAATAGGGTGACCTGAAAAATCCATACCAAACCCTTATCCAAGTATGCAAGATGGCCAGAAAAGGGAGGAGCAACAGTCATGCACCCCTAACTCAACCATACCAGGCCCCATGATCTTACGTTGATGAGGACAATAACCCCTTTCACACATCCCTGGCCCTGTGGATATGGGTGTCTGTGCGGAGACCTATCAAACTCTGAAAGCCTCTTTGAAAAAAAGCTCCCAGATATCAAAAAATTGTGTAAGGTCTCTCCTCCATGAAGGACCCTCATGAAGGATTAGGAACAGGTATGGAGTCTGGGGGCACACCTTTTTCTCTGCTTGGTGCCCCTCTTAAAATCCACACCAGACACTTATGCTGGACAAGGTGTAGATGTTGAGGAGTACCCCCAGCTACTTTGTTTACAAAAAGAAAACAGCCAGATGTAGAATGTAATTTATAGGCACTCGTTCTTTCTTCTTTCTAAGTGTCACTTTTGCTTTAGTACACCATACAGGTGCACCAAATCCCATACAGGTTTAAGCCTCCAGCGTGTTATTTAAAAGATTTGTGTATTTTGAAGGTTTGAGCCTTGTTAAAAAAAAAAAAAAAATGCTCACCTGTGAACAGTCCACCATGGCAAATTGACCTTAAGAAACAGTAAAAAATATATATAACCTTAGTAAGGTTCAGGAGGTATTTTTTGGGTTCGCAGATTGCTTCAGTTGTATGGCAAATGTCCAGCAAACTGAACTTTGGTCTGTTTGATCATCACTAACGAGAATGACCAAAAATTGGTCAATCAGGTTTTACGGACTAGTGATGGGATTAGTTATGTAGGCCCGGATTTACAGAGAGTGATCGCACATTTACGCCGGCGTAGCGCACATACAGTACACTACGCCGGCGCAGCGCGGAGAGGAAAGCACTGCATTCAGCAAGCCATTGCTCACCAAGATGTGCCAGCATAGCGTGATTCATGCAAATGAGGCGTGACCCCATGCAAATGATGGGCCGAGCGCCAGTCAAGTACGTATAACGAACTGCACATGGGCCGCGCATGCTCACAACCACGCCGGAACAACTGCCTAAGATACGCTGGATCATTGTGTATGCCATTAACGTAACCTACGCCCAGCCAGACACACGTCCAACGAACATCGCATAGCATGGGTCGGGCGCACGTACATTCGTAATTCGCCGTATTTCCCTCATTTGCATATTTGAATGCCTAATCAATGGGAGAAGCAACATGCGTCCAAACCATATTTGCGCCAACGCTACGCTAGCATATGTAAGAGACGTCGGGGTAGGATGGCCTGTTTTTAGACATATGTTGGTTTTGTGGGTCTGGCGCACACATACACCGGGCGCACATTTGCACTACGTCGGCGTAAAGTGATTTACGTTGCCGTAGAGTTTAGCAATGTTTAGTGAGTTATTGTGCACGTTAACACCACTCACAATGTTTTCAGCTATAATATCAACCAATAACCCCTTCTGTAATGGGAAAAAGGGGATTAGCCTGTCTACAGGCTCCCCTTTTCCTTATGGGATCATGGCAGGAGCAGTTTCCAGGCTACCCGCTGTGAGGAATCGGCGGGAAGGCCTGGGATTATTTTTTCCAAGTCAGCTGACCTGGGAATATTCTAGAACTAGGAAAAATACAGCTAGGGTTGGGATAGGTCAACTGGGGTCAAATGACCCCCTGGAACATTCTGGAATTCCAGGGGGCCCTATAAAACGGCTAGTCAGTGGGGTCCGGGGCCAGTCACCTGAAGAGGATCAACAACGGAACTTACTACCCCCCCACCCTCTTGTCACGGCTATATTATGTGGAAAGGTCCCCTTTGCTATTAAGTAAAGGGGGACAGTTTTGTGAAATAATATTAACGATTGTTTTTTTAACTTGAGTCTTAGTGGCTGAGCTGTATTCTCTTAAATATTTGGAATTTAGTAATTTTCTATTGAATTAAAAATGTATGATAATTGACTGTTTATTGAATATGTTTATAATCCAATAATAAATGCTGCAGGCAAATTTTATCCAATAAAACATTTTATTAAGAAGAAGTATTGAGTTTCATTTATGTCCAGGCATTCCTGCCTATTATGCCATATCTTTAAGGCCACGTACACACGAGGAGACATGTCCGATGAAAACGGTCCGCGGACCATTTTCATCGGACATGTCTCCGGTGATCTTTTGGTCTGATGGTGTGTACACACGATCAAACCAAAATCCCCGGGGACAGACAGCGCGGTGACGTGGCGGTGACGTTGACGCCACGACGTCTGCAATCCAGAAAGTAAAATGCTTCCACGCATGCGTCAAATCAATTTGACGCATGCGGGGGATTTCGGTCCGACGGACAGGTTTCAAGCGGACAAGTTTTACAGCATGTTTTAAAACTTTTGTCCGCTGGAAACCTGTCCGCTAGGCCGTACACACGATCGGATATGTCCGCTGAAACTAGTCCGCAGACCAGACCAGTTTCAGCGGACATGTTCGATCGTGTGTACATGGCCTAAGATGTATTCATTGCTGTGTTATCCTTCATTTTACTGCTTGCTGACATGACTATCTTTAGGACTATCCTATGCCTCTTATGCCGCGTACAGATGATTGGACATTCCGACAACAAAACCATGGATTTTTTTCCAATGGATGTTGGCTCAAACTTGTCTTCCATACACATGGTCGCACAAATGTTGTCGAAAATTGATTGCCAAGAACATGGTCACGTACAACGCGTACGACGGCACTATTAAAGAGAAGTTCAATACCAGTCGTGTTAGTAGAAGTTTGGTGAGAGCCTCGTGCTTTTCAGTCTGTTACAAACACTAGTTTTACCAGACCGAGCGCTTCCGTCTCGTACTTGATTTAGAGCATGCGTGGAATTTTGTGCGTTGGAATTGTCTACACATGACTGGAATTTACGAGAACGGATTTTGTGGTCGGAAAATTTGAGAACCAGCTCTCAAATTGTTGTTGTCGGTAATTCCGCCAGAAAATGTCCAATGAGGCCTACACACGGTTGGAATTTCTGACCAAAAGCTCCCATTGCACATTTGTTGAAAGAGTATGAACAAAATTATTAAAGATATCAACTTCTTTTGATATCCGTTTCTGTGTGGAGTAACATAAGAGATTTTAGACGATCCTGTTCAATGGCAAACCATAATCGTTTTTTGTTTTGTTTTTTAAAACACTCTAAGGCCGTGTACACATGAGGAGACATGTCCGATGAAAACGGTCCACGGATCATTTCATTGGACATGTCTCCTGGGATATTTTGGTCTGATGTGATGTACACACCATCAGACCAAAATCCCCGCGGAAAGACATTGCGGTGACGTGGCGGTGACGTTGACACCGCGACGTGCGAAAACAAGGAAGTACAATGCTTCCACGCATGCGTCAAATCAATTCGACGCATGCGGGGGATTTCGGTCCGCTGGTTAGGCTTACTAACCAGCGGACATGTTCGACGGACAGGTTTCCAGCGGACAAGTTTCTAAGCATGCTTATAAACTTTAGTCCGCTGGAAACCTGTCCGCTAGGCTGTACACACGATCGGACCAGTTTCAGCGGACATGTCTCCTCGTGTGTACACGGCCTCATAAGACAGTTGAGTGAATGCAAGAGTAAGAAGCACTTTATACTGGAAAACTGTTTTGTATATGCAGCAGACTGCAAGTCATGGATATACAAATCCTATAGCAACAAGGAAGTCAGTTCTCATATGCTAAATGTTTTACATTACATTAATGAGGTCTTCATTCTCAATAAAATCTCATGAATATTTTGAGGAAGGCATGGTTTATTGAGAATTAGATTATTTTCTTTGAAACCAGGAAGTGCAACCTTACAGTAAGTTACACAATATTAACATCAGCCAGTGGTGCTAGAGTTTGCAAAGCTTCTTTTGGAATGCCACTGATCTGACTAAACAGTTTGGGGTCTAAACAGGACATATTACAGATGAATGTTTAATTTTTGTCCCAGTCTAGAATTTCTGCTCCAGGCTGGTTGCTGCTTGATCAACGACTAGAAAACCTTACACTGAACAATTCAAGGAAGTTAGAAAGAGTTAGAAAGAGTTTTATCCTGTGGCAATTCCCTAGAAATTATTTATTTTCTTGAGAACATTTTCTGAGGTGAATATTTTTAACTACAGCATTAACAAAATGCTTGCATAATAATTGCCTTTATGACTAATCCCACCATTGTAGTTAGGTATGAAAATATGCATTGCAATTCGGTATTTGTAAATTTGCACCAATTGCCATACCTAATACACATGTTTGGAGATTCTCTGAACCTGGACTAGCAATATAAATATTTGCATAAACAGGAATGAGATAAGAAATGTTTCATATTTTCTCTAAGCACAAAGCAGACTTTTGGCCTCACTTATAGCTTTTCTGCCAAATCATGGTGATTCAGCAATGTGTTCCAAGCCATACAATAGAACAGTATGCAGTTACTTGGATTGGTCTATAGTGAAACCAAAGATGGTACACATTGCTTTGGGCTTGTGCAAACATCTAATCTCTTAGATTTGTCATGGCCATGACCCTGGGAGTAGACTTTTTCAGTCTAAACAGAAGAGTCTAAAAGAAAATTTACTGGAGTGGCACACTGTGTAACATAGGGAACACGAGCATAGCACCACATGCATACAAATTGCAAGATATTATTTTGATATGGGCCTGTACCCTATTATAGCTCTCATAGGCTTGCAGCACCATCAAATGAGCAGCCAATAAGGAGAGATGTTCCAACTGCTCATTTAGAATACCAAATGGGCTTTCTTCAATTATATCCCTAACATTGATTAAATAGAAAACTCTTTCCTGCTCTATTCCCTCTGTGAAATGTTACAGAAATATGCTGCATTGTTCTTTTACCGAAACATCCTGTGTATTGTCCATTTCCACAATGAATTTAACAGCTTCTCTAACATTTAAGCTTTTTTTTTATTTCACCTTGCTGCCCATGAGAAAGATAATGTTAATGACTAGTTTAGCTTAACAATGTTACCAAACAACCACATCCCCTACTACTATTGGGAGTGATGTGCCTTTCTTTTACAGTTTAGATCACAGTTACTGTACATAAAGTATGATCAGCATTAATCTTCCCTCTGCAAGCAAAGCCTACTTTGGCATTGCAGAGAATGATATTATGAAGTCTCTTCACAGTCTCAAATTTTTACTTATTTATCAGGTTGATCTTAATTGGTATTTCAATATCTATTCAGTTACCTGCAGACTGGTATACATTGTCAACTGCCAGATGTTGTGCATATCTGAGGGTCCCCAACAAATCTGAACTTAGAAGGCACAAGAATATCTGACTGTGAAACGATTCTGCATATGTGGAAAATAAAGTGGAGAATATGTCTACAAGGAAGATAACAGTTTATGCAGTTGTTTAAGGCATATCTGAACATGATGTAATATGGTCACTGCTTCTGGAACTGATCACACTCCCATGTTTCCCTGTTTTACCACCTATAGCTTCTTCTATATAGCCTGTCACACTTACTTTTTCTACACTTCAGCTCTGAGGCTTCTCCTCTGAGCATAGCCGCTGGCTTCCTGCTTTCATGGGCACTACACCCAATCACAGAGGGCATACAGTCTTAAAAGGCTAGCTGCAGAGTTCTCCATTTTCAAGCAAAGTGTCCACATGCTAGCAGCTGGGCACCTTGCGTTTCCAGTGATTTAAATGTCTTTTTGTGTTATCTTCATGACGTCCAGTTTTTCTAGTATTCATTCGGCTTGTTACCAGTTCCTGTATGCCTCCAACACTCAACAATATTCTCTGTGTCCTGCTAGCACCTGCATTTCAGCACCTATGTTGTTCCCAGTTTATTTAACTCAGCCATTTGTTACTAGAACCTGTGCACTCCTTGTCTACCCCTTGCTTCAGTGATTGCAAGCCTCCTTGCCTACAGCCTGCTCCAGTGTGATCCCAAGCACTTCAGCTTGTACCCTGCACCAATGACCCTGTTTGACTCTATACACATTTACCCACTCCCAGTGCCTCTGTGAACATTTGTGCACTTCTGCCTGTTTGGCCCGTGTTACCTACTGACCTGTAAATCCAGCATTTAAGTACTGCAATGATGTCTTTCTACCTGATATAACAAAATAATAATTACAGCGCTGATTCAATAATATCAATTATTCTTTAGTGTGAAAATTCATGCACAATTCATCATTCAATAAACACCATGGTCCAAAAGTTCTCTAAACAATACATGCAAATATGTTTAACCAAAATTGATTTCAAACAAGATAAGTTTAAATAAAGTGATCCCAGGGTGTAATGACTAAATGTCTACTACTACTTATTCCTACTTACTTTGATTCTGATATACAGAGCCCTAAAATAAAACGAGTTATAGAATCCCAGACCAGAAACAACAAGGTTAACTAAAACAACAAGAGCTGTATTTTGACTCTATTGCAATAAACAGGTTCTCCCACTACTATACAGATATTCGAGGGGTATGAGATCTGGCCACCATACTCTGGCAACTGGGATAGGATTGGCGGTGGTTCATCACGTAATGACCACAATCGTACACCTGTCCTTACTAAACGCAAGGACCCTCCATCTGTGGATGGTCGTCCTGACCGAACATACAAATATCAAGGTATGGGTAGAGGGGCGGCTCTGTTAGGAGGAAGGATATTCCTGTGAACAGGACCCTTCCCCTCAAATCAACTCTAGCGATGATGATTATTTTCTCTTGCCTCCGACCGATCAAATCTTACAGACCAACACAGTACTTGCCAAACACCTGGGTACACTCCTATTAGCTCACTTCTCAGTACATGTGCCCTGAAGCAGAGCCCAAGGCTAGCCTTAGATGGATCTTAATTTTTTTTGATCAGCCTGACCAAAAAAATAAACAAATTCCCCCTCCACATAAGCAAGGTGGATAGAGGAGTCCTCCCCACTGTGTTATTGTATTCTGACAGCGAGGACTCCTCTGTTGTCAGAATATACTGATAACTAGCTAAGTTCACAGAGATTATATTATTTTCAACCAGGTCAGACCTGACCCAAACACTTGCACTGAGACACAGTGTAGCCCAGTAGCTTTACAGCATCATTAACAAATATACAGATCTTGTTATCATAATTTTTTTTTCTCATTTTTTTGTTGACCCAGTCTCAGAAATATTGTTATAAATTTCACCCATAAATAAAGTTCATGACACCACTGAAGAAGGTATTTTTAGTTCTAAGTGTATGATTTGAAGAGGAACACCAATTATTTTATCCCCAAGCACAGTAGGTGCTAGTTGTGGAATTTTGATGAGATTTAACACTGTACTGGTAGTTATAAAATAACCTGAATGGGTCCCAGTGGAGAATGAGTGTCTAAGGTTGCACAGATATTTTACTGCCCAATGTATTTGACACTATACCTCTGAAAATTCATGGCCATTCACCCTTTAATGTACAAAGATGGTTTTCAATAATGCTACAGCTAGGTAAACAAAGTCTATACATACCTATGTTGAAACTGAGATAATGCTAAAAATATGGTGAAGAATAATGAAAGACTTTACTTTCCTAATACAAATGAAATTAAACTTTCTCCTAACCATTCACAGCAACATTTCTTTCTATTTTTTCTCTAGCACTTTCACACTTCAAGGTCTCTGTTCTGATCTATAGTTTTAGTCTATTCAAATCCATCAGTCTTTTCAATCTCCATAATTTAGTTTTTTTAGATCTTCTACATCACTAATCCATTTCTTCTTCAGAAATCATTCCCATCTTCCGTCTTCTGTATTCCCCTCAAACATTTTCTTTGGATTCTGTCACCAAACCTTTTCACATGATCAAGCAATCAAATCTGTTGGCTTCTTTGATTTTTATAGCTGTTGCAGAATTCTTTATTTGTCCTTATTTTTTAGTAATTATTTAACAAAATCTCTCTAAAATAAATCCTTCCTAAATCCTTTTTGCCCAACTGTTTAGTCTGTCATCTCTCTTGTTAGTACATCGTTTTCCACTACATATAAAGCAACAGGTTTATATAGTCTGCAAATCCTAATCTGAAACTTCTGCAACAAAATGCTTGATCCCCTAACTTTTTTAAATAATAATATCTTTCTTCAGTGTATACTATTGCTTTAAACCTAGAAAGTCCTTGCTTCTCCCTGTTGCCAGACCATTATGAACAAATACCAAAAACAGTACTCTCACTTCTATTTGTATTATTGTGCCTTTAGGGTTAGCTATTATCTTTGTAACAAGAAAATTAAATTACCTAAATATATTTTCCATTTTTTGTACTATGACCATTTTAATTCAATATTACCAACTTCATTGGTTTTCTTATTTCCTGTAAAACTGTGACCATCTCATTGCTGATATAATCATGTGTTTGTTAAAACTCTAGATTTATATGGTAATTGTGTAATATTGACAACAATTTACAAATTGTTAAAAATACATTTATTAAAATAAATCCATAAAGGTAACCATCTATATTAGGCTGCAATGATGTAACTCATTTTTTTTGTAGAGCCGTTACATGTTTTTGTCAAACAAGCTGTGCATCCTCATTGTCTTACATGGTTTACAATATTTACAACATTTTAATAATATAGTTATATCCCCAATATTACCTGTTCTAGATGAGGTGTACTTTTGCTAGTTATTAAATAAGATGGTGTTTCTGAACAATTGTCGGATACATAAATAGAACCATGCATTTTTTTTGTTAACTGCTGCGAATCCTCTGAATTAAAAAAAAGAGCTTTTTAAAATTGTCTAGTAGATTATATATCCTCTACACTCTTTCTCCTGCATTTACCACCACCACTGTCATATATTTATTAATTAAAGAGCCTAGATTTACCAATACATTATTTCCTCCTAAGTTCCTCATCTTTGGAAAAATGTAGCTCATGTGTAGTGGCATGAGGTTGCCATCATCCCTTAAATCAATTGAAAAACTGAATAAACCTCAATGGGAATGGGATTTTTAAGGCAACACAATGTGTACGACAACCAGGTCATAAAAAATTATAAATGTATTACAAAACATAAATATATATCAAAAAGAGAAAGACAATTTTAACAAAACAAAGATAATGTCAAAAGACAATGATAAAACACTTTTCAAGAGAATACTGTAAGTCACCGCATGCCCAATACCAGTGAACTGTAAGCGTGCAGAACAAGTTTCAACGCGTTTCAAATGATATACATTCTTCCTCAGAGAAAGTTGTACAGTATCAAATTCTACAATAGAAAAATAAAACATAAAAAACGAAATAAGCAAATAGTCAGAAACATGTTAGGCATAGAGAGAGCTCTGTCACCCAGGAGGTCCCCCCAACATAGGTAGACACAAATCATGACTCACCCTCTCTACAAAAGAGACAATGCACCTAGGCGTCCGGTATGTGCGCTCTCATAACCCAAACCAAAAGCTCAAAGGGGCACCAAGGATAACAGATGGGTGTTCACCAATCCTCAAATCCATAGGGGGTGGAATGGAAAGAAATTCCTTTTGACCGGCATCCAAAAACAGCTCCTCTCCTGCTGTATAGCTGGAGGAGGAAGAATTGTGTATGTGTGTCAATATCCAACAAAATCATTCTTCTTTTGAGGAGATAGATGGGGTATCTACAGTGGTTGACCGCGATATTGTGTCAATCTCGCTCCCTTTCTCGGCGAGATTGAGCACTTGCGAGCCCCATCGCGGGAGCCAGCGCCAAGCTGGCTTGCCGTGATGGAGACAAAGCCATCATAGAAGCGACGGGGATCCGACGCGGATTCCCTCCAATTCTACACGTGGGCGGAGTTTGTTATGAATCCTGAGAAGGAAGTCCCCGCCGGATTTTAAATAAAAATCTGGCATGGGTTCCCCCCTCAGGAGCATAACAGGCCCTTAGGTCTGGTATGGGTTGTAAGGAGACCCCCCCTACGCCGAAAAAACGGTGTGGGGGTCCCCCCACAATCCATACCAGACCCGTATCCAAAGCACGCCGGCCGACCGGTCAGGAAGGGAGTGGGGGGCGAGCGAGCGCCCCCCCCCCTCCTGAGCCATACCGGGCAGCATGCCCTCAACATGGGGGGGTCAGGTGCTCTGGGGCAGGGGGCGCACTGCGGCCCCCCACCCCAGAGCACCCTGTCCCCATGTTGATGAGGACAGGGCCCCTTCCCGACAACCCTGGCCATTGGTTGTCGGGGTATGCGGGCGGGAGGCTTATCGGAATCTGGAAGCCCCCTTTAATAAGGGGGCCCCCAGATACCGGCCCCCCACCCTAAGTGAATGAGTATGGGGTACATTGTACCCCTACCCATTCACTTGCAAGAAAAGTGTAAACACAAATAAACCACACAGGGTATTGAAATATTTTATTAGTTGGCCCCCTCCGGCGGGCTTCTGCGGGGGGGTGGGTGCCGCTGTTCTTCGCCGCCGTCTGGTTCCCTTCCACCGCCGGGGGGGGGCGCTGATAAAAGCGCCCACCACCCGGCGTGCTTCCTTCGACATCTTCGGCGGCGGGGGGGTCTTCTCCCACTCTCCGGGGTCTTCTCCCACTCTCCGGTGTCTTCTCCGGCTCTCCGGGGGTCTTCTCCGCTCTCCGGGGGTCTTCTTCTTCTTCAGGACTCGCCGCTATCTTCGTGTTAGCTCAATTACTAGCGGCGGCGAGTCCCCTCTTCTGTGACGTCTTCTTCTCTTCTCCAGATGTTGACGCAACGCTTCCTTCCGCTGTTATGGCTGGCGCGCGGCTCGCAGCGAGTTATATAGGCCTGTCTTGTGACGTCGCAGTCCCATCATGCTCCGGTAGGTACCACGTGCTACCTACCCACGTGGTACCTACAGGCACTGTACCGTATATATAAAAAGACACCCAACAAGAAAAAATAGAGGTAAAGGGCCAGATTCACAGAGCCCTTTCTCCTATCTAACTGGTGTTAGACTGGAGTAATTTCAAATTACGCGCATTTTTTAGCATGTCGGAAACCTCAAACCTCAATAGACGGCTTCAATTCGACTGGATTACGTGTTCGTACGCCTTCGGATCTACGCTGCAATAAAATTGCGGCCACTGGGTGGACTTCCCGTCGTTTTCCGCGTCGGGGTATGCTAATGAGCTTTTGCCGGCGATCCCAGAAATTACGATCTTCAATCGCAATCTCTTACGGCATCTTTAGTCATCTTTTTTTTGCGTTTCTCTATACCAGCTTTTTGCTGGTCTAATATTATACAGCCCATGTTAAGTATGGCCGTCGTTTCCGCGTCGAATTTCTACATTTTCTGTCTGCTCGTGTGTATGAGGCCTTAGACTCCTGCATAGAGATCACTGTTTTGTACAATTTTTGCTTTAATGCACCTGAAATTTGTGTAGCTGATTTGGAATTTAATATAATTTCTGTAGTGCATGAATACATTTAGAAATTTGTACTTGTTTTTCTCTTTAGGTTTTCAAATTAGCTCTCTGGAGCAAGGAACTGGGTAAAGAGTTATATTTCCAAACTTGTATAACTTTCCTAAATATTCTAATATGTGTGTGACTCATGCCCTCATTCTTCAAATAAATATTAATTATCAAAATGTTTCAGAGAGTTTCAGGGAAAGACAACATTGCTATTTTGATTGATACCAAACAAGTAATAATTTCAGGAAATGAAACATGTTCAAGAAAAATACACTATAACTAAGCCATGACTCATGACAGAGTAATCTGTAAATAAGTTACATTATTCTAGATGAGAACTTATTAAGAGTGGATTATTACAGCAGAAGTAAGAGGAAAGTGATTAATCTTACTTACTCATAGTATTAAATGAAATGAAATGAGATAGGTCTCAGCAATCTATTTGTCTGTGGTAAAATTAAGTCAGTTTAGTATGGACAATGCCTACATAAAATAACTGATTTCGCTAGCTGTATAAGACATTTGTGGACATTCAGAGAAGAGAAGGAGCCAAGAGCGTGGTGGGGGACGTCAGAAGAGGAGGTTTGGGGTTGTTCTGTGCAAAACCATTGCATAGAGCAAGTAAGAATAACATGTTTGTAATATTAATTTAAATAAAATCTAGACTTTTCAATCACTTTAATTTAACTTAAAAGAAGACATTTGTTTCCTTTATTTCTGAGTCAATACTTTGTAAACCACATTTAGCTGCAATTACAGCTGTAAGTTTGCTGGACTAAAGCATCTTTTCAAATACTGATCCTACAGCTTTTACCCATTATTATTTTGGCAAAATTACACTAATTCTGTCAAGTTTGATGGGAACTGTTAGTAAACAGCAGTGATCAAGTCTTGCAACAAATTATTAATTGGAATATGGTCTTGTATTATATTGTTTTTCCAACCCAAAGATCTTCGCTTTGTGCCTCTTCTAGGTGCTGCACAGCCTTTGCTCAGTGTTGGGATAACCCTATTTCTACTGTACATACACAGCATAGCCTCATTCATTCCTGTGGCTGTTCTGGATGGCTTTGTTCTCATTGAATACAAACTCACTCATATAAATAAAGGAGATTTTATTGCATGTGCTCAGTAGGTGCAGGGCCTTGTTGGGTTTGTTTTTTAACAAATGTTGTGCAGTTTAATGTAAGGAAGCACAGAGAAGATAAATAATAATGAATGCAAATATTTACTGTGGGTTATGCCGTAGGAAAAGAGGGGGTAGATATGAAGGACAACTTCAATAAAAGTATATATATATATATTTATTTTAAATACATAACATTTAACAATATATTTAACAATATATCAATGAATAACAATCAATATATGTGTTTCTCTGTGTCATCTAGTTTCCAACGTATTAGTTGACAGCTTCATGCAAGCCATTACATACAATATTAGTTTGAGGTCAAAGTTGAACTGGTTTGGTTTAATATCTGGATTTTTATATTAATATATATATATATATATATATATATATATATATATATATATATATTAAATATTATTGGCTTGATTGGTTAGAAAAAAAAATACTTTCTGTATCTTTCTATCATCACTGTGTACAGCTCTGATAATGAGACCCTTTGGCCATTTATTATCTTAAACTGCCCTGCTCTTCAGTTTTACAAAAATACTTGATTGGAGTTCTGGCTTAGTTTTCTATCATATGTTGTGACTTTGAAGGGCATAGAGACACTGTTTAATATACAGTAACTCTTCCTAATAAGATTGGAAAGATGTTGATTGGCACATTTGAAATCTGTAGGAGTAAGTGTAGATGTTCCAGCCTTCTAAATAAGAACAGTGGATATATCCTAGCTTAAATTTTTTTTAAATTTAGGTGACACACTTGGCTCAGTTACCTTTTAACTACAATAGTATAGTATGTATGTATTTATGTAGTATGGAGAACTTTTTTAGCTATTGTATTTATAATTGAACATGGTAGATTTCAGTGCCATCTTTTGATTAACCACTTCCTTATTGGGGAGACCAATTTTCAGCTTTCAGCGCTTTACACACAGAGCTCCACGTCCCTGCTCTGTCACTGCCGATCGTGGGTACCTGGCGGACATCGCAGCCTGCCATGCACATGCATCGGCATCACGTGACACGCCGAGCACAGTTTTCTCCTGCTGTGCACCCTCGTCGGTGCGCAGGGGGAATGTAAACAGCAGGACGTCCAGGGACGTCCACCCGGCAGGTCAGAGCCTGGCTCTCAAGTGGTTAAAGCAAAACTGAGGGGCTAAAAATCTAAATGACAACAAAAGGTAACAGTACACTTAATTACTTTACACAATATAACTTCTTTAAACATATTGGGGTTAATTTACTAAACTCAAATAGGTCATTTACATTGTAAGGGAATTTTTTTAGCTTAGTGAAAAATGACAATCTTTGCTGACTTCAGTCCTTCACTCATGTGAAAATTTTCCTTGCACGTGGTTTTCCCATGAAAAGTGAACTGAACAGCCAATTTGCAATGTTGACTTACAATGTGATATCTTCTCAATAGTTTAAACTCTCAAAAACTGGATTTAGCAGATTAGTCAACTGGTCATAGTTCCACTTTTTTATTTTACTATTTTCAACGAGTGGATTTAATGAAAAAACAAACATCCAATTCCCACATTCCCAAACTTGATGTGGATGTGGCAATCCTTCCAGCTGAGTCATTGTATTATGACCAGCCTTCCCCGCTGTAAGAATACTGTCAGCTCTGGCTTTTGCAAGACTGAGAGTATTAGGGTGCTGTGAACTCATGTGTGCACCTTAGTCTCTCAATGCGAGAAAAAGAATGCTTCATTAGCTTTAGCATATTTTGTCTTTTGTGAACAAATACATCTTAGCCTGAAGGCTAAGGGGCAGATTCACAGAGAATTAGATTCTCGTAGAGTATCAGAAATACACTACGCCGCCGTTTTTTACCTGGCTCTACGTGGAATCCAGGTAGATTTTGTCCAGTAAGCGACGGCGGCGTAGTGTATTTTTCCCGTCGCAATCCATCTGCGCGAGTAGGGGGCGTGAAGCATTTAAAATAGGCGCGTTCCCACGGCGATCGAACTGTGCATGCTCCGTTTGCAAATTTCCCGCCGTGCATTGCGCGAAAACACGTCGTCACGTCGTAGTAGCGTCGTTTACGTACATTCCTATTCCCGAACGAGTTACGTTAAAAAAAATAAAAATATTTTCAAATCGACGCGGGAACGACGGCCATACTTTACATGGGTTACGCACTGTTAGACCAGCAAAAAGCTCCTCTAACATTACGTAGCCAAAAAATGACGTAGGCGATTGCGAGGGACACTCGTACCTTCGTGGATCGCCGTAAAAACTCATTTGCATATCCCGACGCATGAAAACGACGCAAACTCCTCCCAGCGGCCGCAAAAATATCGCAGTGTAGATGCGAAGGCTTACGAGGACGTAAGCCTCTCGGATCGAAGCCCGAAGCCGCCGTATCATGGTTTGAGGATTCAAACTAGTGATACGGTGCGCAAAATTTGAAATTACTCCTGTCTAACACCAGTTAGACAGGCGTAATTGCTCTATGAATCTGGGCCTTAGTATTTAACTCTGGTAAGAGATATATCAAAAATAGCAGCATATAACTGAAGGTAGATCACTGTTGTGTCTGTCAATCTCAAGTACAAATACACACATATTTAATAATATCTGTAACAATTTCAACCAGATTGACATCTTAAAAAGTATCACTTGTAAATAACAGTGCTTAGAGAATCTTTTTTTGAAAAAGTGTTTATTCTTTAAATAATGTTGGTAGTGGAAAATAGTGGTAATTTGTATTTTCCAGCTTGGTTTTTAATTGAGGGTGAAACTATTTTAATGCTAAAAATTTTGAGAAATAAACCACTACTTGGATTTCATTTGTTTTAGGCTGGTTGTATTGGATCTGATCTTATGGTTTTGCCAATCAGTTCAATTAGCCATAGCCTGATTAAAACGGCCACTTTTTTTGATGTTCAGATACGTTCACTAAAATACCAATGTTAAGCTTATGCTGCCATTGCACACAAGACATCCAATCAAACAGAAGCATAGTTTATGATCATGGACTTTGCTTCTGACAAACAGCAGATGTTAACAGCACATTCAGTGGTGGAGTATAAATAATGTTTGCTGTATTAAAATTCATTCTTAGCAATGTGAAATCTGTGTTAAAACATCATAAAAAAACAAACAAACAGGTTACCTTTCAACAAATAAATTTTCGATTTGCTGTGTCATGAGAAAAAAAACATTGATATGCATAGTGCTCTTAAATTAGATGGAAATCATCATAACTGATGTTTCTAAATGCTCTTGATTCTCAGAAGGCTCTAAGCACAGTATAGTTCTGGTATGAAGTTAATGCATATACAATCTGGGTTTGGAGGGAAAAAATATAGCAGAGAAAACATAAATTCACTATAGATGAATTGTATAGGACAAAGGTGTTTAATTTAGTTGAGAAAGGCTGCATTGTAAGGTTATTTACAAGCAACCAATAAGATATTTACTTTAACAATCTAGTATAAATAAATGAATTGAAATGGTATTGGGATTTGATGCTCTAGGCTACAACACATTTTTGGTCTTTGAACCATGTCATTAAATAAATCCCCCAGTGTGAGAATCTTTGCAACGTAACACACAACTTTTGTGGCATTCTGAAGCTGAGCCTATTAGTGGATTAGAACATAGACAAAATTAGAAGCAACCAGCAAATTTATGGATAATGGCCATATTTAGGTATCTCATTTAAATGTTAAGAAGCTGTTCTAGGCAATCCCAGGGGTGCAGTTTTAATTAGTTTGAGGCTGCTCCACCCCTCTCACATTTGCAGGCAGTTTTCAGCTGTCAAGATGACAGCAGGGAGTTGCTGTGTAAATGCAGATGCTATTAATGTAAATGCTATCAAAATAAGATCTTCTAATATAGTGTTTATAAGCACTTTTCAGACATGGGATAGTAGAATTTTTCTGCAGCCAGAATTACACGGTTACTTAGTATCGGACGTTCAGTGCTGACAGGCTGAATAAAGCTTTACCAAACACTTTAGAAGCCAGAGATAGGAAACACTTCATTAGAGGTAACTTATTTTACTGTGCACAAATGTACACAATTCGTTTTTGCCCATACTTCAGCTCTAACGAGTGGAATTTCTTATAGACCTATTTATACATAGAGGTGAAATGTCCACTTTTTGCCAAATAAAATACAACTTGAATGGAAGTTAATCAACTTTGTGTTTTTTTCAATTAACATTTTTTATTTTAGAAAACAACCTTTTAAAAAAAATGTTTGTAACTCCCCACCACAATCCGCAACTCTAATAGTACAGTTGTGCTCATAAGTTTACATACACCGAAGAAAACATGAATGATCAAACCAAATGCATTTCTTTTATTTTTAGGGTGATTCAAATTACACTAGTTGGCATCGCAGAAAAGCACAATCATTAAAAGAATTAGAGCAATAAAGGAAAATAATAAAATTATCAAAGATTTGCATACTATTAGTTCATTATATTGTGTATTGACCTCTTTTGCAATCTTTTGTGATAGTTGTGAATGTGGTCCTTAATTTTCTCATGTGGCAAACCTACCCATTCTTTTTGACAAAAAGGCTCCAGGTCATTGGTTGTCTAGCATTAACTATGTAATTGATATCTCCCAAAAGTGGCTTAATGATACTGAGGTCAGGATGGAAATTGTGTATGCCATTTCAGAACTGTAACTTTTTCCTGCTGTAACCCCTGAAGGGTTAAATTGGCTTTTTGTTTCAGATCGCTTTATAATATTAAAAAAGTACCACCTGCCTCCCAATTTGCAGATTTTTGTGCTAAATTCCTTGTCTGCACACCTAGAGATTGGAAGGCCCAGAAAAAGAAAAATATTATGAAAAAATATATTTTTTCAAAGCTTTTTTCTGTAAAAGTTCTAAATAAAAAATAAGGATGGAATATGTTCTTTTACAATGATAAAGAATATATCTATGACATGGTATTTAAAATATAAAACATGAAGACCTTAATGAAAGATTCCTGAGACTTTATGTAAAGTCTTAAATTATTACAAGTTCTCTCAGCTAATAACAAGCAAATACTGGAATACAGCTCAAGTAACACTATACTTATACTATTCTCAAACAAGAGAATGTGCATTTCTGCCACTAGGAGACACTTCAGGGAAAGGCTCCAGTTTCATTTGCTGCTTGGCTCCATCTTGTACCTACTACAGATGGGTGATTGTTGGGGTGCAGTAGACAATATTTTCTGTACTCTCAGGCCACAATTGACAGGTAAGAGGGTAAATTTGCCTGACAAATCAGTTTACCTTTATAAGCTTTAAATGATTCCTATAATGTTCTCCACCATCACAGCATAATGTTCACAAACAGTTTGCTCAGTAATTTGTTTTTTCACCTTCTCCTCTTAATAAAATGATGAGACCAATATCTTTAGTTTGGAAACATCTTCACAGTGCAATTTCTGCTGAAAGCAAAGCTGCAGCTTGTAGAAATTGTGAGAAGAAATTGTGCTTTCCAAATGTTATAAGAATGACAGAAAACATCCTGACATACCAGAGGTGCATTAAAAAATACTTTATGGAATGAAATGATGAGGACCATAATGAAAGTGCAAGTAGCATCCTCATTTAGAGTTTTCATTCCAGAAAAACACTTTCTGCTGCTTTTGGATCACAAACCACACCTCCCAAAAATACACAATATCTTAATTTGTAGAGAAAATAACACCTGAAAATCAAGCTCTTGCAAGAGCAATATATGTTTCTGGATCAGCATTGCCAATAACTGAAAATGCATATTGGCAGGAAGCTTTTATTATTATGTGGGAAAGGGTGTAGTTACTTGCTCTCTACCTGTCCCCTGCTCTCTGTATAGTTAAAATGTTCTTAACACATACAGTCCTTGTTATTCCATTTGTAATATAAATAAATAGAAAAAAAGAAAAGTAAGTTTAGTTTATTTACTGAATAAGTTGTACTTTTATTTCAAGCATTTTCTCTTCCCAGTGTAACAAAATGACTTTCAATTTATAAAACTACTCCATACTAATTGTTTTTTTCCCTCAAATGTCTTTTTTCCCTGAAAAAAAAAAAAAAAAACAGGGAAAAAACATTTTGTTCCCATGGCTTCAAAATTTCCTGAAATTTTACATCTCTACTCACCCCCTTCTTCCCAAAGCAACATAGATTCACCTCCTTGCTTCATGGTGGGGATGTTGTGCTTTTCCTCATACACATTATTAACCACTTTTTTTTTTGACAATTTGAATTTACCTTTCAAGTTGGTCCAGCTTATGATTTTGTTCCACAAGTTTTGAATCTTGTCTAGTTTACTATTTGGCTTGTTTGTGGTGTTGGTGCAGCAAAAATGACTAACATTTTATAAATACTGCCAGGGGTATGTAAACCTATGAGCAAAAACTATATATACAGTAACCGCGTTTCACCGAAAATAAGCCCGGGTCTTATATAAATTTTGGCAACAAAAGACACAGTAGGGCTTATTTTCGGGGTAGGTCTTATCATGTAATGTCTTCTCTCCCCTCCCCTCTCCCTCCCTATCAGGAATCCCCAGTGTGAACTGAGTTAAAATGCTTGTAAAATCCTATAATTTATTATATTACAGTAGTATATAATATACAATGTGTGTGCTTCTGTAATATAATTGTGCCAAATACCTTCATTTATAGTGCTTTCTATGACCCGCTGGAGCTCTCTTTCCTGGAATTATATTACAGAAGCACACTCATTGTACATTATATATTACTGTAATAGAGTGGATTATATGATTTTACAAGCATTTTAACCACTTAAGGACCGCCTACTGCACATTTACGTCGGCAGAATGGCACGGCTGGGCACATCAACGTATATATACGTTGGTTTTAGTACCCAGCCGTGGGTCGCGGGCGCGCGCCCACGGGCGCGCGCCCGCGACCCGGTCCGAAGCTCCAGGACCGGGACCGCGGGATTCGCGGACCCGATCGCCGCTGCAGTGCGGCGATCCGTCCCTGGAGCGGAAGAACGGGGAGAGCCGTGTGTACACACGGCTTCCCCGTGCTTCTCTGTGGCCGGAGCATCGATCGCGTCATCCCTGTAATAGGGGGACGTGATCGATGACGTCACACCTACAGCCACACCCCCCTACAGTTGTAAACACACACATTAGGGCACACATTCCCTACAGCGCCACCTGTGGTTAACTCCCAAACTGCAACTGTCATTTCCACAGTAAACAATGCAATTTAAATGCATTTTTTGCTGTGAAAATGACAATTGTCCCAAAAATGTGTCAAAATTGTCCGAAGTGTCCGCCATATTGTCACAGTCACGAAAAAAATCGCTGATCGCCGCTATTAGTAGTAAAAAAAAAATAATTAATAAAAATGCAATAAAACTATCCCTTATTTTGTAAACGCTATAAATTTTGCGAAAACCAACCGATAAACGCTTATTGCGATTTTTTTTACCAAAAATATGTAGAAGAATACGTATCGGCCTAAACTGAGGAAAAAAAATGTTTTTTTATATATTTTTGGGGGATATTTATTATAGCAAAAAGTAAAAAATATTGCATTTTTTTTTAAATTGTCGCTCTATTTTTGTTTATAGCGCAAAAAATAAAAACCGCAGAGGTGATCAAATACCACCAAAAGAAAGCTCTATTTGTGGGAAAAAAAGGACGCAAATTTTGTTTGGGAGCCACGTCGCACGACCGCGCAATTGTCTGTTAAAGCGACGCAGTGCCGAATCGCAAAAACCCCTTGGGTCATTTGCCAGCGTATTGGTCCGGGTCTTAAGTGGTTAAACTAGGGCTTATTTTTGGGGTAGGCATTATATTCCAGCCCTCCTAGAAAAAAATGCTAGGTTTCATTTTCGGGGTAGACCTTAAAATCAGGGGAAAATCGTGGGTGCGTGTTATACGCTGATCCCTGCTGTCTCTGAATTACATAGAGCCGCAATCTCCTGTGTATCGGGTGCTCCGTCATGCACGCCCCCACCTCCTGGCCCTGCATTGGGCCACTGTTCTGTCTATCATATGAGCAGGGCCAGGAGGCGTGACTGTGAGTGACGGAGACCGCGGCTCTGTGTAAATTCAGCAGCGTTCGCTCTTCCTCTTCCCTCTGAGACAGCAGGGATAATCCAACAAGGCTGCAATGATTGGAAAAGTGAGGCTGTATATGGGCACTAAACAGGATACATTGTTGGGAAATGTAATGGCTGCAGATGGGCACTGAACAGAATACATTGTTGGGAAATGTAATGGCTGCAGATGGGCACTGAACAGGCTACATTGTTGGGAAATGTAATGGCTGCAGATGGGCACTGAACAGGTTGCATTGTTGTACAATTTATTGGCTGCAGATGGGCACTGAGCAGGGTGTATTGATGATCTGTGACCCTAATTTTGCTTCGAAGGTTCTTTATTTAAAATGTATGTTTATTTCCTTAAACTTCCCTCCTAAAATTGTGGTGCGTGTTATACGCCTGTGCGTGTTA
Organism: Rana kukunoris; assembly: GCA_029574335.1. NCBI lineage: Eukaryota > Metazoa > Chordata > Amphibia > Anura > Ranidae > Rana > Rana kukunoris. Next base: position 343,966,404 of record CM056049.1, on the reverse strand, counting down.
TATGCCAATAAATGCGGTAATTGGTAGGGTTTTAAATGACCCCTTTACTAGCTAAATTTGTATGGGCATATGCACAGCAAAAGATGCCAAACTGGTTAAAATACATTTCTTTGCCTCTTCACTTTACCGTACTAAGCTTAAAATCTAGTTTAACCACTTGCCGACTGCTGCATGCCGATATACGTTGGCAGAAAGGCAGCGGTGGGCAAATGGCCGTACAGATACGTCCCCTTTAAGAAGCCATGTGGCACTCTCCGTGAGCGTGCATGCGGGCCCCGCAAAGTCGATGTCCGGCGGCGGCCCGCGATCATGTCACTGAGAGGCAGAACGGGGAGAAGCCTATGTAAACAAGGTATTTCCCTGTTCTGCCTAGTGACAGGACAGTGATCTACTGCTCCCTGTCATAAGGAGCAGTGATAACTTTTGTGTCACTGGTAGCCCATCCCCCCACAGTTAGAATCACTCCCTAGGTCCCTTAACCCCTCCCTCGCCCTGTAGTGGTTAAGCCCTTTCCAGCCAGTGTCATTTACACAGTAATCAGTGCATTTTTATAGCACTGATCGCAGTGCGGAATCACAAAAAGTGCTTTGGTCAGGAAGGGGGTAATTTCTTCCAGGACTAAAGTGGCTAATCCCTGTTTTAAAACTTACCTGCAATACAAAAAAAGGAAATTAAGCACATTTTCAGGTGAACTAAAATGTCCTAACTTCACTTGAGCTTTATAAATAGGATCCTTAAAGTTAACATTCTGTGATATACAGTGCGGAAAATAAGTATTTGAACACCCTGCTATTTTGCAAGTTCTCCCACTTGGAAATCATGGAGGGGTCTGAAATTGTTATCGTAGGTGCATGTCCACTGTGAGAGACATAATCAAAAAAAAAATTCCAGAAATCACAATGTATGATTTTTTTAACTATTTATTTGTATGATACAGCTGCAAATAAGTATTTGAACACCTGAGAAAATCAATGTTAATATTTGGTACAGTAGCCTTTGTTTGCAATTACAGAGGTCAAACGTTTCTTGTAGTTTTTCACCAGGTTTGCACACACTGGAAGAGGGATTTTGGCCCACTCCTCCACACAGATCTTCTCTAGATCAGTCAGGTTTCTGGGCTGTCGCTGAGAAACACGGAGTTTGAGCTCCCTCCAAATATTCTCTATTGGGTTTAGGTCTGGAGACTGGCTAGGCCACGCCAGAACCTTGATATGCTTCTTACAGAGCCACTCCTTGGTTATCCTGGCTGTGTGCTTCGGGTCATTGTCATGTTGGAAGACCCAGCCTCGACCCATCTTCAAAGCTCTAACTGAGGGAAGGAGGTTGTTGCCCAAAATCTCGCAATACTTGGCCCCGGTCATCCTCTCCTTAATACAGTGCAGTCGCCCTGTCCCATGTGCAGAAAAACACCCCCAAAGCATGATGCTACCACCCCCATGCTTCACAGTAGGGATGGTGTTCTTGGGATGGTACTCATCATTCTTCTTCCTCCAAACACGGTTAGTGGAATTATGACCAAAAAGTTCTATTTTGGTCTCATCTGACCACATGACTTTCTCCCATGACTCCTCTGGATCATCCAAATGGTCATTGGCAAACTTAAGACGGGCCTTGACATGTGCTGGTTTAAGCAGGGGAACCTTCCGTGCCATGCATGATTTCAAACCATGACGTCTTAGTGTATTACCAACAGCTCCTCCCGTGTAGTCCTGGGCTGATTTCTCACCTTTCTTAGGATCATTGAGACCCCACGAGGTGAGATTTTGCATTGAACCCCAGTCCGAGGGAGATTGACAGTCATGTTTAGCTTCTTCCATTTTCTAATGATTGCTCCAACAGTGGACCTTTTTTCACCAAGCTGCTTGGCAATTTCCCCGTAGCCCTTTCCAGCCTTGTGGAGGTGTACAATTTTGTCTCTAGTGTCTTTGGACAGCTCTTTGGTCTTGGCCATGTTAGTAGTTGGATTCTTACTGATTGTATGGGGTGGACAGGTGTCTTTATGCAGCTAATGACCTCAAACAGGTGCATCTAATTTAGGATAATAAATGGAGTGGAGGTGGACATTTTAAAGGCAGACTAACAGGTCTTTGAGGGTCAGAATTCTAGCTGATAGACAGGTGTTCAAATACTTCTTTGCAGCTGTATCATACAAATAAATAGTTAAAAAATCATAAATTGTGATTTCTGGAATTTTTTTGGGGGATTATGTCTCTCACAGTGGACATGCACCTACGATAACAATTTCAGACCCCTCCATGATTTCCAAGTGGGAGAACTTGCAAAATAGCAGGGTGTTCAAATACTTATTTTCCGCACTGTATGTTAGGAAAAAAAATCTAATGATTTTCCTTTTTTCTTTTAAGTATACAAATTATTACATACTGTAAAGAACATTAAAAGGCTATCAATGCAGTACGGGTTTATCTACACTTACAATGGTGAAATGGCTTAAAATTTCTGACAGATTTTGTCTAACAAAAGATGCAATTTCAACTAATCACCTTTATTGTACTTCTCTACTTTTCTCCAGGAACAACTATCTGTGCTTAAATCCTTCTTGTATTCGGTTACTGCAACATATGAAGAATGAAGCTTATTATTTAGAAATCCTTTACACAGCTTGGGTCATGTATTTAGCAGTTGATGCATTGTTCTATAGCTAACATAAGTTGTGGATTTGAATCATGCTTTGATTCTGTAGTTGATTTTTCAATGCAGGTCTTTAGGGCCTTTTCTAAAGTGAAATCATGTTTCTAAGGCAACCTTTTTAAGCACACATTCTTTATCTCTTAGGGACCTAACAAATACTTTAGAGTTTGCTTGCAAATATATTTTTTATGCTTAACCACAAATCGCCATTACTGCTTGTTATCAAATGCATTCTGGCTGTTCTTTTAAGACAAAGGACCATTTTCAGAATTTTATGTAGATTTTGCTGTGACTACTTTAACAAACTTCTTAAACCTTTTAGTTCTGGGCAATAATTGCAATGTATGAAAAAAAAATATTGGTGTAAGTATACATGCTACATATTGGTACTGTATTTAAGATTTCTCCGTATTCTTCAGACACCTCCATGTAGAGTACTAGAACAAGTTGCTCTACACTGTTTATTTTCTAATAGTTTAATTCAAATGCAATATCAAAGTTAAGATGCAATGGTTCTGTAGAGGAAATATGGCATTACAACTCCATACTTTTAAAAACATAAGCAAAATAGAAAGGAACACAACATATTTTTATAAATATGTTTTTTAGATAACTGATTGTGTTCATGCATGTGCAAAATCAGGTTAGATCATGATTGGATGGCTAAAAGGACTAGTTGTAAACATTATTTTATTTTAATTGATAGACATGTATAAGTGTTCTACCCACAGTTTGCACAGATCTTGGTCCCTGGAATTCACTTAGTAGCAAGAACCACTAACTTTCATCATCTTAAATTAGAGTCAAACCGATCCTGGAGACCAGTGGTAGCCTTTGTCGGTAGACGAAAGTCCTGTCAGGGCAGCTGGAGTTATGTCAGCCATGCAGGAGCGCTGCAAGCCCTGCTCATCAGCCTGGGACTAGAAGCAAAAGACACAGACTGGATGGCCCAGATTCAGAGAGAATTGGATTCTCGTAGCGTATCAGAAATACACTACGCCGCCGTTTTTTACCTGGCTCTACGTGGAATCCAGGTAGATTTTGTCCAGTAAACGACGGCGGTGTAGTGTATTTCTCCCGTCGCAATCCATCTACACGAGTAGGGGGCGTGAAGGATTTAAAATAGGCGCGTTCCCGCGGCGATTGAACTGCGCATGCTCCGTTCGCAAATTTCCCGCCGTGCATTGCGCGAAATCACGTCGTTACGTCATTCGTTGTTTGAGTAGCGTCGTTTACGGACATTTCTATTCCCGAACGAGTTACGCAAAAAAAAAAAAAATTAAATTCGACGCGGGAACGACGGCCATACTTAACATGGGCTACGCACCGTTAGACCAGCAAAAAGCTGGTCTAACAGTACGTAAAAAAAAACAGACGTAAGCGATTGCGAAGACCGCTCGTATCTTCGTGGATCGCCGTAAAAACACATTTGCATATCCCGACGCATCAAAACGACGCGAACTCCTCCCAGCGGCCGCAAAAATATCGCAGCGTAGATCCGAAGGCTTACGAAGACGTAAGCCTCTTGGATCGAAGCCCGAAGCCGCCGTATCATGGTTTGAGGATTCAAACTAGTGATACGGCGCGCGAAATTTGAAATTACTCCTGTCTAACACCAGTTAGACAGGCGTAATTGCTCTGTGAATCTGGGCCGATGTGTATAGCCAGGACTTCTGGGCGGTGCACCGAATATGACATGGGGGCTGTGGTAGTCACTGAATCCACTGTATAGTGTTTAGATAAGGGGGGGGGGCAGCTGTTACATGAGGGAGTTTCTCATGGGACTGTCGTCTACAGGGATTTAAATTGGAATATGCACAAGGATCTGATTATCTCTTAAAGGTAAAGTACTCTCCTTTCTCCTCCTCCTCCAGCATAACCATATAAACAAATTACATTTAACAGACACAAGCATAATTGCCAAAGTAGTAAGTTGATTAACTCACAAGAATTATTAATAAAAATATATATATATATATATATATATATTAAATTATTATAAAAAAAGTATTCCTATAAAAAAATTAAAAAGATATAAATAAAAATTAGAAATAAAAATAAAAAACAAAATATGCAAATAAAATATTAATAATAAAAATTAGAAAATAAATAACTAAAGTAATAATTACAAAGGTTGCACAGCAATTTTATCAGAGAGTGTGACTACGCGCAGCAGGGTATGGAATTAACCACTTGCTTACTGGGCACATATACCCCCTTCCTGCCCAGGCGAAATTTCAGCTTTCAGCACTGCGTCGCTTTAAATTAAAATTGCGCGGTCGTGCGACGTGCCTTACAAACAAAATTGACGTCCTTTTTTTCCCCACAAATAGAGCTTTCTTTTGGTGGTATTTGATCGCCTCTGCGTTTGTTTGTTTTTTACGCTATAAACAAAAAAGAGCGACAATTTTGAAAAAAAACACAGAATATTTTTTACTTTTTGCTATAATAAAAATCCGATTTTTTTTTAAAAAAAAAAAATTTTTTTCTCAGTTTAGGCCGATACGTATTCTACATATTTTTGGTAAAAAAAACAATCGCAATAAGAGTAATTGGTTTGCGCAAAGGTTATAGTGGCTAGGAAATAAGGGATAGAATTCTGACAATTTTTTTTTTTTACTAGTAATACGGCGATCTGCGAATTTTGTCAGGACTGCGATATTGCGACGGACACATCGGACACTTTTGACACATTTTTGGGACCATTCACATCTATACAGCGATCAGTGCTATGAAAACGCACTAATTACTGTATAAATGTGACTGGCAGTGAAGGGGTTAACACTAGGGGGTGAGGAAGGGGTTAAATGTATTGCCTGGGTGTGTTCTAACTGTGTGGGGGGAGGGGGGTGACTGGGGGAGGTGACCAATGCTGTCTCCCTATGTACAAGAGAAACAGCATCTATCACCTCTCCCTGACAGGACGTGGAGCTCTGTGTTTACACACAGAGCTCCACGTCCCTGCTCTAAATCTGCCGATCAGCGGGTACCTGGCGGACATCGCGACCGCCAGGCACGTGCATCGGCATTGCGGGGACCGGCCGGAGAAAACGATGCCGTCAATTGACCGCAGCTTGGAAATTCAGATCCCCTAAGCTGCCGTCAATTGACGATGAGCGGGGCCGCAAGTGGTTAATGGAGAAATTTAAACAAAAAGGTTGCCCGAGCGATCTAATTCAAGATGGTTTTGATCAATTCCTTGCAGTTCCCTCTCCCTCCCAGACCAACAATCAAGATGGAAATGGTGCTCATCAAGGAAAAATCAGTGAAAGGTTTATAACCGGTTACAATAGTGAGTTCATCGCTATAATAATGAAAAGCACTGGCACATCCTCCAAATAGATTTTAAGTAAGGCCCCAATCCTCTATTCGCACCCCAGGTCACTTTCAGAAGGGCATGTACAGTTAAAAACAATATTGCACCTAGTAAGATCCAAAGCATATGTAATAAGAGATCTATGGATTAGACATGTGCATTCATTTTCGTTAGAATGCATTTTCGTCCGAAAATCTGGTATTTTCGTTATCGTTTTAACGAACGAAAACGAAAGCGCAAGAAGCGAAAACCGAAAGATACAACATAAAAAATGCTTTATTTTAGTTTTCGATGCTTTGTCGAATTTCCGTCTTTCAATTTTGCAAAGTCATCGAAAATCATCGTTCTGAATACAGGGAATAGGTATATTCCCTGTATTCAGAATGACGATTTTCGATGCTTTGTCGAATTTCCGTCGTTTAATTAGACAAAGTCATCGAAAATCGTAGTTTTCGGACGAAAACGTTCCCGACGAAAACTAAATAAATCAAAACGATTTTCGGGAGTAACTAAATAAATTAATTTTCTGGACGAAAACGAAAAAACGAAACAAAATATTCCAGTCTGCACATGTCTACTATGGATATACGGTCCTACTTTGATAACAGGATAAAAAGAGAGGCTGTCTAACTTGCCAGTTCATTAGGCATGGGCAATTGTTGTTTACGGATGGAGCTGCCTTTCACATTAAGCAATTTATAACTTGTCCTTTAAAATATGTTGTCTTTATGCCTACATGTCCTTACAACCTCCCATATGTTGGGCGCACAAAGTACACCCGTAGAAAACAAATAGGTGATCAATGTTGTTTTATTTCTAGTGGTTGTGACTTATACAGTGTGCCCCGACACTTTAAGACTTACCACAATCAACACACTGTGCAGGGACCACCCTGTCTCTCCTCCGCTATCCCCTATGAGGAATCGGATGGAAACGGACCGTCTGTCCGTTTGCAACCGATCCTTTTGGCCGGAAAAATATAACATTCTTCCGTCCGAAAAAACGGATGCGGATCTGGCGGACGTTAGCGGGTGCATCATCCGCTAACGGATCCGCTCCCATAGGGGCCCATTACAAGTCCGTTAACGGACTTGTAATTAGCGGACTGTTCGTCCGCTAGTGTGAAAGGGCCCTTAGGACAAAACATGTCAGGCTGGCTGATGCAAGCACGCTGAGAGCTATGATGTCCCTTTTTACCTGTAAGTAGATTCCCAACAAACCTTGTGTCTTTACCTTACGGGCTTCACTATTGTATGCTTTCCTCTTCACATTGGTTTTATGCCCTGTTGATGACTGCACCACAATCCATTCGTTTTATGTGAGTTCTGATGATCTTCTGATATCAGTGTTTTTGGATCAACCCAATTCTGCATATCAAGCTTGGAAGTGTTGCCATCTACCACTGAACCTCTGCATCATATGATTACATGCTTGTTTTACATATCTATCTGGTAAACAGATTGATTGCACTGGGTGTTGGTGTGCTTTTGTCTTTTGTACACCCTGAAGCTTGGTGGAAGTTTTCTCATCTTCACTTTTCATCGGAATCCGTTGTCATTTGGACTATTACACATTTATTATATTTTTCTAAGCGCTGCAGTTTGGACTTTTATTTTTTGTGTTTGATTGAACTAAAAACTGTGCTGGCTGCTTTTTATTATTTGCATTTTATTTATTTCTATTGTTAGTGCAGATATTTGTTGACCCTGTTTTATTTACAGATTCAAGCCACAAGATTGTTCTAGTTGCTATATACAGCTCCCTCAGTACAGACCCAAATCCACTAACTACAGACCACCACTAAGTACAGACCCACTTTCCTCAGTATAAACTTCCATCAGTATAGACCTCCCCCTCAGTGCAGACCCCCCATCAGCATTGGCTCCCTCAGTGCAGACCCCCATCAGCATAGACCCCCACAGCCCAGACCCCCTGCATAGACACCCCCCCAGTGCAGACCCCTCCATCAGCATAGACCCTCTCAGTGCAGACCCCCCCAGTGCAGACCCCCTCCATCAGCATAGACACCCCCCAGTGCAGACCCCCTCCATCAGCATAGACCCCCCAGTGCAGACCCCCATCAGCATAGATACCCCCTCAGTGCAGACCACCCTCAGAGCAGACCCCCCTCCATAAGCATAACCCCCTCCATCAGCATAGACACCCCCCAGTGCAGACCCCCTTTCATCAGCATATACCCCTCAGTGCAGACCTCCTCCTTCAGCATAGACCCCCTCAGTACAGACCTCCTTCATCAGCATAGACCCCCATAGACACGCCTCCCAGTGCAGACCCCCACAGACCCCCATTAGTCAGCATAGACACCCCCCCAGTGCAGACCCCCCATCAGTCAGCATAGACTGCCCTCACTGCAGACACCTCCAGAGACACACCCCTAGTGCAGACCCCCCAACAGCATAGACACCCCCAGTGAAGACCCCCTCACCACTTGTGCTAGTAGTCCCCCCTCTCCCCTGCCATAGCTCCCCCAGCATATGTCCACCTTAGATAAAATACACTATTTAGATCTCAGAACAGCGTGGCATAGGCATAGCAGTGTGTCCCTCCTCAGACTCCTCATGTAAACAGAGAGAAGGGAGGACTCGAGGAGGCGGCTACAGTACGCTCCGCTGAGAGAGACACAGATCAGTGCAGGGGTGTGCAGACTGTGCGATGCCACTGCCCACAGGTGTCACCCCTCTGGCGAGTGTCACCTGGGCGCGGCCTGCACCCCCCACCCCACCTAGCAATGCCACTGATACAGCTGATGAAAAAGGTATTTATCAGTTTATATTTACTAAAACTATTTGTGTGTTTCCATGTCCTGTGTACTGTGGAAGACCAGATATAGTGAATGCAGGATCTGAGTTTAGTAACACTTTAACACAAGGAATCACAGGCACCAGAGTTGTTAACCACTTCATCCCTGGAAGAATTTACCCCCTTCCTGACTAGAGCACTTTTTGCAATTCTGTACTGCATCGTTTTAACTCACTGCACGCATGTCTGCCAAACAAGATTTGACATCCTTTTCTCCCCCACAAATAGAGCTTTTGGTGGTATTTTATCACCTCTACAGTTTTTATTTTTTGCGCTATAAACAAAAAAGGGCGACAATTTTGACCATTGTCATTTATACAGCGATCAGTGCTATAAAAATGCACTGCTTACTGTGTAAATGACACTGGCAGGGAATGGGTTAACCACTAGGGGGCAAAGAAGGGGTTAAGTGTGTCCTAGGAAGTGATTCTAATTGTGTGGGGGCTGAGGACAGGGAGCAGTAGATCAGTGTCCTGTCACAAAGCAGAACAGGGAAATGCCTTATTCACACAGGCATCTCCCTGGTCTGCAGCTCCGTGACACATTTGCAGGACACCAGCGAACATCGAGTCCATGGGTACATCATGGAGCTTGCGGCAGGGGCACACCTGCACCATGGCAAATTCAAAGCAACGCACCTGTACGTTGCATTGCGCAGCCGTGCCATTCTGCAAACGTATATGTACTGGTGGCGTTCAGCAAGTGGTTAAAATAGGAATCCATGAGGTCAGTTCAGGTTCTCTTTAAACTTTTAGTTTGCTCTTGACAAGTATGCAAAACTGGGCTCTTCCAAATCTAGTTTGTAAGATATTATTTAATGTGGAGAGAGTAAGTGGATTGACAACAACTGATCAGTTGTGTGCATGCTCAGTAAAAACAATGGAAAAACCTAGTCAGTACTGTCTTGCTGTTTATACAGTATATATGGCTAATAATAAAATAAAAAAGCGTTCTCCAATGTTTCAAAGTATTACACAAGAGAAATTCATATAAGGGTTTCCCCTCTGCTTCAGTTAGTCAAAACTATCCCTCCATGAGCACACACAGTGTTGGATTGTCCTACGGTTACCATTATTTTGCAATAAGATCAGCTGGCTTCCCTGAGCATACCTTTATCACCAGACTTTTAGCCATCTTCTTTTGTTATTAGCTATATTACTTTTGTGGATGGAATATTACCCCTTTCTGTGGGTGTTCTGTGGGTGGAATTAGGCCCCTTTCTGTTGGTCTTCTGTGGGTTGAATTAGGCTCTTTGTTGGTGGAATGCCCCTTTCTGAGGGTTTGAATAGGCCCCTTTTTATGATGCCACACAGGTTACTGCCACCAAAGGGGGTTGTGTTAAATTGATGACTTTTCATTCCTCAGGTGCTGTAGAGCAAGAACGCTGGGTTAGGGTGAGAAGAGATGGCCCTGGTAGGTTGATGTGAGCCGTATTTGTCCCACTGGTATGGGAGCTGCTCTACTAAGCATCCATCATGGTCCATCACTGATTATTCTTCTTCCATGCCAATACAGCTGAGAGATTGTCTCGGCTGGATGCATTGAGAACTGCATCACAGTATTCTGAGGGTTCCAAGGATTGCTTTACTGACAGGCGCAATACATATTGAGAGTTGGTAAGTAGGGATGCACCGAACACCCCCTGGTTTGGTTCGCATGCTGTACAGGACGCGGTGGCTGGGTCCTGGAAGGACACTATATTTCCCCTCTGTTTGGACTGTGGTCCCTTTAAGGGACCAGAAAGGGTTAATGCACCTGTCCAAGGAAGTGCCTTAAAGCAAGACAGGAAGTTGTAGGTGGGTGTGGAGAAGTATAGTGGAGACTGTGCATGGTGAATGGTGGACAATGGTGCATGGTGGAATGGTGTCCTGCCTGGAAACCTGCTAGCTGGGGAACTTACCTGCAAGGACTGTTTAAAGCGGTATTTCACCCTAAACATAAGATCTCCCATGCGATCCAGCATACTGGCGTCAGCGCCAGTATGCTGGTTTTTTTTTTTTTTAATAGCACACTTACTGTATTATTGTGGAATTCCTTTTCTGTCCCCCGTGGTGGACGGCGCCAGTATAGCGCGTCACAGCTTCCTAAAATACCCGATATGGACTCGGGTAATCTCGGCGAAAATGCGGCGCCTGCGCACAGACCTAGGAGCTGACTGCGCAGGCGCCGTATTTCTCCGAGTCCTACGGCTATGGCGCGTCACGCCCTCCGAAATAGGACTCGGAGAAATACGGCGCCTGCGCAGTCAGCTCCTAGGTCTGTGCGCAGGCGCCGCATTTTCGCCGAGATTACCCGAGTCCATATCGGGTATTTTAGGAAGATGTGACGCGCTATACTACAGCCGTCCACCGCGGGGGACAAAAAAGGAATTCCACAATAATACAGTAAGTGTGCTATTAAAAAAAAAAAAACCCAGCATACTGGCGCTGACGCCAGTATGCTGGATCGCATGGGAGATCTTATATTTAGGGTGAACCTCCGCTTTAACTGCGATAGCAGTTCTAGGCTCTACAAGTCGTGAGACTGTTATTTCTTTTGTGTTTGCTGCTGTGAAGCCATTTAAGTTTAATAAACCTCAGTTTTGACCTGCTCGGACCTACCAAATGCATAGGGCCCAGTTTGCCACGGCTTGTTCGAGCAACTGCTGCCCTTCAAAAGGATGTTCCAAGTAAGCCCTGAAACAAACACCCCGGAAGGCCAAGAGTCACGCCTGGTACCTCCTCAGCGTTCTGTTCCTGTTCGGAGAGGAGGGGATGTACAATGTTGGCGATGTCATTACTGGGGTCATACCCGGGCACACTGTCCTCTGCAAGAGGAGCCCATGGAATGCGGGGTTCTTCGGAGGGGGTCTTTCTATGCCCATAAAGTATGCACCACACATCTCGACCTGCCTGGGTTTTGTTGGACTCTGAAAGCATGGTAACCCTTGTTCATCCTAGAGTAATTGGGAAGATCGGTCCGGTAGGCAAAACTCTCCTCAGCATGTGGCACTGGTACTCAAGAGGTGGGGGTGGTAAAGAACTTGGTACATGATGTTATAATAGGACGAGACTGTCCATTGTTTACAAAACTGTGGGAACAAGGAAAATGGTTCAGAGACTGGGGAGAAACTAGCCCCCCTGTTCCTGCTGCTGAGAGGAATAACCCTGAACTGCCAAATGTTCTTAATGTGGATCCAGCTGAGGAAAATGCTAATGATTTGGTTAATGGTGATGAAAGTAGTGTTGATACTGTTGAGAATGTGGAACTAATTTGTTTAGAGTGCGGCTGTCCAGAGGCAATTTTTGTTCCTGCTTTGCTAAGTGCATTGCCTGCACCTTAGTTGTCTGCAGCAGTGGATATTCGTTTGGGTTCCCACCTGGAGCAGCTATTCCCTTTCCCCTGGCTGGGGTACTTACCTGCAAGGACTGTTTAACTGTAATAGCAGTTCTGAGCTCTACAAGTCGGTGAGACTGTTATTTCTTTTGTTTTTGCTGCTGGGAAGCCATTTAAGTTTAATAAACCTCAGTCTTGATTTAAAAGCCTGTGGCCTGCGATCTAGCTGGTTCCCAGAACTTTACAATGCGAACAGGCAAAGAATTTGTTCGAACACGCAAACACCGTTAAAGTCTATGGGACACGAACATGAAAAATCAAAAGTGCTAATTTTAAAGTTTAATATGCAAGATATTGTCATAAAAAGTGTTTAGGGACCTGGGTCCTGCCCCAGGGGACATGTTTCAATGCAAAAAAAGTTTTAAAAACTACTGTTTTTTCGGGAGCAGTGATTGTCATAATGCTTAAAGTGAAACTATAAAAGTAAAATATTCCTTTAAATTTCGTACCTAGGGGTGTCTATAGTATGCTTGTAAAGTGGCGTGTTTTTCCCATGTTTAGAACAGTCCTTGCGGAAAAAAAGTAATCTAAAACTACTCACGGCTATAATGAATCGGGTCCTGGCAATACAGATAAAAGTAATTGGAAAAATGGCATGGGTTCCCCCCCAGCCGATTACCAGCCCCTTTGGGTTTGGTATGAATATTAAGGGGAACCCCAAACCAAAATGAAAAAAAAAATTGCGTGAGGTCCCCCCAAATTCTATACCAGGTCTGGTATGGATATTAAGGGGAACTCTGCACCAATTTTTTTTATAAATGGCATAGGGGTCCCCCTCAAAAACCATACCAGACCCTTCAGGTCTGGTGTGGATTTTAAGGGGAACCCCACACCAAAATGTTTTAAAATGCTGTGGGGGTTCCCCCCATAAATCCATACCAGACCCTTATCCGAGCATGCAGGCCAAAGGAAAAGAGGGGGGAGAGTGCCACCTCCTGAACCATACCCGACCACATGCCCTCAACATGGGGAGGATGCTTTGGGGTCTGGACCCCAAAGCACCATGTCCCCATATAGATGGGGACAAGGGCCTCATCCCCACAACCCATTTCACAAAAAAAGTGTCAAAAATGGTAGCTCGCTCGTGCATGCTCTCAGTAGAGGAATCTAAGCTGCCCATATACAGATGTGTGGTGTGTGGGTGTTAAAGCCCATAGTCTTTGCCACTGCACATACATGGGCAACAAGAAGTTAACAAGCAGGGCTGTATGGGAAAGTATCTGCCCTCTCAGATGAACCACATTTTAGATCTGCCCTTGAATGACTCCCCACAGTGCATAAATACTGTACATTCCACTTGTAATTTTGTCTTGTGCAGGCATTTCGCGAAAACATTTATAGCATGTATAGATGTTTATATGTGTGTACCGAGAATAACCTAGTCATATGATATAATCATAGTGTGATTAAATGTCCCCCACTTGCAGCATTTTACATTACAATACTGATAAAACTATCAGTCTTTCTGTTGTTCCTTTGTGCAATCTCTCCAAACAGTACTGTTTAATTCAAGGATTCTGGAAGGCACTAACAGCAAAAACAGCTGAAAAACACAACGCACTCAAACAATATAATCAAGATCTGTAGCTGTGCACCTGTGGGAAAGAAGGCATGAACTCTGACATTTGTCAAGTAGATTATTGTTAACAGTTTTAATAGAACTACAAAGGACTTTTTGTAGTCATAGTAAACAATGAAAACAAGTCTACATTTACTTACAACCTAGACATTTGGCCAAAAGAATTTTTTTTTGTTAGTGATAAAAAAAAGAAAATATACTTCAATACAATGTAATATACCCAATATAATACACAAACCTAACATTTTCTACAATTAAACATTTTGTGAAACCCCAACCAGCTAAAAAAGCACTATATTATTTCCTCTTGTTGAACAGCTTTGATACTCTATTAAAGATAAAAAAAAGTAAAAATAAAAAAAATAGATGTTTATCTCAGTTTTTCATTATTTTCAAATCAGGCTTTTTTTTTACATATACGGAAAAAGCTATAGCAGTTATTGTTAAATATACTGTATATGACTGTTCTCATTGTTACATGGTACATATAATATATTTATCAGAAGGGCTGATCACCAGGGCTGAATTTACCACTAGGCACGGTAGATATGTGCCTTTAGGTGACAGAGGCCACACATTTTTTTTGCATAATATGTTGAAATACTTATCTTATATAAATAAATGTATACATGTAAGGCCTCGTACACACGAGTAAATAGATTTGTTCAAAACGGTCTGTCCGACCGATTTGAACAAATCTGTCTGCTGGCATTTTGGTTTGCTCGCGTGTACACACGAGCAAACCAAAATCGTGACGTGTCGGTGACGTGGCGGTGACGTTGACGCCGCCACGTCATCGCACCAGGAAGTAAAACACTTCCGCGCATGCGTCGAAACCATTCGGCGCGTGTGCGAGAAGACATGTCTGCTGGTTAGCGTACTAACCAGCAGACATGTCGGGCGGACGGGTTCCAAGCCGACAGATTTCAAAGCATGCTTTGAAATCTGTCGGGTGGCCAAATCCGTCTGTTTGCCCGTACACACGATCGAATCTGTCTGCTGAAACGGTCTAGCAGACCGTTTCCAGCAGACAGATTTGATCGTGTGTACGAGGCCTTAGACTTAGAACCAGTAAAATAAGTGAGCGTAGCAGACTAGTGTCAGTCCCCGCTGATCATGCAATGTCTAACCCCTTCTACAATTAGTCAAATACCAGGATCCTATTATCCTATCCACCACTCTTCTCTATTGCCATGCAGAAATAAATATGGGGCAATATTATAATCATTCCCATTAAATACAAAAATATATCTGTATGCGTGTGGTGACAACTTACATGGCCTTCAGCTTATAGATAATATGGACTTGGGAGTCTTATTAAACCTTACGTTTTAGAGCTTTTCACTCTAACGTGTTCGCATCACACTAGAGTGAAAGGTTTAATGTCCCATCTATTGTTCAAAATTGTGGTAGAACCCTAGCTGTTAGGACTCTAAGGCCGCGTACACACGAGGGGACAGATTTGTTCAAATGTGTCGGCCCGACCGTTTCCAGCCGACGCAGCAAATCTGTCTGTTGGTCTGCTGTGCGTACACACGAGCGGATAGAAATCTCCCCGGACCAGAACGCGTGCACGTAAACCACGTACGACGTCACTATAAAGGGGAAGACCAAAGCTTACGGCGCCGCCCTCTGTTCCTCTTTTGCTAGTAACGTGTTAGCAAAGGTTTGGTTAGAGCCGATTCGCGCTTTTCGGTCTCCGCGCTTTACAGGTCGTATTCTCGGGTTCAGTGTGTGCTTGTGGGTGCGTATTTGGCAGTCAGTGCTGGCTGTCAGGTCGTTTCTGCTTTGCAGTGGCGTTCTGTCCGCGGGTATCTGTTTGTCGAGCGTATTTTGCAGGTCTTGCTGGATTAGGGGGTGCTTTCTGTGAGTGTGTTCTTGACTGACCAGCCGGCCGGTTTGAAGCCATTATGGAGCAGCAGCGTAACTTTGCTAGAGTTCGTGCTGGATATGGGCTTGCTTCTGGATGTTATAATTATTCCAGACCTTTGGCCAGGAACAGGGGGAGGAGGAGTTCCTGGGCCAAGAATTGGTTGCGCCAGCGTGACCGATTCTCTCATATGCCTCTGCTTAGGGAAATCCAGGAGAATAATCCTGATGACTTCAGGAACTTTCTCCGTATGACGGACCCCGTTTTCAACCGTCTGCTGGATCTTCTGTCCCCCTATATCACGAGGCAGGACACTGTGATGCGCCAAGCGATCACGGCCGAGCAGAGGCTTATTGCCACGTTGCGGTACCTGGCGACTGGGAGGAGCCTGCAGGACCTCAAGTTCTCAACAGGCATCTCTCCCCAGGCGCTTGGGATCATCATACCGGAGACGTGTTCTGCTGTCATACAAGTCATGCAGGAGGAGTATCTGAAGGTAAGTTTCCTCTTTTCTGAAGCTCACATTCTCTGTCTTTATAAATGGTTTTTTTTTTTTTTGGTTTGGCATTTGTTCCCTATAATGACCATGCTTTTTCCATGCTGAGTGTTGAATGTTGCCTTTTCTCCCCATGCATGCATGTTGTTAAGCTTTCCATGTTCTTTTTGTTGGCCTACCTACATATTTTTTCCTTGCATGACTATTAACCTGTCCAGCATGCTATCCTAGGGACAAACACACCTAGCCTTTTTTTTTTGTTGTGTGTGGCATATTTGTCTTTGCTGCATTGTAGTTCAACCCCAACCCCCCCTAAAATGTTGCCCCATCAGAGGGGTGGGGAGTGTGATAATAAGTGGGATTTTTTAGTGGCCACAACTCCACCCCAATAATAAGATAAAATTGTTAATACTGTGTGATGGTGCACAAGTATGGTTTTTGTATTGTGTTTGCAATGTTTATGTGCCTAAGTACTATTTTTTTTTTTTTTTTGTGTCCCCACAGTTTCCCTCCACGCCACAGGAATGGCAGACTGTGGCTTCCCAATTTGCCCTGCGTTGTGATTTTCCGAACTGCGGAGGAGCAATAGATGGGAAACACGTCCGCATAGTGCCACCACCCCGTTCGGGGTCCTACTATTTTAACTACAAAGGTTTTCATAGTATCGTGTTGATGGCGGTGGTGTCGGCACAGTACGAATTTTTGTATGTGGACGTGGGGAAGAACGGCCGGCTGTCTGATGGGGGAGTGTTTGCGCGGACTGAATTTTACAACCGTCTACAAACTGGTGGTCTTGAACTGCCACCGGATGAAGACAATGTGGAAGGACTTCCGTTTGTTTTTTTAGCGGACAAAGCTTTCGGGCTTGGACCTCACCTCATGCGGCCTTTTCCCCAGAGGACTCTTACCCCGGAGAGGAGGGTGTTCAATTTTAGGCTAGCCAGGGCCCGGAGGGTAGTCGAGAATGCCTTTGGGATACTCGCCAGCCGGTTCCGCCTGTTCCTGACAGCGATAAATATGGCGGAATATAAATTGAACCATATTGTTTTTGCCTGTTGCATATTGCATAATTTTTTACGCAGGCATTCCCAGACGTACCTACCCAACATCGGTGCTGAGGCAGGACTACCCTCAGATACCCTTCCTGGGCTGGACACTGGTCGCGCTGGCTCGGCCACCCAATCTGCTCGTGAGGTACGCGACAAATATGTTGAGTACTTCATGGGCCGGGGGGCCATAGCTATGCCAGATCATATTTCTTTCTAATTCGGCCCCCAAAAGAAAGAAATATTACAAAATATAATAAATAATTTGACCATTGGACTCTATATACAGTTGTTTGTCATTATTGCTTTTTCTATTTATCTCTGTCTTCTTGGTTCTGAAACTAGTGCACTTCTAGTGCCAAATGTAGTTGTCATGTTTTAGTAAATAACCACAATTGGACATTACAGGCATACCCCACTTTTAAGTCCACAATAGAAGGGTCACTTCTGCACACAAACCAATGAGATACCAGCATTTATAAAATCTGGCTTAACTGAACAAGCTGGTGTTGGAAGAATAATTTTTGTTTACGCAGAAGTGAGGCTGATATTGTGATTTGCAGCGGTAAGAACTAAACGCTAGTGTGTACTTAAAATCGGGTTTATGGCTGTAGTTACAAGTCACTCATCTACAAACTGGGTATTGAGCATATATAAACAACAAGCCACTCATGTTAGGGTACAAAATTTTTTATCATAAATTTTTGGGTTTGCCACCATGTAACATTTTTGGAGTAAAAACATTTTTTTTTTTTTTTTTTTAATGAAAAAATATGGATTATACCAAACATTTTTTTTAGAAAAAATATAAAAGATTTTTCAAAACCAATAAAAATACTAAGTACAACAAGGTCATTACTACAACAGTCTCCCAATGTCACCCCGGAACACAACAAACTTGGAAGATGCACACATTCTTGTGTGTGAGTGAGAGGGCCCAAAAATGAGGATTATATCAAATGTCCACATGTGCTATCTGGCATCATGGGTGATCAATGCATGTGTTTTGTGGGTGCAAACCCTTCCCTCTTACCTGCTTGAGAAGGGAGGAAGGGGGTGTACCCACAAAGCAAAGACAATCCATAACCTGTGATGGCAGATAGCACATGTGGACACACTGTGTGTGCATCTTTATATTTTTCTAAAACATTTTTTTTGGTTTGCAAGACGGATGGGTGATGGGGGGGGGGGGGGGGCCGGGCAGGGGGATTTAGTCTTTGATACGGCCCATCATATCAATAATATTTTTGTAATTTTGTTCAATTACAACCATTGTTTGCCTCATATTATCCATCTCTGTGCTACACTCCATAATTTGTTGGATGACAATTTGTGCACTTGCACGTGAAAAAGGTGGACTACTGGATGTGCTTGCAGCATCTTCATCCCCTATAACAAAATAAAAGAAAAATACATTAGTAATGTGCAGGCCTATCTACATCTCTTTCTCCCTGTGTGAAGCTGCGGTGACACTGACCTGTTGTGCTACTAATCTCCACCTCTCCATCATCCACAACTTCGCCTTCTTCCACAATCAATCCTTCTTCAATAACTCCTCCTTCTTCAATAACTCCTCCTTCTTCAATAACTCCTCCTTCTTCAATAACTCCTCCTTCTTCAATAACTCCTCCTTCTTCTACAACAACTCCTTCTTCAATAACTCCTCCTTCTTCTACAACAACTCCTTCAATAACTACTCCTTCTTCTTCACCAACTCCTTCTTCTTCACCAACTCCTTCTTCTACAACAACTCCTTCAATAACTACTCCTTCTTCTTCACCAACTCCTTCTTCTTCACCAACTCCTTCTTCTTCACCAACTCCTTCTTCTTCACCAACTCCTTCTTCTTCTTCACCAACTCCTTCTTCTTCACCAACTCCTTCTTCTTCACCAACTCCTTCTTCTTCACTAAATACTCCTTCCACATTTGCGTCTTCCTCATCTCTCCCTTCCACCACTCCTTCTTCTACCTGGTCCTCCTCCTCCACATGGCTAGATTTTTTCTTATGAGAGAGTTTGGGCCTCCTTGCGTCCTTCAATTTCTGTCCTGTTCTTTCCCCTAGAAATATCCGAAAACAAAAGGTATACTTATCAGCACACAGATATTTGAGGAGGGCATTAATAAATCATAATCATTGTGTCAAAGTGTGTTATAAACTTTGGATTATTGTCTTCCGCCACCAAACATTAACCTTTGTTTTTCTAATGACTTCTCCCAAGCTGTGATAATGACCCTTTTTATTGAAGGGACACACATGGAAGCAGGGCCGGACTGACAACTCATGGGTCCCCCGGGCAATAGAATATTAGGGGCCCCCAGGCTTACAAATGCCCACTAAGCCAGGTGGCAGTATAGAGGCGGGGCAGCTACAATCTCAGTCAGTAGTTTCACATCAAAAGCATGTAGGCTTTGGACATATCAGGGACAGATGAGCTAAATTAGCAGATTTTTACATACTGTCCCTGGTTGAAAAGAGCCTGGCATCTCTGATGGGGCCCCCTAGGGGCATGGGGCCCTCGGCCAGTGTCCGATTTCCTCAGTGGTCAGTCTGCCCCTGCATGGATGCCCCTCCCTAAAAATTAGGTGTCACAGACTGTTAAAAATGAATCTCATTATGGGGGAGACACAGGTGCTCTTGAGTCCAGATGTGAATCCAGCTGCTTATTATCACTGTGTGAATGTGAATGAATCCTGTTTGTTTTTTCACATTCAAATCAGTTAGGAAATCTACATAATTTTATCCAAAATGTGTAATAACTTTTCTCTATAAATGCCAAATAGCCATGTCCTGGTGTGCTGTTCCTTAGGACATAGTATGTGGATGAAACGAGGTGATTGAACGATGTTTCTAAAGAACGATCGTGCATAACTTATTATTTGTTGTGTGTGTGTTTTTTTTCATATTACAGGAAATATCCAAAAAAAATTATTCCAAAGTACAACCATTCCAACAAGGCACATGCATAAATATACATATCAAACAATGATATCACACAATTGCAAACCACCCCCCCCCCCCACAAAAATAATACCTACTTTTATCCAGGATTTTCTTTATCTTCCGAAACTGGTGTGGCTCACGCAACTTCAAATCGGACCTGCGCTTGCGTAGCTGCTCTTTGGACCTGCTCACCCCAAAGATCTCAGTAAGCCTCTTCGCCACCTTGTCCATAATTTTGGCCTTACGGCGGTTCGGGGTGCTGTATGGGCCATAATCCCCATCATAATCCTTCCTGCGCAGGATGTGTACCATCTCCACCATCTCCTCCAAACTCATATTTGTGGCCTTGTACCGTTTGCTCCTTGAGCGTGACGTTCCTGGTTGTGTCCCTTCCTGATCCTCATGAGCGGGTAATGCTCGCTCGTGGGACATGGCCATCTTTTCGTTTCACACTGATAAGGGGCGTGGAAAAGAGGAAAAGTTCCGTCATGGGCGTGGACGAAGGCGGCGTTTCACGCATGCGCGGATGAATACATCGTGTTTACGCGGAGCTTACGCGCGCGTTAAAACGATGACATACACATATGCCGGTAACTTGCAATATGAGGCCCTGGATGTTGAAATGGGGGGGTTAAAAACGGGCGGAGACATTGCGAACGAAGAGGGCGGCGGTATAGCTTTGCGCGGCCTATATAAGGAGATCGACGTGATTACGTCGGTTACGCGGAGATTACTCGAGCGTACGCGAGGAGCTACAGACACGAAGGTAAATTACAACATGGGATCAGCAGAGGCGTCTCAACTTTTAAACCCCATGTGGGGGTGGGGGTTTGGAATGTTGTTAGGAGCGTTTGCGCTATTTAGGTAGCTTGGGGCCACCAATGCAAGTTTTGGACAAAAATGATTGAACACATCACTACATATATATATGACAATGCTCTACCTCTTTATTTTTGTCTTGTGGATTCACATCATGCATGTATTGTTCTGTAGTGTTTTGACAGAGGTAATTAGGTTGTGTATTAGCTCCTCAATGCTGTGTGAGGTGCATGATATCTACACAATAACTAGTGGCTTCATTTTTGGAAAAAGAAAAAAATTGTGGATGATTAAAGAGATGGCATGTATTTATTTTCATGTTACCAAAGGGTCTGCATGTTCCAAAAATGAATTGCACAACAATGGAGTGGAGCTGGCCAGCATTGTATCAGCAGGACACATTGGGGGTTATTTACTAAAGGGAAATCCAGTTTGCACTGCAAGTGCACTTGGAAGGGCATTCTCCATAGATGTGGAGGGGAAGATCTGAAATGAAGGGAAGCTCTGCTTATTTTATCAACCAATCAGGTGGAGGCTAAAATTGAATATATATTGTTTCTTGCATGTCCCCTTCGGGGCTACAGCGATTGCATTTCCAAGTGCACTTTCAGGCAGTGTACTTTCAAGTGCTTTTGCAGTGCTAAAGTGATTTTTTCTTTAGTAAATAACCCCCAATGTGTTTGTATACTAGTTCCACAATGATTGTACACATACATATTCAGAAAATGATAAAGCTGAGCCATTTTTCTTGTGGGTTTTAATTAATTTTTATTTGTATATTCTAGAGCATTAATCTGAACATATAAAAAAAAAAGAGAGATGGACCAGTTGGCTATCCAAGACAACACTCTTAAATTAATCGAATGTTATCGCGAAAAGCCTAATCTATGGGATACCAGGCACCCAGGCTACCCAAACAAAAATCTCCGAGCAGACACTCTACAAGAGATAGCAACCTACATGCAGACGTGGGTTCCATCCTGCACAGCAAACATGGTGAAGGATAAAATGAGCAATCTCAGGAGCACCTATCGTAAGGTATATAAAGAGGTTAAAACCAAACGATCTGGATCAGCAGCAGATGCGCAAAAGGAGCCCAGGCTGTGGTACTTCCGCGAGCTTGCATTTTTGGATGATGAACTGGAGGGCCGGCCATCACTTTCCAATCTTCCTTCCAGCCTTCCTCCCACGCTTCCTTGCAGCGGAACTTCCCAGGATCCCCACGCCCCTGCAGAGCCAGAGGAGGGCCTGGCTGACATGGACCCAGATCTGGCGATCTTCAGTGAGGTATAGTAGTTTCCTAAATATTTCTTTGCTTCTAATTTGGGTTTGATTCTTGAGTTAGTATTGTTAAAATTCTAACGTTTGGACCAACAAAAAAAGGCGTGTGCAAAAAACTAGGGATCTCAGGGATGCCAACTGAGGGGTCTGAAGGACAGGCAGGTCTATTTAAATTAAGAAAACAAAAAGAGTCTAGAGCCAAATAATGTGTGTGTGTGCTTGATTGAGCTAAATATTACAACATGTCCCTTTTTTTGATACAGGAAGAGGCCAGTCAGGAGGTGGCAGCTCCTCAGGACCATGTCAGCCAGGGGGAAGGGGTGAGTGGCAGCCAGGAGGAGGCTGGGCCGAGTGGAAGTCAGCATGTCCCCAGGCTCAGCACCATAAGCCAGGTCCCTCCCCTCCAGATGAGGCGACCAGGCCAAAAGAGGCGGATGAGGGAGATGGAGGAGGAGAGCCTCAAAATGATGAGGGAGGCTGCTGAAATAATGCGGGCCCCCCTCAACCCCACAGAAGCCTTCAGTGCCTCTGTGGCTCATGAACTGAGCCGAGCGGAGGAGGATCAAAGGGACCTGGCTAAGGACTTAATAAATAAGGTCATCTTTTGGATGCACAGGGGCATGCTGACCCGGGACACAGACCTCAGTGACCCAGCCCAGCCTGCTCCCCATCTTTTGCCTCCTGCTGCCACATCATCAGCACCTGCAAGGGGCCATGGATGGGCCCGTGGACGTTTCGCTGCAAGGCAGCCAGGAAGGAAGGCTGGAAGTAAGAAGAGAAGGTGATTACCTGCCTTCCAGTTCATTATTCTAAAATGTGAGCTTGTTGGAGTACCACAGCTTGGGTTTCTTTGCTCATTTGCTGCTGATTCAGATTTGATTTGTTTTGTGTCTCCTGAGATTGTTCATTTTATCCTTCATCATGTTTTGTGGAATGCACAAGTCTGCATGTAGGTTGCTATCTGATCAAGTGGTGCAGATCATGTTTATTTTAATTTTTTTTCTTGCCAAAATAAATGGCTTTTTGAATTTACGTTAAAACCTTGTCTATTGTGTTTTCTACTGTGGTGATTATGCCCCAAACCTACTAAAACTACAAGGTGGAATTTTGGAAGGACACAAACTCCTGGGTGGGGGGGTAGGTTTGGAGTGACAACTTGGTAACCCATGGAAAAAAAAGCAACAAAAACAACAAAAAAATTCATTGAAAAAAAGGAAAAAAACAAAAACAAAAAATGCATTGAAAAAAAAGATCAAAAAAAAAAAAAAATGCATTGAAAAAAAAGATCAAAAAAAATAAAAAAATGCATTGAAAAAAAGGTACAAAAAATCCAAAAAAATTGATTGAAAAAAATGATCAAACAAAATAAAATAAAAATGCATTGAAAAAAAGGTACAAAACATCCAAAAAAATGCATTGAAAAAAATGATCAAACAAAATAAAATAAAAATGCATTGAAAAAAAGGTACAAAACATCCAAAAAAATGCATTGGAAAAAATGATCAAACAAAATAAAATAAAAATGCATTGAAAAAAAGGTACAAAACATCCAAAAAAATGCATTGAAAAAAATGATCAAACAAAATAAAATAAAAATGCATTGAAAAAAAGGTACAAAACATCCAAAAAAATGCATTGAAAAAAATGATCAAACAAAATAAAATAAAAATGCATTGAAAAAAAGGTACAAAACATCCAAAAAAATGCATTGAAAAAAATGATCAAACAAAATAAAATAAAAATGCATTGAAAAAAAGGTACAAAACATCCAAAAAAATGCATAGAAAAAAATGTTAAAAAAATAAATAAAAAAACATTGAAAAAAAAGGTACAAAAAAACCTAAAAAATGCATTTAAAAAATAGATCCAAAAAAAAAAATTATAGTCATGTGGAGGAAAGCTCAAAACAATTAGGAGATGCAGCAAAAAAATAATTACAAAAAGACAACGCAATATACTACAATCAAACTTTGCGAGATTGGGACAACTCAGTCTATATAAATGGCATCAGCAATAGAACAGCTTGATTATAGCAAGAGAACGAAGAAAGGCAATAAACGATACAATATAGATAGTTACAATGACGAATGTGCCAACTCACAAACAAACACGAGGTTTACCTGAACGAGCGCTCCCGTCCCCTACTTTTGTCTGAGCATGCGCGCGATTTTGGTCCGATGGTTTGGTGTACTAACCAGCGGACATATCCGACGGACAGGTTTGCAGCGGACAGATTTCAAAGCTTGCTTTGAAATCTGTCGGGTGGAGAAATCTGTCCGCTAGCCCGTACACACGAGCGGAGATGTCTGCTGAAACGGTCCATCCGACCGGTTTCAGCGGACATATCCCCTCGTGTGTACGCCGCCTAAAAGAAAGGTTGTCACCATTAGTGATGAGCGGAATACGCCATATTCGATTTCACGAATATTTCAAAGAATATTCGCGAATATTCGTTAATATCGAATATTCGTGATATTTTATAAAAAAAAAAAAATTGCGAAATTTCGCCAATGCGAAATTTCGCATTGGCGAAATTTCGCTAATGCAAAATTTCGCTATTTTTTTTGTGTGACTTTTAATATCCAATATTCGTGATATTTTATAATGCGAAATTTCGTTATTTTTTTTTGGATAAAATATCACGAATATTCGATATTTACGAATATTCGCTATATTTTATAAAAAAAAACAAATTGCGAAATTTCGCTAATGCGAATATCGCTAGTGCGAATGCGAAAATGATTGCGAATTTGATTGCGAAATTTGAAAAAATACGAATATTCGAAATAGCGAATATTCGCAGCGATATTCGAGTTATTTGCGAATACTCGAATATGCAATATTCGTAGCGAATATTCGCAATGCGAATATTCGTGAGCAACACTGGTCACCATATCAGATAGCACGGTGTAGTGGCCACATCCCTAGAATATAAAAAAAAGGAATGTTTCCCCTTGGGTGGGACTTAAAGCGGATGGTTCACCATAAATAAATATTAAAAGCCAGCAGCAACAAATACTGCAGCTGCTGACTTTTAATATTAGGACACTTACCTGTCCTGGAGTCCAGCGGCGTCCGCAGCAGAGGATGAGCGATCGCTCGTCACCCTGCTGCTCCCCCCTCCATCCACGGCGAGGGAACCAGGAAGTGAAGCGCTCCGGCTTCACTGCCCGGTTCCCTACGGCGCATGCGCGAGTCGCGCTGCGCCCGCGATTGGCTCCCGCTGTGTGCTGGGAGCTGAGAGTTCCCAGCACACAACGGGAAAAGCCCGTCTTTTGCCCGAGACTGCGGGCCGGAAGTGGGTGCGGATACCTGTCTTTAGACAGGTATCTGCACCCCCCTCCCCCCTGAAAGGTGTCAAATGTGACACCGGAGGGGGGGAGGGTTCCGATCAGCGGATCTTCACTTTAGGGTGGAGATCCGCTTTAAATAGCCACTGACACTGTTATGCGTATAAAAGCAATGTTTTTTTACATACTGAAGAAAATGTCAATAATAAAGCATTTGTAGAGATAGTGATGTAGAGGGACACCGATCCAGGACCAACTTAAACTTGAAGTCATGGATTCTGGTACTGTAATTAACCAGTGGATGACAGCAGCCGAGTACCAATGATCCATCGTTGTCATGTTACATGATATTGTTTTTATTATTATGTACTGTCTCTTTAATGCCTGCCTAGTTTGTCCCTAGTGGGATTCCGTAGTTACCATGCTGCTTAGTTTTCTCCTCCCCCTTCTCTTCTGTATCAGTCATTTTATGCTGTACATTCATGTGACCTGTATGTTCCTCTTATACCTGCATGGAAGAATCGTTCTTTTACCTGTTGTAACTTGCATTCTACGGATCATACGACGAATAAACATCGCCAGATCTTCTTTCATGTGAGTTGTGACTGAGTAAACTATCTGGAAAGGTCATTTGGTATGAATAATCTCATCAGGGCAATGAGCGCCACGTGCTACTGAAAACCACATTCATAGCCTTTGCAGCGGATCCAGAATAGTAAAAGAACGTATCCAGCAGCCTGCACAGAGATAACTGTGTCACAGGACAGATCATAGTGAAGTGTAAACTGTGTGTATTGCATGAGAACTCTGCATACAACCCCAGCATAGCTTGTTACAGCTCCTCACAGTATACAGACACTCTTCACTGCTACAGCCAAGCCTGTGTGCTGCAGGCCATCATGAGTGGAAAGGGCTCAGTGTGTGATGAAACACCACAGCATGCTTCACACAGAGAAAGCCAGGATGAGGACCCAGAGTCCACTGCATTGACCAAACGCTCTGTGAAACCCACTTGGAAGGTTAAAGAGAACTTTGAATCCATGAGAACTGAACTAGCAACCAGTTTGAAGCAGATTTGGGATAAAATCCTCACCCACATTGATGTGATTTCATGTCCCAGACATGAGGTACTGCAACTAGAGGGCGCCATAAAGCATCTCTCTGCTTCATATGAACTGTACCAAACTACAAGCAATAAATATAAAACTATTCTGCAAAGCATCAACACTGAGGAGTCCTTAGAGCAACTTCACAATGCCCAGCTTCTTAATGAGGAAAGAGAAAGCTTTATCCAGCGAACTAAAGTAAAGGCAGAAGCAAAATGAATGCTGCCACAGGACACTGTATCTCACAAATCTAGCTAATAAATGCCCGCGCCGAAGCAGAGGCTATCAAAGTAAAGGCCGCATATGCAAAAAAGAAAGCAGACATGGAAGCTGAGGTTGCAGTAATGGAAGCCGAGGCAGCACATCAAAAGGCAGCAGTAGAAGCTCAAACAGCACGTCAAAGGGCAGCGATTGAAGCTTTAAAGGAACAGAGCAACTACGAGGCAGCCACAGCAAAACTAAAGGTTTTGGAACAAGCTATCGGTGCAGATGAAAACGCTAGCGAAAGGGTCAGCGTCAAGGCAGATGTAGAAGATCCTTTCGAACGCACTAAGAACTATGTTCTAAACCACGGCAGTGAACACTCAATTACCTCCACGTTTCACGGCAACGCAAGGACTTCATCTCACCATCAGGTAAAAGCTGTTCCAGCCACTTCCTACATGCAAAATCACCACAGTGCATCTCCCGACTGTCATGCTGATCCTACATATGTCACAGAACGGCACACTAATCTGCAAGCTAGTCACCAACCTCCTGCTAACAGTACTGTTCCAGACCTTAACCCAACAATTCAGCTGAATGCCCTTGCTGCACCATATCTTCCCACGTCTCTTTACAACAATACCATAAACAACGCAATCCACAACATTCAACCAACAACCTCCTATGTAAAGTCAGAGGCAACCGATACAACAGAGTTCGTAAAGCACTTACTTCGACGTGAGCTCACCAAGTCAGGCCTAGTAAACTTTGACGACCATCCTGAAAACTACAGAAGCTGGAAAGCCGCTTTCAAAGCTATAATAGGCGGTATCGGTATTACTGCCGACCGTGAGCTGGATATGCTGATCGGGTTGCTTGGCCCACAGTCTACAGAGTGTGTCAAGAGCCTCAGGTCAGTCTACATCGACAATCCGACTGCAGGTCTCGCCTCAGCATGGGAGCGTCTAGAACAGACTTATGGTAGTCCTGAAGCCATAGAGAGTGCATTGCTCAAACGATTGGAAAATTTCCCAAGGATATCTGGTAAGGACAATAAAGAGTTCCAGAGACTCAGTGACCTTCTTCTCGAAGTCCAGTTTGCCAAAACCGACCCTAAGCTACCTGGCCTCAGTTACCTGGACACTGCTCGAGGAGTTAACCCTATCATTTGCAAGCTTCCGCATGGCCTACAAGAAAGGTGGATCCAAGTTGGGTCATCATACAAACGGGAAAACAAGGTTTCCTTTCCCCCGTTCTCCTACTTCTGCGATTTCGTCAGGAACATTGCTGACACCAAGAATGATCCTAGTTTTGCATTCGGTGAGTTCAATACTCCCTCACCTAAGGGGGACGACCTACATACTAGCTACAGGAACCGCAGAGGTCCCGTATCTGTTAGGAAGACAGACATTATCCCCACTCCCGCCTTAGCTCCCGCCTCAAACAAGAGCGGCAAGATCGAAAACCCAAACCGATTATGTCCCATCCACAAGAAGCCTCATCCTCTCAAAAAATGTATCGGTTTTAGGAAGAAGCCCCTACAAGAACGAAAAGAACTGCTAAAGACTTTTGGGGTATGTTATAGATGCTGTGCTTCCACCGACCACTTTGCCAAGGAATGTAAAATCCCTATCAAGTGCACAGAGTGCGGTTCCGAGGACCATGTGCAAGCACTCCATCCCCTTGAGTCCAATCCTTCACAACCTGCAAACCTTTCTCCTGGGCAGAATCACAGCGGGAAGAGTACAGATCAGGTACCTAATTCCACCATGGTATTTTCTTCATGCACTGAAGTCTGTGGGGAAGACCACTGTGACAAGTCTTGCGCTAAAATATGATGGAAAGACATTTTGTGGACTTCATACAGAATATCTTTGATAGGGGCCATGCCGAACCCGCACCCCCATTGAAAGAAGGAGAAGAATGCTGGTACCTCCCTTCCTTCGGTTTGTATCACCCACGAAAGCCAGACCAAATCAGAGTTGTCTTTGACTCCAGTGCCCAACACGAAGGCTTCTCACTTAACAACGTGCTCCTCACAGGGCCCAACTTGAACAACAGCCTCATTGGAGTCCTAATTCGCTTTCGTCAAGAACCTGTAGCGGTGATGGCCGACATTCAACAAATGTTCCACTGCTTCATCGTCAAGGAAGATAACAGGAATTACCTCAGGTTTCTATGGCACAAGGACAATGACATCAACAAAGAGGTAATTGATTACCGAATGAGAGTGCATGTCTTTGGGAACAGCCCTTCTCCAGCTGTAGCAATCTATGGACTAAAAAAGACAGCTCAGCTTGGAGAAGCTGAGTATGGATCAGACGCTCGTCAATTTGTTGAAAGTAACTTTTACGTAGACGACGGACTCAAGTTCTTTCCTACTGCTAAAGAAGCAATTGATCTTCTTACCAGAACAAAGGAGATGCTATCTGTAGCAAACTTGAGACTTCACAAAATTATATCTAACAGCCAAGAGCTAATGAATGCATTTCACCCTGAGGACTATGCTGCCAGTGTGAAAGACCTTGACCTTGGGTCAGACACGCCCCCAATGCAGAGAAGTCTAGGTCTGCTGTGGAACATCAAAGAAGACACATTCACCTTTCAAGTGTCAACCTGTGACAAACCCTTCACCAAGAGAGGAGTCTTGTCCATAGTGAACAGCATCTACGACCCACTGGGATTTATAACCCCAGTCACCACCCAAGGTAAGATGCTATTAAGACAGCTTACTACTGATAACATAGATTGGGACACTCCGTTACCTATTGAGAAACAACAAAGATGGGAGAAATGGAGAGGTTCTCTGAAGACACTAGAACACCTCCAAATTCCACGTTGCTATGCCTCAGTCTCCATCTCAGCCGCTGTCCAGAGGGAAATCCATATTTTCTCAGATGTATCAGTTGAAGCTATAGCTGCAGTGGCCTATTTGAAGACCTCAGGAGTTAATGGAGACGTACACTGCAACTTTGTTATAGGCAAGACAAAGCTAACACCAAAACCTGCACATACCATACCCAGACTTGAACTTTGTGCAGCTGTGCTAGCAGTGGAAATAGCCGAAGTCACAAACAGTGAAATGGACATTAAAATTGATTCCATGTTGCAGGACCACAAGTCTTCACTATTGACTCATGAGACTTTGAGTACCTTTCTTTCAGAAGTATCCGCCATCATTAATGCAAGGCCTCTAGTACCTGTATCCTGATGCTCCAATGGTCCTTACCCCAGCCACACTCCTTACTCAGAAGGTTGGAACTACCGTGATATCTTCTGCCGAGATTGACCCGAAGGATATCTATAGGCGTCAATGGAAACGGGTGCAACACCTAGCCAATGTGTTTTGGCATCGCTGGAGAAAAGAGTACCTACATACCCTTCAAAGCTGTTCCAAATGGCAAACACCCAAGCCTAACCTCAAAGTTGGCGACCTTGTTCTTCTAAAAGATAGAGAAGTCTGTCGCAATGAGTGGCCTATGGGTCTTGTAACAAGCGTAACACCCAGCGATGACGGAAAGGTTAGAAAGGTTGAGATTAAGATAACCAAAGGAGGTTCCGCTCGGACTTTCTCACGACCAATCACTGAATTGGTGCTTCTTCTCCCAAGTGAGTGACTTATGCAGGAGTACCGGCTATACCCACTATGGCGGGGAGAATATCACTATCACTATTGACTGTGCTGCTGTTGAAGTCCCACGATTATAGCGATAGACTACAGGACTCAAGCCATCTGTCTTTTGGACTTCATGTTTAGTTGTTCATTTACTGCATACCTTCTTGTTTTTGCGGGTATCTCGTATCTATGGTTTACACACCATTTTTACTTTAACGTTTCTTCCCCTACAGGTTTAAGTTGGACTTCTTGACATTGGGACTTATCTTTACATATGTAATAGACTTTGAAATCTAAAGATTTCAGGCGGGGAGTGTCATGTTACATGATATTGTTTTTATTATTATGTACTGTCTCTTTAATGCCTGCTTAGTTTGTCCCTAGTGGGATTCCGTAGTTACCATGCTGCTTAGTTTTCTCCTCCCCCTTCTCTTCTGTATCAGTCATTGTATGCTGTACATTCATGTGACCTGTATGTTCCTCTTATACCTGCATGGAAGAATCGTTCTTTTACCTGTTGTAACTTGCATTCTACGGATCATACAACGAATAAACATCGCCAGATCTTCTTTCATGTGAGTTGTGGCTGAGTAAACTATCTGGAAAGGTCATTTGGTATGAATAATCTCATCAGGGCAATGAGCGCCATGTGCTACTGAAAACCACATTCATAGCCTTTGCAGCCGATCCAGAATAATCGTGGTCAATATGGGTACAGCAGACAGGGTATGAAGCTAACTGAGACATTCAGTGTGGCACTCAAGTAAGTGGGTGGCTCCAGAACAATTCCTGTCTTCCGCTGTGATCCTCTTCTCAGCTCTAACAATATATAGGTCTATCCATGTGGATGGTGTTTCCCCTCTCAGTGGTGCAATGTCTAACACCTTAAACAATTTGTCAAATACCAGGATCCTATTATCCTATCCACCACTCTTCTGTATTGCCATGCAGAAATAAATATGGGGCAATATTATAATCATTCCCATTGAATACAAAAATATATCTGTATGTGTGTGTTGACAACTTACATGGCCTTCAGCTTATAGATAATATGGATTTGTGAGTCTTATTAAACCTAGCTTTTTAGACCTTTTCACTCTAATATGTTCCCATCACACTAGAGTGAACAGTTTAATGTCCCATCTGTTGTTTAAACTTGTGGTAGAAACCCTAGCTGTTAGGACTTGTCAGAATTTCAGAGAGGGCACTTTCCACAGTATGATTTCACAACATCCACATGTAAAAAAAACGTGTAGAAACAAAAACCATAGTGCAGCAGCTTCATTCACAAACTCTTTATTGCATAAAAAGTTGCTCACATATGTAAGGGAGACCTTTATCCAAGATGGAGGAAAGTGTATTTCTGTTTGCCACGTGCACTTACTGACACGTTTTGTTGTTCCAACTTTTTCTAAGGTTATGGCATCAGACCATGGAAATGCTTTATATAGCTGACTTTTCACTATCCAACTAAGCAAAGCCATTACAACTCCTGGCACTATTATCTTTGGAACCGGAATGAGTCAATCCAAACTTTACCTTAATCTAAAATTCTGTCCACTCCCGCAAGATAAAGTGAGTCATGCCCTGTACACACGATCGGTTTGTCTGATGAAAACAAACCAATGGGTTTTTTCATCAGATATCCGATGAAGCTGACTTTCATCAGTCTTGCCTACACACCATCAGTTAAAAATCCAATTGTGTCCAATGCAGTGACGTAAAACACAACAACCTGCTGAGAAAAATTAAGTTCAATGCTTCCGAGCATGCGTCAACTTTATTCTGAGCATGCGTGGATTTTTGACGGATGGATTTCCCCACAGACGATCGTTTTTTTTCTATTGGTTTTTTGACCATACGAAAATTTTAAAACAGGTTCTATTTTTTTTTTCACTGATGGGAAAAAAACTGATGGGGCCCACACATGATCGGTTTGTCTGCTGAAAATGGTCCGTTTTCATCAGACGAACCGATCGTGTGTACAGGGCATAACAGTAAATTAAAACACAAAAATATTATTTAAAATTAAACAAGATGAATTAAAATTACAATAAAAATGTAATTGCAATCATTCTATCTAACCCTTTATTCCCCATCTGGTGAAAATACAGCCCCTATATCTTCTAACTTCATAGTTCATAGCTAATACATACGAACAAATAATAAATATTATAAAATCTCAAATACTTATACAAGTAATATAAAAGCCCTAACCATTTCGAGACCTAAATATTTGCTATGAAGTTTAAATCCAATTCTATATTCAGTCCATTTGGACATAAACAATTTAATTCATAAATCCAATGGGCCAGATTCAGAGAGCCGTAACTCCTGTCTAACTGGTGTTAGACTGGAGTACTTTCAAATTATGCGCGTTTTCTAGCTAGTCTGAAACCTCAAACCATGAAAAGACGGCTGCGGGCTTCAATTCGACTGGATTACGTGTTCGTACGCCTTCGGATCTACGCTGCAATAAAATTGCGGCCACTGGGTGGACTCCCCGTCGTTTTCCGCGTCGGGGTATGCTAATGAGCTTTTGCCGGTGATCCCCGAAATTACGATCTTCAATCGCAATCTTTTAGTCATCTTTTTTTTGCGTAACACTATACCAGCTTTTTGCTGGTCTAATATTAAACAGCCCATGTTAAGTATGGCCGTCGTTCCTGCGTCGAATTTCAACGTTTGTTTTTATTTTTTACGTAAGTCGTCCGGGAATAGGAATGTACGTAAACGACGCTACTCAAACAACAAATGACGTATCGACGTTAGTTCGCGCAATGCACGGCGGGAAATTTCTGAACGGAGCATGCGCAGTTCGATCGCCGCGGGGACGCGCCTAATTTAAATGTTTCACGCACCCTAATTGCGTATTTTGATTACGCGGCGAGAAATAGACTACGCCGCCGTATCGTACGAGCAAAAATCTACCAGAATTCGATGTAGAGCCTGGTAAAATACGTCAGCGTAGAATATTTCGAATACGCTGCGCAAATTTACGTGTACCTGAATCTGGCCCAATATGTTTACTTTCTGGAAATTTCTCTGGCTGTATTAGACCCTCTCCTGTTTTTAAATATTATATCAATTCCACAAGTCTTTAATTAGGATGGGTCTGTTATGAACATTTCAAAAGTGTTTGGAAAGGCTGTGACTTTTGAGACTCTTTTTCATATTTTGGAAGCTTCTTGGTCAACCTAACTTTTCCTGGTGGTGCATTGTACGTACATACTGGATGCCAAAAGGGAACACCAGTAGGTTGGTGATGAAAGCGGTATTGCATGTAGTAAACTTTCTTATTTAATATGTCTTCCTTGTTAGACTCGATTGAAATCCACTAGTCCTCCTTGTAACATTCCTGGTAATTTTACACATAATGCACGTTTTAAAGGGGAACAAACCCTTTATGTCAACCACTAAGCCTGCTTTTCTCCACAGGGGAGAAATTAAAATTCTGACCAATTTGTTTTTCAGATTAGATGCCCTGCGGTAGATAACTGACATTTGTTTGGAATGAGGGGGACCAATAATTTTTTTTTTTAATTCTTTCAACATCTTTGTATTAGCTGTTGAAATCTACCACCATGGCATATTCCAAGAAAAAATGGAAAAAAGTATGCTTTAGAAAGGAGCACGCTTAGTCATTGGCAAGCGCCCGCTTCGAAACGTCGTCGCACTATAGTGACGTCACCGCGGCTCACGCTGCGCTCCGGGCTTCGTTTCCAACTAGTCCCCCGTACCAGCTGGCTCTACCTGCTACATGGACGGTCGACATAGGAGGTCTATCCAGGAGCACGATCAGCTAAACAACTAGCTCGGCAGGACGTCACATCCCCCGTTTTCTCAGGATCAACCGATCGAATCTACACTGGATTCCACTATTTTATATGTAAGTCTACACTGTTACCTGTATACTATTAAAGCACTATAACGCTTAACCTGGAGGCGCCCTCTGTTTATTCTTTTTTATGGCATATTTTAAGCTTACAGTGCATCTTCCTTTAGAATATAAAAAGCCGCGCCACATAAATGATCATCAATATCATTATCAGTGATAATATAGCATTTTGCCACTAAAGTCCATTAAAGTCCATAGTGATTATAGGAATTGGTTCCCAAAGGAGATCCTATGTTTCGTGTCACCAAATGAAAAAAACTTCAAGATTGCACCCACCACCAAGTGAATGAGCAGCTTACCAGAGGTCAAACGTAAACCAGCGTCTGACTATAACCCAGTCACGGCCTTTGATATCCCTGTGGTTCCTAGGATCTCCAGAGTTGGTTTGAACGGGACGGAACACCTCTTAAACTCAGAGTGAAGAAAAGGCGCACATAGCGTAACTCCGTTGGCGAAAATTTTAATAAGATAATAAAAATGTACTTACACAGCACAAGATATAAACAGGCATAAAAACAAATGTTGCCGGCTGGCATGTAGGAGCCCTCCTCCTCAACGTGGTGACATCACTGCGTCGCCCTCCATACGCGTTTCGTCACTAGAAGGACGTTCTCAATGGGGGTAGGGCTTCACAGTGATTCACCAATTAATAAGGACCAGCCGCCCATTGTGAGAAGCCGCACGCTGAGTCCAGACACGCTATCTTTAGTATGGTAAAACAAGCCCTTAATAGAACGACGCTCAAAAAGGCATCGAGGGCGCAAAATAACGCTCAACTGCAGGAAGGGAAAAACCAAATGTCCCCACCTTGGTGGTAATGGGAAACCAATAAGCTAAATAAATTATTGGATTTAGCGTAGACAGAATGGCATAGGGAAAAAGGGGGAAAATGCTGGCACTAGGTTCTCTCTCCCTCCACCACTACGGACAACTGAACTACAGTGCCATCTAGGGGATAAGTCTGGTAAAAACATCTAGACCTACCAAAACGATACAAAAAAAAGGAATACAAGACAAAAATTATAATGTGTGCATTCCACCTGAATCCATAAGACAACTTAATCCTATGTTCAGAGTGATGATGTCAATACCATACATAGTAAATACGCTAAAGTGATTTAATTAATTAATCTTCACTCAAATACTAGTGATCTATTGAAAAATATATATATATATATATATTTTTTAAACAATTATTTACAATGCCCAACTGCTGTGAGCAATGGTGACATCAGAAAAAAACAACAAAAATAATATAACAAAGATGAGGGGAATTACTTCACCCAATGTGACCCATACAGTAGGAATGCATGATTCCCACGGTAATGGGAAAGTGAATTAATAAGAACAATTGATAAAACATTGAACTATATGATCTATATCAAAAGTGGGGTGAAAAATATATGTAAAAAATAAGTTAATTTACTTTCTTTTTTACAATAAAAAGAAGGAAAAAGAGAAAACCGTCTAAATAGACCAGGTGAAGACGACTAGAAGGGCAGAAAAAATCATAAAAATTAATCCATAAGAAATACCTGCCCCCAGGTGTGCTTCTCACAAAAGGCTGTTTCAAGCATTGCTAATGAACGCATTTACATCAGTCTCAATGTTTAACCCAAATGGAGTGTACGTTTTGAGGCGAAAAATCCAACCCATCTCCATCTGGGATATCCCTTGTACTAGATTCCCTCCTCTCCAATGGGCTTTATATTTATCGATCCCTAGGAAGAGGGTATTAGAGGGATTTTTGTCGTGCTTCAGTCTATAATGATTGGAAACGGAATGGTCCCTAAACCCAGACAGAATGTTGGTAATGTGTTCATTGACACGTATCTGAAATGCCCTCTTGGTCCTGCCCACATATTGCTTCCCGCATGGACATTGCACTAAATACACCACTCCCAAAGAGGCACAGGTGATACATGGTAGAATTTTATATTCCTTCCCAGTGGTTGTGGATGTAAAGGACCTCACACATCTAAGTTTGTTAGAACTCAGGGCACATACCCGACACCGCCCACATTTGTAATAGCCCTTTAGATGATCAAAAAGAAAACCGGACTTTGTGAGGGGAGGATCTATAACATTATTAGATATTAAGTTCCTTAGGGACTGTACCCCTTTAAAGATAACCCGGGGTTTCTGGGGCAGGATGTTTTTTAGCACAGGGTCATTTAAGGCTAGATGCCAGTGTTTCTTTACAAGATGGGTTATGGTTCTATGTTGAGTTGAATAGGTTGTGACAAAAGGTACTACATCCTTGAAAAGGAGGATAGAGAACAAAGAAATAAAAAGAAAAATAAGTACAATAGGGACCTGGAAGACTATCATAACAATATGATCTTTAATTGGCAAAAAAAACTTTTGGAGGATCAAAATAAACAGATTCACATAGAAATGGAGGTATCGAGTAGTTTGGGGTCCAACCCAGGTGGTGCCCCATATCCACCAATGCCTTCCGGTCCCAAACGGAATTTTCCGAGATTGGGAGGTCAATCTTACAAACAATCTCCGAGGAGAGGCCGAGGTGGTTCTAGGGGACCTCCCCCGAGAGATCAGGGTCGCCCCACTGGTCCATCCAAAACAAATGCCAATCACTATAGAGCCCCCCCTCAAGGGGGTCCTGGTTATGGGGGTCCTCCTGGCGGGAATGCTCCCTTTCCAACAGGATCTTACTACCATAGCCAGGTACCTAAGCCTGCCCTACGAGGGAGGGGATGGGGCCCTAGTGCTGGTGGGAATATTCAATATACTACCACCAACTGGAGACCTATGGGGGATCTCGATTATCCTTCTCCAACATATTTTCAACCTGGGTCAGAATTAGGCTGGAACTACAATGTGCCCACCTCCAATTCTTTCTTCCCACTGAGTGGAGGAGATGATTCGGAGGGTTTTCAGATCCAGCCCCCTTCTAACCATAGTGGTGCATGGTTTGCCCCTCCTCCTTTCCCACCCCCAGGTGCCACCAATCTTCCTGGACCCAGTTCTGGAGCCTATGGGCCCTCCAGTTGGGGTTTTCACAAGGGGGGACAGGGCACCAAGAGGCAGGTAGAAAGAGGGGAGGTAACAGAGGGGGGAGGAGACACAGGAAATCCCAAGCGCACCAAAACGTAACAGGTCAAGGTATATTCAATCTTAGTTCAAAAACCCTTACTGATTCTGAGAAATCTTTGCTGGACAAAGGTTTAAAATTTGCACCTCCCCAAGGTTTGGATGAATTCAAAACCTTTATGGATATACACAAATTCGTAAGGAAAATCAATATTAAACGATATATATGATGGGTGTCACAACTTCTAATCAATATCTTACCACTAACTATGTACATTCAGGACTGTCGAACGCCTCTTTGTTCAATCCTCCAGGTGGACTGGCACCATCCCTGAAAACGTTTAGGGATGTTCTCATTAGGGACCTGGAGGCAATTGAAACTAAGGGAGCTAAGCTCAATAAAACCCTTCAAGAGGGTCTAGATTCCCTATGTACCAACAAGGATCTAGTCATCAGACCGGCGGACAAAGGGGGGGTATTGTAGTACTCGACAAGGCTGATTACCTTAGAGAGATGCATAATATCGTGGATGATGTTAATACATACTCCATACTCCCCAACAATCCTAAACTGACATATAAAAGAGAACTTGAAAAACTGGTGGGAAGAGGTGTGTTTGAGGGTATTCTGTCCCTCAAAGAAAAACTTTTTCTCATACCAAAAGCGCCCCACACCCCAACAATGTACTATCTTCCAAAGTTGCATAAGGATCCTGTCTGCCCCCCGGGTCGCCCTATAGTCAGTGGCATTGATTCAATCACTTCCCGGGTGGGCAGATATATAGATTTTTATTTGCAACCATTGGTTAAGAAAATCCCCTCTTATGTTAGGGATTCTAAACATATTATCAATATCCTTACTGACCTCCCTGTTACTCCTGACATGTGGATGGCTACGATTGATGTAACTTCATTGTACACAATCACACCCCATGTCTTAGGACTTGAAGCTGTCCAACTCTACCTTGGGAGAGATTCCGGTCTCCCCTCTAAACAAGTTACTTTCATTATGTCCCTGTTGAGTTTTGCAGCTGCATCCAATTATTTTTGGTTCGAGGACAAGTTCTACAAACAAAATACAGGGGTGGCTATGGGGGCAAAATACGCCCCAAGCCTGGCCAACTTGTTCATGGCCAAATGGGAGGAGGATGTCATCTACCCGAGGGACGCCCCTCAGGTGGTCCTTTGGGCTAGGTACATAGATGACATCCTCCTCCTATGGGCCGGCGGGCGCAATGATCTGACCAACTTCATTGGATATCTTAATGATAACAACAGGGGTATAGAATTGAAATATGAGGCTAGCCAGACCAAGGTTCATTACCTTGACCTGGTAATAGAAATCAAGGACAATAGGTTTATCACCTCTACATTTTTCAAGGATACAGACCGGAACTCCTATATCCCGGTAGGGAGTTGCCATCATGAACCTTGGTTGAAGGGAGTCCCTAAGAGCCAATATCTCCGGCTAAGACGGAATTGCTCTGACCCTCAGGTGTTTCAACAACAGGCCCTAGTTCTTACAGAAAGATTTCTGGAAAAGGGGTACTGTAGAACGGATCTACAGGGGTCTCTAGATCAAGTTTTGGTAATGGATAGGAATGAGCTTTTGTGTGATAAAGCT
The DNA here is from genome assembly GCA_029574335.1 of Rana kukunoris. Classification (NCBI taxonomy): domain Eukaryota; kingdom Metazoa; phylum Chordata; class Amphibia; order Anura; family Ranidae; genus Rana; species Rana kukunoris. The sequence continues at coordinate 343,927,420 of CM056049.1, read as the reverse complement.
TCTAAGAAGGAGAATAATTTCTCTGATGTAGTACCTTTTGTCACAACCTATTCAACTCAACATAGAACCATAACCCATCTTGTAAAGAAACACTGGCATCTAGCCTTAAATGACCCTGTGCTAAAAAACATCCTGCCCCAGAAACCCCGGGTTATCTTTAAAGGGGTACAGTCCCTAAGGAACTTAATATCTAATAATGTTATAGATCCTCCCCTCACAAAGTCCGGTTTTCTTTTTGATCATCTAAAGGGCTATTACAAATGTGGGCGGTGTCGGGTATGTGCCCTGAGTTCTAACAAACTTAGATGTGTGAGGTCCTTTACATCCACAACCACTGGGAAGGAATATAAAATTCTACCATGTATCACCTGTGCCTCTTTGGGAGTGGTGTATTTAGTGCAATGTCCATGTGGGAAGCAATATGTGGGCAGGACCAAGAGGGCATTTCAGATACGTGTCAATGAACACATTACCAACATTCTGTCTGGGTTTAGGGACCATTCCGTTTCCAATCATTATAGACTGAAGCACGACAAAAATCCCTCTAATACCCTCTTCCTAGGGATCGATAAATATAAAGCCCATTGGAGAGGAGGGAATCTAGTACAAGGGATATCCCAGATGGAGATGGGTTGGATTTTTCGCCTCAAAACGTACACTCCATTTGGGTTAAACATTGAGACTGATGTAAATGCGTTCATTAGCAATGCTTGAAACAGCCTTTTGTGAGAAGCACACCTGGGGGCAGGTATTTCTTATGGATTAATTTTTATGATTTTTTCTGCCCTTCTAGTCGTCTTCACCTGGTCTATTTAGACGGTTTTCTCTTTTTCCTTTTTCCTTCTTTTTATTGTAAAAAAGAAAGTAAATTAACTTATTTTTTACATAATTTTTTCACCCCACTTTTGATATAGATCATATAGTTCAATGTTTTATCAATTGTTCTTATTAATTCACTTTCCCATTACTGTGGGAATCATGCATTCCTGGGGCCAGATTCACGAACACTTGCGCTGGAGTATTTGGATATGCGCCGCGTAACTGTGATGATGCGCCGTCGTTTCTATGTGCCCGTACCCACCAAACTAGATGCGCCCAATAACGGGTCATTTGCGACCGGCGGAACGTTCCGACGCCAGAGTATCGTCAGCGCTTATTTTCGTTGGGCGCATCAGTCGCGCCCATTGATTTCCCCAAATATGCAAATGAGGGAGATTTCCCAATTCACGAACGGATTAGCACCATACGCTGGCTACATGCGCCGCGCGTATCTGGTCCTTCCGGCGCAAAGTTATTTCTACAAAAGGCTGCTTTATCTTTACTCCAGACGGTCACAGGTCAGCAGGAGAGCAGCTACAGCAGCGTTACCGACGATAGGAGCTTGCTGAACAACAACACTTGCAAGGACAACACCTCTGTGTGCCAACATGCCAGGGGCAATTGTGGTCCTAGAACTACTGATGGGTCCCCTGGAACCAAGAAGGCGGCCACGTGAGAGGATATACCGCACTTGTATGAACCTCTTTGGCATGGGGGATGAGGAGGTGTATCGCCTCTTCAGATTCAGCCCAGATGCAATACTTGAACTAACCACAACCCTGCAGGATGACATCACCAGCCCAACACACCGCTCACAAGCAGTGCAGCCACTGGTGAAGGTACTGGCAACACTCCATTTCCTTGCAAGTGGATCATTCCAGCGTACAAGTGGAGTGGTAGCTGGGATGTCACAATCCTCCATGAGCAGATGTGTGCACCAGGTTGTCCCTGCAATCCTCAGACGCATGTCCAACCAGTTCATCAGACCCACCACTGAGGAGCTGCGGCAGAAGGCAATGACAGATTTCTACAACATTGCCAGATTCCCACGCACTGTGGGGGCCATTGATTGCACACATGTGGCCCTACAGCCCCCCAGTGCCACAGAGCACATATACCGCAATCGGAAGCATTGGCATTCCATCAACGTACAGGTGATAGCCGATGCCCAACGCCTCATATGGCACGTCTGTGCCAAACACCCCGGGTCCAGCCATGACAGCTACATATACCGTCAGAGCCCCATCCCAGCAGAATTTAACCAGAACATGTATGGGGACAGCTGGCTGGTTGGTGAGTGACATGGGAGTCAGGCATGACTATCCCCTCCCGTGATGCACAACAGAAATCGCACATGCATGACTAACATTATCCTGTCTTTTCCCTTACAGGTGACTCTGCATATGCACTGGGACCCCATCTAATGACTCCTTTCCGGAACCCCCAAACCAGAGGAGAGATAAAATACAATGAAGCACACATCAAAACCCGTGCAGTGGTGGAGCAAACATTCGGGCTCCTGAAGTCCCGTTTCCGATGCCTGGATAAGTCTGGGGGGGCCCTATTGTATTCACCTACCTTTGTGTGTCAGATCATCGGTGCATGTTGCATACTACATAACTTTGCTATGAAAAAAGGCCTGCATATTGACATACGTGATGACCTGACCCCCGACCCACACAGTCCCCACCTGCCAGAGGACACCCAGTCTGCTGATGGAAGAGCAGTCAGGAGGGTCCTCGCCGTAGGCATCTTTGGACACTAAACCAAAACATTAATAACACAGACAGTGCACGCGTGTACACCACTGATGTCCCTAGATCACACACACCACATGCACATCGCATTGGATTAGCCCAAGTCCAGCATGTAGGAGTTGGGAGCAGTAACGCCAGCGTCAAGGCCCCAATGATGTCACTGTCCATTCACACACCTTTCACACGTCATTCATTCAGCCGTGGGGTTCACTTCACCACCACGGCCGAGGGTGACACCCCTTACTTTCAGGAGTGCCACCCCCTCACATTCACACACCATTCACACTGTCCCCTGCACTCCTGACCGTGTGCAGTACAAAAATAAATTAATAATATCATATCCTGATAAATAAAATAAACAAAATCTCATAACCTGAGAAAAATAAAAAATAAACTCATGACCTGAGTATGTCCAAAACAAAAATATAAAACAAGAAAAAAAAAAAGGCCTCATCGGGGATGCCGGGGGCTTCTTCTGGGGGCCCCTCTCTGGCTCCGCAGCTGCCTGGATGGAGTGGGTGGGGGTGGGGGGGCATCTGGAGGTGGCTGATCCCCAGGTGGGCCACTCCTGGCAGGTGTGGCCTGCGTGCCCTCCAAGGCCCTGGCTATCCGTCCAAGGTAGGAGTTCGTCTGGGCCTGCATCCGGAGCTGACGGGTGACCTGGTAGTGCTGGGCCCGCCGACTCAGCCTCCCCTGGTCCCGGATGGCAGCACTGTTGGCCTGGACGGCTGCAGTAAGGTGCCGAATATCCCCCTGCACCTCCCCCAAAGTGGTGACCACTGCAGCGCAGTTGCAGCTTACATCCTGCACTGCGTTGCTGAGGTTGGCAACGGAGCCCAGGCTGTCAGCCACTTTCTCCAAGTGCACCGCTATGGCCCCCATCTGTTCCGTCTGCCTGGCGTGATCCCTCGCCAACTGGTCCTGGACACCATCAGACACCCCCCTGGTCTTCTGGGTCGCCTTCCTGGGGCCAGAAGATGGTTGTCCTCGGGTGGAAGGAGTCGCCCTTGAGGGGCTTCCAAGGATGGGGGAGGGGACGACAGACGGCCCAGGAGAAGGGGAGGAGACAGACAACACTAAGGTAAAGTCCTGCTCTGCCACAGCAGGATCCTCTACAACCACCTCGGCAGGTGTGGTGTGGCCACTCTCCTCCTCCACAACCTCTTCACCACCCAGTGGCTCGGGCACACGATGGCGTGGGGGGGATGGGGTGGAATGCACGCTGACAGATGATGGCCCAGCTCCGTCATCTGTGGATGACACAAAGCAGACACATGTTGGTGGTCCCACACACTTGGCACATGTACCCTCCCCCCCCCAAATGCTAAACAACAAATAGGGGATTATAAAACACTTACCTGTCCTTGTGCCTTCCTCCACGGAGTCATAGCCTGCGACCCCCTCCACCTGCTCCCTCTCCAGGCAGCGAGCAACCACCTCCTCCTCTGCGGTTAGGGTGACAGGACATGGGGGACCACCACCTGTGCCCCTCTCATACCTCCTGATGGAGGCCACCTTGTCCCTCACCTTGCGCCGCAGGTCATTAATTTTTTTTTGGATGTCCCCAGCAGTCCGGGTGGAGTACCCCAGGACATTGACCCTGGCAGCAATGGACTCCAGGATGCCCTGCTTCCTCTCCCGGCTGGTCTTCCGGCTTTTTTTGCCATGGAGAAAATCATTATCCGTCTCCATTGCCGAAATGATGAGCGAGACCTCCTGTGCATTAAAATTCAGGTTCCTCCTCTCTCTGGGGGTAGCGGGAGCAGCCATCACCAAACAAAAGTATCTTCCCTGGGGTGGGGGGAAGCGGAAATACTTTTGCGCCGGAATGGCGTTTCCGCCAGCGCTTTTAAGCGCCCAGCGGAACGCATTGCGCTGACGTTTCCCAGGAAGTGGTGCAGACGGAAGTTGTGAGCATGCGCACAAGGGGGGCGAGTGGAGCCGCACTCACTGCGCATGCTCCGTGGATGATGCGCTGAACGTAAGCCTCTGCGCTGGGCTCCGCCCATCATTTACATATGATCACACCCACTTCCACTTGCGTCGGGTTACGCCAGCGCATTATCGTTACTCTGGCGCAAGTTTACGCGCAACTGCTATGTGAATTACAGGACTTGCGCTGAAAGGGTCTTCAGAGTAACGTAAATGAGAAGCGTTACTCCAGAGGAAAGATACTCTCATCTACCTGAATCTGGCCCCTACTGTATGGGTCACATTGGGTGAAGTAATTCCCCTCATCTTTGTTATATTATTTTTGTTGTTTTTTCTGATGTCACCATTGCTCACAGCAGTTGGGCATTGTAAATAATTGTTTAAAAAAAAAAATTCAATAGATCACTAGTATTTGAGTGAAGATTAATTAATTAAATCACTTTAGCGTATTTACTATGTATGGTATTCACATCATCACTCTGAACATAGGATTAAGTTGTCTTATGGATTCAGGTGGAATGCACACATTATAATTTTTGTCTTGTATTCCTTTTTTTTGTATCGTTTTGGTAGGTCTAGATGTTTTTACCAGACTTATCCCCTAGATGGCACTGTAGTTCAGTTGTCCGTAGGGGTGGAGGGAGAGAGAACCTAGTGCCAGCATTTTTCCCCTTTTTCCCTATGCCATTCTGTCTACGCTAAATCCAATCATTTATTTAGCTTATTGGTTTCCCATTACCACCAAGGTGGGGACATTTGGTTTTTCCCTTCCTGCAGTTGAGCGTTATTTTGCGCCCTCGATGCCTTTTTGAGCGTCGTTCTATTAAGAGCTTGTTTTACCATACTAAAGATGGCGCGTCTGGACTCAGCGTGCGGCTTCTCACAATGGGCGGCTGGTCCTTATTAATTGGTGAATCACTGTGAAGCCCTACCCCCATTGAGAACGTCCTTCTAGTGACGAAACACGTATGGGAGGCGACGCAGTGACGTCACCACGTTGAGGAGGAGGGCTCCTACATGCCGGCCGGCAACATTTGTTTTTATGCCTGTTTATATCTTGTGCTGTGTAAGTACATTTTTATTATCTTATTAAAATTTTCGCCAACGGAGTTACGCTATGTGCGCCTTTTCTTCACTCTGAGTTTAAGAGGTGTTCCGTCCCATTCAAACCAACTCTGGAGATCCTAGGAACCACAGGGATATCAAAGGCCGTGACTGGGTTATAGTCAGACGCTGGTTTACGTTTGACCTCTGGTAAGCTGCTCATTCACTTGGTGGTGTGTGCACCCTTGAAGTTTTTTTCATTTGGTGACACGAAACAGAGGATCTCCTTTGGGAACCAATTCCTATAATCACTATGGACTTTAATGGACTTTAGTGGCAAAATGCTATAATATCACTGATACTGTTGCAATAATATTGATGATCATTTATGTGGCGCAGCTTTTTATATTATATTGTCTATTTTGTATATCACACGCTTGCTGCAGCCTGCTGTTTTTGGGGGGGAGGGTTTTATAGCGCGGTCTTTTTTGCTTTTAGTGCATCTTCCTTAACAAACCCTTGTTTCTTTTGTCCACCATCCCAACAGTCTTTGCTGGCTTCATATCTCACCTTTTGCAATACCTTATCAATAAATCTTTTCATTATAATCTCTGACTGGCTCAAATAGTCCTTAATTCCTCCCACTTCCTGTGAACTATCCTTTAGGATTAATCTATATCCAAATAGGATGGTGACAACTTGTGGCAGAGATGTACCCATTACGATTAGCCATTTTAAAGTGTGTTTTTGTATAAGCTTTCTACTTCTTCACAAATATATTAAAATCTAAAAAAATAATGGTTTTGGTGTGGAGTTTTTAAAAATTCATAACCGTATTGATGATCATCAATAAAACAAAAAAATGCCTCTAGGGATTCCATGCTCCCCTTCTACATCAGAATATTATAAATACATTTCCTCCAACCCCCAGGCCTCATTTCCCACTTACGGCTCATGTATACATGGCAGTTGAAAACCTTTTTTGAACGCTGGAAACTGACAGTGAAATCATATATTTTGCAGCTTTTCATACTGAGTGTATGCGAGTTTAGCAGCAGTTCTGAGCATTTGAAGTTAGAAGCATTTTTTTTTTAAATAACCTCAGGAGACCCTCCCAAATGCCCACGATACACGGAAAACAAGAAAAATATTAAATATTTCAGCCATTCTGTGAAAGAAGAGAGCGCAGCAGCAAAGAGAGCAGTGTGCTTGTAGATAACTGTCTTATTTTTTTGTGTTTTCACTATAGATCTCATCAGGAGCATTTATGAGAAAATGCTCCTGATGTTGCTGTTGCTCTGAAGATGTAGAAAATTCCGTGAGAGTACCAGAGTTCATTGCTATTGGACTCATCCATTGATGCAGACCAGTGTTTTTCAACTCCAGTCCTTAAGGCACACAAACAGGTCAAGTTTTCAGGATTTCCCTCAGATGAAATGGCTGTGGTGATTACTAAGGCAGTGAAACTGATCAAATCACCTGTGAAAAATAATGGAAAGCCTGAAAACATGACCTGTTGGTGTGCCTTGAGGACTGGAGTTGAAAAACACTGATGCAGACAACAGCATGTGGTGAAATTTGAGTTTTTTCAACATTTCTGTATGACAAAAAATGTTTTTCCCTTTAAAAAAGCTTATAGATGCAAACGTGCGTGAATGGAGTTTACCGCGGTTACACACAGTTGTAAGCGGTTACAAGCATTTGGCATTTGAAATGCTGGTAAACTACAGTCCTGAATGCGATTTTTCTGCTTTCAAAAAACACCTGTAACCTAAACTACTAAAAACAACTGAGTGCACATGTACACATAAGATAACATAGAGGGCAGTTTAGGGGCTGCTGAAAAAAGAACACCCAACTGCTCCTAAACTTCGGTTTAGCAGCTGTAGTGTACGTGAGGCATTAGACATGAAAAGATTTGCCAAACTGGGGGTAAGTTTAGAAATACCTTTCTTCTGAATATAATATTGTCCATCATACCAAAAATTACAGGGCCTGCAATATAAACTTGATATTAAAATCACTAACACCCATTTTACTGTCTCACGGTGTTTGATTTTGGTATATAAAAAAGCAACATCTATTATTTGCCACTTCCATACCTTTTAAAATTCTTATTACATCTTGATTAGCTCTCAGAAAAGCCTTAATTTCTTCAATATTTTGGAGGGAAAAGAATTTACATGCTCCCATATTTTTGTGCGTACCAAGTTGTTCCCACTCATTATGGTCTTTCCAAAGCTTTTTCCAATATCTTGGTAAAATAGAAGATTGTAGGTATTGTACATACACATGGTGTAAATTGAGATATGCACTATATAAACACTGATACATGTGAGCACAAATAGATATATTCCAATAATATTTGATTCAAAACATACAACATTGATACATATGATTTTGTTCTATTCTATGAATTTATTTTTTGGAGGAGCAAATTGGAAAAAAGTGGAGTATAAGAAATCTCAGACACTTGGAATTTGCTTTATTTGACTCACATATAACTAAGGATTATGGGCTCTGGTGAACCTTTTTACAATAAAAGGAGGAAGATATAAGTGCATGATATAGAACTTTGATTTTCATACTGTGATTTAAGCGCTGGTTTACGGAATACATATTTTGAAGCTAACGCCCGGGGGGCAGAAAATGTACCGCTGCTATTTTTACCTGACCACTGAAAACACATGAATATATTTTTTTAGTTTCCTGCAATAACTTCAGGCCTAAAATTTGAAGGTGCTAAATTTCCTTTGCTCCTTCTGATGTATTCTGTACTTTGATGTGTTCTTATCTTAAGAGTTTGTTTTATGATACATAAATATACACTATTATCATCTTCATGAACATCTTAGATAGTGTTTGATGACAAGTCATCATAGACTAATTATGTGGGCACATTAGATGATGAGAACTGGAAAGATATGTTCTCTGTATAGAAGCACACTTTCCATCAAAATGGTTATAGATACATACTCTAAATGCTTTGTTACTACTACATTTTATCATACAATATGGAAACTATTGACAGATTCTGGGGGGGGGGGGGGGGGGTAGTGTGTAACCTTTTTTTAAGATGGGGGGGAAGTATGAAATTTTCTTTTTTCACCTCCGCTCTTTAAAGGTTGCTATATGGAATATAATCTCTCTCTTTTTTTTGTGTTTCTTCTTTTTTAAACAATATTCTGAACAGGAGATTTTATTTGGTGTGTAGTTGCAACAGCAGAGTTTGATTTTAATGAGATTCACTTGTGCTGCCATGTGATTTATGTGTTATAAATGTGATTGTAGCTTTTGCAACTTCTGTGGTTTTGACAAAGCACTTTCATAGTGTTAACTCCCCAACCTACCTGCATTTCCCCTGCCTATACTCATCCAGTGCATTTATTATTTATGCTTCACTAAAGACTCTCTACTTTACTTTCTGTTTGGGTGTGCTGTCGATCTGAAGATTCTCTGTTCCAGGAAAAAAATATTTGTTTATGATTTAAAGGGTTTGCTAGTACCCCTGGATTCAGAAAACTTTCTGTACTGGGCCTCGTCCCTGATTATTTATTTAAAAATTCCTGAAAAGATTTGTTTCAAATGTTTTATTCATTGCCAAAAGTTAATTGGTAACCACTAACTTTGCCCCATCACTCCTTATCAACAGGACAAGATTTGTGTAGTAAATAGTATACTAAAATTTAAAAGAAACTTTGGCACTAAATATTTCAAAATCTGGCAGCCATGGCTTAATGCTTTGACAAACTGTCCATTGTCTACACTAAATTGACCTTTTCCTCCAAACCTTTATAATTACATTTTTTAGTTTAAATAAATAATTGCAGACACAATTTCCTTTTTATTTATTTTTTAGATTACGGAAATTGATGATCAATTATGGTTTGCAAACAGAATTTTGGAAAGCATGCATTGCAATGGTAGCAATCCATAAATAAACATTTATATTATTTCTGTGGCATTTGCTGTTGGCATTATTTATTTTATGTGTATATGTAAATTTGTTATATGTTAACATAAAAGTTAAAATCAGTGTAGGGCTAAAAAAAAAAATCGATAGCAAAATGCAAAAGAAAAAACGATTAGGGGAAATTAAGAAAAATGCAGCAATTATAAAAAGTTCTAAATACAGAGGCCCAGATTAACGTACATCGGCGCATTATTGGACCGGCGTAGCGCACCACTTTTCCGTTAGACTTGCGCAATATAGCCGCGTAATCCCGCGATTCACGTAGCTTTTGCGCAAGAGATTGCGCAAGCGTAAGGTTTTTTCCTGAGGCGTAAGGAGGAGTAATACAAATTGGGAGGGACGTGGGCGTGTTACATTGAAATGAGCCGTGACCCCATGCAAATGAAGGGCCGGCCGACTCGCACATGCGCGCGTGAAGGAAACCATGTCAGCTCCGTTGTGCGCATGCTCACAACTCGGGAGCGGCGCAATCAGTGAAATTGGAAATGGACTAGGGCAACGTTGTGAACTACGCAGACAGCATAAATAGACACACACAAACGCACTTCCATTGCAAAAGTACATCCCTTTGTGTCCCTTCCCACTGAATCAAGTGCTTTTGCTCTGTTGTTCGTTAGAGTGTGTTTTGTAGTTGTCAGATTAGTGTTCTGTGTGATCTAGTGCTTGTTGGTATTTTTGTGAAAGTGAGTTTTGATAAGTGTTTGAGACTGTTTTTTTGATTGATAGATTTCTGTGCGTTTGTTTTCTTGCTTTATTTTTTCATCTGATTTTTTTGTGACTGTTTCTTGCTGAGTGCTAGTGTGATTTTTGGGTGTTCTTTTTCTCTTTGTGTGTGTTCTTGTCTGATTGGTTGTGCTTGTATTTGTGACTGATTTTTGGTGACTGCTAGTGAGTTTGTTTGGAAGTATGACAGAGAGAAAAAGAAAGCTTAATTTTACAGTGGGGGAAAAAAGAATTCTTGCCCGGGCCATTAGCGAGTATGGGCGTTTTCTCCACGGCCCGCAGAGTGCCACCACCACCCCGGCCAGGAGGAGGGAGATATTGGATATGATCACGGAGCAGGTCAATTCATCGGGGGAGGGGGAGACACGGACCCGGTCTGGGATTGAAAATAAAATAAATGACCTCCGGCGTGAGGTGAAAAAAAAAATGGCCGCAATAAATGCCCATGCCAGGGGCACAGGAGGGGGCCCACCATGCCGGATTAGATTTACAGCGACGGAGCGTGTGGTGGCCCTGACCTTTCACCGGCATGAAGTGGAGGGCCTGCCAGGCTTTGACACAAGTCCGGTCCCCGCGGTGCCAGGTAAGGTTTTTATTTCTCTCAGGTGTGTAGCATGTGTGGGGGAGGGGGTGAAAGGGAATATGTGGCAAGTGTGTGGATCCTCCAACCTGTGAATGGTTTGTGTCATCCACAGCTGTGCAGGAGGGTGCAGGGCCATCTGGCCTGACCGCTCCAACGCCAGGACAGCAGCCTAATGAGGCCCCCCAACAAGGCCAGAGTCCGCGGAGGAGGAACAAGAGGAGGAGGATGATCATGCGGAGGACGATCATGAGGAGGAGGAGAATCATGAGGAGGAGGAGTCCATTGCAGGCACTGGACGTTTGGTTTCTGCGGACTCTTCCCCTCTGGCTGCAAGAAGCCTGCCCTCCCTAAGGGTGAGCCCCCCCCCCTCCTCCCCCAACATGGCTCCCCTCACAAGGGCCTCCCCTTCTCCCCGGCCACAACCATCAGCTGGAGCCAGGAGGTCATCCCAGAGCACCAGGGGGGCGCCCAATCTCCTGCCCGCCTGTCTGAGAAGGAACCTGGCCACCCAGACCCGCCTTCTGAGACAGCTCTGCCAGACTATGGGGCGGGTGGATCAGAGCCTGTCCTCCATCAACGATAGGCTGGGTAACCTGGACTCCCACTCCCGGGCCTCCACAACCTGCCTAAATGACCTGCAAACTACAGCAGCAGGCGTTGGGCAGGATGTGAGGGCCCTTACCCAGGCTATCCAGGGCAACACGGCAACACTTGGTGCTGCCCTGGACAGAATAGCCGTGGCCTTGGAGGGCAGGCCGCCAGGTGGGCAGATCTCAGGGGCTGCTCCTCCTTCCCCGGCTTTTCCCCTCCCCCATGCGTCTCCCCTGAGGGTCCGGGGCCGTGGCCGGGGGCGCCCCAGGCGTGGCTCACGCAGAGGGCATTCATTTTTTCCCCCCTTTTTTTGGTTTGAAACCATTTTTATTTTTGTTCTCTGCTTTTTTTTTTTCTCTGCATTTTTTTTTGTTTTGCTGACATTTTTGGCATATTTTGGGTTGTGAATGATGTTTGAATGTGGGGGTGACATTCCTGCTGGAAAAGGGGTGTCATCCTCAATTTGGGTGGAGAAGGGTTCCCCAGGACCAGGGAGAAGTGATTCCCAGGTCCGTGTGAATGGTGTATGAATGTACAGTGACATAATTGGAGCCTTGACGTGGCGTTACTGCTCACCAGTCTTGCATGGTGGACTGGTGCCAATCCAATTTGATGAGGATGTGGGGTGTGTGTGCTAGGGACCACAGTGGTGTGCATGCATGCATTCTCATTGTGCCATGATTAATGTGTGTGTTTAACGTGCAAAGATGCATAATGTGAGCTGGCATGAGATGGGGTCATGAGATGGGGTTCCAGTTCATATGCAGAGTCACCTTGAAGGGAAAAGACAGGAGGATGTTAGTCATGCATGTGCCACTTGTGAGGTGTGCATCACGGGAGGGGATAGTCATGCCTGACTCCCATGTCACTCACCAACCAGCCAGCTGTCCCCATACATGTTCTGTTCGAAATCTGTGGGGATGGGGCTCTGATTGTATATGTAGCTGTCATGGGTGTCATGGGTGGTGCCATGTGTTGGGCTGGTGATGTCCTCCTGCAGGGTTGTGGTTAATTCCAGGATGGCATGAGGGGTGAATCTGAAGATGCGAAACACCTCAGAATCACTCATGCCAAAGATGTCTATGCGTGTGTGATATATCAAGTGAAGAGTGAGGGGCTTGTATCAGATAAGAATATTGTATTACATTAATTTAAATTGTAAATTTTATATAAGCAAAGAAAAAAAAAAAAAAAACATCTCCCGTGCCCTCCTTAGTGCCATCCTCCGTGCCCTCCTCCTTCTTTGTTCATCTAAAGTCAGTAGTATAGCTATGCGCGACGATGCCCCTGGCATGTTGGCATACAGATTGTTGGGCAACACGTGTGACTGCTGAACTCCTCACTAACAGTGTTGCTTTATCTGACAATTAGACTTTTTTTCAAAATTTAGACCAGCTTTTAGGTCCTCTAACTTTAGACAGAACATTTTGCTGTTGCGCACATCGCGTAGCCTGCGCAGCAACTGCGTTTTTTTGTGAATCCCCGTAACTCCCTCATTAGCATATTTGACTAGCAAATCAATGGTGTGTCTAGCGCAGTTTTGCGCGAAGGGAAGCGAAGGTCTAACTCAATTACGCCGGACCAAAAAACGTAGATTTCTGGCGTATATTGTTTTGTGAATCGCGTGCAACTATACGCACGCACACATTTAGACTTACGCACGCGCAACAGCAGTTGCGCACGCGTAATCGCTCTGTGAATCTGGGCCAGACTATTTATGCACTATAACGTGCAAATGAAATTAGTATAAAGTGCACAGTGTAACAAATATAACAATGATATATATATATATATATATATATATATATATATATACACACACACACACACACACACAGTATGTGTTTTCCTGTCTAATCCCTTTGCAACTGACCAGGTTCAAACACGTTCTACCACTTCTAAAAAATACTGTTACTTTGTTTAAAAAGTCTTGGATAGATTTTACCTAATTCCTTGTCCAACTGACCCACTGTCACAAGTTCCAAGAAGCAAAATGACTTTTCAGTCATTCAGTCACCTCTGACACCCTGAATATAATTACTCAGACGAAAAACTATGACACAGTAATTCTTTATTTAGGGTTTTGCAGTTAAACAAGTCAAGCAAAGGGGTGATGTAGGCAAATATGAGGTTATTAATGCTTAGCACAAATAAATAGGATAAAACATAAAACAAGTAAAAAGGCGCAGTGCACAAATACCTCAATAATATAGTTCAGTGTAGCACCAAATAGTCCAAGGACAGGGATAAAAGAGATGTATAAAGATGTATATACACTCGTGTTCATATAAATCAATGGGTCGGTCGGGGAAGCCGCCAAGAAGACCAGAAGCAGGTTCTGGAGAGCTAAAATAAAACAAGGAGAAAGGGGCCTCTGAGTATGTATCATTAAAACATTTAATAAACAACAGTATCCACTCACATGAAGGAATGCAGAGTTGAGTTCAGGATCCGTAACTGGGCTGAAGTGATGGGATGGGACTGCAAGACACAGCAGGTCCATTTTTGCTGGCACCACATCAAATCCTTGGCCGGAAGGGGTGGGATGGGTGAGCACAGCAAGGTCTCCTTCAAGGGCCCAGGTTTGGCATACCAAAGTCAGGAGAGGTCCATCTGGCATTAATGTGGGTTCCAAAGAGTTTAGTGAGGGAGGGGAGACGTCAGAGCTAGTGGCTGGCCGCGCTGTGGCTGACAAAAGTTGTCTGGCTTCTGCAATAGATGGAGAGACACAGGCGTGTGATCAGAGGCCAGAACAAGGCTTGGGCAGCAAGCACAGAGCACGGCGATGGGCTGTGAAGTCACAGATGTGTGACGCATTTCAGAGATGGCTCGCTATTGGTGGAAGAATTCTCAAGCATGGAATGTAAGACCATGGGGTAAAATTTTTAATAGACTGACAGGGGGCGGGGCCAGCGCATGAATGGAAGAAAGTCAGCATTTAACATGGGCAAAAAAGGACATTAAGAGACACAATGCAAGCTTGGAAGTATACCAAGAATAAATACATCATAAATAGATAAAAACATCATGCAATCAGTGAAAAAAAGAAATAAACATATACATATATATATTAGAAAAAACAGCAATCAGCACACAAATGTTACAAATAAAACAAAATTGATTGCAAGCTGAACACCAACAGAGGCAATCACAAAAAAACTCAAAAAGTACAAATGATAAATAATAATAAAAGTGCAGTGCAAATAAAGTCCTTGACTGAAGAATCAAGAATTAAGATGACACCCAGTGAGATAGCAAAAATCTTCGGCAAATTTAATGATATCCTCCACCAGTATAAGAAGTGCACCATACTAAAGTCAGTCTGGTATGTCTGCAGACAATCTGGCAGAAAACAACTGGCCAGTAGGCGATGGGCAGTGTAAAAAAAAAAAAAAACTCCTCCCCTGTACGCACGTTACATCCGGATTGGACTTCGTCAGCTCCACCCACCGCTGACGAAGTCCAATCCGGATGTAACAGGGGTATGGGGAGGAGTTTTTCCTGTGACGTCACCCGCGTCCTTTCTGCTGCTGCTCGTGGCTGTTGCTCCGAGTTTTTATTTTATTTTACATTGCCTATCACCTACTGGCCAGTTGTTTTCTGGGAGATAGTCTGCAGACATACCAGACTGACTGCAGTATGGTGAAGTGCTATTTTTTACCTTTCCCTGGAATAAATACGTGTTTTTATTTTTTATTTTGCATTGGACCTACTATTCACTGCTGCATTGGACTCCACTGAACCATCTCCCTTATGGTGAGAACAAGCTGTCTTTGACCACTTGTGAAAACATAGGGCCAGATTCAAAGAGCCATTATGCCGGCGTTACAGGAGATGCGCGGCGTAAGTCTAAATTTGCGCATGCGTATCGATGCGCCGCGTCCCCAAAACGAGATATGCATGAAATTTACTTTTTTTGGACCGGCGTAATTTCGATAGACCGACGTATCCGTCCGCGCAAAACTGCTCTAGACACACCATTGATTTGCTATTCAAATATGCAAATGAGGGAGTTACGGGGATCCACAAAAGTAAGTTGGTGCAGCGCAGGCTACGCGCTGTGCGCAACAGCTGCATGTCCTGTCTAAAATTAGACCATATAAAAGGTGGAATAAAATTAGACAATCCATCTACATGTCAGCTAAAGCAACACTGTTAGTGAGGAGCTGAGCAGACACACTTGCCAGGGGCATCCGTGCTCATAGCTATACTAATGACTTTAGATGAGCAAAGAAGGAGGAGGGCATGGAGGAGGGCACGGAGGAGGGCACGGGAGAGGATATACCACACCCGCATAGACCTCTTTGGCATGAGTGATTCTGAGGTGTATCGCATCTTCAGATTCACCCCTCATGCCATCCTGGAATTAACCACAACCTTGCAGGAGGACATCACCAGCCCAACACACCGCTCACATGCAGTGCAGCCACTGGTCAAGGTCCTATCAACACTCCATTTCCTTGCCAGTGGCTCTTTTCAAAGAACAAGTGGAGTGGTGGCTGGGATGTCACAATCCTCCATGAGCAGATGTGTGCACCAGGTTGTCCCCGAAATCCTCAGATGCATGGCCAACCAAATCATCAAACCAACCACTGAGGACCTGCGGCTGAAGGCAATGACAGATTTCTACAGAATTGCCAGATTCCCACGCACCGTGGGGGCCATTGATTGCACACATGTGGCACTCCAGCCCCCCCATGAGACAGAGCACATATACCGCAATCGGAAGCATTGGCATTCCATCAACGTACAGGTGATAGTCGATGCCCAAGGCCTCATATGGCACTTCCGTGCCAAACACCCCGGATCCAGCCATGACAGCTACATATACAATCAGAGCCCCATCCCAATGGAATTCGAACAGAACGTGTATGGGGACACCTGGCTGGTTGGTGAGTGACATGGGTGGCATGACTGTCCCCCCCCATGATACACACATCACAAGGGGCACATGCATGACTAACATCCTCCTGTCTTTTCCCTTACAGGTGACTCTGCATATGCACTGGGACCCCATCTCATGACTCCTATCCGGAACCCCCAAACCCCAGGAGAGGAAAGATACAATGAAGCCCACACCCAAACACGCGCAGTGGTGGAACGCACCTTTGGCCTCTTGAAGTCACGTTTCCGATGCCTGGATAAGTCTGGGGGGACCCTGTTGTATTCCCCAAACTTTGTGTGCCAGATCATCGGTGCATGTTGCCTGCTGCACAACTTCGCAGTGAGAAAGGGCCTGCAGATTGACATACGTGATGACCTGACCCCTGAACCAGACAATCCCCCCTAACCGAGGATACCCCGTCTTCTGAGGGAAGAGCAGCCAGGAGACAGCTCACATTAGGCATATTTGCACGTTAAACACACACATTAATCATGGCACAATGAGAATGCATGCATGCACACCACTGTGGTCCCTAGCACAGACACATCACATCCTCATCAAATTGGATTGGCACAAGCCCACCATGCAGGACTTGTGAGCAGCAACGCCTTGCCACGGCTCCAATTATGTCACTGTACATTCATACACCATTCACACGGACCTGGGGATCACTTCTCCCTGGTCCTGGGGAACCCTTCTCCACCACAAATGAGGGTGACACCCCTTTTTACCCCCACATTCCAACATCATTCACAACACACAAAAAAAAAATGTCCAGTAAAAAAAAAAAAAATTCCAGCAAAAAAAAATAATAATAAAAAAAAGTCCAGAAAAAGAATAAAAAAGGGGGAAACCAAATTAATGCCGCTGGCGTGACCCACACCTGGGGCGCCCACGGCCACGGTCCCGGCTCCTCAGGGGAGACTCATGGGGGGGGGGTAATCCGGGGAAGGAGGAGCAGCCCCTGGTCTCTGCCCACCTGGCGGCCTGCCCTCCAAGGCCACAGCAATTCAGGTCTGGCCAGCACTTAGTGTTGCCGTATTGGCCTGGATAGCCTGGGTGAGGGCCCTCACATCCTGCCCAACGTCTGCTGTAGTAGTCTGCAGTTCGTTTAGGCAGTTTGTAAGAGCCAGGGAGTGGCAGTCCAGGTCCCCAAGCGTATCCTTTATGGGGGACAGGCTCTCCTCCATCCGCACCAAAGTCTGACCTGTCCCAGATGGTGGGTCTGAAGGGCCTGGTCCCTTCTGAGATTGGCGGGCAGAACCTTGGCCAGCCCCCTGGTCTTCTGGGACGACTTCCTGCCTCCAGCTGATGCTTGTGGCCAGGGAGAAGGGGAGGCCCTTGGGAGGGGAGCCCTGTTGGGGGAGGAGTGGGAGGGGCTACCCCTTATGGAAGGCTGGCTGCTGCCAGCCAGAGGGGAAGACTCCTCCAAAAACAACAATCCACTGGCTGACATGACATCCTCCTCAAACTCCTCCTACTCCAACTCCTCCGAGGACTCCGGCCTTGTCTGGGGGTCCTCATCAGGCTGATGTCCCGGGGATGGTGCGGTCAGACCAGATGGCCCAGCACCCTCCTGCACATCTGTGGATGACACAAAACATTCACAGGTTGGAGGATCCACACACTTGCCACATATTCCCTTCCCCCCACCCACACATGCTACACACCAGATAGGAAAAAAAAAACCTTACCTGGCATCACAGCCTCCTGACTGGAGTCATAGCCAGGCAGGCCCTCCACTTGTTGTCTATTAAAGGTGTGGGCCACCGCATGCTCCTCCGCTGTCAGACTAACAGGGCATGGTGGGGCCCCTCCAGTGCCCCTGGCATGGGCTGCCATTTGGCCAGCTTCTTTCGGACCAGACGCCGGAGATCATTGATTTTCTTTACGATCCCCTTGCGTGTCCGGGTCCCCCCCCCCCCCCCAATGCATTTACCTGGGCGGTAATGTTCTGCAAAATCTCCTTCTTCCTGGCCGGGGTGGTGTTGGCACTCTCCGGGCCGTGAAGGAAGCGGCCATATTGGGTAATGGCCCGGGCAATAATTTGTTTCTCCCCCAAAGAAAAATTGCTCTTGCGCTTCCTCTCAGTCATACTCATACAACAACTCTCTCCCAAACAATCACCAAAAATCACACACAAAAACAAGCAGGAAAAATCAAGCAACAAAACAAATAAACAAAATCTATCAACCAAAAAGTCTCACAACCAGTCACCAAAAGACACTATCAAATATATTCTACAAAATACTGGATCAAACAGATACAAATATCACAAAGACAAGTCACAACGCAACAAACGTGAACACACTGATTGCGCCGTTTCCAAGTTGTGAGCATGCGCACAGAGGTGCTGACCATTGTTGTTGGGGGTTAGATTGGGACGGGAAGTAGGGGGGGAGATCATAGAATAGATATTAAATAAACATCAATATTGAACTAATACACTTTAAATGTGCATGCATGTACACATATTTATATATATACATGCGTACGGTACATGCATAAAAAAAAGGAGGGTGTTGAGGAGGGGTGGGGGGGCACCAGGGGTCATGACTTAGAAAGATAAAATATATGTATATCTATGTATACATATGTGGAAAGGATAGGTCATACTGAGAACAGGGCAAACAAAGCTTGATTGCTCTTAACTATATACTTACTGGAGAGTGAACTCGCCACCCTTATATATGTATAAAAGAGTTAAGTGTAAAGAAACCTGTGGTAAAAATGACAGAGATATCTATATGAATAAAAGGATAGATAATACCATAAGAGATAATATTAATAATAATAATGTTAGCTTATATTTTCTAATATAAAATCACTATAATACAGTAGCTATCTCTATCCCTTCGTTCAAGCCAACTGGCGAAAGAACATCAAGATTATAAATCCAGAATGTCTCTCTGGCACATCATTTTTTGAAACGTTCAGCCTCTGTTATGGATTTAGGGATTTGTTCAATGACCCAGACTGTCAGGCCAGTGGTGGATTTTTTGTGATATTCAGAGAAATGTCGTGGGACACTGTGCATGGCCTTACCGCCCTCAATAATTTGTCAATACTGGCACGAAACGCTGCCTTAAGGGGCAGATAGTTTGACCAACATGAATCAACCCACAGGGGCAAGTGAGGCCATACATGACAAAGTCAGATGACCAGTTGTAGGAGTGGTCTAGTGGGTAGGTTTTGCCCTTGGAATGAAAATATTTTTTACCATGTTGAACAAATGAACAAGTTTTGCAATGGGCTTTTTTTATGTATGAGGGTAGTGGGAGTGGCGATAGTCTGGTTGGTTTTTAGTTTACTAGGAGCTATGTTGTTTTTAAGGCTGGGAGCTTTACGGTAAGTGATTCTTGGTACTGGCGGGTGAATGGTTTTGAGGAGGGGATCTTGTTGTAAGATATTCCAATGTTTACCGAGTATATTTTCCATTTTTTTTATATTGAAAGTGGAATGTGGTAATGAATCCTGTGGAGTGATTGATTTTTTCTTTATCTGTTTTGGGCGGTTTTCCTTTGGAGTAATAGTCATAGGCTTGGTCCACCAATGCTTTGGGGTATTATTTGTCAGCAAATTTTGTTTTCAAGGGAATACTGTCCTTTAGGTATATTTTGTGTCCATTTTTGTAGTGCAGCAAAGAGATGCCAGCCATGGGTTTTGCGTATTTTTTTGTGATCATGGTCTCATCAGTGTGGCCTAAGTTTAAGTCTAGGAAAGCTAGGCTGGTAGGGTCAGAAACGTGGGTAAAACATAAGCCGTAGGTATTGTGGTTACAATGAGTCACAAATTAAGTGATCAGATCAGGGGGGGCCATCCCAGATTACAATTAGGTCATTGATTAAGCGAACCAAAAAAGACAATGTTAGTGGAATGGGGGTTGTTTTGTGAAATGAAACGCATCAAACATCTGTGACATCACTGCCCGACGCTGTGCTTGCTGCCCAAGCCTCATTTTGGCCTCTGATCACACGGCCGTGTCGCTCCATCTATTGCGGAATCTGGACGACTTTTGCCAGCCACTAGCTCTGATGTCTCCCCTCCCTCACTAAACTCTTTGGAACCCATATCCATGCCAGATGGACCTCTCTTGACCCCACCTGACTGTGGTATGCCAAACATAGACCTGCTGTGACTTGCAGTCCCATCTCATCTCTTCAGCCCAGTTACGGATCCCAAACTCAACTCTGTATTCCTTCATGTGAGTGGATATTGTTGTTTATTAAATGTTTTAATGATACATACTCATAGGGGCCCTGTCCTTGTTTTACAAATAAATAGTATAATCAGGAACATGGAGTTTTACTGAGTAAAGAGAGCAGCAACTTGTAACCTGAATAAGGCCTATGACCACACGTAAGAAAATGGAAGGAGAATGACCAGCTTTGTTCCAGGCTACTTGCCTCCTGATGCCACAACCCCACAATAAACAAAACTCAAGAATGTTTCAACTTACTTTATACAAAATATAAGACCCTGGTCTCTGAAAAGAGTTCCTTAACCACTTCAGCTCCAGAAGGTTTTACCCCCTTCCTGCCCAGATGAAATTTCAGCTTCTGGCACTGTGTCGCTTTAACTGACAATTGTGCGGTCGTGCGCCGTGGCTCCCTAACAAAATTGGCGTCCTTTTTTCCCCACAAATAGAGCTTTCTTTTGGTGGTATTTGATCACCTCTGCGTTTTTTATTTTTTGCGCTATAAACAAAAATAGAGCGACAATTTTGAAAAAAATGCAATATTTTTTACTTTCTGCTATAATAAATTTTCCCCAACAATTTTTTCCTTAGTTTAGGCCGATACGTATTCTTCTACCTATTTTTGGTAAAAAAAATGCAATCAGCGTTTATCGATTGGTTTGCGCAAAATTCATAGCGTTTACAAAATAGGGGATAGTTTTATGGCATTTTTATTATTATTATCTGCGATTTTTTTATTGTGATTGCGACATTATAGCGGACACATCGGACACTTTCGGACATTTTTGGGACCAATCACATTCATACAGTGAACAGTGCTATAAATATGCACTGATAACTGTATAAATGTGACTGGCAGGGAAGGGGTTAACCACTAGGGGTCGGAGAAGGGGTTAAATTTGTAGCCTGGTTTGTGTTATAACTGTAGGGGGGGTGACTGGGGGAGGTGACCAATTGTGTCCCTATGTACAAGGGACACAGATCGGTCTCCTCCCTCCCTGATAGGACATGGAGCGCTGTGTTTACACACAGAGCTCCATGTCCCTGCTCAGTTACTGGGCAATCGCGTGTGCCCGGCGGCGATCGTTGCCACCGGGCACGCGCATCGGGGGTTCCCAGCAAAGCAGCGGGTGCGCGTGCCGACGGCGTCATGACGTCCTGTCAGAACAATGGAGTCTTCTGCCCGCCGTCATTTGACGGCGGGCGGTTGACAAGTGGTTAAAGACATGTACAAATGAGATACAGAATGTCCCTTTGGTGGGGCGGATAGAGCAACAAAAATTCCTTGTGATTGCAGGTGTTATGTGTCTTCAGCTAGGTCAAAACAAGGGCCTGATGCAGTTCCTGGACAATAACATCCAATGTTGTATCAGCAAATTTAAAGTGTCGCCTTAATGAAGCTTTAGTGAGAGAAGCAAAGTAAAGGTGTCTGCATGCAGTGTCTCCTGGGGTGAAAAAAGGGTGAGATTCTTCCTGACTTCTAATCCAGATGATACGATGCTTGAAAAGGTTCTAAAGCAGGCTCCTGCAGATACAGGGACCAGGGAAGGGGGTGCTTGATTACGCACCCTGCAGCACAATGATTCAGCCAGATCTGTACTGTGGATGATGATAGTGGCCTCCCAGGCTGGCCGGTGTTGCCAATGACGGACACATCTGCACATTCTCCTCAGAGGTCTCCCCTGCTGCCTAGGCCGCAGCACTGACTCGCTCCCCTCCGACCGTACGGGTCACTGCTTCCATCTAAAGGCCTTGGTCCCAAAAGAGCGACTCCTTTCCAACACAGGCTTTATCACCTCTTCCAGAATTCTGTTCTCCCTCTTACAAAAAAATGTATTAGTTTCAAAAAAATTGGTTCCCAATGTTACTATTTATTTCCTGTGTCATGATTTATCAATTACCTGGTAATTATATGACTTTTTTTTTTTTTATCAAGAATGGACAGTAATATCATTCATTATCTTTCTTTTCAATTTGTTTTTATTACATTTTTCACTTGGTTAAAGGGAACACATACATAGGTAAAGACATTGAGAACAAAAAAAGAAAGGACAACGCAGGTCCACAAATCGTTATCGATTAGACACAGTACCGTTCATGGCAACATAATGCAGAATTACCATCCGTTTACAAATGATGGGGTTATGGATCGGAGACCGCGCATCCTACTACACTATGTGGAGCCACGGTCTCCTATATAGGAAAGCGACAGTAATCATGATGCATCATAAGTACCTCCAGACAATGAGGTATCGGGCACACCTCACGTCTGTGTCCATATGGACATGCAAATCACCTACCTGCAGGGTCGACCCAAATGGGCAGGCCACCCATGTAGGCACCGGTACGTCAACAAGTAAACAATCAATCAGTTTAACAATGATGTGAAAAGATAAATCCAAATAGGAGCAAATAATGAACAAAAACAATAAAGGGAATAAACAAAAAGAAAACAACAATACCTATAAAAGGCCTGTACCAAAGGTCCATATTCATTTTCACTAAATGTTAGGAGGAAATTATGGGTCAGGATATTTAGAAGTCCAAGGTAACCATTGCGAGCGGAAACCTTCGAGGTTTCCAGATTGGATGGAAAAGTATTTTTCGTACGAATATTGTGTAGAGACTCTCTGTATTACTTCTTTTAGATCAGGAATTTGAGTAGTCTTCCATTTTGAAGTAAGGGTCAATCTAGCTGCTATTAAAATATGTATCACAATGCTCCTCAGTTGGGCCGGGATAGAAGTGGCGGTAATGTTCAATAAAGCTAGGGGTGGGCTGGGGTGTACCAGGAAGCCTGTGGTTGAGGATATTAGTTTGAAGACAGCTTTCCAGAAGTTGTGGATGAGTGTACAGTCCCACAAAATATGGAAGATATTGCCTTTAGCTCCACATTGTCTCCAACATAGGTGTGATTCGGCAGGAAAGATCAAGGATAGTCTAACTGGTGTAAGGTAGGCTCTATGTAAGATTTTCAACATATTATCCCAATGATTGGTACAATGAGTGTGCCTGTACGTCATCTTAATTGCTTTCGTCCATTCTTCAAGTGAGAAGATGGATCCCCAATCCCTTTCCCAATTAGTCATGTGTGAGGTTTTAGAGAATCTTTTAGAATTTTGTAGAAGGGTATAAAACCAAGAAAGCCCCTTGGGTTTGTCATAGGACGAGCGGAGGTATGTCCAGATATCTATGGGGAGGTCAAAGCTTAGAGCAGCGTATTATTTTTGGAAGTGTTGTAGTCTCATAAGAGAGTATGCATGTGTAGTAGGCTGTCTAGTCAGTACCTCTTGTACAGTTGTTAAACCGTCTTTTTTCCATGAAGTAGTTGCTAAGTCTGGAATCAAATGTTCCATGGTTGCCAGATCAGTAATCCTGCGTCTATTTATAGTCGTAGGGTCTAAGGAAGGTTGAATGCTTCCCCACACTATGAGTGTGGCTTCCACAGAAGGTAAAGCAATACTCTGTAGGGGCAGATTCGTCAGTTTGGCTACTAACAGTGCTGGAAGATCTTTCCCGTGGGTTATTGCTTTCTCTATCTTAACCCACAGTTTGGGTGATGTTGGATCAAACCACGCTTTCATTTGGTCAAGGATTGCTGCTCTATAATAGTTCCGTAGGGTGGGGAAACCTGTTCCTCCCTCCCATTTCTGCCTCTGGATAGTGGCGAATGTCACTTTAGGCATTCTACCTTGCCAGATAAACCTCCTGAACATTTTGTCAGATTGTGAAAAGAAAGTTTCGGGAATCTTAATAGGTATGGTCCTAAAGTAGTAGATAATTTTGGGGAGAAGGATCATCTTTAGAGCCGCTATTCTGCCTAGCCATGAGATTTCAAACATTGTGATGTGATCCAAATCTGATTTAATAGTGGAAAGGAGGGCGTTAAAATTAACCTTATATGTTTGAGCCGAGGGGGTAACCAATTTAATACCTAGATATGTGAGTGAGTTGGTCATCCATTGAAATGGGAATTTGCCTTTGAGGTATGCAATCGATGATTTCGGGAGGTTAATAGGTAGAATACAGGATTTAGTTATATTCAATTTATAATATGATACTGTACCAAACTGCTGTAATAGTTCTTGTGCCTTTGCCAGGGAAGAGGCCGGATTTGTCAGCGTCAGGACCACGTCGTCTGCAAAGAGACCTATTTTGTGGGTGTCGCCTGCAATGTTGATCCCTGACACTTCACTTGTCGACCTAATAGTTTCGGCAAGGGGTTCCATCATCAAGGTAAAAATTATAGGAGACAATGGACAGCCTTGGCGGGTACCATTAGTGATATAAAATTGTTCAGAGATGGCACCAGATGAGAAAACTCGAGCTGACGGGCGCGTGTATAGTGCAGATATTGCTGACAGGATGGTGCCTTGTATGCCAAATTTTTGTAGGGTAGCACTGAGGTACCCCCAGTGTACCCTATCAAAGGCTTTTTCTGCGTCCAGCGCCAGAAAAACCGCCGGTGTTTTCCTACGTTCTAGTACATGAATTAAATTAAACAGTCGTCTGGTGCCATCTGGGGCTTGACGCCCCCTAACAAACCCTACCTGATCCGCTTTCACCAAATGGGGAGTGATATTGGCCAGCCTATTGGCGAGTATCTTAGCATAGACATTGAGGTCCGTATTTAAAAGCGAAATGGGCCTAAAATTCTGCGGAGTATCGGGCCTCTTCCCCGGCTTAGGCAGTGTAACAATAGTGGCTTGTAGCATTTCTTCCGGAAATGTAGAGGAGGAGGCAGCACTGTTGAACAAGGTGCAAAGGGATGGAGCTAGAGTATCAGAGAAAACTTTGTAGTACTCAGACGAGAAACTGTCCGTACCTGGAGATTTATTGTTGGGAAGTGCACGTATGGTGTCTGTGACTTCTGTGAGAGTGATCGGGCAATTAAGTGTAGACAGTTGATCTGCAGTTAATGACGGTAGAGAGATTGCATCAAGATATGAGGCAATACCTGATTCAGTGGGTTGTGTGGTGTCCGGGTCTAGTTGGAGATTATAGAGGTCTCTATAATACTTCATAAATGCGTTAGCAATATGTGTTG
Source organism: Rana kukunoris (assembly GCA_029574335.1). NCBI lineage: Eukaryota > Metazoa > Chordata > Amphibia > Anura > Ranidae > Rana > Rana kukunoris. Next base: position 343,901,868 of record CM056049.1, on the reverse strand, counting down.
GGTGATTAACCATGTTGTTAGAGTGTGGGTCTTTGATATTAGGCAATCTGGCTTGTTGTTGTCGCTTAGTAATGTATTTCGCCAGAACCTTCCCTGCTTTGTTGCCGTGGGCATAGTACATCGCCTTAGATCTTCGGAGATATGTTTGGTGAGTGGTGATTAATAAAAGGCGAAGGTTATTTCTGCATTTAAATAGGTTGTCTTCTAATATTGGAGTAGGTTGTGTTTTATGTTGGGTTTCTAACAATTTAAGCTCCTCCAACAGGTCGTTCAACCGTTTTGCCTTCCCCCTCTTTTGCCTAGCCGCTGCTTGGATCAACAGTCCCCTGCTAAATGCCTTGTGAGAGCACCACACCGATGCAGTAGAGGCATCACCATTGACATTTATATCAAAGAATTCCTTCAGTTGCACTCCAATCCTATCCGTAAGGACAGGGTTAGAAAGCAACTCGAGATTATTCCTCCACAAGTAAGTCGGAGATGAAGAGTTACCGTCCCGTATGAGAATAGATACAGGAGCGTGGTCTGACCACGTTATAGAATGTATTGTGACCGATAAGGTATTTTGTAGTAAAGGCAAGTCTGAGAGAATTAGGTCTATTCTAGAGTATGCTCGATGAGGGTAGGAATAGTGGGTGTAGTCTCTTTCCGAGGAGTGCATACATCTCCAGGTGTCATAGAGATTATTGTTATGTAGAAGAGATTTAATCTCTATCCTGCGTGAACTCTGTGGTTGGGAGCAGTCCATGGTCTGGTCAGGAACGCAATTGAAATCTCCGCAGAGAAGTAGTGAGCCTTTTTTGATTTTCTCAACCTTCCTAAGCAGAGAGTTCAAGAATTTCGGCTGCCGTCTGTTTGGTGCATAGAGGTTAATTAGGGTATAGGTTGTGTTGTTCAAGTCACAGATCAAGATTATATATCTTCCATTGGTGTCACATATCAAATCATGTAGTTTAAACGCCACAGAATGTCTGATAGCCACTAGCACACCCCTCTTTTTAACTGGAGCTGTAGATTGGAAGATATGAGGATAGGCTTTGTGTGAGCATTTGGGGTGGTTGGAAGTCATAAAATGTGTCTCCTGGATGCATATCACATCTCCTTTAAGTTTGTTCATTTCTGACCACATGGAGGACCTCTTAAAGGGGCTGTTGAGACCGTGGACATTCATGGAGACGACAGACAGTGTCATTGTAGAGGGATAGAGGGAAGCTCCATGTATAGCAGAGAAGGCTCTGTATGCAGGTGTAGTAATTAAAAGTTACCTGAAGGTGGTGCTGTTGCAGTAAACTTCCAAAGCCGTGGAGATCCTGCTGTGCTGGGTGTAAATGAGAATTGCAGATTCTCTGGAGGAGGATCATGTTCAAAGTGAGGAATCTTTGGTACAATAAAGAAAACAAAAAGGGAGATAAAAAAAAGGGCAAATAACTTGAACCAATACATAAAAAGAAAAATGAACAGTTCTACTAAGTGCGAGGAATTCGCAATAGAAACGGGGGGTTCGTCTCCCCGAGACCCAGAGCCAGCTACTCCGGTAAATGAGCTGGTTAAGGCGGTGCATTTTCCAATCTTGAGAGAGGGAAGGAGGAAGCGAAACAGCGCTCTACTTTAAAGGGACTGAATGTCATTTCTTATGCCACTCTGGGGGTAACCTTGGTAGGTTTTGATCCGGCAACGGAACAGTAGCGTCTTCTAGGAGTAATTTCCATTTCTTGGCTATGGCAATCCCATTATCAATGTTGGTGATCGCGTAGGTGTGCCCCTCTCTGGTTACTAGCAGTTTCGTCGGAAAGCCCCATGAATATGGTATTTTATGATTCTGTAGAATCTTGGTAAAAGAGGATAAATTCTTGCGTGCCATCATGGTATGTTTGGACAGGTCAGCGAAGACACTGATACCCGAGTAGGGGCCTGGTAGCGGTTGATTTTTCCGCGTGAATCGCATGAGGTCATCTTTAACGTGGAAAAAGTGGACACGAGCAATGACATCTCTCGGCACCCCTTCAGGTAGATATTTTGGTTTGGGGAGGCGATGGGCTCTGTCCACTATAGTTTCACTGGCAGAGGAATCAGGAAGCATGGCTGCTATGAAGGCCTGTACATAGTGCCTGAGTTCTGCGGGGGTCACCGCTTCTTCCACCCCCCTCAGTTTTATGTTGTTCCTTCTCGATCTGTCTTCTAAATCGGCTAATTTCTCTTGCAAGGCCTGGATATCCCCCTCAGCATCATTGTGGGCATCCACTAGTTCATTATGGGCTGCAGTGAATTCCCCCATTTTGTCTTCAACATGACAGACTCTGTCTCCTATAGCAGACATTTCAGTCTTCAGCTGGGCTACACAGGACATCATGTCTTTATGCAGGGAGCCCCTAAGCGTGACCAACATATCTCTCATCACAGTATCACTGAGGGGTTGGCCTGTAGTGGGGAAGTCATGGATCTGTTCTACAAAGTCACTAGTACTGTTTTGCGAGTCACACCCGTCCCCCTGCTTACCTGCATATTTGTGAGTTGCAGACTTCTTTTGTGCCGATTTTTGCGGGCTTTGTATGGGCGATGCTCCGGGGGAAGACATCCTGCTGCCGCTATGCGGAGGGTAGAGGTTCCGACCGTAAGGTGGGTGCGATCCGTTGCTGTTTCCAGGGCGCGAGCCAAACTGCAAGTCCGAGGCCTCGGCGCCATCTTGCGGCCCAGGCGTGCTCGCCGACGGATAAAAATCCGTCAATTTCTTCGGTCCCTTCTCCTTCTTCCTCTTCCCTGTCATGGTCCGGGGGTTCCCAGAGGTGGTGTTAGGTGAACTAGTGCCTTAAAGTGCAGTGAAAGTCGCTGGATTTAGCTGGATGCGAGCGGGTCTCACGGAGCTCTCTCCTTACACAGCCATCCGCCTCGGTTGCCGGCCACGCCCCCCCATTCATTATCTTTCTTAAGCTTTGTTTTGCTGAACTGTAATCGAACAATAACATAAATTTACATTTTAACAGGTGATATTTACTTGATATCATCTGATAATTTGATTGCTGGTAATACTCTCTGATAACATGTCCCACAGCTCCATTAGTTAGCCAATGATACAGTACAACAGAGACCGAAATGGAAGAACAAGTACAACATTATTGAGTTGAACAAAGAAAATCTTAAAAAGAACATGCATGGCTTTTACTTGTTGGAAGCAAAAGTATTGGCAGAATGGGAGTAGAGACACTAACTCTGGACCTATTCCAGATGAAAACATATCAGCTATGGTGTCTTCAGAATGGAATGGAATGTTTCTAGCATAATTTTAATTAAATTGTATAGGCTACAAAAGCTATATTTGTCCACTTCTTTTTATGCTAATTACTAAACACAGGAGACACACCAATAGGATCAAGACATACACACAAAGGGCCAGATTCAGGTAGAATCGGCTTACTCTGAGGCGGCGTAACGTATTACATTTACGTTACACCGCCGCAAGTTTTACGGGCAAGTGCTTGATTCACAAAGCACTTGCCTGTAAAGTTGCGGCGGCGTAGCGTAAATCCACCCGGCGCAAGCCTGCCTAATTCAAATGGGGCGGGGACCATTTTAATTAGGCGCGTTCCCGCGCCGAACATACTGCGCATGCTGCGTCCCTAAAATTTCCTGACGTGCATTGCGCTAAATGACGTCGCAAGGACGTCATTGGTTTCGACGTTAACGTAAATGGCGTCCAGCGCCATTCACGGACGACTTACGTAAACGACTTACGTAATTTCGACGCGGGAACGACGGCCATACTTAACATTGGCTAGACCACCTAGGGGGCATGTTTATCTTTACGACGCGTATCTCTATGGAAACAATGTAAATTTACAGCGACGGGCAAAGCGTACGTTCGTGAATCGGTGTAACTAGTCATTTGCATATTCTACGCCGACCGCAATGGAATCGCCACCTAGCAGCCGGCCTAGAATTACAGCCTAAGATCCTGACGTTGTAAGTCACTTACACCTGTCAGATCTTAGGGAGATCTATGCGTAACCTGATTCTATGAATCAGGCGCATAGATACGACCTTCGTATCTCAGAGATACGACGGTGTATCAGGAGATATATATATATATGTCAGGAGAATATAAGATGCTTATTTCTTAACCTGCAGGTTCCGTCTGAAAATCCGTGCAATAGAGCTATATTGTCGCTTGATATGGCAAAAGCTTTTGATAGCATAGAATGTGATTTTTGGATTTTGGACCACAGTTTATAGACTGGGTACAACTCCTTTATGCTGCTCCAGTGGCACAGGTACAGGTAAATGGACATGTATCGGAGCCTTTTTTACTGCAATGAGGAATAAGACAGGGATGTCTATTGTCACCTTTACTTTTTGCTCTGGCCCTTGAACCTCTGTCTGCTTCTGTTTATCAATCATTGAATATTATTGGGTTTCGTAGACCTCTGGGAGATGATAAGATGCCTTTATATTCTGATTATCCATTCTTTTTTTGGGAGATACTTCATCCTCTTTAAAGGCAGTGATGTCTTTGATTAATATATATGGCTCTTTCTCAGGTTTTACGATAAATTGAGATAAATCAGTTCTTTTACCTGTAGACCCCCTGGTGACCAATCTGCCAACCTCTGCTTCTCAAATAGCTGTTGTTGGTACATTTAAATATCTAGGCGTACAAGTTACATCAGAAGTGAGTGCATATGTGCAAAGGAATTTAGCCCCATTATTAAAGTGGTTTAAACAAGTGGGGAAAATTTGGAGTAAGCTGCCTTTAACGATAAGGCCGCGTACACACGATCGAATATATCTGCTGAAACTGGTCCGCAGACAGGTTTCCAGCAGACAAACGTTTTAAAGCATGCTTTAAAACTTGTCTGCTGGAAAGCCGTCTGTCGGATATGTCCGCTGGTTAGTACGCCTAACCAGAGGACCGAAATCTCCCGCATGCGTCGAATGGATTTGACGCATGCGTGGAAGTATTTTACTTCCTGGTTTGGTGACGTGGCAGCGTCAACGTCACCGCCACGTCACCGCGCTGTCTGTCCGCGGGGATTTTGGTTTGATCGTGTGTACACAGATCAAACCAAAACATCCAAGGAGACATATCCGATGAAAACGGTCTGGTGTACGCGGCCTAATAGGTAGAGCAAATTTAATAAAGATGTTATGGATGCCACAATTATTATATTTTCTCCATAATTGCCCTGTATGGCTTTTTCAGACATGTTTTAAACAAATAGATACCTTGTTTAGAGATCTTATTTGGAGATATGAACACCCCCATATTAAATTGGAAATTCTGCAGTTGCCTAAGGATGAAGGAGGGTTGGCAGTTCCTAATTCCAGATTGTATTATCTGGCATCCCATCTCCAGCAATTATATGGGAAAAGTGTTGGCGGGATGGGAGCAGTGGAGTCACCAACTCCAGACCTATTCCAGAAGAAACATATCAGCTATGGTGAAATGGAATGGAATGTTTTTAGCATTGTTTTATTAATAACCTGGTAATTATATGACTTCTTTATTCATCACCAAATCATTACTACACTATGGTACCCCCTTTTTTCATACCCATTCTGCCGAGAGTAATATATTATGGCCGTATGAATATCTGAGGCATCTTAAAGGCACCACATCCCCTATATATCCTAGTATCTATATTTAGTGTTACAAGGGAGACCCTTGTGTTCAGAGATTAAAGTGGTCCTCAACATAGAAGCTGGAATCCTGAAGCATTGGTTTTATACATGCCTACATATTCCAGTTGGAGGTGAGAGGTTTGGGACCCTGGAGGGAGCATGTGGTGTTCAAATTTATAAGCATTATTGTTTGATCCATAATGATGTGGCATACAGAAGTCACAGATATTTGCAAGTACTGCATAAGTGAAAGATATTTTCTGGAAAACTGATTCATGAACTTTACTAAATTTTTTGTTATGTTTTATGTGAATGTCATAAATCGCAACTATTTACATATAGTATGTTATTAATTTGGATATTATTGGTTATTGTTTATTATGTCAATATTTAAAACATGGCATTGAAGTTTATAGTAGTCACACTCAGGAACGCTACACCCTTTTATGATAATTGAGGGACCCCAAAGACCCAGAAGTCCAAATAGCAAAAGCTAGAGGGGGGGGGGGGGCGAGAGGACTATAGCGGTACAATGTGAGCAGGTAGACACGAAAGAGCAATTATATAAAAAAGTAAGGCTGTGGAAATTAACTATTAATTCATCGATAATTCTTACATTTTTTTGATCGATCAAAATTCTTTTGATTGGTACTAACCTCTCCGCCGGCTTCCGGGCCTTCAGGGAGTTCCGGCGGGGCTTGCCGTGTCCATCTTACTATCTGCCACACGCAAGGGCTGTCACACTACCCTCTTTCACTTCCCTCTATCAACCTGGGATTCTACAGCCATCACAGGACATTTACATCCCAACAGACTGATGTTAACCTCTCCTCATCTGGATTCAGCAGTGGCATCCTTGTACACATTTTTATACCAGTATCAAACTTAGCTACATGTTTTTATGACTGTTTTGCTACCGGTTGGTATGAAGCCGTGTACACACGGCAGAGAACCTCGACGGGCAGAACACATCGTTCCGCCCGTCGAGGTTCTCTGCCGGCCGTCGAAATCAGCGACCCGCCCGTCGGGAATGGCAACCAGCCATTCATCCAGGCGGGCCGTCGAGCTAAAAAGAGAGCGTGCTCTCTTTTCGCTCGACGGGATTCCTGACGGGCGGGGCAAGCCAGGAGCGTACACACGGCCGAGGTCCTCGCTGGAATGCAGCTTCCAGCGAGGTTCTCGCTGGTTTCCAGCGAGAACCTCGGTCGTGTGTACGCCGCCTTACTCACACCATTTTTACAGTTTATGCATCTACATCGATTTCATCTCCAGTGCAATATTTATTTTGTTACCTACTTCAAGACTATAAAAGTTGCTGCCTTTGTGTGTTTTTTGTATCCTGCTATCCATTTTTCCAGTGGTTGGTAGCTGCACCTGATCAGTAACAGCCCTATAAAAAAGAAGAAACGGGAAGGAAGGGAAAGGAGAGAGGGAAGTAAGGAAGGGAAGGGAGGGAAGGAAGGAAGGAAGGGAAGGAAGGGAAGCAAGGGAAGGAAGGGGTATAAAAGGGGAGGGGGCAGGGAGGGGAGGAATGGAGAGGGAAGGGAGGGAAAGGTAGCAAAGAAAACTTGGTGAACTGGTGTACCTTTATAAAAAAACAGTGACTGAGTAAGAGGGCCCTAGGACCCAGTTTCAATGTACACTGATGTGCAGTCCTTGGTTAATGGAGCTGCACAAGCTTGAATAATGGTGATGGAATTGGAAGCAAAAGTGAGAGCTAGTAACTGGTTGCAGTTCTACGGCGGCAGGTCGGCTCCCCTGCGAGAGCCCGTAGCTCTACCTCGGCTCTTTAAGCGGCCACTAACGGCGGGCTCCCTCCGCTTGCCCCTGAGTCCCGTTCGCGTGCTCGGTACAGAGCGAGGACCGGGAGCTGTGTGTGTAAACACACAGCTCCTGGTCCTGTCAGGGGAGAAATGCTGATCTTCCGTTCATACAATGTATGAACAGAAGATCAGTGATTTCCCCTAGTGAGTCCACCCCCCATACAGTTAAAACACACCCAGGAACATACTTAACCCCTTCCCCGCCCCCTAGTGTTAAGCCCTTCACTGCCAGTGGCATTTTTATAGTAATCCAATGCATTTTTATAGCACTGATCGCTATAAAAATGCCAATGGTCCCAAAAATGTGTCAAACATGTCCGAAGTGTCCGCCATAATGTCGCAGTACTGAAAAAAAAACGCTGATAGCCGCCATTACTAGTAAAAAAATAAATAAAAAAGCCATAAAACTACCCCCTATTTTGTAAACACTATAACTTTTGCGCAAACCAATCAATAAACGCTTATTGCAATTTTTTTTATGAAAAATATGTAGAAGAATACGTATCGGCCTAAACTGAGGAAAAAAAATGTTTTTTTTTTATATATTTTTGGGCGACATTTATTATAGCAAAAAGTAAAAAAGATTGATTTTTTTTTTCAAAATAGTCGACCACCAAAATAAAGCTCTATTTGTGGGGAAAAAAGGACGCCAATTTTGTTTGGGAGCCACGTCGCACGACCGCGCAATTGTCAGGTAAGCGACGCAGTGCCGAATCGCAAAAAGTGCTCTGGTCATTGGGCAGCAATATGGTCCGGGGGTTAAGTGGTTAAAGTCTCACACACAAGAGCAACCTATAAGGGAGAAAAACAGGGATGATAAGAGAGGGATGCTAAAGGCCATCAGTGAAACAGACTTGGACAGGTTATGTCCATAAGTCTGGAGCACAACAGTGCATTGGAGGATCGACTTACTTGTTGCTGGGTAAAGCAGCGTATGTCCTAAGGCCCGGCATCCAACACATCCAAAGCAGGACGGAGCCTGCTTAAATGTCCCCAACGCAGTGACGTCATCAACGGGCGCCCAAACGCCGCCATGCGGAGTCACTGCATCAGACCGCCCACATGACGTGATCACGGCAACGAGTCGCGCATGCGCATGCACACCATGCACTACGGCTGCGGCTCAGGCCATGCCAGTGAATGGGCAGGTTCGGCCAAGCCCCAAAGTGGAGCTGAAGCCAGACCAGGGTGGGCACAAGGCCACTGATTGGAGAATAGTCCACAGGGGCAGGCTACCGAGCTGAGGGGGATTAACTTAACTAACATTAAGAATGAAAGACAAGGATAGCAGAGTGACAAAGACAAAATGGGATCTGGAGGGAAGAATCTCTCGAAATCAATTACTGAAAGAGAAGTAAATTACAAGAATGATTTAAAGGAATTAACCTCATTGAAGCCAGAGGGTGTCATAGCCCTTAGCCTCTCGATCCAGAGTGCCTCTCGTTGAAGCAACACTCTGTCTCTATCACCACCTCTAGGGTCAATAGCTAATGCCTCCGGGACAAAAAACTGAACCGCCAAGAAATTACACTATATCTGTGATGCAAACCTATATGGCGACCAATGGTGGTTAGTTTGCCATTGGTCAAATAATAAAGATGGTCACCGTTACGTTGTTGAAGCTCTCTAATGGTCTTGCCAACGTAAAACGCATGGCATGTACATAACATGAGATATATGACACCAGTGGTGCCACATTGAGCTGAAAATTGAGGTGAAAAAACATCTCCATTAGTGAGCCTGTAGGTGCATCCCTCCATGGTCCAGGGACATCTGGGGCATTTGGTAATGACCTTAGTAGTTGGGTTATTGGGGATACATGGTTTAGTATAAAGCAAAGAAGTTCTAATTTGTGCATTAGCACCGTTGAAAGCCTTTCTCAGGGTAGTAGGAGTGTATCCCCTAAGGAGAAGAGGTTCACGTAGAGAGGCAGGCTGGACAAGGAAATCCTCAGTTTCTGCGCAGACGCAAATACTGCGCAAAGGGAATACTGTGCACGAGAGATTTGGGGTGTGCACTAGAAGCATGCAGCAGGGTATTGCCCGCTGTGGGCTTCCGGTACAAATCGGTGCCCAAGGACCCATCAGGGTTCTTGATGATCTGAAGGTCCAAATATGAAATTTTTTGGCATTAAAAGAAAAAAAATATCTGAGTTCTTGTTCAGTGCCTGGACGAAGTCCCTGAGCAAGGCCTGAGAACCCATTCATACAATGAACAAGTCATCGATAAAACGGTACCAACACAATAATGACTGCAGAAAAATGTTGTATGTTTCGTTGGCAAACGTCCTCCTTTCCCAAGATATAAGTTGGTGTAGGAAGGGGCGCAGAATGTGCTCATTGCCACACTTTGTAAAAAATATTGATCTTCAAAAATAAAGTAATTACGGGTAAGGATAAATGATAAGAGTTGCAAAACAAATTCATTTAATGGCCCACAAAGTATGTTCCTGTTCCATCAGAAAGGATCTGGCCATCAGGACTCCCTGCTCGTGGGGGATGCTCGATTACAAAGTCTCAACATCAATCATCACGAGGAGGGAGTCCCGAGGGACCTGAACCCCTTCGATGTGGTGAAGAAGGTCAGATGTATCACGGATATAAGAGGGTAAACCCAAAACATGGGGCATAAGAAAATTATCGACAAATTTGCTAGCATTATCGGTCAGGGAACCAATCCCTGACACAAAAGATTGACCCGGAGGTTGTGAGAGGTTTTAGGTAACACAACAAGTAAGTTGATCCTCCAATGCACTGCTGTGTCCAGACTTATGGACATAACCTGTCCAAGTCTGTTTCACTGACGGCCCTTAGCGTCCCTCTCTTATCATCCCTGTTTTTCTCCCTTATAGGTTGCTCTTGTGTGTGAGACTTTAATAGCTCTCACTTTTGCTTCCAATTCCATCACCATTATTCAAGCTTGTGCAGCTCCATTAACCACAGGCTGGACATCAGTGTACATTGAAACTAGGTCCTAGGGCCCTTTTACTCAGTCACTGTTTTTTATACAGGTACACTAGTTCACCAATTTTTCTTTGCTTCCTTTCCCTCTCTTCCCTTCCCCTTCCTTTCTTTCAAGCCTCCCCCTTTCCACCTCCCATGTTTCCCCCTCTCTCTGCCGCTTCCCCCTTTTGCTTCCCCTCCCCTTCCCTTCCTTCCAGAGCCGTCTTAATAGCATCATGGGCCGCTGGACAAAGTAATGCTCCGGGACCCACAATGGAGACAGTGCAGGTAAACAGACATAAAGCAGGTAGGAGGCAGACAAGCGGAGCTTCCCCCTTTTGGGTTTAGCTCGCATTAACTACATGAACAATCATTATGTACAGCAGACATGTCCAAAGTCCGGCCCATGGGTCGATTGCAGCCCCCATTCCAGTTTAATGTGGCCTCCCTGGTAATTTGGATGAAGATATACATATATATGAAAATATAATTTTGTGGTCCCCAGGGCTACAAAAGAGATATACTGTACTTATCAGTGCTGCCTCAGAAGGAACGAGTGCCATCAGATTACATACAGGAGAATTTTCTGTTTACTCGGCAGCGTCTGTATTAAAGAGGCCGCCGTGTAATCAGGAGATTCTCCTGTATGTAATCTGATGGCACTCGTCCCGCCCCTCTCCCTGCCTCCTCTGAGGCTGCATTTGTGGCAATGGAGAGGCTGCATTTGTAGGCAATGACCCTTATTTTGCTTCAGTTCTTTATTTAAAAGTAAAGGTGTGTGTTATGTGCTGATAAATACGGTATATCCAAATAACACGCCTGAGCTCATGTCTTCACCACACACATAAAAAGAAAAAATGTGGCGCTAAAGACAATATAGTAGACAGGGTAGTCCACTATCGTAACAAAATGTAAGTGATGGTAAATATCATTACGTGTATAAAAAGTGTAGGAAACAAATTATACAAAGTGTAAATAAATAACCATATATATGTAAATATAATATTGCACAAGATCAGATGTTAAAGTCCAAGATCATCATAGTGACTCTCTGAAAAAAGTCAACCATACGCAATTATGAAAGTGATGGTAGATACCATTAAGTGTATACAAAGTGCATCAAAACAAATTATAGCAAGTGTAACATAAATGCATAACCAAATGCATGTATAAATAATGGACAAGACTAGATGTAAGAGTCCAGGTTCACCACAGTGACTCTATGAAAAAAGTCCACCATATGCGATTATGAAATGCGACTATATTGAATATGTGAGATAAGTCGCATTAATCCAAAGGAAATATCAAAACTCAAATTGAAAATCCACTGTGAAATCCAATATGACACAAGAAGTATGGAAAGACTGGGTACTCTTACCGGACAACTTGGACACACTCACCAGCGGTGGTGCGTCAATCGAGCGTATACGAGATCCACGAGATGGTAACATTCATGGAAGGAGACACCAGGAACTTGAGGGAATCGTAGTAGTCCAGGATCATCAGTTTTGAGTGTCCAGAGAATGGTGGAAAAAGAACTCATTAACCACTTGCATACTGGGCACTTACACCCCCCTCCTGCCCAGGTAAAATTTCAGCTTGCGGCACTGCTTCGCTTTAACTGACAATTGCGCGGTCGTGCAACGTGGCTCCCAAACAGGATTTACGTCCTTTTTTCCCCACAAGTAGAGCTTTCTTTTGGTGGTATTTGATCGCCTGTGCGATTTTTATTTTTTGCGCTATAAACAAAAAAGCGCAACAATTTTGAAGAAAAATACAATATTTTTTACTTGTTGCTATAATAAATATCCCAATTAAAAAAAGTTTAGGGTGATACGTATTCTTCTACATATTTTTGGTAAAAAAAAAAATCGCAATAAGCGACTGGTTTGCGCAAAAGTTATAGCGCTTACAAAATAGGGGAGAGAATTATTATTTTTTATTATTTTTTTTTTACTAGAAATGGCGGCGATCTGCGATTTTTATTGGTACTGCGACGTTATGGCGGACACATCGGACACTTTTGACACATTTTTGGCGCCATTCACATTTATACTGCGATCAGTGCTGTAAATATGCACTAATTACAGTATAAATGTGACTGGCATTGAAGGGGTTAACACTAGGGATGAGGAAGGGGTTAAATGTGTATGCTAGGTGTGTTCTAACTGTGGGGGGACGGGGGGTGACTGGGGGGGTGACCGATCTGTGTCCCTATGTAAGAAGGAACACAGATCGGGCTCCTCCTCTCCAGAGACAGGACGCTGTCTCTGTGTAACACGGCAATGAGAGATGATCTATGAGAGATCATCTCTCATTGGCCCACAGATCGCATCGCAAACGGCCACTCTGATTGGCCGTTCGCCGCGATCTGTGATTGGCCGTGTCCAAGGGACACGGACAACACAGGGCTTCCCCGCAGCGCGCACTATAGCGCACGCTGGGAACGCCAGAATGACATGCCGTCAAATGACGGCATGTTGGATATTCAGGCCCGCGCTGTTGCCATCATCCGACGGTAGCGCGGGCCTGAAGTGGTTAATGAATGCCGTGGGGAAGCAAATTCACATGGAGGGATATGGAAAAAAAATGGAAAAACACTCCACATAGTGCGATTAATCCCATTGGGATATAAAATAGCCTTTATTGGCAAAGGACAAAATAAAAAACATATAAAAAAACATCTAAGATACAAGCCCTGTTAGAAGACGAGCATGGGTGATCACAAAAGATAAAAATGCGCGGTGAAATAGCTGTAGTAGGCTATGTACCCGACATGTTTCGAGCTAAGGCTCTTCAACTGGGGCATTTTGCTTTTAAATGTCCTTATTTCTTCTGAGAAATGCTCACTTACTGTTCTTCTGTCTGTAACTCAACACGGTAATGCAAGGCTTTCTTCTTGGTGTGGAGAAAGCCTCTTGAGGGGGAGGGGGTGAGCAGGAGTGTCAGGACGCCCACTAAGGCCTCGTACACACGACTAAACAAATCCGATCAAATCGGTCTGACAGACCGTTTTGATTGGATTTGTCTCCTGGGATTTGTTGGTTTGATCGTGTACACAAACGATCAAACCAAAATCCCCGCCGGCAGACAGCACGTTGACGTGGCGGTGACGTTGACGCCGCCACGTCACCACTCCAGGAAGTAAAATGCTTCCACGCATGTGTCGAATCCATTTGGTGCATGCGGGAGATTTGTGTCCGCTGGTTAGGCGTACTAACCAGCGGACATGTCGGACGGACGGGTTTCAGCAGACAGATTTTAAAGCTTGCTTTAAAATTTGTCTGCTGGAAAAAGCTGTCTGTTCACCCGTACACACGATCGAAATTGTCTGCAGAAACGGTCCGTTGGACCGGTTTCAGAAGATAAATTTGATCGTGTGTACGCGGCCTAACACACTGCTCCTTTCTCTATCTGCAAAGTAGAGAGTGTCCTAACTTGCCTGCTCGCACCAGGGAGAAAGCCTTGCATTACGGTGTTGAGTTACAGACAGAAGAACAATAAGTGAGCAATTCTCAGAAGAAGTAAGGACATTTAAAAGCAAAATCGAAGGACGAGGTAAGTGAAGGAGGACTGCACTAAGGTAAAGGAAGCTATTTAGGGAAACAAATGTTTTCTTTACAACCCCTTTAAGCTTAACTTTCTAAACACCATCTAATAAGGAGAGCCCCCCACTCCTGAACAATCGGCCCCAAAGCATGTATTCTCTGGGCAAGTTAATCAGAAAGCACTAACCAGTCTAGCAGCAATATTAAACCCATAGCTCTGAAATGGAAGTCTACATATTTTTATCATGGCAGATTTTCCTCAAACTACCTGGCAAGTGGATATTCTTAAGCAGTTTTAAAAATTCGGTGTAGTTAATCTAAAAATGCAGGAAAAGTATTGATCATAAAAACAAATATTCGCAGAGTGTAATCTTTATTTTGATGGATATAAATAAATATGCTTTGACACCTGGTAAGAAGTCAAATCCAACAATACACAACAAAGAAACAATAGGCAAATATATTTAAAATAATTTCCTTCTTCCAACATAGTTTTCCTTAAATTAAAAGGATATATAGATACATGGATAGACAAATAGATAGATAGATAATTTATTTTTTTACTATTTTTCCCCAAGGTTTTATTCACATTGCTGCAAAGCTAATCCTTGCAAGTTATGAAGTAACTTGTCATTTCATGTCTTTGTCCTCGTTTTCATTTTCCACTGAGTGTTCCTCAGTTCTGAGATAAAAATATTTCAAAGAGCAGGTATAACAAGATGAAAGGAAGAGATGTCCTCTGATAAACAACTAGACAACCAGTTAGAATAGATGTTTTCCTTCCATTTTTTTTATTCACTAAAAATGCATTGTGTTGTGTGGAAGAAGCTGAATCTGTCCTTGTTATTTTCAGTCTGCGGGTTCAGTTTTGAACAATGTTGAAATACAAGTATTGATAAAAAAAATTATTTGCATACTAGGAAAACAGCCCTTGCTGGAAAAGAAGAGTAATGACATGCACAATAAAAGAATAAACTCCAGCACTTATCCAGTATGAAGAAAGACCACCAAGCGGTAACACACAGAAGGTAATGAACACTTTCAGACAACCCTATCCTCTCTTAAGCCATCAAACTGTACACATAACAGAAAAGCCAAATAATCTGTCAGCTTCAAATCCATCAAAACACTTAACAAACAAAAATAGTAGAGAAAGCTGTCAAAAAAGAGCGATCATTCCAAATAATTGATCATATGACACACAAATTCATGGAGCAATTACAAAAAAGTAACTGCTTCATTGTCACACTGTTTGCAATAAATATAAGATAAACATATACATTTTATCTGAAAAGAAAAAGCAAAACATACTATAAATAAATGACCTATCAATTATAAGCTGTAATGACATGTAAAAAGAACTAAACATGGACACACATAGCTTACAGCTCCTGGGGGTTCTAGACAAGGTAGTAGCTGATAGCTGGATTCAGGTTGATCCCATGCTGAATCCTGTCCAAATACTTTCTTTTATTAGAGGAAGTTGCCAATATGTACTGTAAAAAGGATCTACAACATTTATCATAAATATGTTTGCAATCAGAAAAAAAACAGGTCTATACACTACCTTTTATTGAGGGCTGGCTCACTCTAAGGCCGCTAACACAGGAGGAGACATGTCCGATGAAAACAGTCCACGGACCGTTTTCATTGGACATGTCTGAAGGGATATTTAGGTCTGATGTGTGTACACACCATCAGACCAAAATCCCCACAGACAGAGAACGCGGTGATGTAGAAGACACCGACGTGCTCAAACAATGAAGTTCAATGCTTCCACGCATTTGTTTAATCAATTCGATGCATGCGCGGGATTTCTGTCTGATGGTTGGGTGTACTAACCATCGGACATGTCCGACAGACAGGTTTCCAGCGGACAAGTTTCTAAGCATGTTTAGAAACTTTTGTCCGCTGGAAACCTGTCCGCTAGGCCGTACAGACGATCGAACATGTCCGCTGAAACTGGTCTGCGGACCAGTTTCAGCGGACATGTCTCCTCGTGTGTACGTGGCCTAAGAATAACACAGGAACAAGGTGTGGTTCTGTGCAGTGCGATTTCCTCCCATTCATTTTAAACAAGCTAAAAATGCAGTTCACTAAAAGTAGCACATGCACTACTTTTAAAAACACACTGCAACCATGTCACATGGTACTTTGTAGCATGTGAACCAGTGTGGGCAAATGCACTGTGTTTGCAATCTACGTTTGGGATGTTGCTAAGATTGTACTGAAACCCAATGCAGAATGCAAGGGCAGGTAACTTTGAATGCAGTGAGGGAAACACCTACAAAATCAAATCAATATTTGGCGTGACTACCCTTTGGCTTCAAAGCAGCATCAATTCTTACACTTGCACACTTGGAACACAAAATCAGGGATTTTGTAGGATTAGAGACAGGTGCATGATTTATCAATTATACGAAGCAGCAGCTAATGATCATCAATTTCATATGTAGGTTGAAACACAGTCATTAACTAAAACAGAAACAGCTGTATAGGAGGCTTAACACGTTGTGGGAAACAGACAAACTTTGCTTTTAATGTGAGGTTGAGGAAGTGAGTTTCATGTTACAGGTCATACACCATGGTAAGACTGAACAAAGCAAAATGACACAAGGTAATTATACTACATCAGCAAAGTCTCTCCTATGCAAAGATTTCAAAGCAGACTGGGGTTTAAGCTCTTTTGAAGAAGCACAAAGAAAGGGGCAGTATTAAGGACCATAATAGACGCAGTGGTCAGGTAAGAAAACTTTATGCAGCAGATGAAAGACACATCATGCTTACTTCCCTTTAACATTGGAAGATGTCCGGCAGTGCCATCAGCACAGAACTGGTGAATACCAGTGGGAGTCAGCTATACCCATCTACAGTACTGTCCAGAGAAGTCTGGCCAGAAATGGTCTTCAAGGAAAAATTGCGGCCAAAAAGCCATACGTCTGATGTAGCAAGGCTAAGCGGCTCAACTATGCACAAAAACATACTAACTGGGATGCAGAAATATGTCAGTAGGTGCTCTGACCTGGGGAGTCAAAATAAATATTTGGCTTTAGCAGGAGGCAGTTTGTTAGCCGAAGGGCTGAAGGGTGGTACAATAATGAGTGTCTGCAGGCAACAGTGATGTATGGTGAAGGTTCCCTGCAAGTTTGGAGCTGTGATGGGTTGGCCTCCACAGAGCCCATTCAACATCATCCAAACTGTCTGGGATTACATGAAGCGGCAGAAGTATTTGAGGCAGCCTACATCCACAGAAGATCTGTGGTTATTTCTTCAGGATGTTTGGAACAACCTACCTGAATAGTTCCTAGTGCCTAGTTCCAAGTGTACCTAGAAGAATTGATGCTGCATTTGATTTGAATGAAAGCCTCTAGAGTAGGATATGTAAATACTACTGTATAGTAAAACGTACCATCATCCTTAAGATTAGAATATAGAGAAATTTGATCTAAGGTCCCCGAACCAGAGAACCAAGGGGAGGAGGGGGCCAAATAGGAATATTATGGTACTGATACAGAGGTAGGAAGTGAAAGTAAATATTTAAAAACAGAAAATACATATGATTAAAACACAGACAAAAGAGAACACAAAATTAAAATGGTGATAACCATCTACAATACCAAAATAAAGGTCCCCGGGGGGGAAACAGCACGATGGGTTGAAGGTTATGACAGTCTCAACTAGTTTTTGCGGTGTGTACCGCTTCATCAGGACCAGATCTAAAAATGATTTAACAATAAATCAATAATTTAATTAAACAGACAACAACAATCTATAAATGGGGGAACATCGGGCTGAGCTCCTCACCTAAAAAAGTCCCGCCAAGGTAGAACAGCGGGCGCAACCAAACAGGGCCTCGTACGGTAGCCAGGGGGGACACATGTGTGGAAAGACCTACTTGTCTATTGTATAAAATATAAAAATGTATGAATGAAACATCTACAGAGCCAAACCTAGATCAAATGGGGACTGTGTGAACACACGTGATCATTGCATGTAGGTGATGGAAAATTGAAAGGTGAACGTGGGGATGTGAGTGAAAAGAAGGCTCACACAGTCCCCATTTGATCTAGGTTTGGCTCTGTAGATGTTAGTTCATAAATTGTTATATTTTATACAATAGACAAATAGGTCTTATTACACATGTGTCCCCCCTGGTTACCTGTTTGGTTGCGCCCGCTGTTCTACCTTGGCGGGACTTTTTTAGGTGAGCAGCTCAGCCCGATGTTCCCCCATTTATATATTGTTGTTGTCTGTTTAATTCAATTATTGATTTATTGTTTAATCAATTTTAGATTTTCTCTTGATGAAGCGGTACACACCGCTTTGCTGTGCATGGCTAGGTGTCCTTAATGCTGTCTCCTTTTTCACAGACCATATTTTGAAGCTTGTATGCATACAAAGCAGAGAGGAATTGATTGTGTATAATGTCTTTATTAAAAACTGATTCAAAACATAAAAAAAACCCTCAGGCCGCGTACACACGATCGAACATGAACATGTTCGATTGTGTGTACGGCCTATCGGACCGTTTTCCAGTGGGCAAAAGTTTCCAAACATGCTTAGAAACCTGTCCGCTGGAAACCTGTCCGTCGGACATGTTCGATGGTTAGTACACAAAATCATCGGACTAAAATCCAGCGCATGCTCAGAAACAAGTTGACGCATGCTTGGAAGCATTGAACTTTGTTTTTTCATCACGTCGTTGTGTTCTACGTCACCGCGTTCTGGTCCGAGGGGATTTGGGTCCGATGGTGTGTACGCACAACAGACCAACAGACCACTTCAGCCTGGTCCGATGAAAACAATATTTTTCAGGTGCAGATTATACAGATGCAATAAGGGAATGGCGTGCCTCCATTATATCAGACTCTAATGCCGCGTACACATGATCAGATTTTCTGTCAGATTGAACCTTGCATGTTTTTTCCAACGGAATTCCGCTTGGCTTGCATATACACGGTCACACAAAAGTTCTATGAACTTTTGTCCATCAAGAGCGCAGTGATGTACAACACTCCAACGAGCCAAGAAAATTAAGTTCAATGCTTCCGAGCATGCGTCAAATTGTTTCCGAGCATGCGTCGGAATTTTGCACTTCGGAATTGCTACAGACGATTGGATTTTCTGATAGGAATTTATTCCGTTGGAAAATTTGAGAACCAGCTCTCAATCTTTTGTTGGTGGAAATTCCGACAGCAAAAGTCTGATAGAGCATACACACAGTCGCGATTTCTGTTCAACAGTTCACATCAGACTTTTTCTGTCGGAATTTCTGATCATGTGTATGGGGCATCAGTCAATGTGTTTGCACTGAAAGAGCGCAGCTGCCCTGCATTGGATATTAGCATTGTGTAGGTTTACCAAAATCAGTTTTGCACAGTAGTGTAGATATTAATATATATATCCTACATATTTGTTGTGGTGTGCTGCAATATAGGTGCGCTGAAATTACTGCAGTACAGGTATTAGGGTACCATTTAAGAAGAATTTCCCTGCATTGCACCAAGGCGCAAAGTTATTGTGGATCGCAAGAATGGGTGCGATACCACAGAGCAATGTTGTAAGCGGGACCTTGATAATGATTTTTTATCTCAACTGATGCTTACTTTAAATCCAAATTTTCATGATTTGTTTAAAAGCTACAGAAATAAATCCATGAAAGGATGCTTATTTTGCAAGAGATACATGTACAATTAATTTTCATTTTTGATGAGGTCTTCCTACAGATTTAACATCTATAGCACAAATATTAACTGAGAAGTAATACCTATAAACTCCTATACTTTGAGAAGAAAATCATATTGGGTGTAGTTGATTCTCTTGTAACAAAAAAAATAATTCTTCCTGTTTGTATGCCCAGTTCAAATACATTTCTACATGAAATCATACTACACTTCATTTTCAAGGGATTAATAATAGTACTATTATCACAAATCAACAGTATGGGATGAAGCTGTTAACATACTTGTCAGTCATAATAGATTTTTCGATTAGCAGAAATTGCAGGCATAGCAGTAGTGTAACATTATGCAAGTTTATTAAAAATTTGAATGTCGCATAATATAGTTTTTATTTCTGTTAAAATGCACCCAGTCAGCAACTAAAAAGGAAAATATATCTCAGGTAGCTAGAAAATATTAATTTCACTGTAGCGTATAAACAGAATAAAGACTAACTTAGGGTGGACTTAAAGTCACAAAAAGCAAAAAAAAAAAAAAAAACACCCATTCCCAAATACTCATCGCTGTCACGGACTTGAATCCCTTAAATTAGACTCACCTGCAATTGAATAATTTTTAAGTAGGATTGTGTTGTCTAAAATTTAGCTTTGCTCCTAAGACTTTCATTGGGTATATTTATTTTTGCAGCATGGTCTAATGGCCTTTGCCATTACAATTAGATGAGCAGTTTCTTTAATGCGATGAGAGTAATAGTGAAGACTGTGAAGTCCACATACACAGTGCTACTGTGTAGACTTACTGGCATGTAAGGCTGTCATAAACTTCTGCTATATAAAAGATATTGTTCTATGCAATTAAAGAAGCTGTGTATGCATGCTATGATAAGGTTACCAATTTCAGTGTTCATAATTAGTGTTGCTCACGAATATTCGTTACAAATATTGCATATTCGAGTATTCGCGAATAAATCGAATATCACGGTGAATATTTTTTCAAATTTATTTTTAAAACAGATCACATCCTAGTGATCTCCATCGACGTCTAAAAGCATTGCTGGTATGATTAGAGACCCTGGGCCGAGTAGCTGAGGCGATCCTTTTATGTTGCCGAATATTCGCAATGCGAATATTCGTATTACGAATATTCGCGAATGCGTTCTCTGCCCTTCTGTGTTTTGTGTATAAAAAAAAAAGTCATATAAGTTTGTGTAAGTAGAGTAAGGCCTCGTACACACGAGGGGATATGTCCGCTGAAAACGGTCCGATGGACCGTTTCAGCAGACATCTCCGCTCGTGTGTATGAGCTAGCGGACAGATTTCTCCACCCGACAGATTTCAAAGCATGCTTTGAAATCCATCCGGTGGAATCTGTCCGCCCGACATGTCTGCTGGTTAGTACACTTACCAGCAGACATGTCGTCCCCCACCGCCGCCGCGCCGGCGCCGAATGGATTCGGCGCATGCGCGGAAGTGTTTAACTTCCTGGTGCGGTGACGTGGCGGCGTCAACGTCACCGCCGCGTCACCGCGCCGTCCGATGGCGGGGAATTTGATCCGATGGTGTGTACACGCCATCGGATCAAACTCCCGATCGGACATATCCGATGGAAATGGTCCGCGGACCGTTTTCATCGGATATGTCCGATCGTGTGTACGAGGCCTTAGTGTTTAGTGCCTATTAGTTTAGTAATCCAGGAAATGATCTCTGTTTTAGCGTGTTGATGAGAATTTCGCAATCAATTTCGCATTCGCACTAGCGAAATTTTGCACTAGCGAAATTTCGCAATTTTTTTTTTTATAAAATATCACGAATATTCGATATTAACGAATATTCGCGAATATTCTTCTATATATTCACGAAATATCGCGAAATCGAATATGGCGTATTCCGCTCATCACTATTCATAATATTTTTTTAGTGTAAATAAAAAAATATAGTAAAAATCATTTAAGTTGGGGATATTTAAATTGAAGATGGCAGGGAGCTGTGGTGGCTCAACGTGATTGGCACTGCGCTGACAAGCCGTTCACCTCTGCAGCCAAGGGTTCGGATCCCGGTCTCGGCTACATGTGAATTGAGTTTGGTGGTCTCAGCCCGGCTCCCGGTGGGTGTGCTATGCAAGGTACGCCTGTGCTTAGTACGCCCCCCCCCCCACAAAAACCACCACACTTGCACGCACACGAAATTGGTTTAAAAACACACGCACTTTGGCCATGCAGTCTCCTAAAATAAAGAGAGGCGAAGGACCTACGGGGCTGGCTGGGTGGGCTAGGCCCCCTCACTCCCTCATAGGGGGAGTCCCTCTGCCCCATTGGGGTCCCGGGGGGAGGGTCTGCCTACTCCCAACTCCTGCAGTCCGGCTCCTCTCTCTCGAGTTCACGCACAAAAATACACTTAAAGAAAAAAAAATGAAAAAAAAAAAAAAATTGAAGATGGTATGCACGGAATTTAGAATATGTATCCAACAACAAAAGTTCTATGTTTAAATTAAAAATACACAAACATAAACTTACAGCATATTGCTAATTATCCCATTATGTTTTTACTATAATGTATTTTCAGACACATCCACCGTTGGCTTCTTGAATCAAAAAGTTAGTGCTTCTTCACTGCCACCAGCAGGACCATTTCCAATATTGATTGAACCCTGGGAAAATGTGGACAGTGCAGGCTCAAGGGGAAGCTGACTTTGGCCCCACATAACAATGACTGGACCTGGGGCAGCTGTCCATTTTGCCCTGTGTTAAAGATGGCCCTGGCCACCAGTCAGAATTAGTGTTGCTCACGAATATTCGCATTGCGAATATTCGCTACGAATATTGCATATTCGAGTATTCGCGAATAACGCGAATATCGCGGCGAATATTCGCTATTTCGAATATTCGAATGTTTTAAATTTTTTTTTAGAACAGATCACATCCTAGAGATCCCCATCGACGTCTAAAAGCATTGCTGGTATGATTAGAGACCTTGGGCCGAGTAGCTGCAGCGCTCATTTTATATTGCCGAAAAATCGCAATGCGATTATTCGGCAAATAGCGATATCGCGCGATTATTTTATATTGTAATATATCACGAATATTCTGAGCCAATCAGAGTGCTCCATTCCGCATTTCTCGAAATTTCGAAATTATTTTGTATTGTAATATATCACGAATATTCTGAGCCAATCAGAGTGCTCCATTCCGCATTTCTCGAATATTCGCAATTATTGTGTATTGTAATATATCACGAATATTCTGAGCCAATCAGAGTACTCCATTCCGCATTTCTCGAAATTTCGAAATTATTTTGTATTGTAATATATCACGAATATTCTGAGCCAATCAGAGTGCTCCATTCCGCATTTCTCGAATATTCGCAATTATTGTGTATTGTAATATATCACGAATATTCTGAGCCAATCAGAGTGCTCCTTCCGCATTTCTCGAATATTCGCAATTATTGTGTATTGTAATATATCACGAATATTCTGAGCCAATCAGAGTGCTCCTTCCGCATTTGCCGAATATTCGCAATTATTGTGTATTGTAATATATCACGAATATTCTGAGCCAATCAGAGTGCTCCTTCCGCATTTCTCGAATATTCGCAATTATTGTGTATTGTAATATATCACGAATATTCTGAGCCAATCAGAGTGCTCCTTCCGCATTTCTCGAATATTCGCATTCGCAATTCGCAATTCGCAATCGCATTCGCATTCGCGATAGCGAAAATTCGCAATCATTTCATTTCGAAAATATATCACGAATATTCGTATGTAGCGAATATCTGTCGAATATTCGACTATATATTCGAGATATATCGCGAATTCGAATATGGCATATTCTGCTCAACACTAGTCAGAATCAGACTTGCCTTGGAGGTTTGAATCTACTTGGTGATGCATCAAGCAGAGAGAGAGAGGTTATACAGCACAAACTTCAGGGAACAGAGTCTCCCCTCTAAGTTGCAAAGAGTTCTGTGGAATATCATTGCAGAAAATTAACAACAGATAAAGATAATGGTAGTAATTTGGGCATAGTTGCAGAACCTGATAATCACCTAAAAGTAAAATGTATTATAAATAATAATCAATTTACCCGTGCTTACACTTTCTGAGTATATTAGCCCTGAAAACATAGACGTTAACTTCCAATATCCCATAAAGTGCTTAAAGATATTTGGGTTAGTTCTGTACTGATATAACATTATAGCTGTCACAAGTTAAAAAAAATTACTATGAAAAAGGAAGACAGGGTTAAATGGGGAATAAGCACAGGTATGTTTGTATATAGAATAGCATTATGTAATATACTGTAACTGCAAGAGACTGTTAATAATTCTCTAACTACAGGTGTACAATTACACAGTTACAAAGGTAGTCACAAGTCCAGTATAACTGTAGCTTAAGAAAGGATCCACCATTAAACCCTATGGGCCAGATTCAGAGAGCCATTACGCCTGTCTAACTGGTGTTAGACAGGAGTAATTTCAAATTTTGCACGCCGTAACACTAGTTTGAATCCTCAAACCATGATACGGCAGCGTTGGGCTTCGATCTGACATGCTTACGTCTTCGTACGCCTTCGGATCTACGCTGCAATCTTTTTGCAGCCGCTGGGTGGAGTTCGCGTCGTTTTCAGCGTCGGGGTATGCAAATGAGCTTTTTCCGGCGATCCACGAAGTTACGAGCGTCGTTCGCAATCGCATACGTCATTTTTTCGCTACGTAAAGTTAAATCAGCTATTACCTGGTCTAACGTTACGCGGCCCATGTTAAGTATGGCCGTCGTTCCCGCGTCGACTTTCAATTTTTTTTTTCTTTGCGTAAGTCGTCTGGGAATAGGAATGTCCGTAAACGACGCTACTCAAAAAAAAAATGACATAACGACGTGATTTCGCGCAATGCACGGCGGGAAATTTCTGAACGGAGCATGCGCAGTTCGATCGCCGCGGGGACGCGCTTAATTTAAATGCCTCTCGCCCCCTAATCACGTAGTTTAATTCCGCCGGGAGAAATACACTACGCCACCGTACCTTACGGGCCAAAATCTCTCAGAATTCCTCCTAGAGCCAGGTAAAGTACGGCGGCGTAGAGTATCTCTGATACTCTGCGGGAATCTAATTCTTTCTGAATCTGGCCCTATGTCTTGATGCCTTTCTCAGCTTGGTGTATGCAATGCAATAGTGACATGAAGCTGCAGAGACCTCATGGAGCTGCAGAGCCTGGCAAATGCTGTGCTAACTTTAGGCAGTACTAACAAGAATTCCCATGGAGGGATATGCTTCTGTTTAGATAGCTGCTACAGAGGTGGAGGAAATGTTCACAAAGAGAACTTCACAGAACTGACCCAGCTATATTGCAGTTTTGATCCAATGATTGTCATAATTTTTCTGAATCACATTCGCTGTGATCCACATTCACTGCTTGCCTGGTCTGTCTGATATTTAATACCCCTGTTATATATATATATTCTTTAGAACATGTACATTTTTGTTTAACTAGTTTGGGTAGGTTTATTACTTTGATCTATTTTATTACTTTAGGGCAGACTAGTCTAACTGACTTTAAACTAAAATAGCATGATTTACATAAGTAAACTAGTTTGATGTACAGAATCTGTAAAATATATATTTTTTAATAAAGCCATTCAGGATTTTGAAATAGAAATATACAGGCTTCAAACTTTTTTTTTTCTCCCCCAGTGTGAATAATCCTATACTTTTATTACATACATTTGCTATCTTTCACATAGTGTAATTCTAGTCAGACTGCAGTCAAAAAATATTTAAGGGAGTGTAATTGTAATTTCATGCTATAATGAACGCAGAAACTGGAGCAGAATAACTCTCAGCAGTGCACTGTTTTTAGTGACTTTGAGTAGGGCATTTAAAACAATGGTGAAAAACAAGGAAATATGTGATAACTTATGCTATGAGGACACAGGAGATATGAGGATAAGTGTGTATACAGATCAGTGAAAATGTATTTTTATTTCCTGTCTTGCCATATTTATTCCCAGTTTATAAAAGTTCACAATGAAAAGTTGGATGTCAGATTTAGGTGACAATAACAGTGAAAAGTAGAAGGATTAGTAAAGAAAAAGCAAAAAGCATATAAAAGAAAATTAAAAATCAGTCCTCTATCAATTATCATCTACTACACTGGTGAATTTCTTAATAAACAATAGATTTTTTCAATATAGAATAAATTACTATTATGAATCAAACTAAATCCCTCAGTCCAATTATTATTATAATTTTTTTTATCAGAATGATTCTTTATTAAAATAACAATACCTCATACAATCCTAAAATAATACAATTGCAGAGAGTTCTCACCTGCCAAGTAATAGGTACTACAATTTCCCACACAGAATATATCATACACGTAAAGAATATAAACCTGGAATCATACTCACATTTCCATCTGAACATTACAGTATGAGATACACAAGAAATAGGCCCCTTTCACACGTGCGGACCGTATGTCCGCTTTTTCATCCATCTGTTTGCTAATGAAAAAGGGACATACATTGGTCCCTATGTGATTGCGGGAGTCAGCGGATAAACATCCGCTGACACCCGTAATGGTCCGCCTCAGCAAACATCCGATTTTGCAGACGGATATTAGCATTGTGTAGGTTTACCAAAATCAGTTTTGCACAGTAGTGTAGATATTAATATATATATCCTACATATTTGTTGTGGTGTGCTGCAATATAGGTGCGCTGAAATTACTGCAGTACAGGTATTAGGGTACCATTTAAGAAGAATTTCCCTGCATTGCACCAAGGCGCAAAGTTATTGTGGATCGCAAGAATGGGTGCGATACCACAGAGCAATGTTGTAAGCGGGACCTTGATAATGATTTTTTATCTCAACTGATGCTTACTTTAAATCCAAATTTTCATGATTTGTTTAAAAGCTACAGAAATAAATCCATGAAAGGATGCTTATTTTGCAAGAGATACATGTACAATTAATTTTCATTTTTGATGAGGTCTTCCTACAGATTTAACATCTATAGCACAAATATTAACTGAGAAGTAATACCTATAAACTCCTATACTTTGAGAAGAAAATCATATTGGGTGTAGTTGATTCTCTTGTAACAAAAAAAATAATTCTTCCTGTTTGTATGCCCAGTTCAAATACATTTCTACATGAAATCATACTACACTTCATTTTCAAGGGATTAATAATAGTACTATTATCACAAATCAACAGTATGGGATGAAGCTGTTAACATACTTGTCAGTCATAATAGATTTTTCGATTAGCAGAAATTGCAGGCATAGCAGTAGTGTAACATTATGCAAGTTTATTAAAAATTTGAATGTCGCATAATATAGTTTTTATTTCTGTTAAAATGCACCCAGTCAGCAACTAAAAAGGAAAATATATCTCAGGTAGCTAGAAAATATTAATTTCACTGTAGCGTATAAACAGAATAAAGACTAACTTAGGGTGGACTTAAAGTCACAAAAAGCAAAAAAAAAAAAAAAACACCCATTCCCAAATACTCATCGCTGTCACGGACTTGAATCCCTTAAATTAGACTCACCTGCAATTGAATAATTTTTAAGTAGGATTGTGTTGTCTAAAATTTAGCTTTGCTCCTAAGACTTTCATTGGGGTATATTTATTTTTGCAGCATGGTCTAATGGCCTTTGCCATTACAATTAGATGAGCAGTTTCTTTAATGCGATGAGAGTAATAGTGAAGACTGTGAAGTCCACATACACAGTGCTACTGTGTAGACTTACTGGCATGTAAGGCTGTCATAAACTTCTGCTATATAAAAGATATTGTTCTATGCAATTAAAGAAGCTGTGTATGCATGCTATGATAAGGTTACCAATTTCAGTGTTCATAATTAGTGTTGCTCACGAATATTCGTTACAAATATTGCATATTCGAGTATTCGCGAATAAATCGAATATCACGGTGAATATTTTTTCAAATTTATTTTTAAAACAGATCACATCCTAGTGATCTCCATCGACGTCTAAAAGCATTGCTGGTATGATTAGAGACCCTGGGCCGAGTAGCTGAGGCGATCCTTTTATGTTGCCGAATATTCGCAATGCGAATATTCGTATTACGAATATTCGCGAATGCGTTCTCTGCCCTTCTGTGTTTTGTGTATAAAAAAAAAAGTCATATAAGTTTGTGTAAGTAGAGTAAGGCCTCGTACACACGAGGGGATATGTCCGCTGAAAACGGTCCGATGGACCGTTTCAGCAGACATCTCCGCTCGTGTGTATGAGCTAGCGGACAGATTTCTCCACCCGACAGATTTCAAAGCATGCTTTGAAATCCATCCGGTGGAATCTGTCCGCCCGACATGTCTGCTGGTTAGTACACTTACCAGCAGACATGTCGTCCCCCACCGCCGCCGCGCCGGCGCCGAATGGATTCGGCGCATGCGCGGAAGTGTTTAACTTCCTGGTGCGGTGACGTGGCGGCGTCAACGTCACCGCCGCGTCACCGCGCCGTCCGATGGCGGGGAATTTGATCCGATGGTGTGTACACGCCATCGGATCAAACTCCCGATCGGACATATCCGATGGAAATGGTCCGCGGACCGTTTTTCATCGGATATGTCCGATCGTGTGTACGAGGCCTTAGTGTTTAGTGCCTATTAGTTTAGTAATCCAGGAAATGATCTCTGTTTTAGCGTGTTGATGAGAATTTCGCAATCAATTTCGCATTCGCACTAGCGAAATTTTGCACTAGCGAAATTTCGCAATTTTTTTTTTTATAAAATATCACGAATATTCGATATTAACGAATATTCGCGAATATTCTTCTATATATTCACGAAATATCGCGAAATCGAATATGGCGTATTCCGCTCATCACTATTCATAATATTTTTTTAGTGTAAATAAAAAAATATAGTAAAAATCATTTAAGTTGGGGATATTTAAATTGAAGATGGCAGGGAGCTGTGGTGGCTCAACGTGATTGGCACTGCGCTGACAAGCCGTTCACCTCTGCAGCCAAGGGTTCGGATCCCGGTCTCGGCTACATGTGAATTGAGTTTGGTGGTCTCAGCCCGGCTCCCGGTGGGTGTGCTATGCAAGGTACGCCTGTGCTTAGTACGCCCCCCCCCCCCACAAAAACCACCACACTTGCACGCACACGAAATTGGTTTAAAAACACACGCACTTTGGCCATGCAGTCTCCTAAAATAAAGAGAGGCGAAGGACCTACGGGGCTGGCTGGGTGGGCTAGGCCCCCTCACTCCCTCATAGGGGGAGTCCCTCTGCCCCATTGGGGTCCCGGGGGGAGGGTCTGCCTACTCCCAACTCCTGCAGTCCGGCTCCTCTCTCTCGAGTTCACGCACAAAAATACACTTAAAGAAAAAAAAATGAAAAAAAAAAAAAATTGAAGATGGTATGCACGGAATTTAGAATATGTATCCAACAACAAAAGTTCTATGTTTAAATTAAAAATACACAAACATAAACTTACAGCATATTGCTAATTATCCCATTATGTTTTTACTATAATGTATTTTCAGACACATCCACCGTTGGCTTCTTGAATCAAAAAGTTAGTGCTTCTTCACTGCCACCAGCAGGACCATTTCCAATATTGATTGAACCCTGGGAAAATGTGGACAGTGCAGGCTCAAGGGGAAGCTGACTTTGGCCCCACATAACAATGACTGGACCTGGGGCAGCTGTCCATTTTGCCCTGTGTTAAAGATGGCCCTGGCCACCAGTCAGAATTAGTGTTGCTCACGAATATTCGCATTGCGAATATTCGCTACGAATATTGCATATTCGAGTATTCGCGAATAACGCGAATATCGCGGCGAATATTCGCTATTTCGAATATTCGAATGTTTTAAATTTTTTTTTAGAACAGATCACATCCTAGAGATCCCCATCGACGTCTAAAAGCATTGCTGGTATGATTAGAGACCTTGGGCCGAGTAGCTGCAGCGCTCATTTTATATTGCCGAAAAATCGCAATGCGATTATTCGGCAAATAGCGATATCGCGCGATTATTTTATATTGTAATATATCACGAATATTCTGAGCCAATCAGAGTGCTCCATTCCGCATTTCTCGAAATTTCGAAATTATTTTGTATTGTAATATATCACGAATATTCTGAGCCAATCAGAGTGCTCCATTCCGCATTTCTCGAATATTCGCAATTATTGTGTATTGTAATATATCACGAATATTCTGAGCCAATCAGAGTACTCCATTCCGCATTTCTCGAAATTTCGAAATTATTTTGTATTGTAATATATCACGAATATTCTGAGCCAATCAGAGTGCTCCATTCCGCATTTCTCGAATATTCGCAATTATTGTGTATTGTAATATATCACGAATATTCTGAGCCAATCAGAGTGCTCCTTCCGCATTTCTCGAATATTCGCAATTATTGTGTATTGTAATATATCACGAATATTCTGAGCCAATCAGAGTGCTCCTTCCGCATTTGCCGAATATTCGCAATTATTGTGTATTGTAATATATCACGAATATTCTGAGCCAATCAGAGTGCTCCTTCCGCATTTCTCGAATATTCGCAATTATTGTGTATTGTAATATATCACGAATATTCTGAGCCAATCAGAGTGCTCCTTCCGCATTTCTCGAATATTCGCATTCGCAATTCGCAATTCGCAATCGCATTCGCATTCGCGATAGCGAAAATTCGCAATCATTTCATTTCGAAAATATATCACGAATATTCGTATGTAGCGAATATCTGTCGAATATTCGACTATATATTCGAGATATATCGCGAATTCGAATATGGCATATTCTGCTCAACACTAGTCAGAATCAGACTTGCCTTGGAGGTTTGAATCTACTTGGTGATGCATCAAGCAGAGAGAGAGAGGTTATACAGCACAAACTTCAGGGAACAGAGTCTCCCCTCTAAGTTGCAAAGAGTTCTGTGGAATATCATTGCAGAAAATTAACAACAGATAAAGATAATGGTAGTAATTTGGGCATAGTTGCAGAACCTGATAATCACCTAAAAGTAAAATGTATTATAAATAATAATCAATTTACCCGTGCTTACACTTTCTGAGTATATTAGCCCTGAAAACATAGACGTTAACTTCCAATATCCCATAAAGTGCTTAAAGATATTTGGGTTAGTTCTGTACTGATATAACATTATAGCTGTCACAAGTTAAAAAAAATTACTATGAAAAAGGAAGACAGGGTTAAATGGGGAATAAGCACAGGTATGTTTGTATATAGAATAGCATTATGTAATATACTGTAACTGCAAGAGACTGTTAATAATTCTCTAACTACAGGTGTACAATTACACAGTTACAAAGGTAGTCACAAGTCCAGTATAACTGTAGCTTAAGAAAGGATCCACCATTAAACCCTATGGGCCAGATTCAGAGAGCCATTACGCCTGTCTAACTGGTGTTAGACAGGAGTAATTTCAAATTTTGCACGCCGTAACACTAGTTTGAATCCTCAAACCATGATACGGCAGCGTTGGGCTTCGATCTGACATGCTTACGTCTTCGTACGCCTTCGGATCTACGCTGCAATCTTTTTGCAGCCGCTGGGTGGAGTTCGCGTCGTTTTCAGCGTCGGGGTATGCAAATGAGCTTTTTCCGGCGATCCACGAAGTTACGAGCGTCGTTCGCAATCGCATACGTCATTTTTTCGCTACGTAAAGTTAAATCAGCTATTACCTGGTCTAACGTTACGCGGCCCATGTTAAGTATGGCCGTCGTTCCCGCGTCGACTTTCAATTTTTTTTTTCTTTGCGTAAGTCGTCTGGGAATAGGAATGTCCGTAAACGACGCTACTCAAAAAAAAAATGACATAACGACGTGATTTCGCGCAATGCACGGCGGGAAATTTCTGAACGGAGCATGCGCAGTTCGATCGCCGCGGGGACGCGCTTAATTTAAATGCCTCTCGCCCCCTAATCACGTAGTTTAATTCCGCCGGGAGAAATACACTACGCCACCGTACCTTACGGGCCAAAATCTCTCAGAATTCCTCCTAGAGCCAGGTAAAGTACGGCGGCGTAGAGTATCTCTGATACTCTGCGGGAATCTAATTCTTTCTGAATCTGGCCCTATGTCTTGATGCCTTTCTCAGCTTGGTGTATGCAATGCAATAGTGACATGAAGCTGCAGAGACCTCATGGAGCTGCAGAGCCTGGCAAATGCTGTGCTAACTTTAGGCAGTACTAACAAGAATTCCCATGGAGGGATATGCTTCTGTTTAGATAGCTGCTACAGAGGTGGAGGAAATGTTCACAAAGAGAACTTCACAGAACTGACCCAGCTATATTGCAGTTTTGATCCAATGATTGTCATAATTTTTCTGAATCACATTCGCTGTGATCCACATTCACTGCTTGCCTGGTCTGTCTGATATTTAATACCCCTGTTATATATATATATTCTTTAGAACATGTACATTTTTGTTTAACTAGTTTGGGTAGGTTTATTACTTTGATCTATTTTATTACTTTAGGGCAGACTAGTCTAACTGACTTTAAACTAAAATAGCATGATTTACATAAGTAAACTAGTTTGATGTACAGAATCTGTAAAATATATATTTTTTAATAAAGCCATTCAGGATTTTGAAATAGAAATATACAGGCTTCAAACTTTTTTTTTTCTCCCCCAGTGTGAATAATCCTATACTTTTATTACATACATTTGCTATCTTTCACATAGTGTAATTCTAGTCAGACTGCAGTCAAAAAATATTTAAGGGAGTGTAATTGTAATTTCATGCTATAATGAACGCAGAAACTGGAGCAGAATAACTCTCAGCAGTGCACTGTTTTTAGTGACTTTGAGTAGGGCATTTAAAACAATGGTGAAAAACAAGGAAATATGTGATAACTTATGCTATGAGGACACAGGAGATATGAGGATAAGTGTGTATACAGATCAGTGAAAATGTATTTTTATTTCCTGTCTTGCCATATTTATTCCCAGTTTATAAAAGTTCACAATGAAAAGTTGGATGTCAGATTTAGGTGACAATAACAGTGAAAAGTAGAAGGATTAGTAAAGAAAAAGCAAAAAGCATATAAAAGAAAATTAAAAATCAGTCCTCTATCAATTATCATCTACTACACTGGTGAATTTCTTAATAAACAATAGATTTTTTCAATATAGAATAAATTACTATTATGAATCAAACTAAATCCCTCAGTCCAATTATTATTATAATTTTTTTTATCAGAATGATTCTTTATTAAAATAACAATACCTCATACAATCCTAAAATAATACAATTGCAGAGAGTTCTCACCTGCCAAGTAATAGGTACTACAATTTCCCACACAGAATATATCATACACGTAAAGAATATAAACCTGGAATCATACTCACATTTCCATCTGAACATTACAGTATGAGATACACAAGAAATAGGCCCCTTTCACACGTGCGGACCGTATGTCCGCTTTTTCATCCATCTGTTTGCTAATGAAAAAGGGACATACATTGGTCCCTATGTGATTGCGGGAGTCAGCGGATAAACATCCGCTGACACCCGTAATGGTCCGCCTCAGCAAACATCCGATTTTGCAGACGGAAGAAAATCCTATTTTTTCTTCTGTCTGCAGAGCGGATCGGATGAACACAGACATACGTCCGTGTTCATCTGCTCCCCCCATAGGGGAGAGCTGAGAAAAGACAGGGCAGTGGCAGTGTGCGGAGACCGCCCTGTCATCCGCCGGCTGAGTGGGGATATACGGAGCGATCCCTGCTGAGTTAACGGACATACGCAGGCGGATCATTACTGATCCGCCCCGTGTGAAAGGGGCCATACAGGGGTTACAACCAGCCTTACTATAGTTTCTCATATTTATGTGGGTTACCCCAATGATGATATATCCATTTCTCATATTAAAGAATTGTACCCATAGGTTCAAGCCACATCTTTGGTGTAGAAGAATTCTGCGAGGTCCATTGGAGTAATATTAGCCTACAGGCCTGACCCGAGACACAATTTCTTTAATGCACACATCTGGTATTATTTCCTCAAGGATACC
The DNA here is from genome assembly GCA_029574335.1 of Rana kukunoris. NCBI lineage: Eukaryota > Metazoa > Chordata > Amphibia > Anura > Ranidae > Rana > Rana kukunoris. Next base: position 343,868,237 of record CM056049.1, on the reverse strand, counting down.
CAATATACAATGTTTAGGTTCTGTAGAGAGACTGATCTGAAAGGCCTTATTAACTATGATTAAAATAGTTTTCCAGTAGCGGTGCAACTTCAGAAACCACCAAAGTAAACGTAATGGGTCACCCCTTTCTCTGTCACATATAGGATCCGGGCACAGGATGGGGTATGATATACTCTCAGTTTAATATATAGTTTGAGCAGTCATTGGGTACCATTCAAGGGTCACAGGTGAACTGATTCCAATAGATATATACAATGATGGCACATACTGAGACATAACATAAAACACTGTTCCACAAAGTCCTTTGAGCTGTTAAAGCTTTATGTGAGATGACAGTCTTTTTTCAGCCTGGGCAACCTTGCAGGGGGAGCCGAAGCCAGACTCCAGTACATGTAAACAGAAGGGCAGAAAGCAGGCGCCACTTAGATAAAACTGTATCACTTTAATAATAAAAAGCATCAAAGCACTCACTTAGTGGTTACTATATGTAGGCATATAGAAGTCCAATCAACAGACAATACCTGCTCCTGTTGGTGGTCCCTGAAGCTGTGGATGCTAGCTGTGCTGTGCCACATGAATGAGGACTCAGTGTCCCCTAATAACAGGAGCATATCGTCCATGTATAACAAAAAAAATTTGTATGTGCCCAAATCTGTGCTGCCAAAGGATCTATTTCAAGAACAAACAACCGGGGAAACAGGGGACATGCCTGCCTTGTACGTCTCCCCAGTGTAAATGGGTTAGAAGTTCTGCCCTCTTCCCTTTTGAGTGCCTGAGGATGGTAGTACAGAAGATGTGTCCAAGAAATAAAGGTATCTCCAAACCCAAATGTTGCCAGTACAGCCCACAGATACCCTTACTCCAAACTGTCAAAGGCCTTATTTGCAACCAGTGTCAGTAAAGCCCTAGCACCTTCATTATCAGCTGGGGTTTGCATGTTAACAAACAGATGTGTTTGTTAGGCATAAAGCCTGCCTGATCTGAATGAACAATGTTAGAAAACACAGTATTAAACCTCCTGGTAAACACTTTAGCTAATATTTTAATATCTGTCTGAAAGAGAGATATGGGTCTGTAAGAATTGTGTTCTATGGCATTTTTGTCAGGTTTTTAAAATTAGTATTATACTTGCACTAGTCATGGAATTTGGCAGCTGTTAGCTAGCGCAAGCTTCAGTAAAGACTTTTAAAGACAAGAAATTTTGCTAATAATAACTCTAAAAAAGTTTTCTATACTTCTATTGGTTGCCCATTGTCCCCAGGGGCCTTAGAGGAAGGGAACCATGGAGTTGTCTATAGCTTATTTAATGTAAATAGAGCATCTAAACGCATCTGCTGCAATTCCGGTAAGTGTGGTAGGGGAATGTTGTGCAGGAACTCCATCAATTTCTCCTGTGTATGAACCAGCCTAGAGGCATAAAGTTCTGAGTAAAAATGAGCCAGCTTCTTCATTACTGTCAGTGGAGTATTGGCCATACAAACATCAGATAGTTTTAGAGCCCTAATAACAGTATCTTTATTAGGACCATCGACCACTAACTACCTACTTTCCACGATTTAGGTGCTTTAATGCACCACCCCATGGTCGATTGGCCTTATAGAAACCAAATCAATTTAAATTATATAATTGTCCTATACATCATTTCTATGTAACGTAACAAATTATATCCCTTATTTTTGACTGTATACATTTGTATTTCTTTGAACTATTCTCAATTTTTTGTCAGTTTATTTGGCCTAAATACATGCATTAGCCCTCTGTGACAATCATGGACGATTTTTGTTGGGAAGCATGGGAGGGTTTAATGGCCAAAATCCACTCCTCCCAGAAGGAGGCAAAAATGTCAGATGTGGATCTTGATCGGATCTTTATGAGACTTCAACGCCTTTTGGAGATGAAGTCTAGAATTTATTGGTACAAAATCTTCTTTGAAAAGTATATGGAAAACCAGGTGGTCCCCTGGGGATTGAGGATTCAGATCTTCCCGAATGTTCGAAAAGTGAATGATTCATTGAAACAATCATTGGAGCATAACTTACAGTCCTGCTCCTATGAAATGATTTCCATTTTATGCAAACAATATGAATCTGAACTTGAACAAATTGATTTGCAAATCAATGCCTGGTACTTTTTTGCCAGCATCTGCTTCCTCCAGGTTTGCCACTAGGGAGAAAGACCTACGGGCACACTTGGAGGAATACACGTTGAACATCATTAACACCAAGAAAAGCAAGTTTCAAAGGGACAAAAAAGCCCACGATAATGGATATGCTTATAAATGGAATCAAACCACACCCACTAAATATACGAAACCTTCTAATTTTGATGTTCCCAAAACTAATACAGAAATGCCAAACACTGTATCTGCTTCTGTTTCTCTTTCACCTAGCACGTCCACCACATATCATGACTTCTCTCAAGACAAAATTCCTAAGAAGAGGAAGGTGATCGTACCACGGCATCTCTTGACTCACTTCATCACACTTTCGGTCTAACAGGTAGTCGTAAGCCACAACCGGTTCATAATGCACTTACTAACACGCACTCGTCTACTTCACTCTAAGGTAGACCTTCTACCATTGCTGTTTCCTCACACTCTTCACTTACACCGTCTATCATAGTTAATCCATCTATTCCTCCTGCATTATCCTCTTCTCTCATTCGTCGAGTGAGCGCACCCTTAATATCAACTATGTTTCCAGTCAGTTCTCAACATATTGACCCAAAAATAGCACCTATTTTTTTCGGGAAAAGCCAAGATCTCAACCCGATTCTCACTCCTCGGGTTCCCAATCGGTAACCACAGGACTTAAAGTAATAAATCTATCTTCCGTTTTCTTGACAACAGAACAAGTTCATGTCCTAAAGTTGGGTTTAACTTTTCGTCCATCTACTGATGTAGACAGATTTCAACTAATTAAAAATACACATCTGTTTGCCAGACGCTTATTGTTTAAAGTTATGTATGATAAGCCTCAACAATCTGTCAACATTGATTTTTCTCTTATGGATTACACAGAATTGGAACTTCAGGCCATGGATGACCTGATGTCCCTATGGGAAGAGGGCAACACAGGTGATGACATCCTCCCCACATCATCTGGGGTTGTCATCCCTGGTGTTGCCTTTCCCCCTCCCATTTCTTATAGACCAAAGTCCCGAGCGTTTCCCTCTTTACATCCCAATCTTGAGATCAAAAACATGGATCTAACTAATAGGACTAATAAAAACTTGTCTCCAGTTGAACTGAAAGCTTTAACTAATCTCCAGAATCACCTGAATTTAGTCATAAAGCCGGCTGATAAGGACGGGATTGTAGTTGTCATGGATGTCGGGGCATATGAATCCATGTGCCTCGACATCCTTGGCAACATAGAATGGTATATATCGATTTCTAGGACATTGATTGAAAATTTTACTAGGGAATACTACAGTTTAATTTTTGGTGCCTATCAGAAAGGCATCATTGATTTAAGTACTTGGAATTTCTTAAATGTTAAGGAGTCCAAAATTCCGTCCTATGCTCTTTCCAAAGTACACCAGTCCCTGGAACACCCTCCAGGATGACCTATCATCTCAGGATGCCAGGGATTGACTGAGAATGCTAGTGCATTTATAGACAAATATCTACTTCCACATGTGACCTCTCTTTCCTCCTATGTTAAGGACACCATCGATTTACTCCTCATGATCGATGAAAAAGTAATTCCCCCAGGGGCTTGGCTGGTAGCCCTCGATGTGGAGAGCCTCTATAATTCCATACCACATGCTAGGGGTTTGGAGGTAATCTCCACTCAACTTTAAGAATGTGACACCTCCTTTGACTTGTACAATGAGTTTGTTCTCCAACTATTGGAATATATCTTGACCCGGAATGTATTTATGTTTGGCCCCTCCCACTTCCTCCAGATACAGAGTGTAGCTATGGGGACCAAGTGTGCCCCTAGCTATGCCATCCTGTATCTGGGGGGATGGGAGAGGGAAATTTTTGCTGACTGTCGTTTGGCACATTTTCTTTCTAATGTCATAGCCTGGCATAGATACATAGATGACATCCTGATTTTCTGGTCCGGTACTAAGGATGAGCTTACACAGCTAATGGACCTATTGGCGGATAACTCCTATAACATAAAGTTCATGGTGGAGTGTAGCCAGTCCATGGTGAACTTTCTAGATTTACAGATTCATGTTGACCCTACTGGCCACTTGCATTCCTCTTTGCATTGCAAGCCGTCAGCAGGCAATACCATCCTTCATGCGACCAGCGCACATCCTGAACCACTTCTGGACAGTATCCCATATAGCCAGTTTCTTAGACTTAAGAGAAACTGCACTAGGGACACTGACTTTCATATTGCAGCTAACGAACTGTATTTGAGATTACATTCTTGGGAATATAGTCGGTCTAAAACGTTCTTTCAATAAAGTCACTAAGCTGGATAGAACAGTTCTTATCCATTCTACCAAAAAACACAAGGATAGCAATTCTGTTTGAATTATAATGCAATTTTCCAAACAGCATGTGCAAACGAGAGGGATTTTTAAAAAAATTCTGGCCCCTGCTTATGGCTGACAGTACAATTAAAAAATATGTCAAATCCTATCCGGAAACTACTTTCAAAATCCTTGGAGCATGTACCTTTACATGCTCAGGGTGGAGGCATTGATCAAACTCTGTTATCTTTTTTTTTTATAAAAGTTTATTTTCTGCGGCATCTGGTTAGCTGTCCCCATTTGGGGAGATATGTGGTTTGGTCACTTCTCCTCCACATTGACCTTCCATCTTGTCTCCTTCTCCACTTATGATGACCACTGACTGCCTCTTGGTATCTAATATATCCACATTTTTTCCACCCTAGGGGTACACACTGTCTGGGCCAATAAGACTGACTAGCCCCTATTATCCTGGGTTTATTAAATATCTTTTCTGTTATGTATAAATGTTTTTGTGAATTGTTATATTTTGACACTGTTAAGATACCATTTAAACTTTGTCTATATAGTTTTCTACATATGGTTGTTCTGCCTTTTTGCCTTTCATTAATTTGGAATTTTTGATTCTATTTTTTATTTTCTATTTTGGCTCAGATATCTGGTGAAGCACGATTGCCTATATGTTAGTCTATCCTGTTAGTGGGAGCATGATGGACTTCAATTTGGTCACCTGTATTGGTTCTGAGTCAACCTTTGTTCCCAGATGTTTCCCCCATACATCCCTGGTCCTGTTCCCATGGGATCAATCCTGTCCTGTCCTGGTGCAGGTCTGCACCTCTAGCCGTGAGCCTGGAAGACAGTGTTTGGTTTGCTTGGCTATTGTTCCTAATTTTCTAGCTGGCTGTGCTTGTCATTGCGACCAGCTTCTTCTTTTGCTCTGTCTCTACGTCTTCATCACTTTCCTCTCATCCCCCTTTTCAGATGCGCATCCGTGCCGCCCCCCTGTGCCCTGTGTTGTCCACTGGATATGCGTTTACTAGTGATGTAGTCACACGGCCGCGGAGCACTATGGGGATTGTAGGCACCTGACGCGCATGCGTTGCCTATTTTTCTGGCGCTCGTGGCGTGATGACACCATTGATTGACGCCTTTGAGGGCTATAAGAAGCCTCCCACTCACACTCATAGTGCTGCTGGCAGGGACGCTGATGTATTGTATCTAGAACAGTTCTGGTAAGCTCAGTCCTCATGAATTGACCCTTTACTCTGTGTAATTTTTTGGCACCTTACTTCATCAACCAATCTATTCATCTTTTATCTTTTTTTTTCTTTTTTAAAACCTTTATTTTGTAGAATTGGGCAATTTATTGGCTAATTTGTGCAGCTGCCTTAAACCTATATCTGGACCTTCCTCTGTAGCCAGCTCACCTGGAACTATTTTGTAAGTTCCCGTTTCATTTTCAATATCTTTAGCTTTCAATTCAAGGGCTCTCTCTTCAATATATACATGTGTTAATAAGTGCTCCACCTACATTTTCATTATATTTACTGAGCTTGATATATTTTTTCCTCTTTTTATTTTCTATATTATAATTGCAACTAGTCCAGCGTCCCTGCATTTATCCTCTTTTCCTTTAATTGCCAGCCTTTTTAGGTAGGTCCCTACCAACCAACCACCCTTGTTATGTTACATATTATATTGGATACTATGATTATTAAATAATTCTACGATCTGTGGTGTGGGGCTTCCCCTTAATGTGATTTTCTCCAACAGCCATGGCTGGGGGTCCTTGGATCCGTACCTATCTTCAGGTGGTTCCTGCATGGTTCGCATGGGGAGCACAGGGTAGGTTTTTATATTTCTCTGTCCTACAGGGACTTTAGTGAAAGTTTGACTGACCTGTGAGCAGTAATATCATGCATATAGGTTTGACCACTTTCCATGGTCTGTAGGCATCTGAATGTATATTGTAGTGTAGGCCCTAGCTACAAGAAAGTCCAAGGCAGGAAAAAAAAACATTTAAAAAAACCTAAGACAGCACCCATAAAGGTTGCTGTTTATGCTAGAATGGGCCTTGTTAGGAACATGCACCAAGAACCTGTCACTTTTAGTTACACCTCTAAATTTAATCATGTAACTTATATCCCTTACCCCTTTTCCTCTCAAGATGTTCTAATTATTTCAAATCATGTACTGATAAAACCTTATCACCATTTTGATTCATCTTAATTATTGTCTGTCAGTGTTATATCATTAAATTTCTGCTAAAACCTCCAAGGTCCCCTGTAGTACATTTTCCATTTAGATTTCTATTATAGATACCTTTATATAAAGCTCTCTGGATATTGATTCCTAAACTATGAGTTGCCTTAAAATATAGGTCATTGGAACCCTGTGGATGTCTTGCGATTTACAGAATTATTAAATGTTGTATACATGTTACAAAAACAACAGAGTTTGCTAAAGCTATTGTATGTTATAATACAGTAACAAAAAGATACAAATAATAATGATAAGAATAGTAATAACACAGGTTTGTGTCCATCAAGCCAAATGCATTATTAGGCAGAGTGTGACCTACTATAGGCGAAAGAGGCAATTACAGGGAGCTTTTCTCTGCATAACTGCCAGCCACAACTATCACAAGTAAAAAATACATCACCTCTTGTACGCTTACAATCTATAGACCAGCAAAAAAAAAAAAAGAAAAACATAAATAACAGAGAGGTGTTGCTTTGGGTGCAGATGTCTACATTGATGAAAATCTGGCCTTGTGTGTCCATATAAAAGAATTAGAAATACACATTGTCAAAACATTATAGTAATGTGAGTTTGAAAGTTTTATTTTTAAGAAAGATAAAGCTGAATTCCAAGCAAACTCTATACCCTGCATCCCCGGTGCGTAGCTTGTCCCCACATAAATGTTTTTCTTACCTGTTTCCAGTAGGAAAATATGCTTCTCTTTTGCCCATGTGACATTATCATCTTCTAAATGTTCATTCTTAAGCAGAAGCCAGGAGAAGGGGTAAGGGGCATTACTGAGGGTGGTTTGTGGTTTAGGAGTTGCAGGTCACACATCAGTAGAACAAAATCAGAGAGAGGAGGTGCTGAGAGGAGAGAGGAGGGGTTGGATAGAATGAGATTCCACCTCTATGCTAAAACTAACTTATTACTGCAGGCATTATAGGTGTGGTGATGTTAACACTGCCTGTTTAAAGTGGTTACCTGTAGGTAACCACGCTTACCTACAGGTAAGCCTAGATTAAGGCTTACCTGTAGGTGCTCAAGATATTTACAATAATGACGAGCGCCGATGTCTACAGCGCACTTTAGCAAAGGCAATTGTGCCGTCCCTAAAGGAGGCGCTGCCGTGACTATCGTCTTCCGCACGCATGTGTGGGAGTAACGTCATTGCGGCTCTAGCCAATCACATGGCCAGAGCCGCGATACCTGGAAGTAACCCCCGGAAGAGATGTCCGCCGCCCGAGCGGTGTATGAGGACGGCTGCGGGGGCTTCGACCTGAGGTGAATATTACATAATGAGCTGGTATGCTATGCATACTAGCTCATTATGCCTTTGTCTTGCAGGTGGTGTTTTTTTTGTAAAAGTGGGTTTACAACCACTTTAAAGCTTATAGGGTCCTTGAGGGGGCTGTTAATAGAGCAGTCATAGGTGTCTGGTCACCTGGACAGGAAAAGCTGGAGAAATAGCCTTTGAAGGGTAACTTTGGGAGATGATATGGTATTAAAACAAGGTAGAAGAAAATCTTTTATGCAAGGATACAGAATAAATAGGTAAAACATTACCAACATCCCTGCAGAATACCATTTTGGCCCCCAAGATGAGCTAAAGGTTCTGTTACATGTGCATTTACCCATGCAGGGGCTTTGGAACGGTACTTCCATATATACCACTGCACCTGGCTTCAACTTACAAACCATGGTATAGGGATATAGGGCATAAATAGTGAATTTTACATAGAGACAGTAATAAACATAGGCCCCATTCACACCTCGAAGCGTGAAGCTTGAAATCTATTATGGTTCACATCTTCACTCCAAGTCACCTGCAGCCAAACACCTGAAGTTCAAAAAAGTTCTGGAGCTTTTTTTGTAGCTTGAATCTAGCAGATTTGAGCGTTAGAAATAAATGCAAATGTGCCATTCGCACATTTCTGTGCTATTTTCTGCTTAAATGAAAAAATGAAGAAAAAAAAAAATGTGCTGAAAAACTCGGCTTATACTCGAGTATATACGGTAATAATATATGAGCAAATTAATGTAAAACAAATACACAAATAACTAAAAATTATCATAAATAAATAAAATAAATTCACAATATGTAATAATACATAAATACATAATAATGAACCCCTAGCCTTAAAAATATTAAATATATTATTATTATTATTATTATTATTATTAATAATAATAATAATAATAATAATAATAGCAATAACATGATAATAAATAAACACCCAAACTGAACAAAAAAATGAATAATAATAATAATAATAATAATAATAATAATATTGTACTTATTTTGATATTTTGAGTTAGGGTTAGGGTGTTAAGTTATTTATTATCATTATTTATAACATTTTAAGGGTTAGGGGTTAATTATTTATTTATTATTACTTAGTATTCATTATTTGTTTATGATAAATTGTATTTATTTGTGTATTTGTTTTACATGTATTTACTATTATTATCATTATTATTATTATTTATTAGTAGTAGTGCTAGTAATAGTAGTAGTACTAATAGTAGTAGTAGTAGTATTAACACCTCAACCCTAACAAAATAAATAAATAACCCTAACCCCTAATCCTTACCCTAACCCCTAATCCTAGCTTTAACTCCACCTCCTAACCATAACCTAACCTAACCTTAACTCTAACCCTTTACTCCAACGAATAAAAATAATAATAAAAACAAAAAAAAAGCTATTTGAAAAGCTAAAAAAAATGGAATACCTAGCAACAAATGATGCCACAGATAAAAGTTTTTACTATTGGCTAACAAAAAAACACTAGAGCTCAAAAACAATGTATAAAACCGCGCAAGTCACGCATAAAAATGCGCCAAAGTACATAAAAATGCATCAAAAACCACTGAGAAAATGCTCAAAGACACTACACTCAGGTGTTAATGCAGCCATAGTCAGAGTTGCTGTAGAAATTATAAAGTTGGCTAATTGTGGACATGACACTCAAAACTGTTAAGCCCTGTACACACGATCGGTCCATCGGATGAGAACGGTCCGACGGACCATTTTCATCGGTTCACCGATGAAGCTGACTGATGGACTGATGTGCCTACACACCATCAGTTCATGAACCGATCGTGTCAGAAGGCGGTGACGTAAAACACAACGACGTGATGGAAAAAAGTTGAATGCTTCCAAGCATGCGTCAACTTGATTCTGAGCATGCATGGATTTTTAACCGATTCTCGTGGATACTAACGATCGGTTTTGACCTATCGGTTAGCCGTCCATCAGTTGAATTTTAAAGCAAGCCATCTGTTTTTGGACCGAAGGATAACGGACCGATGGGGCCTACACACGATCGGTTTGGACCGATGAAAACAAACCTCAGTCCATTTTCATAAGTTTGAACCGTTCGTGTGTACCTGGCTTTAGGGCTCATATAGTTGTATTGATTTTCTGTGTTTAATTTAAAGCACACTTTAACTGCATGTCTGTAGTTTTCCATTTACTTTAATTGTATAGTGCGGTTAACCTTTTTTGAGGCTGATCTACTTCTCTGTGCATTTTTTGGATGTAGCAGGTTCTACTGTAATCATTCACATTGCAAATGTTTTTTCTTTAAATGCATGCATCTGAGTAGAATTTTGTATTTTGAATACCAAATCCAGTGTTATATAAATGTAGTTTGCACAAGTTACACAAATGTACAAAATTTGAGAAATGATAGACAAATTTATAGTTTTCTGTAATCGGTAATTTGAGACATTAACAATTTTTTTTTTTAATCAAAAAATTCAATTCATACAGTAAGAAACTTAGTTTTACTATGCATTCATTTGATTTGTGCTAGCTTTTATTATATTCTGTTGACATAAAACAGAATAGGTTTAAAAAGGAAGGACATCAATATTAGAAAGAATTCCATTTAAGCATCAAGAAATTATCCAATATTGTCAAGTCTCTCATTGAACTTGATTGTTCACTGAAATTTTGAATCTTCAAAGATGCTATGCTGTACACCTTTAAAGTGATGAGTTTTTTAGATGTTTTATCTGTTTTAATCCAAGATATTATTTGTCTAAGAGAGAATAAAATCTTCAGTAAACATTGTTCTTTTTTTTATATACACCTTTTTGCAGTTTCAAGACCAATATTTATTTTACTATTTCACCATGATAGAAACAAGTTATTGTTCATAATTGTATTTCTTTGTATTTCAGACATTGATTCTGGCCATTGCTGGCTACTAATTTTCCAAATGGTAGAAGAAAAATAAAGGCTAGAAGAGAAAAATCAATGCGTAGCAACTTCAAATCAACACTGTAATATATATTGTCTATTTTGGTGAAAATATCTCACTAAATAGAAATACCCTTTTCGCCTGCATTAGTTTGACATTCAGGTAGTTATTGAAATGTATAATTTTTTTTTTGGGCCAATCAATACACCCTAATATTGGAAAATAATGACATATTAGGTTGTAACCCTGAGTTTTCTAAACTACAAAAATTTTCCTCCAAAATACTGAACTCTTGATTCCCTTTGTTTTTGGTTATTTAATAAATTAGACTTTACTACTGTATAGTGCATTTCTAGCTGCCATAAATGAATTTCAACTATAATGTGTACTACGATCATGTAACATTAGCACCCCCATTTAAAAAACAAAAATACTATCACTGGGACCACCCATGTAGTAAAGAAAGTCCCTCTAACGCATACCGGGGCTCGTGTGTACCCGGGCAAGATGGCATCAGCCCACAACTGTCAACAGCTGTCTCATTGGAATCATGCTCTTTTCCTGTCAGTAGGAAGATGATGACACACTTCTCTATTCAGAGCACTACAGTAAGCTGTAAATAGTTATTGCTCTGAGTAGCCCAGATTATTAGCAAACTAGTTGTCATTTGATTAGGTTTTACATGTACTTTAAAGTGGTAGTAAACTCTCTTATTTAAAAACCCGCTGACAAGTAGGGTTTTTATAACATAAGAGACACTGGAGGTCTCTTCTGTCACATATGTCCCACCCTACTGTATCTGTCAGCCGTCAATGCGATCTAAATCATGGATGCACAGCCCAATGTATGTATGTGCCACTGTGATGTGACTCCCGTGCACATGCGTGGGAGTCACATCACCGCAGTCTGACCAATCAAGCAGCTAAACTTTTGCAACCCGGAAGCAAGACTGGGTTAACATGGAAGTGCTGGGGACCAGAGGAAGCAGTGGCAGCCCAGTGCTGGAGGGCTCCATTTGTAGGTAAGTCTATCATAATGTACAAGTATGCTGTGCATACTAGCACATTATGGCTTATGCTGGGTTCACAGCATTGCCACATGTGGCTCCTAGTGGGGTCCAGTGCATCCTGGTTCACCATTTCAGATCTGATTTCAGCCTAAATTTTTGGCTGAATTTAGACCTGAAATGAACCAAAAGACACACAGGGCTTGTGTGCAAATTTGCACTGGAGCCGCAGAAATATATGAACCGACTCCATAGAGAGCCGCTCAAAATCTCCTGCTATTGTGATTTGGATGAGAGAAAAGACGCATCTAATTCGTAATGGTGTGAACCCAGCCTCAAACCTGCAGGGGGGCACATTTTTTAACTTCCTAAAGAGACTTTACTACCGCTTTAAAGTTCACTTTAAGTGTGAGAAACATGGGTACTGCTATTGCTGACCACTAAATATATTAGTTGCCTGTCCATCAAGCTGACCCTGAACATTAAACCATATGCTACAAGTGAAGTCAAAGTGAAGTTATTCACTTCTTTATTGACAGATTTCCATTACAGTAAGTGCTTATTGAGACAGGTAAAGGCATAATGCACTCGATTTTATTGATTTGGTGCATCACTACTTACATTAGTGAAGTTGTTACCATTGCTGAGAAATTTTAAAAAGCTTACTAGGTCTGTGTTTGTTGACTTTTTTATTAACTAAGATACAAAGAAAACCCTTTGTGTATTGACAAATTCAAACTGGCATTCCGGGAAGGCATATCTAAAGATATGAAGGAATTATTATTGAAAGAAAAGAATCTGACAAAATTCTATTTTTTATGTCTAATATTTTTTGCCAATTCTTACTAGCTTAAATTAAAATATTGATTTGGTAAATAACTTGAGAGTTCGGTTCACATTAAAAAACATTTTTAAATGATTTCTAAGTGTTTGGAAACAGTAAACTGCTGCTATAGAGGTTATTCTATGTATGGTATTCTCACATTTTCTTTTTGTAGCCTGTAAAACACATTACAAAGAGCTGTCATTTGGCGGTTGGATCTTCTGACCTCCAACTCATATCTATGGGTACTTTAAAACACTGTAATGCTTCCTTGCAGCAGAGCAATTGCAACCAGGCTATCTAGAAATGAAGCAGTTTAAATGTGATAAACCAAGCTGAATAGCTTAGAAAGCTAGAAAGCTATAAAGCCACAATGCAAGAGAAATGTCACTTTGAACACTGCAAATGGAAGAATTCAGTAAACAACCCCTTCAAATATACTCAACAGTGGATGCTAGCATCAGTGATGTGCAATTTCATTTATTTGTTCATCAAAATGTTGATGCACGATTAAACATGTAAATCTTCTTAAAAAATGTTTTTAAATTTTCTTTTCTTTTTTTCAACTGGAACTTCAGGCTAACAGTTAATATGCAATTCAAATACACATATATTTACAGTTCTGGAGGGCATATCATGGACTTTGAAGGCACAGTAATCTGGTATGGATACAGCACGAGAGAACCAGTCTCTTATTAGTTTAAAATAATTATTTTAATACAGCATACATATTATACATTAACAAGGATTATTCCAGTTCCATAGGAACTGTGGATACAATTAGCAAACTCATCTGCATTACATCAAACCCCTCACACTTCACAATAGGTATAAACATAAAAATTAGACCATAATAAAGATACAAATCTCAGGTAGGGATCAAAAATCCATTTCTATTGTAGAGTGAGTATATTCAGAAGAATTTGGAGGGGTCACAAGACTTGATGTTATGAAGAACGATGATGCAATAGTATGGCTCTGACCGGTTTCGCGTTCATGACAACGCTTCTTCAAAGAGCTCCCTAAATGAGTTTAGCTAAAGAACAAAGTACTATAATTATACAGCAATAAAGGTTCAAAAGAACATAAACATTAACATTAGATTAACACTTTTATATAAGTATATAAAAATATATGGAGTAGATGCATGGAAGACTGCAGGAGGAGTCAAAGAGCACCACCGGAGGCCCCGAGGAGAGGAAAACAAAAGAAGATTTGCCCCCCAAGGGCAGAAAACACACAACACCCAAGTGACTATAAACCTCATAATACATACAGTGGGGACAGAGAGCTAGTGGTAAGCTCATATATATATAAGGTATACTAGAGGTAGGTAAATGATGGAGCAAAAGGGTTATACAACTTACATATCTTAGGCCCCATACACACGATCGGACATATCCGATGAAAACGGTCCGCGGACCATTTCCATCGGATATGTCCGATCGGGAGTTTGATCCGATGGCGTGTACACACCATCGGATCAAATTCCCCGCCGCCGGACGGCGCGGTGACGCGGCGGTGACGTTGACGCCGCCGCGTCACCGCCACGTCACCGCACCAGGAAGTAAAACACTTCCGCGCATGCGCCGAATCCATTCGGCGGCGGCGCGGCGGCGGTGGGGGACGACATGTCTGCTGGTAAGTGTACTAACCAGCAGACATGTCGGGCGGACAGATTCCACCTGATAGATTTCAAAGCATGCTTTGAAATCTGTCGGGTGGAGAAATCTGTCCGCTAGCCCATACACACGAGCGGAGATGTCTGCTGAAACGGTCCATCGGACCGTTTTCAGCGGACATATCCCCTCGTGTGTACGAGGCCTTAGAGTCACTTAAAGAGAATTGTCCAGAGGTAGGTATAAATCGACAAAAGAGCCGACTTCCATACACTTAGGCCTCGTACACACGATCAAATCTGTCCGCTGGAAACGGTCCGCTGGACCGTTTCAGCAGACAGATTCGATCGTGTGTACGGCCGAGCAGACAGATTTGTCCACCCGACAGATTTCAAAGCATGCTTTGAAATCTATCGGGTGGGAATCTGTCCGCCCGACATGTCTGCTGGTTAGTACACTTACCAGCATGCGCGGAAGTGTTTTACTTCCTGGTGCGGTGACGTGGCGGCGTCAACGTCACCGCCACGTCACCGACACGTCAGCGCGCTCTCTGCTGGCGGGGATTTTGGTTTGCTCGTGTGTACAAGCGAGCAAACCAAAATCCCAGCAGACAGATTTGTTCAAATCTGTCGGACGGACAGATTTGAACAAATCTGTCCGCTCGTGTGTATGGGGCCTTAGTGTTTTCAGCTTCAATGGACCAATTGTACCCCGAGAGGCAAAAGTCCAAAAGAGGAGAAGCAAAGATAGTACTATATGGGTAAAATGTGACAGACCGTTTCAGCAGACAGATTCGATCGTGTGTATGGGCGGACAGACAGATTTGGCCAGCCGACAGATTTTAAAGCATGCTTTAAAATCTGTATGCTGGGAATCCGTCCGTCCGACATGTCTGCTGGTTAGTACGCAGACATGTCGAATGGATTTGACGCATGCGTGGAAGTGTTTTACTTCCTGGTGCGGTGACGTGTCGGCGTCAACGTCATCACCACGTCACCGCGCTGTCTGCCGGTGGGGATTTTGGTTTGATCGTGTGTACAGCGATCAAACCAAAACAGCCCAGCAGACAAATCTGTTCAAATCGGTCTGTCAGACCGATTTGAACAGATGTATTTGGTCGTGTGTACGCGGCCTGAAACAACAAAAGATTGGGGAATTTGAAATTTCTATCTGACAGCTATTCAATTTCCACCTACTCGGTGCAAAAAAGTTGCATTAAAGGATATGCAAATGGTCAAATTATTAGCATGTGTTAGTCCAATCAGTGTGGCACAAATGTACAAAGTCTAAATATGTATAAATCGAAATACAATAAATATTCATAATACAGAAAATAATAAAATAAAATAGAAGGGAAAAATAAAAATAAAATAGAAATGATAAAAATAAATATGTGAAAAGTAAGTGAGGAATAATAGAAATGGAATAAAAAATGAAGTTAAACCTAGAAAAAATACAAAAAGACGAAATATAATAATACATTTAAGACATGATAGATTAGACATGATGAATCAATACAGAGATGTCAAAAGAGCCCATATAGAGGCCATCATATACCCAAGGAAACAGACAGGGCAGATATTCACAAAAAGGGTTTGTATGATTGAGCCTCGTTTAAACCTGGGTACATAGAGCATCAAGTCTCTCTATCCAGAGAGTTTCTTTTTGCAAAATGTACTTATCCCAATTACCACCTCGTATGTTTTTGGGGACTATAGCAAGAGCAATGAAGGAAACCACAGTGTTGTCAAATCTGTGGTATAAATCAAGGTGACGACTAACTGACGTGACCATTTTTCCTTCTGCAGAAAGATATACATGGTCCCTGATTCTACTTTTAAATTTATGAATTGTTTTGCCCACATAAAAGGCTTGACATTTGCATGGCATGAGGTAAATGACACCCTGTTGCAATCTGCGTGGAATTTGGGGGTGAATACCTCACCATTGGGGAGGGTAAAGGATGTACCCTCGTTAATCCAAGAACAGAAAGCACAATGAGCGCACTGGGCCATACCGTTAGGTAAAGGTTGATGGGTTTGATGGGGGGTGTAATGGCTTGACGTTAGTTGATCACGCAGAAAACTGGATCTCCGAAAGGTGATGTCAGGTTTTACATTAATGTATTTACAGAGGATTGGATCTTTACTTAATAGCGACCAATGTTTCGTCAAAATATTGCGTACTTCGT
Organism: Rana kukunoris; assembly: GCA_029574335.1. Classification (NCBI taxonomy): domain Eukaryota; kingdom Metazoa; phylum Chordata; class Amphibia; order Anura; family Ranidae; genus Rana; species Rana kukunoris. The sequence goes on along the minus strand of CM056049.1, from coordinate 343,851,712 downwards.
TGTGGTGGCACGAGAAGCGTGTAATGAACCTTACTGGTTGTAGTGCAGGGATTGTTTACTGTTTATAGAGAAGGTGATTTTGTGGCTGGCGAAAGGCCTTGTTGTATGCCTTACATAGCAAACATTTGCTGTACCCTCTGTTCAGGATTCGCTGTTTCAGAAGTTATGCCTGGTAGACTAAATCAGTAGTCAAAGTACAGTTCCTACGTAAGCGTAGGTATCGGGCGTATGATATACTGCTTAATAGGCTAGCTGGATAAGCACTATCCGCATGTAAGAACGTTTTACCTGCAGTTTCTTTTCTGAACAATACAGTAGTGAGACGGCCTTCGTTATCCTTACAAATAGTTAAATCTAAGAATGTTGTTTGGTTTGGTTCATTACATGCTTCTCGTGCCACCACAACAAAGTTACTAAACTGTCAAGAAATATTGTAAGTAAATAATAAATTGATGAACATATTGTACTGACCAGAAACACACTCAGATATGGAACAGTTACATTAGACCAATGAAACAATAAATAATATGACAAAATGTATGTAAACTATACAGTAGGTGACCGCGATATTGTGTCAATCTTGCTGCTTTTATTGGCGAGATTGACCACCTACGAGCCCCGTCGCGGGAGCCAGCACCAGCGCCGAGCTCTATGGGATTTAGATCTGGAATAGATGGGATTTAGAGCTGGCTAATACAGTACTCTCCAGGGCTTTGTCTTAAACATTCCTGGGTGCTTTTCGATGTGTGCTTTGGGTCATAGTCCTGCTCTAAGACCCATGACCTCTGACAGGGACCCAACTTACTGACACTGTGCCCTACATTGCACCCCTCAATTGTATTGGTAGTCTTCAGATTTCATAATGCCATGCGCACTGTCAGGAAAGGTTTCACCTGTTGGTAGCGCTGTCACTCCCAGATCTATGGGCCGCAGGTGCTTACACACATTGCCTTGATATTATTTCCTTGTGCCCTGACCTGTGTTTGCTAGCCTGTGTGCCTGTATTCTGTGACCCTGAACCCTGTAGCCAACCCTGAACCCTATATCCATTCCTGGACCCCTGCACTGCAGCCTGATCTCTTCTACCTGCTCTCCCTATCTCCTGTTACCCTCTACCTGTCCTGTCTTTCTCCCAGCCCTATCTGCTTGATCTCCTGTGTATGACCCTTGCTTGTTTATGATTATAATTGTATCTTTCACCTGTATATATGTTTGATTTGGATAGTTATTGTTGTGTGTCACCATGGTTGGTTGCTGGATTATTTTATTGTTTGCCATATTTACTGGTGCATTTACATTTGTTTATTACTTATCCTTTAATAAATCATTTATACTTTACAGTCCTTTGGATCACTCTATCGTAGTCCACACTGGTCCCTGACACACACGGTCAAGACATCCAGTGTCTGAAGCAGCAAGCAACCCCTAAACATCAGTGAACCTTGTAGTTTGTAGTTTGACTGTAGGGACTGTATTTTTTTCTTTAAAGTCCTCATTTCTTTTTCTGAAAATGAATGATGGGCTTAACTAAAAAGCTGTAATTTTGTTTCATCTGTCCACAGCACATTCTCCCAAAAGGATTTAGCCTTTTCCTCAGGTAAGTTTTGGCAAACTCCAATCTAGTTTTTTTATGTTTTAGTATCAGCAGTTGGGTCCTCCTGGGTCTCCCACCATAGCGTCCCTTTTCATTTAGACATCTGGTGCGAGCTGACACAGTTGTAACCTGTGCCTGAAGGCCAGCTTGAATTTGTCTAGAAGTCGATTCCACCATTTGAACAATCCTTTGTTGCAATTTTTGATAAATGTTTGTCTTTTGTCTATCTAACTTTTGTCTATCCACATCCAGGGAGATTACAGTAGCTATAGTGCCACAGGCTGTAAACTTCTTGACAACGTTGCACACAGTGGACACAGAAAAATTACGATCTCTGGAGATAGACTTGTAACCTTGAGATTGTTCATGCTTTTCCACAATTTATGTTCTCAAATACTCAGACAATTCTTCTCCATGCTCCATCTGGCACATGGAGACACAAAACAGAAATTTCTAATGCATTTTTCACCATTTTAACTGGTTGCCGGTGGGATTTCTGCATTGTCATTGCAAACTACAGAAGCATAATAAACTTGGAATGAAATTATTTCTTAAAATTTTGAGAAGGTGCCAATAATTTTGTCCACTCCATTTTTGGAGTTTTGTTTGGAATGGGTCAGATTTGGCTTTTCATTTCTCCAATTTTTTGTGTCGTACCAATAAAAACAAAATAAATAACCAATAAAAATATGAGAATGCCTAAACATTTGTAATTGCAACAATTTTTTAGATAACATGAAGCATTATCTGACAGAAATGCAGGGGTGCCAATATTTTGGCCATGACTTTAACTCTATTACAACATCCAAAATAAATTTTTACATTTTGACCTTGAAATTGTCTTCCAAACCCTAAACCTGGCCAGACGTTGCTCAATTTTGACCAATTAATGCTGAGTCAGCAAAAATTAGAAGAACTATGGGTGGCCATGTTAGCACTACTCAGCTTAAGAAATGTCTACTGAAAAATCGAGTAGGCCTGGTAGAAATTTGTCAGTTGAACATGACTGCATACTATCAGACACAGTCACTGTCTAGTTATGTAAAATCCAAGAGGGTAGCTGCTTGAATGCAATAGCTGCTGGGGAAAAGTCATCTACCAAAGCTGTTTAGCAATTAGATTTCTCCCATTCAGACTGCTGGCTGAACAGGAGAAATATATGTGTGTATGGCTAGCTTAAAGTTGGCCATATACTCCATACACTCCAAAGTTAGCCATTAATTTCTTTAATTCAATATGTGGGCTGAACAAAAGAGAGGCCCCATACACACGACCAAGTTTCTCGGCAGAATCCAGCGAGAAGCTCGCTGGTAGACGTATTCTGTCGAGAAAACCGGTCGTGTGTACACTTTCGACAAGCAAACCGTCGGGAAGCTCGTTGAGCCAAAATAGAGAGCATGTTCTCTATTTCCTCGTTGTTCAATGAGGAAATTTGGCTCGACAACCTTTTCGACCGGGAACCTTGACGGGCGGAACAATGAGTTTCGCCCGACGAGGTTCTCGGACGTGTGTACGGGGCCAAACAGATTCCTACATCTACACTAAAAAGCACAGATGGGGAATCTCGACTTCCGGCTATTGTATTCTGACAGCTGGCATCCAATGGCTGTCAAAATACTGAACAAGAAGATATAGAACAGTAGCTACATCTGATTAGATGCAGATGCTGTTTGGCCAACAACTTTCCATTCAACTCCAAAATGTATCTCTAAAACTGTATGATAACCTTACACTCCTCAAGACATCAATATCCTGTGGCGAGATCTTATAGTGCCGAGGACATGGGTACAAACTGGCATGCTTGTGCAAGTGTATTGAGAGCTTGTCTGTTTGGTAGTCGTCCCTTACATTGCACAATTTGGCTGCTTTAAAGTGTAACTACAGCCAAAATGTATTTTTCTAGATTAAGCGCGGGAAAGGGATAATTTTTTCATCTATAGAGCAAATGTAAAATAATTCAGTAAAACAATTAAAAGAAATTTCAGTGCAAATAAGGACATTTTTACATGGTTTACAATTTAGAGAAATGCATTGGAGCCTTCAATGGACTACATGAGGTTATTGTTGTTCAGTAGTATGCTGATATGTATGTGCAGTTTTATGCCACTACCAGTGGTGGAATTATCATAGTCGCAGCAGTCGCATGTGCAACTGGGCCCTGTAGTTCCACCAATTCAGGGGGGCCCGCCACGGTACTAGGGTGACCACGTGTCCAGGGAGCCTTCAATCCGGGACAATAGAGTATCCCTGAATCAAATAGGGACTGCCTGCCAGCCTGCCACACTGCCAATGTAATTCTAAAGAAGTCTAAAATCACTGGTTGCTAGGGCCGCCCCGCTTGGCGTGTAGCAACCGGTGACATCACATTTTGCCTGCACACAGCGCCGCGCTCTCTCTGAGACTCAGAGTCCTCCCATCCACCTCCTCCTCCTTCACCCGCGGCAGAGAAGAAGCAGCAGAGAGAGCAGCTCAGCAACAGTGAGTCACTTACCGCAGACTGAGCGAGCCCTCCGACCTCCTCCACCGCTTCAGCCCACTGCCCAACAGCAGCCCACTAGCCCAGTGACCTCCGCTCAGCTGGACCCGGTCCATCCGACCTCCCGCTGCGCTGCCTGCAGCCCTGCACTGTAGTGAATTTCAGGCCCGGGCCGCACATCTCAGACCTCCTCCAGCCAGGCTCCTCCTCCCACCCGAGTGGCCCGACTTACTGCCTCCTTATAGTCAGACGTCGTAACCAAAGGAGAAGACCGGCCGGCGCTGGCTGAAGACTGCCCTGCCCCACCACCAGACAAGGAGTCACGAGACAGAGTCAGACTCCATATATTAAAAGGTGAGCAAAGGGGCAATAGAGGAAATTGACACTGGCTATCAACTTAAATCAGACCTAAAATCCCCACGCTCAGAGTGACCAGCACAGTGGTCAGCACACATGGTAAGGAGACTACATCACCATTTCTGGGTGTTCCTGTTGGTGGACCAAGCTCATTCTATCACTCCTTTTTCTATCCATGGAAGAATAATTGGATTCACTTTCTGGGACTTCTAATTTTTGGATATTTCTAAAGGACTTTTTTCACTTGTGTTTATATGCCTATATGACATATTCTTATTGTTCACGATCATCACTGTTTTTTTTTTCATTTTTCTTTTTGATGTTTACATACATTAATTTTTATGTTTACACTAATCTTTGTCAGAGCCTGATCTGATCATTGATCTCGCTTTTCATTTATTAGTGCCGTATCTCCTCTTTTCCATATCCGTTAAATTTTTTGTATCACAAATTTTGATACTGGCAGCTCTATTAATATTCACCGTATGTTTTAGTTCACTCTTCTAACTTTTATCCTTTTGGACGTCTTTTGAGTATTTTATAGTGAGTTATCTATTGATTGTATCTGAACTAGACTGAACATAAGTTCGACTCGAACATTGAACAAACAATTTGGGGTGTTCACAGCAAATTCGAAAAGCCGCAGAACACCCTTTAAAAGCCAGGTATTCCCTGGCAAGCGGGGAATACCCAATGACCCCACCCCATGATGTCATGGGGCGGGGTCACCCACTGACATAATTCGGTATTCCCCCGCTTTCCGGGTAAAGCCTGGGCTTACCCTATGATGTGACATGTGACCCCACCTCCTCTTATGTCATGGGGGTTTCGTGTGGAGTGGAGACTGGAGACTGCAGCATCGCTGGGCATCGGATCACCACAGGACATAGAGAACAACGCTGGACAGACTGAATTACATCGCTGGAGGTTTATTTTTTATTTTTTTTATTTTTAATAAAGGACTTATCCCAACTGTGTGCTTTTTAAAAAAAAAATGTACACTTTCTTTGTGAAATGGTAAGGGTATAATGTACCCTGTTACCAATTTAAATAGGGGGGCAGAATCTGGGGTCCCCTTTGTTAAAAATGACTTTGATTTATATTGCCAGACCCAACAATTCATAAACAGCCGCGAGTAGTTTTAAATTTTTTTTTTTTTTTTAGAAATTACATTTTGTGCAGGGACAGTTCTAAGCACGGGAAACATGCGCTACTTTACAGGCATACTATACACACCCCCCAGATACAAAATTTAAAGGAATATTTCACTTTTATTTTTTCACTTTAAGCATTATTAAAATCACTGCTCGCGAAAAAACTGACATTTTGAAAACTTTTTTTTGCATTGATACATGTCCCCTAGGGCAGGACCTGGGTCCCCAAACACTTTTTATGACAATAACTTGCATATTACTCTTTAAAATTAGCACTTTTGATTTTTCATGTTCGTGTCCCATAGACTTTAACACGTGTTCGAACAAATTTATTGCCTGTTCGCATGTTCTGGTGCGAACCGACCCAGGGGGGTGTTCGGCTCATCCCTAATCTGAACTGGAACATAAGACTATCAGTAGCCATACATGTGTAAATTGTGTTGTTTTTTAAGTCTATTAGACGATAGGCAACAAAACAAAGCTTTGAGTTTGGAATCCAAACCTAGATTGCAGAGAAAGTTAGTGGATTTGTGTACTGTATATTAGAAGACTTAAAGGATGATAAAACTGGTTTATGACAGTCTTTTCTGCAAGTATTGTTAGAGCAGCATTTATATTGATGCCCCAGCATTGTCTAAATGTTTGCTATTTACCTTTTCACTCCCCCATTTCTAAACTTAATTTAAATCAGAGCAGAGTTATTTTAATAAAAATGTAATCAATTAGCAATTGCATTCTTCAGTTTGACAAACAAAAGTTTGGAGAAAATGTTTAAGCCAAACACGGAAAGACAAAAAGGTAGATTGTAAGAAAGTCATTATATGAAGATACATGAAAAAATGCTTTTATGGCAGGAGCTGTGGAATGCAAACCTCTTGTGGAATGCAATGAAAGCAAGTCTTTGTTCCATGTTCTTCTGCTCTCCTGAGCCAGTGGAAAAGGCAGAATTAGCAAATTACATAAAAACAAAAAGGAAAACAATGATCTGTTTACTTATATTTTCATATCTGAGGTGTACTAACATGTATGACTATTCGAGATCTTTTCCCAGATACTATTTTAAAAGACTAATAATATCTCATACTATTACTTTTGATTTTGGCAGTGTGCCTCTTGTTTTGCAGTTTATGGATCTGTGGGAGTGCCAGCTTAAACTTCTCAATCATTCTCTGCTTATCTGGCTATACAGTAGTGCATGCCTAAAATGTATTCTCATTTAAGCAAAGATGAGGCAATTTATATACCGTAGCTCTGGTATGTAAGCCATTCAACTGCTTTCTTGCCCATTCATGGACTGACAACACAATTGTCCATGGTCACAAACACCTAAGTCACAACAAACAACAGCCGTTTTAGTCTCTTCAATCATACTGAAATGCCAAGTGGGTAGCAAGCACTGCACAGGTCTTCTATTGCTGCGTGGTCACACACATCTCACCTGACAGCATGTAAGCACTACTGCCAACAGTCATGCTTCAATAATAGAAATTTAAATTGCAATGCATATAAAGCACTTGTGCGCACTAGACATTTAAAAAATGGCAGTGCTGTTGTCAGGAAAAAGTAGCTCCAAGTTTGCTTTTAGCCTTGTTTTTGAAAAAAGTTTATGCATGTTTATGCGTTTCCACAAATGCATTGATAAATAATAAATTAATAATTTTTAGGTGTAATTTTTAGAGCCGAGAGAGCCAGAAGAGGACACTGATTCCTTCAGGAGCTATTTGTGTTTTGTTTCTACATACATTATGCATTCTATCATGCAGAAAGTTGCCAAGAGAATGCTGCTGATCATGTTACAGAGGGTGAGAAGAAAAAGACAGACGACAGCAGACGACATTGCTTCTGGACTCATGTTTGGTTATCAAACCGCCTCCGTTCAGTATACTTTTTAAACTTGTATGGAGAGTTACTGAGATATCCTGATAAGTTCTTCAGCTTTACCCGTATGTTTGTTGCTTCCTTCAACACGCTTTTTGAGAGCCTAAGTCCAAGACTAGTCAGGGCATCCAAACGGGAGATGGTGTGTCACCTGAAGAACATCTCCTCATTACAATCAGGTATGTTAGTATGATAATATTACATTACTCCTAGATATATGTGAATATATACAGTGCTGTAAAAAAGTATTTGCCCCCTTCCTGATATTTCTCACACTTAAATGATTAAGATCATCGAGCAAATTTTAATATTACACAAAGATAACCTGAATAAATCAAAGATGCAGTTTCTAAATTATTATTCCATTTATTAAGGGGAAAGAATCTGTTCAAACTTGCCTGGCCCTTTATGAAAAAGTAATTGCCCCCTCCCATGCTGAATCATAAATCAGCTGTTATTAACCACAATTTGTTGGAAAGCTGAGTTAAATTTAGTTTGCCACACTCAGACCTGATTATTGACAGACCTGTTGAATCAAAAAATCCCATAAATAGAAGCTGTCTGACAAAGTGAAGCATGTAACAGATCACAAAAAGCCACATATCATGCCACAATCTAAAAAAAAAATAGAACTGATTAGAAACAAATGAATGCATTGGTCTAGGATTTTTTTTAAGGCATTGGAACTCCAGTGAACCATGGGGAGAGCCATTATCCACAAATGGAAATAACTCAGAACAGTAGTGAATCTTCCCAGAAGTGTCCGGCCTACAAAAATGACTCCAAGAGCATGACATTGACTCATGCAGGAGGTCATAAAAGAACCCAGAACAACACCTACTGTAAAGAACTGCAGGCCTCACTTGCCTCAGGTAAGATCAGTGTTTGCCTTGGTCTATCTAACATAGCCACCCGCCAGGACTCCAGGATGTTCACATGTTCGTGATGAAGGGGTGCATCATTATGACACACCGAACATACAGACGGAATAAGGACGCCGATTATAGTAAGGACGGCAAATGGTGCCATTCCTCTCCTCAGCTGTACAGCGGAAGAAGCTAAACCACCACCAGAGAGCTGCTTCATGACTCCCTAGAGGATTTTAAAACATGTTCTATTTGCAGAGAAAGTTTTTAGTCTATGAGAGTTGGGAATTGAGGAAAGTTTGTTCCTTTGTTCTGACCTTCACTTTGTATTTTACACAGCACCCGGTTTGGTTGTTTTTAAGTGCCATTTTTTGGGATTTATTATATCCGGCCTTCTTGTAGAGAACTAGGAGAATACTGTGTGGTTTTTGGAGCTTCCTTGCGGTTACCATGGTGAATGTACCTGCTATTTGATTAATTTTGTATTGAAAAGTAAGTAATTTTTCTATATACTTATGTATGATATCTAGGTGTATTGAATATAATTCTTATATGTAATTTCTAAATGCTGCCGCTGCCGCATACCGCCGTATCCCCCTGCACAATTGCATAGCTCACATTACAAGCATTCATTCTGAATACTTGTAAATGGCCGTGTATTGACACTCCCCTTCTCCGGATTGGGCGGCAGAGGCGGCATCAGCATATCTAAAAGGTATGAGGGACGCATCGCTGCAATATGGGGGACATACATGGCTGCAATATGGGGGACATACATGGCTGCAATATGTGGGGGACATACATGACTGCATATGGGGGACATACATGGCTGCATATGGGGGACATACATGACTGCATATGTGGGGGACATACATGGCTGCATATGTGGGGTACATACATGGCTGCATATGTGGGGGACATACATGACTGCATATCTGGGGGACATGCATGACTGCATATGTGGGGGACATACATGACTGCATATGTGGGGGGACATACATGGCTGCAATATGGGGGACATACATGGCTGCAATATGGGGGACATACATGGCTGCAATATGGGGGACATACATGGCTGCATATGTGGGGGACATACATGGCTGCATATGTGGGGGACATACATGGCTGCATATGTGGGGGACATACATGGCTGCATCTGTGGGGGACATACATGACTGCATATGGGGGACATACATGGCTGCATATGTGGGGGACATACATGGCTGCATATGTGGGGGACATGCATGACTGCATATGTGGGGGACATACATGACTGCATATGTGGGGGACATGCATGACTGCATATGTGGGGGACATACATGACTGAATATGTGGGGGGACATACATGACTGCATATGTGGGGGACATGACATGGCTGCAATATGTGGGGGACATACATGACTGCAATATGTGGGGGACATGGCTGCATTTGGGGACACATTTAAAAAAAGTATCGGTATTTGGTATCGGCGACTACTTGAAAAAAAGTATCCGTACTTGTACTCGGTCCTAAAAAAGAGGCATCGGGACAACCCTAATAATTACTAATTGAAACGTGTTGGATCAACCATGGTTTTTCGTCACCACCAGTTGATCTGGTGATCTCCAAAGTATATAGCAGACAGTAAGGCCCGGATTCACAAAGCACTTACGCTGACATAAATCACTTTACGGCGACGTAGTGCAAATGTGCGCCCGGCGTATGTGTGCGCCAGAGTCACAAACCAACAGGCCATCCTACCCCGTCGTATCTTGCTTATGCAGGAGTAGCGCGTGCGCAAATATGGTTTGGACGCATGTTGCTTCTCCCATTGATTAGGCATTCAAATATGCAAATGAGGGAAATGCAGCGATTAACAAACGTACGTGCGCCCGACACAGGCTACGTGTGGTGCGCGTAAGTGTACATCCGGCGTAAAGTTATTCCCCATAGATGAGGCGCAACCCAGCCATAGGCATGCAAAGGTCTGCCCAAGAGAAGACAGGCCGGCGTATTGGGCGTACGTTACTTTCACGGCGTATGTAGTGATCCGGCGTAGCTTAGGCAGTTGTGCCGGCGTAGTTGTGAGCATGCGCATAAGGGTGCAGTTTCATGCGTCCACGTCATGACTACGTCACGGCACATGCGCATTCGTGATACGCTGGGCGTAAAACGCTGCACCATGCTCAGACCATCATTTGCATGGGGTCACTCCCACTTCCACTTACGCTGGCCTGCGCCTTCGATAATATGATACGATACAGTGCATGCCTCTCCGTGCTGCGCCGGTGTAGTGTATGTGTGCACGCTACGCCGGCGTAAATGTGCGTCCACTCTCTGTAAATCCGGGCCTAACACTTTATCTCTTTCTTTAAATATACAATGTTTTAACATCTATATGCAATATCTTTCAACCTTTAATGGAATTTTTCTATGAATTTTGTACAATAAATACATTTTTCAAAAATACCATATTGGCGTTTAACATGCACTTTTTCCCCCTGAAAACAGAGGGTAAACAGTGCCTGCGTGTTATATGCCGATATAATGTTTTACCAACAGGGGGAGGAGACTGGGTTTACCGCCCCAGGAGCCACATATTGGGGGGTGTCAGGCCGTCTGCCCCGCCTCTCCTGGCCCTGGGACAGCGCTCCCTGCATAGTTGAGAAAAAAAGTTGAGAAAAAAATCACTTGCCAGCCCATTCTACACCACTCCTCCTGTGTCAGTGTCATTCAAAAACAAAGCTTGCAAATATCTCAATAGCTCCTTTTGTTCTGGCTGCTCTCCTCCTCTCACTCCTCCTCCTCTGAGTGTAGCTTTTGATTGGAGGAGGAGAGCAGTCACATAACCATCTGTGTAACTTCAGAGAAGAGCAGTCATGTGACCAGGTCAGTGGCAAAAACAGAACTATATGGAAACTTCATTTTACAATAGGAGTGACACAGGAGAAGCAGTGTGGAAGGGGCGGCAGTGTTTTTTTCTTAACTGATAGGTATGCTGGCAGCACTGTCCAAGGAGACTGGGGGTCTCTGGGAGTGCAGGGAGGGGGCTGTATAGTGGATGGAGGGGCTGTATACTGGATGGGGGGGCTGTATACTGGATGGGGGGAGCTGTATACTGGATGGTGGGAGCTGTATAGTGGATGGGGGAGCTGTATACTGAATGGGGGTCTGTATACTGAATGGGGGAGCTGTATACTGGATGGACGGGGCTGTATACTGGATGGGGGGGCTGTATACTGGATGGGGGGCTGTATACTGGATGGAGAGGGCTGTATAATGGATGGGGGGAGCTGTATAATGGATGGGGTGAGCTGTATACTGGATAGGGGGAGCTTTATACTGGATGAGGAACTGCGTACTGTAAAGGGGGCTGTTATAACCAACTCAATAGTGAACCCAATGGACTAAGACTTGGATGCCATACAAGTTCATGGGCAGGCAGGCATCCCAATACTTTGACAATATAGTCTATGTTTAATTCTAGGTTTCTGGCAACTGGACAAAGCTACATATCCATACACCACTATTTCCTCATGGATGATATCTCCACAGTGGCCAAAGTTACATGAGACACCTGCTTGGCACTGTGGGAGGAGTTGAAGGGAGTGGTCATTCCTGAGCCTAATGAAGAGGTCTGGGAAGCTATAGCTGATGAGTTTTAGGCAAAAACAACATTTCCCAATTGTATCAGTGCCCAGAATGGCAAACACGTCAGGGTTTAAAAGTCTTTTCAGTCCGGATCTCTATACTTCAATTATAAAAGGTATTTTTCTGTGGTTCTCCTTGCATTGGTTGATGCAAACCTACGCTTTAACCCTTTTATTGCCACTGACGTATGTCTGTGGCCTCAGTCAGTTGTTTGTAAATTTGACATATCAACTGTCAGTTGGAAGTGGGTATGCAGCTTCCTGATCACTTCCTCACACCCTGGTAACTTCCCTCCCCTCCATGCATGCCCCTGCTGTGTTTTCTGGGGTTGACGTGCCTGTTTGTGGACCTTGGAATGACATGGCAAGTGCTGTCCGGTAGAGATGAGGGAGATTACTTATATGTCCATTCTATAATCGCTTCCTGTTGAATATAAATGATGTGTAAAACTTCACTTCTGGGTTATGGTGCCACTGTCCCCAGCCTTTATTGCTTGGTAGGAATCTATTGAAGTCAGCAGGTAAAGTACAGTTTTTACTGGCTGCCAGTAAAAATACTGGCGGTTGGCAACACTAAAAGGTCCCTCACCCCCTCGTGCATGGACATACAAATGTAAATCCATGCTTCGGGACTGTTACATATCGCTCTGCATGCCAGAGTGACAGCAATATCTAGGCCCATTATTCACGGTTAATGCTAAACTGATGACCAGTAGGCTTTTATAGTGTTGCCTATGAAAAACATATGGTATAAAAGTTTGTTGCCATTTAATGGGACACACTTTTAATTTTAAGTCTTTACAATTTTAAGTCTTTACATTTTGAGTATCTATGTTTCTTAAAACATTCTTATTGCTTATATTTTACCTAAAAAATTTTATTTTTTTTTGCATTTCACAAACTGTTGTGCTAATATTGTGTGAGATAAAAACCTGGAACTACCACTATTTCAATCTCTAGAGTGTCTGCTTTCAGAAAATATACAATGTTATGGGTGTTTTATTAAATATTGCAGTCTAAAAAAATGTTTTAAAACCTGTGTGCAAAATAATGCAAAAATGGATCTGGCAGGGAAAGAGTTAAGGTGACATAGATGTTGTAATAAGTTACCAACATTTCCAGGGTAAATGTCATGACTTTCTGCACACACTTCAATACACATAAAAATCCCAAAGTGTTTTAGCAAAGATAACGAAAGAGAGAGAAAGAGAAAAAAAATAGAGATTAACAAAGCAATAAATAGAGAGAGAGAGGGAGAGAGAGAAAGAGAGAGGGAGAGCGAGAGAGAGAGAGAGAGAGAGAGAGAGAGAGAGAGAAAGAGAGAGAAAATGAGCTGTAAAAAGGCAAGCATATAAAGTAGCTCAGCTTGGTCAAAGGTTTATGATCTTTGTCAATGTTTAACTTGAGTTGTATATAATTAATACCTACATGTGAAGAAGCTGACAAACAGATCATTCCTTTCCATGTGCCCAGCCTTGGTGCTATGGCTTGTTGAGACAAGCATCTGGCCCACTTCAGGCTTTGCATGCATAAGTAACGCCCAGGAATCATGCTGCTCGATGCAGATGTTATGGAGCACACAGCAAGCCAGAATAATCCTGGAAGCCTTCTGGGGAGAGAAAAGGAGGTCATCCCCAGGCTGGGCCAAGTAGAGAAACTGGGCTTTGAGGAGACTGATTGTGGTCTCCACATTTTTCAGGGTTCGCAGCAAGGCCTTATTGTAGAGATGTTCTGCTTCAGCCACAGGGTGCCTGATGGGAGCCAATGCCGGGGGCTGAGAATACCCTGCAAAAACAATTAGTTACTTAATGGTACACCATAACCCCAACCAACAAAAAGCCTAGAGATTTTCAGGACTAGGCTTAATGAAAATTGCTTCAGATTCTCCCCTAAGAGAGCATTCATTCTGCTAGGTGACCAGTGACTTTCTGTTCCCTTTTAATTTCTAATTCAATGTTAGGACATCTTCAATAAACTTTTCACAAATTTCCTCTTTATTATGTTGAAGCACCCCACCAAAAATCTGTTGCCAACAAGGCTTGTAATAATGGACTCAGAGGGATAAAGAATATGGCCCGAAAAGCATGGACATGTGGCTGCCACCCGGACAGCTATAATATTTATTTGTTTATTTATTTAAAAAAAAGTCACTTTAAGAAAAATGTACAGTATGTCAGGCGGGAAAATAGGGTCAGGTAACACTGGAGTATAGGTAGGGACACGACCTGTGGGAACATTCTTGAAGTGGGGCAAGGCTATATAAAGGGGGTCCTCCGCAGGAATCTCCTCATAGCTGGTCACATGACAGCAACAAGCTCAGCTCAGCTCAATAGAGCAATTATACTTTGTGTGACGGCTGTCCTGACCTCTAATGCACCGAGTGCTGGAGTGAGCAGGGGACAGAGGAGGTAAAGTGTTATACCTGAAGGGTTCCACATGTACTGGCACTTTAAGGCTGGCTCCACCCAGCAGTGATGACAAGGGTCAAGGGGCATAGTAGCCATCTTAGAGAGAGCACATGTAAAGGAGCTGATAAGATGTACTGTCCTGAGATGCATGTTGCAGTGTACAGATGAAATACACATCCATTGTTCCAGACCAGGGTCTTGTGTCTCTCACAACGCAGAGGATATAACAGTGGCGACGCGGATGGGATTTACAAAGTGTCTATCAGACTGAGAGAGAGACAAAGACATTGTGGATTGTCACCTGGATAAAAGCAATCACAGATCCCAGCAGGAAAATTTCATTAATCGGGACATTAAGTGAGTTTGATGGAGAACAGACATCCTGGAGTTCTTGGGTTGAGAGACTGGAACAGTTTTTCAGTGCAAATACCATCCCAGACAACAGGAAAGTAGCAGTATTTCTGACAGTGGTTGGTGCCAAGACATATGACACTCTTAGGCCGCGTAAACACGACCGAGGAACTTGTTGGGCGAAACACATGGTTTTCCTCGTCGAGTTCCTTGTTCGGCTGTCGAGGAACTCGACTAACCAATTTTCTCCATTCCCGTCTAGGAAAAAGAAGACATGCTCTCTTTTTGGCTCGTCAAGTCCCTAGACAGTTTCCTCGATGAAAAACGTACACACGACCGGTTTCCTCGGCAGAATACGTCTCCCAACAAGTCTTGCTGGATTCTGCCGAGGAAACCGGTCGTGTGTACGCGGCCTCAGGGATCTCCTTTCCCCTGTAAAAGCAGCAACTAAGACATTGGCAGAGCTGCTGACACTGCTAGAGAATCACTTTCAGCCGAAACCACTAGAGATAGCAGAAAGATTTCGCTTCTATCAGAGGCAACAACAGACAGGTGAAGAGCTTATGGCCCGGATTCAGATACATTTGCGTATCTTTCGGTGAGTACCATATGCAGAAACAACTTGCACTCTAAGTTACGGTGGCATAGCGTAAATTGGCCAGGGTAAGCCCGCGTATTTCAAAGTAGGCAAGTAGGGGGCGTGTTGTATGATAATGAAGCGTGACCCCATGTAGATGCATGGCCGAACGAATGGTGCATGCGCCGTCCGTGGACGTAACCCTGTGCTCATGCTCAGAATCACGTCGGATAGAATGCCTAAGATACGCCGAACACTGCCTACGACGTGAACGTAACTTACGCACAGCCCTATTCACGTACGACGTACGCAAACGACGTAAACGACGTAAAATTTGACGGTTGCTCTGACATCCATACTTAACATTGGCTGTGCCTCATATAGCAGGGGTAACTTTACACCGGTCGTACACCTTACGTAAACGATGTATATCAATGCGCCGGGCGCAAATACGTTTGTGAATCGGCGTATCTAGCTCATTTGCATATTCGACGCATAAATCTACGGAAGCGCCCCTAGCTGCCAGTGTAAATATGCACCCAAGATATGACGGCGTAAGAGACTTACGTCTGTCATATCTTGGAAAAATTCAGATGCAACTGCCTTTCTGAATCGCCGTAAAGATATGACGGCGCATATTTGAAATTACGCCGTAAAAGCTTTCTGAATCTGGGCCTATGTGTTTGCCCTTCACAGACTAGCCTCTACCTGTTCTTTTGGGGAGTACCTACCTACTGCACTGAGAGATAAGTTTGTTATGGGAATGAATTGTGAGTTGACCCAAAAGAGACTGTTAACAGAGAAAGACCTTACTGCTGCCAACTGCTGCAAACTGGAAATACAGACCATCACCAAGCCGGGAGTCAGCTTTCTACCGTTGTGGGAATACAGACCATGACCACAAGGTCTGCCGGTTTAAGGATCAGACCTGTCATAATTGCGGTAGGACCGGCCACCTGAAATGAGTTTGCCGTAGCAAGAAGGTGCGAGATAAACAACCTCTAAACACAAGACAAAGACATAGACATATATGGTGGGAAGATGTACATCATCATCTGAGTCAGAGGATGAGGAAGTGCTCCACAGATTAGACATATATCATATGCATTCAGCACCCTACCGAATGACTGTAGATGTAACCGTTCAGGGAAAGAAACTCAAGATGGATGTAGACACAGGAGCAGCAGTTTCAGTTATCACCCAGAAACAATGGAGACAACTTCAGACCCGAAAAACTGTCCTCCCAACACCAATCAACCTGCAGATATACTCAAAGCAGATACTCCACCCACTGGGTTACGCAAAAGTAAAGGTATTGTACAAGGGTCAGATAAAGAGACTCCCATTATATATCCTAGAAAATGGGGAACCCCCTCTTTTTGGGAGAGACTGGATTGCTCACTTTGGTATGCCAGACATCGCCATAATGATTTTTAATGACCAGTTGGGAAAAATAAAGCATGACTGTGTGAAACTCAAGCTGAAATCCAACGTTCAGCCTAAGTTCTTCAAAGCTTGGACAGTACCTTTCGCACTCCAAGCAGGTGTGGAAGCAGAACTAAGTCAGCTGGAGGAACAAGGTGTCATCTCAAAGGTAGAGCACATCGAGTGGGCATCACCAGTTGTACGGGTAAAGAAAGCAAATGGGGACCTGCGCATTTGTGGCGATTTCCGCATGGCACTGAATTTTCCAACTGGTAATAGACCAGTATCCCCCACCCAGAGTAGATGACATTTTTGCCTCTCTTGCAGGGGGTCAAAAGTTCACCAAGCTTGATCTCAAACAGGCATATTTACAGTTTGAGGTCCATCCTTCTTCCCGCAAGTTTCTGACCATCAACACCCACAAGGGACTGTATGAATATAATCGGATGGTGTTTGGGGTAGCCTCCGCCCCAGCCATTTGACAACGAAAAATGGACGTGATTTTGGCGGACATTCCTTTCACGCAGTGCCTGCTAGATGACATACTCATCACGGGATGGACCGACCAGGAACACAAGCAGAATGTGGAGCTTGTCTTGGTGAGACTCCAAGAACAGGGTCTGAAAGTGAACTTAGCAAAATGCCAATTCATGGTGCCTAAATTGGAGTTTTGTGGACACCTTGTGGCTGCAGAGGGTATACACACCACGGAAGCCAAGGTTGATGCTTTTGTCAAAGCTCCAGCCCCAACCAACGTCCAGCAGCTGCGATCATACCTTGGCTTGCTGAACTATTACCACAAATTCCAGCCAGATCTGGCACACACCTTGTTTCCGTTGAACAAGCTTTTGGAGAAACACTCCAGATGGGACTGGTCGGCTGCATGCCAACGTGCTTTTGAAGTTTCTAAGCGGAAGCTTTTGGAGTCACGCATGCTCATGCACTATGACCTCCAGAAGCCTCTCACCTTGGCTTGTGATGCCTCACCCTATGGTCTGGGGGTGGTACTATCCCACATCTTACCAGATGGGTCAGAAAAACCAGTGGCATTTGCCTCCAAGTCTTTGACAAAAGCCGAAAGCAATTACTCACACATTGACAAAGAGGCTCTTGCACAGTTATGGTCAATTAAGAAGTTTCATCTTTACCTGTATGGTAGGGAATTCACCATACTGATGGACCATAAACCACTCCTTCAGATCTTTAGCCCTGACAAAGGCATCTCTCAGGCCGCATACACACGATCGGTCCAACCCAATGAAAATGGACTGAAGTCCAGTTTCATCGTTCCAAACCGACCGTGTGTACGGCCCATCGGTCTGTCGTCCTTCGGACCAAAGTCTTAAAACTTGCTTTAAAATCAGACAGATGGACGCCTGAACAGCAGTCCAAACCGATCGTTAGTATGCAAAAGCATTGGTTCAAAAACCCGCGCATTCTCAGAATTAAGTCGACTCATGCTTGGAAGCATTGAACTTCGTTTTTTCAGCACGCCATTGTGTTTTACGTCACCGCGTTCTGACATGATCAGTTTTTGAACTGATGGTGTGTACGCACATCAGACCATCAGGCCACTTCAGCGGTGGCCCGATGAAAACAGTCCGTCGGACGATTCTCATCAGGTTGGACCGATCGTGTGTACGATCGGTCCAACCTGATGAGGGAAGTCCATGGACGGGGAAGTCCATGGATTCTTCTCCACCGGTCAAGAGTTGCCGTTACACCAGCCTGTCCTTCTTGTCTTCTGGGGAGATAGCAGCCTATACAACTAAGGATACCTTTCTGAAAACAATACTCTCTTGGGTACGGTACGGTTGGCCTGCAACTGTCACACAGGAGTATGAACCTTATTTCCATAGGCGTATGGAATTAACTGTGGCTGGCAACTGTGTTTTATGGGGAGACTGAGTGATCATTCCACAGACCCTCCAGAGACACATTCTGGACTTGCTACATACTGGTCATCCCGGGGGCACACATATGAAACAAAAGGCCAGAGGCTATGTGTGGTGGCCAAACCTAGACTCAGATATCACAACATATGTGAATGCTTGTGCTGGATATGCACAAACGGCAAGAGACCCTGCTCGAGGGTGCAACCAGCCCTGGACTTGGCCCACGGTTCTTTGGTTTCAGAGGACACACCTTCTTGATCATAGTGGACGCCCATTTAAAGTGACCTGAGGTCATTCCTGTTACTCAGCCAACGAATAAGGCAATGGTTTCCAAACTGTTACATCTCGCTGCTACATTTGGATACCCCAGAAAAATCATCACAGACAATGGTGCACAATTCTTCAGTCAGGAGTTTCAGCATTTCCTAACTGCCCACAACATCAAGCACAAGTTGACCGCACCTTACCACCCGGCTACAAATGGTCAAGCAGAGCGGTTTGTGCAGACTTTCAAACGCTATTTTAAAGCTACAGTGGCTGCAAGTAAACAACAGTCCCTGTCACCCCAGCAGCTGGACTCCTTCCTTTCTGCTTACAGAAACACACCACATGCAACCACTGGGAAAACTCCAGCAGAACTCCTTCTGGGTCGGCAGCCATGGACTGTTTTGGATATGCTCTGCCCTCAAACAGTCCACGAACATGTACTGCAGTCCCAAGACAAGATGGTCAAACACAATGAGCTCCCCTGATTCAACGCCCAACGAAAGGTATGGGCCCGGTCTTATGGGGCTTCCAACACCCGTTGGCTTCCTGCTGTCATTGCAGAGACTTTGGGACCCAAGATGTACAAGGTCCGTCTAGAAGATGGTTCCATTTGCAGATGTCATGCGGACCAACTGTGTCCTCGTTCTCAACTGCCCGAATCCCTGATACCAGCTGAGCCACCAGTGTCTCAAGGATCTGCTCCCAGCGAATCAAGATGCATGGAAACTGATGATTGGGGGGACTCTGAACTTTTGAACTCAGCTCCAACAGAGCCCTTCAGATCTGGTCCGGAGGTCTGTTTACCCTCTGAGCTGGGGGATCCCTTCTTGGCCCCGTCGGTGCCCATTCCAGCCAGCCCTGTTTCCTCCAGTGCCGAATCGCTGGATGCCCGGCCTCAATGACACTGTCGCCCTCCTGACCGGTTTCAGTTGCAAGAGCGGTTTGCGAGACTTTCGACGGGGTCGATGGAAGTGATCTGATGACATATTAACCCTGCAACTGTCCCTGGAAGCTTGGTCTCCCATCTGGCTGTGGGAGAAGTCCTGTAATTCTCCTGTGTTTGGAGGACTGTAATTGGACAGTTATCAGTTAATGTTTTGTGCCTGTTATTTTGTTGTTGTGTTTTTTTTGTTTTGTTGTTAGGGATGGATGGCAGGTGTTATACCTGAAGGTTTCCATGTGTACTGGCACTTTAAGGCTGGATTCACCCAGCAGTGATGACAAGGGTCAAAGGGCATAGTAGCCATCTTAGAGAGAGCACATGTAAAGGAGCTGATAAGATGTACTGTCCTGAATAGCGATGAGCTTCGCGTTCGATGCAAACACATGTTCGCATCGAACATCGGCTGTTCGATCGTTCGTCGAAAACGAACAAATCGGGTCGTTCGCGCCAAATTCGAATGACGCGCAACGGCCCATAAATCACTGCGGCGTTGCGCGCTGATGATTGGCCAAGCATGCACCATGACCCCGCATGCTTGGCCAATCACAGCGCCCAAAAAACGAAGAGACCTAATTGCCCAAAGCCTGGGTGCTTTGGCCAATTAGGGCTCAGGGCTTTAGCACACGCCCCACACTATAAAAGGCCACCTCCCGGGCGGCCTCGTGTAGTGTGTTCCGGCTTGCTTTACAGAGAAGTCAAACAGACAGAGAGAGAGAGAGATAGATAGATAGAGACACAGGGCCAGATTCAGGTAGATGGGCGCTTCTTTACTTTGGAGTAACGTTTCTCATTTACGTTACTCCGCTGACACTTTCGGCGCAAGTACTGTTATTCACATAGCAGTTGCGCGTAAACTTGCGCTGGCGTAATCCGACGCAAGTGGAAGTGGGTGTGATCATATGTAAATGATGGGCGGAGCCCAGCGCAGAGGCTTACGTTCAGCGCATCATCCACGGAGCATGCGCAGTAAGTGAGGCTTCACTCGGCCCCCTGTGCGCATGCTCACAACTTCCGTCGGCACCACTTCACGGGAAACGCCAGCGCAATGTGTTCCGTTGCGCGTATAAAAGCGCCAGCGGAAGTGGCATTCCGGCGCAAAAGTATTTCCGTTTCCCCCCACCCCAGGGAATTTACTTTTGCTCGATTATGGCTGCTCCCGCTACCCCCAAAGAGAGGAGGAACCTCAATTTTAATGCCCAGGAGGTCTCTGTGGTCATCTCCGCTATGGAGAGTTATAATGATTTCCTGCATGGGAAAAAAAGTAGGAAGACCAGCAGGCCATCCTGGACACCATTGCTGGTCGGGTTAATGTCTTGGGGTACTCCACCCGGACTGCTGGGGATATCCAAAAAAAAAAAAAATGACCTGCGGCGCAAGGTCCGTGGCAAGGTGGCCACCATCAGGAGGCATGAGAGGGGCACAGGTGGTGGACCCCCATGTCCGGTCAGCCTGACCACAGAGGAGGAGGTAGTCGCCCGCTGCCTGGAGAGGGAGCAATTGGAGGGGGTACCAGGCTATGATTCTGTGGAGGAAGGCTCCAGGTAAGTGTTTTTTATCCCCTATTTGGTGTTTTGCATGTGGGGGGGGGGGGTACATGTGCCAAGTGTGTGGAACCACCAACATGTGTCTGCTTTGTGTCATCCACAGATGACGGAGCTGGGCCATCATCTGTCGGCGGCCAGTCCACCCCATCCCCCCATCGGCACCCAGTGCCTGTGCCCCTGGGTGGTGAAGACACCGAGGTGGAGGAGGAGAGTGCCCACACCACACATGCAGAGGTCGTTGAGGAGGAGCCTGTTGGGGCAGAGCAGGACTTTGTTTTATTGTTAGAGGAATCCTCCTCTTCTGCAGGACCCTCTCAGATCCCCTCCCCCATTATAGGAAGCCCCTCAAGGGCGACTCCATCGCCCCGGGGACAAACATCTACTGGCCCCAGGAAGGCCACCCATAAGACCAGGGGGGTGCCTGATCTGGTCCAGGACCAGGTGGCGAGGGATCAAGCCAGGCAGACCCAGCAAATGGGGGAGATTGCTGGGCACCTGGACAGAGTGGCTGACAGCCTGTGCTCCGTGGCCCAGATGTCTTCAGCAGTGCAGGATGTGAGCTGTAACTGCACTGCAGTGGTGACCAGCCTGGGGGAGGTGCAGGGTGAGATAAGGGACCTCACTGCAGCCGTCCAGGCAAACACTGCTGCCATCCAGGGAAACAGTGCTGCCATCCGGGACCAGGGGAGGCTGAGTCGGCGGGCCCAGCATTATCAGGTCACCCGGCAGCTCAGGATGCAGGCCCAGCAGCTCAGGGTGCAGGCCCAGACCAGTGCGTACCTCGGCCGAATTGCCGTGGCCTTGGAGGGAAGGCAGGCCACACCTGCCAGGAGTGGCCCACCCGGGGATCAGCCACCTCCAGATGCCCCCCCACCCCCACCCACTCCATCCAGGCAGCTGAGGAGCCAGAGAGGGGCCGCCAGAAGAAGCCCCCGGCATCCCAGATAATTTTTATTTTTATTTTTTTGATTGATGCTCAGGACATGATTTTTTTTTATTTTTTTTGTGATTATGCTCAGGTTATGAGATTTTTATTTTTTGATACTGCACACGTTGCAGTGTGAATGGTGTGTGAATGTGAGGGGGTGGCACTCCTGCCAGTAAGGGGTGTCACCCTCGGCCGTGGTGGT
This sequence comes from Rana kukunoris, assembly GCA_029574335.1. Taxonomy (NCBI): domain Eukaryota; kingdom Metazoa; phylum Chordata; class Amphibia; order Anura; family Ranidae; genus Rana; species Rana kukunoris. Next base: position 343,829,217 of record CM056049.1, on the reverse strand, counting down.
GAATTAACCCCACGGCTGTATGAATGACGTGTGAAAGGTGTATGAATGGACAGCGACATCATTGGGGCCTTGACGCTGGCGTTGCTGCTCCCAAGTCCTACATGCTGGACTTGGGCTAATCCAATGTGATGTGCATGTGGTGTGTGTGATCTAGGGACATCAGTGGTGTGCATGCAAGCATTGTCTGTGTGATTAATGTTTGGGTTTCGTGTCCAAAGATGCCTACGGCGAGGACCCTCCTGACTGCTCTTCCATCAGCAGACTGGTTCTCCTCTGGCAGGGGGGGATTGTCTGGTTGGGGGGTCAGGTCATCACGCATGTCAATCTGCAGGCCTTTTCTCATAGCAAAGTTGTGCAGAATGCAACATGCACCGATGATCTGACACACGAAGGTAGGGGAATACAATAGGGTCTCCCCGGACTTATCCAGGCAGCGGAAACGGGACTTCAGGAGCCCAAATGTTTGCTCCACCACTGCACGGGTTTTGATGTGTGCTTCATTGTATTTTCTCTCTCCTCTGGTTTGGGGGTTCCGGAAAGGAGTCATGAGATGGGGTCCCAGTGCATATGCAGAGTCACCTGTAAGGGAAAAGACAGGAGGATGTTAGTCATGCATGTGCCCCTTGTGATGTGCATCATGGGAGGGGATAGTCATGCCTGCCACCCATGTCACTCACCAACCAGCCAGCTGTCCCCATACATGTTCTGCTCAAATTCTGCTGGGATGGGGCTCTGACGGTATATGAAGCTGTCATGGCTGGACCCTGGGTGTTTGGCACGGACGTGCCATATGAGGCGTTGGGCATCGGCTATCACCTGTACGTTGATGGAGTGCCAATGCTTCCGATTGCAGTATATGTGCTCTGTGGCACTGGGGGGCTGTAGGGCCACATGTGTGCAATCAATGGCCCCCACAGTGCGTGGGAATCTGGCAATGCTGTAGAAATCTGTCATTGCCTTCAGCCGCAGCTCCTCAGTGGTTGGTCTGATGAACTGGTTGGACATGCGTCTGAGGATTGCAGGGACAACCTGGTGCACACATCTGCTTATGGAGGATTGTGACATCCCAGCCACCACTCCACTTGTACGCTGGAATGATCCACTGGCAAGGAAATGAAGTGTTGCCAGTACCTTCACCAGTGGCTGCACTGCTTGTGAGCGGTGTGTTGGGCTGGTGATGTCACCCTGCAGGGTTGTGGTTAGTTCAAGTATTGCATCTGGGCTAAATCTGAAGAGGCGATACACCTCCTCATCCCCCATGCCAAAGAGGCTCATGCGCGTGCGGTATATCCTCTCACGTGCGCCCCTCATTTGCATATTTGCAGGGGAAATCAATAGGCGCGACTGATGCGCCAAGCGAAATTATGCGCTGACGAGACTCTGGCGTCGGAAAGTTAAGCCGATCGGAAATGGCCCATTTTCTGTCGCATCTAGTTTGGTGGGTACGGCCACATAGAAACGACAGCGCATCTTCACAGTTACGCGGCGCATATCGAATTACTCCAGCGCAAGTCTTGCTGAATCTGGCCCACAGTGTATTTTCAGATAGATAGATAGATAGATAGATAGATAGATAGATAGATAGATCAGGGAGGCTACTAGTTAGTATAGTTAAATGTACAGTTTGTGGAGAATATATTGACATCCCTAGGAGTTGTCAATATATTTATAAACTGTATAGCTTAGCTAGTTCTGCTATTAGTATCTGTCAGGCAGGAGATTGTGCTTGATGCTCTAACGTGTTAGTGTACACGTGTTCGTTCATTGCACATAGACGCATTAACTGTTACTGCACGTGTGCTATTTATTTGCACAGAAAGGCAGTTGCTGTTAATGCAAATGGGCTATTGAATTGCACAGAAACGCAGTCGCTCTGACTGTGCGTGTGCTGTTTAATACCACCTGAGCGCATTTGGGGTCACCGTACGTGTGCTGTTTAATACCACCTGAGCGCATTTGGGGTCACCGTACGTGTGCTGTGACATACCACCTGAGCGCATTTGGGGTCACCGTACGTGTGCTGTGACATACCACCTGAGCGCATTTGGGGTCACCGTACGTGTGCTGTGACATACCACCTGAGCGCATTTGGGGTCACCGTACGTGTGCTGGTATATACCACCTGAGCGCAGTTAGTGCCACTGTATGTGTGCTGGTATATACCACCTGAGCACAGATAGTGCCACTGTACGTGTGCTGCTATATACCACCTGAGCACAGTTAGTGCCACTGTACGTGTGCTGGTATATACCACCTGAGCACAGATAGTGCCACTGTACGTGTGCTGCTATATACCACCTGAGCACAGATACTGCAACTGTACGTGTGCTGCTATATACCACCTGAGCACAGATAGTGCCACTGTACGTGTGCTCCTATATACCACCTAAGTACAGTTAGTGCCACTGTACGTGTGCTGGTATATACCACCTGAGCACAGATAGTGCCACTGTACGTGTGCTGCTATATACCACCTGAGCACAGATAGTGCCACTGTACGTGTGCTGGTATATACCACCTGAGCATAGATAGTGCCACTGTACGTGTGCTGCTATATACCACCTGAGCACAGATAGTGCCACTGTACGTGTGCTCCTATATACCACCTGAGCACAGATAGTGCCACTGTACGTGTGCTGCTATATACCACCTGAGCACAGATAGTGCCACTTTACGTGTGCTCCTATATACCACCTGAGCACAGATAGTGCCACTGTACGTGTGCTGCTATATACCACCTGAGCACAGATAGTACCACTGTACGTGTGCTCCTATATACCACCTGAGCACAGTTAGTGCCACTGTACGTGTGCTGGTATATACCACCTGAGCACAGATAGTGCCACTGTACGTGTGCTGCTATATACCACCTGAGCACAGATAGTGCCACTGTACGTGTGCTGGTATATACCACCTGAGCATAGATAGTGCCACTGTACGTGTGCTGCTATATACCACCTGAGCACAGATAGTGCCACTGTACGTGTGCTCCTATATACCACCTGAGCACAGATAGTGCCATTGTACGTGTGCTGCTATATACCACCTGAGCACAGATAGTGCCACTGTACGTGTGCTGGTATATACCACCTGAGCACAGATAGTGCCACTGTACGTGTGCTGCTATATACCACCTGAGCACAGATAGTGCCACTGTACGTGTGCTCCTATATACCACCTGAGCACAGATAGTGCCACTGTACGTGTACTCCTATATACCACCTGAGCACAGTTAGTGCCACTGTACGTGTGCTCCTATATACCACCTGAGCAAAGATAGTGCCACTGTACGTGTGCTGCTATATACCACCTGAGCACAGATAGTACCACTGTACGTGTGCTCCTATATACCACCTGAGCACAGATAGTGCCACTGTACGTGTGCTACTATATACCACCTGAGCATAGATAGTGCCACTGTACGTGTGCTGCTATATACCACCTGAGCACAGATAGAGCCACTGTACGTGGTCCTAGATAGTGCCACTGTACGTGCTCCTATATACCACCTGAGCACAGATAGTGCCACTGTACGTGTGCTCCTATATACCACCTGAGCACAGATAGTGCCACTGTACGTGTGCTGCTATATACCACCTGAGCACAGATAGTGCCACTGTACGTGTGCTGCTATATACCACCTGAGCACAGATAGTGCCACTGTACGTGTGCTGCTATATACCACCTGAGCACAGATAGTGCCACTGTACATGTGCTCCTATATACCACCTGAGCATAGTGCCACTGTACGTGTGCTGCTATATACCACCTGAGCACAGATAGTGCCACTGTACGTGTGCTCCTATATACCACCTGAGCGCAGATAGTGCCACTGTACGTGTGCTCCTATATACCACCTGAGCGCAGTTAGTGCCACTGTACGTGTGCTGCTATATACCACCTGAGCACAGATAGTGCCTCTGTACATGTGCTCCTATATACCACCTGAGCATAGTGCCACTGTACGTGTGCTGCTATATACCACCTGAGCACAGATAGTGCCACTGTACGTGTGCTCCTATATACCACCTGAGCGCAGATAGTGCCACTGTACGTGTGCTCCTATATACCACCTGAGCGCAGTTAGTGCCACTGTACGTGTGCTGCTATATACCACCTGAGCACAGATAGTGCCACTGTACGTGTGCTCCTATATACCACCTGAGCACAGATAGTGCCACTGTACGTGTGCTCCTATATACCACCTGAGCACAGATAGTGCCACTGTACGTGTGCTCCTATATACCACCTGAGCGCAGTTAGTGCCACTGTACGTGTGCTGCTATATACCAACTGAGCACAGATAGTGCCACTGTACGTGTGCTCCTATATACCACCTGAGCCACTGTACGTGGACAGCCACTGTACGTGTGCTGCTATATACCACCTGAGCACAGATAGTGCCACTGTACGTGTGCTCCTATATACCACCTGAGCACAGATAGTGCCACTGTACGTGTGCTGCTATATACCACCTGAGCACAGTTAGTGCCACTGTACGTGTGCTGCTATATACCACCTGAGCGCAGGTAGTGCCACTGTACGCGTGCTGTTATATATCACCTGAGCGCATTTGGTGTCACTCCGCTTGTGCTGTTACATACCACCTGAGCACTTCAATATGTCTGGAAGGAGAACAAAGAGAGGCAGAGAGTCAGGAGGGCAAGCAGGCTCTGCATGTAGAGGTAACGCTGGTAGTGGATGTGGTGCATCCTCTTCAGCCCGTGGCCGTGGCCGCTCGTCCTTCTTTTCGGGAGCTGGCCGTGTTGAATCTCAACATGCAGAGGAATTAGTAGAGTGGATGACCAAGCCGTCCTCATCCTCCTCATCCTCTCTCACACAGACAGATAAAAGTTTATCTGGCAAAGCAGCTGCCAAGGCGTCCACTTCCCTCTGCACAATGGCTTCACACAATACTTCCCTAGTACCACCATGTCCTCCTGAGGAGTCCCCCGAACTGTTTCAACACAGTGTGGGGTACATGCTGCAGGAAGATGCGCAGCGTTTTGAAGACTCCGATGACGGAACACTGATAGAGGAAGGCATTGATGTGAGCCCAGGGAGAGGGGGTGGCCGAGAGGGACAGCAATTTGTCAGTGATGATGTTCCCCCAGCTGGAGCATACTGCCAGGTTGTTGACAGTGATGAGGAGGGAGGGGATGATGAGGTCACTGACTCTACCTGGGTGCCTGATAGGAGAGAGGAGGAGGAGGAGGAGGAGGAGGAGGACGACGAGGCACAGGCACATCTCCAAAGAGGCAGGATGCCCTCCAGGGGTCAGCTTATGGTCACACCCACTGCATTACAGCGCACATCTACAGCGCTTGTGCATGGCGCTGCTGTGTCTGACCGGTACAGCAAAAGTTCTTTGGTGTGGGCCTTTTTTGAAACATGTCCACAAGATCGTACCTTTGCTATTTGCAACTTATGTCGCAAGCGTATCTCGCGTGGCCAAAACATCAACCGCCTGGGTACCACATGCTTGTCCAGACATATGTCAACCTGCCATGCAGCTCGTTGGCAAGCACACCAAAAAGACCCACACCAAAGACAAAAGCGTACCCCCCCTTGCCCTTCTGGGGCCTCCAACCCCAGTAGACCCCCAGTCCTTTCTGAAGCCTGCAGTGAAGGTGTAGAAATAGGTGTATCACAAGCTAGTAGTAGCGGTCAATCTACTGATAGTACCAGGCAAATTTCCCTGCCCCAGCTGCTGCAGCGCCGAAAGAAGTACAATCCCAGCCATCCACATGCCCAGCAGTTGAATGCTAGCTTAGCGAAATTGGTAGCACTTCAACTGCTACCTTTTCAGTTGGTAGATTCTGCCCCCTTCCGTGAGTTTGTGCAATGTGCAGTACCTCAGTGGCAAGTACCAAAACGCCACTTTTTCTCACGGAAGGCTATTCCGGCTCTCTACCAGCATGTGGAAGGCAATGTCCATGCCTCGCTGGACAGGGTGGTCAGTGGTAAGGTGCATATTACCGCTGACTCATGGTCCAGCAGGCATGGACAGGGATGTTACCTGTCTTTTACGGCGCATTGGGTGACTCTGCTGGCAGCTGGGAAGGACGCAGGGCAAGGTCCAGTAGTTTTGGAGGTTGTTCCGCCACCACGCCTCCAAAAAAATACTACTGCTTGTGACACACCTCTTTCCTCCACCCCCTCCTCTTCTTCTTCCTCTGTGGCCTCTTCCTGTGGGGATGTTTTCTCCGAACCAGCCGTGCTCCGTAGGCGTATGAGGGGATACGCAGGAATGCAGGCCAAGAGATGCCATGTGGTGCTAGAGCTGGTGTGCTTGGGAGACAGGAGCCACACTGGGGAAGAGATTTTCTCAGCTCTGCAGGGTCAGGCTGAGAGGTGGTTGACGCCACGCCAGCTGAAGCCTAGAATGGTGGTCAGCGATAATGGCACCAACCTCCTCTCTGCCTTGTGACAGGGAAAACTCACCCACGTGCCCTGTTTTGCGCATGTCCTCAATTTGGTGGTGCAGCGGTTCTTGGGCAGGTACCCGGGCTTGCAGGATGTCCTGAAGCAGGCCAGGAAAGTCTGTGTGCATTTTCGGAGGTCATATAATGCCACTGCTCGGCTGACTGACCTCCAAAGGGAATACAACCTGCCCAAGAACCGCCTAATTTGTGACATGCCCACCAGATGGAACTCAACGTTGGCCATGCTGCAGCGGCTGCACACGCAGCAGCGGGCCATCAATGAGTACCTGTGCCAATATGGCAGCAGAACTGGGTCAGGGCAGCTAGTTTTTTTTTCACCACGCCAGTGGGCCTTGATCAGGGATGCATGCACTGTCCTGTCACCATTTGAGGAGGCCACGAGGATGGTGAGCAGTGACAGTGCATGCATCAGTGAGACTGTCCCTCTTATTCACATGTTGGAGCACACGCTACGTGGAATAATGGACAGGGCCCTTGAGGCAGAACAGAGGGAGGAAGAGGAGGACTTCCTTACCTCTCAAGGCCCCCTTTACCCAGACAGTGGTCCTGCTTGCCCACCTAGCACACAGGAAGAGGATGAGGAGGAGGAGGAGGATTGTATCAGCAGCATGGAGGTGGAGCCTAGCACTCAGCAGCAGCAGTCTTCAAGGGATCATTTACAGTCCCAAGGAGCACGTGGAGTTTTACGTGGCTGGGATGAGGTGCCTGTGGATCCTGTCGTCCTCAGTGACCCAGAGGACTGTGGCCCGAATGCCTCAGCAAACCTACGCTGCATGGCCTCCCTGATTCTGCAAAGCCTGCGTAAGGATCCTCGTGTACGTGCTATTAAGGAGAGGGATCATTACTGGCTGGGGACTCTCCTTGATCCACGTTACAAGAGTAAGGTTGCGGACCTTATGTTGTCATCGCAGAGGGAGCAGAAGATGAAACTTCTGTGGGAGGCCTTGCAGAAGGGTCTGTGCAATGCGTTCCCAGAACCGGGGGGATTACCAAAACCTGGCTTTGGACAACGTCTTGCTGAGGCTTCGGTGAGTCACAGGAGGGGCGGTGGAGAAGGTGGTCGTCTGACCGATGCGTTCAGGCAGTTTTTTAGTCCGCAGCCCCAAGGTCTGACCGGTTCCAGCATCCATCATCAGCGTCTGCTTTACATGGTCCGGGAATACCTAGGGGCAAGATCCGACTTGGACACCTTCCCCACCGAAAATCCTCTGGCTTACTGGGTCTTGAGGATGGGTCAATGGCCAGAGGTTGCCCAGTACGCAATTGAGCTACTGGCTTGCCCTGCATCCAGTGTTCTTTCAGAACGGACATTCAGTGCTGCTGGAGGCTTTGTCACTGATCACAGGGTGCGCCTCTCCACCAGCTCTGTTGATCGACTGACCTTCATCAAAATGAATCAGGCTTGGATCAACACCAGCTACCAAGCACCTGATGCTGATATTAATGAATGATATATTTTTTGTTGAAATGTCGGATCCCTTTTAGACTGCTGATGCTGAGTGACTGTCCTCTTATGCTGCTGATGGAATATCCTTCTCCTCCTCACTTTTCTTGCTGATAGCTAGTAAGAAATGTTGTGTTTCTGGGTTCCGCCACCAGTGCCTAAGGCACAATTTTTCAGCCCCAGTGCCTAATAACAATTTTTGTTGCAATACTTTGCACGTGGCTCCTTGTTGCGCTCCAATTGCAGTTATTGAGAGGGGTTGCAAGTGTTGTGTTGTGCCCAAGGCACAATTTTCCAGCCCCTGTTTAACAGGGGCGCCTAATAACAATTTTTGTTGCAATACTTTGCACGTGGCTCCTTGTTGCGCTCCAATTGGAGTTATTGGGAGGGGTTGCAGTGTTGTGTTGTGCCCAAGGCCCAATTTTTCAGACCCTGTTTAACAGGGGCGCCTAATAACAATTTTTGATGCAATAATTTGTACGTGGCTCCTTGTTGCGCTCAAATTGGAGTTATTGGGAGGGGTTGCAAGTGTTGTGTTGTGCCCAAGGCACAATTTTTCAGCCCCTGTTTAACAGGGGCGCCTAATAAAAATGTTTGTTGCAATACTTTGCACGTGGCTCCTTGTTGCGCTCCAGTTGGAGTTATTGGGAGGGGTTGCAGTGTTGTGTTGTGCCCAAGGCCAAATTTTTCAGCCCCTGTTTGACAGGGGCGCCTAATAACAATTTTTGATGCAATAATTTGTACGTGGCTCCTTGTTGCGCTCCAATTGGAGCTATTGGGAGGGGTTGCAAGTGTTGTGTTGTGCCCAAGGCACAATTTTTCAGCCCCTGTTTAACAGGGGCGCCTAATAACAATTTTTGATGCAATAATTTGCACGTGGCTCCTTGTTGCGCTCCAATTGGAGTTATTGGGAGGGGTTGCAAGTGTTGTGTTGTGCCCAAGGCACAATTTTCCAGCTCCTGTTTAACAGGGGTGCCTAATAACAATTTTTGATGCAATAATTTGCACGTGGCTCCTTGTTGCGCTCCAATTGGAGTTATTGGGAGGGGTTGCAAGTGTTGTGTTGTGCCCAAGGCACAATTTTCCAGCTCCTGTTTAACAGGGGCGCCTAATAACAATTTTTGATGCAATACTTTGCACGTGGCTCCTTGTTGCGCTCCAATTACAGTATGTTTGAGGGGTGCCCTTTTTTCTAAAAATTTTCTTTCACACAATGGCCCCCCACCACCGCTAAAATATTCGACATAATGTTGCCACACAGAACTTGCGCAAGTAGCATTAATTACTTTTTTTTTTTGGTCCTTTCATGTTGTGCAGGGACATTTCTAAACACGTGCCACTACTATAGACACCCAGCAGGTGTGATATTTAAAGGAAATTTTTTTTTCACTTTAAGCATCATTAAAATGGCTGCTCCGCCAAAAAACGTCCGTTTAAAAAAAAAAAAATTTCCATTGATACATGTTCCCTGGGGCAAGACCCGGGTTCTGAACGATGTTTTCCAACATTTAATTGAATTTTGGTCTTCGAACGTTCGGGTCCCATAGACTTCAATGGGGTTCTAAATGTTCGCGCGAACCTGCGGTCTGTTCGAACGTTCTGGTGCGAACCGAACCCGGGGGTGTTCAGCTCATCCCTAGTCCTAAAATGCATGTTGCAATGTACAGATGACCTGAAATAAACATCCATTGTTCCAGACCAGAGTCTTGTGTCTCTCACAACACAGAGGATATAACATAAAGAATGGCTGAGAAGATGCCTGGAGTTGGGGGAAGAAGAGGACGTGTGGCGGGAGCAGGTGCCTGAAGAGGAATGACCGGCAGTGGCAGCGGTACCTGACTTAATTAATAGAAGAGGCAGACCTGTCCCTCGCAGCCCGTGTCTCTGGCAGTAAAATCAGCGCTGCCCACCACAGGGTCCCCCTCCCTTAGACCTAAGGGAACCAGACATGGCACTGCCAGAAGAGGCAGCTTCCAGTGTGGGGACTAGTAGAACCACCATTAGAATGAAGAGGAGGAGGAGAACACTATCACCGTCGCCTCCCAGGAACAGAGGGAGGCAGGCTCAGGTATCAGCATCCCCTGTGATGGCTGAGGAGGCAGCAAGAGCAAGTGATACCTACTGTGACCACTGGAGGCTTAAGAGAGCAACAACTGCTGAGTTCTCCTAGGCAAACTAATACAACAGCGGCATCTAGTGGTCAGGGGGAGTTGGCACAGGTTTTAAATAATATATTGGTTTCTATTAACAAGCTAAATGACAGCATTAACACTCAAAGCAATGATAATGTAATTGCTCTAACATCTGGGTTAATTAATCCGGAATTAGGTGTGGAAATGTTGCTAACACTAATAGTACTTCTTCTATTTCAGCAATTAACACCAATAGTATTAATACTTTCCCAGCTGAATTAAATATTAATAATTCATCAGTCCCTGAATCCTGCCTAAGGCCTCGTACACACGATCGGACATATCCGATGAAAACGGTCCACGGACCATTTCCATCGGATATGTCCGATCGGGAGTTTGATCCGATGGCGTGTACACACCATCGGATCAAATTCCCCGCCGCCGGACGGCGCGGTGACGTGGCGGTGATGCGGCGGTGACGTTGACGCCGCCACGTCACCGCCACGTCACCGCCACGTCACCGCACCAGGAAGTTAAACACTTCCGCGCATGCGCCGAATCCATTCGGCGGCGGCGCGGCGGCGGTGGGGGACGACATGTCTGCTGGTAAGTGTACTAACCAGCAGACATGTCGGGCGGACAGATTCCCACCGGATAGATTTCAAAGCATGCTTTGAAATCTGTCGGGTGGAGAAATCTGTCCGCTAGCCCATACACACGAGCGGAGATGTCTGCTGAAACGGTCCATCGGACCGTTTTCAGCGGACATATCCCCTCGTGTGTACGAGGCCTAAAGGAGATTTTACCATGTGAAATGTCACCACTCGGGTATCAGGGTCATGCAAGTACAAGCATTAGTGCTCGCACTGCTCAGGCCCCCACCCATTGCTCAAATGTTTTAAAAGAAATACCAACACACACAGTCAAAGAGATAACCAGTCAAAAAGCTTGCACACCGGAGACAGACAAGTTTTTAATTTAAGGTTTCTCCAGAGGTTTTCCAGTTTTTATAGGTATAGGATGCAAATTGGTTAATAATTTAAAATCAGTATTACAACTTCCACACATTTCCACACATTGTTAAAGAAAAGTTGGAAAAAGAAATCAAAGAGGGTAGAATAGCGGGACCATGCAATTTCCCTCCATTTAATTTTTTTAGAGTATCTCCAATAGGAATTATCCCAAAAAAGGATCACAACTCATTTCGCCTTATACATCACTTATCCTTCCCTATAGGTGCATCATTAAATGGCGAGATAAATGAAGAGCTAGCATCCGTCTCGTACTGTACATTTGAAGAAGTCGTTTGCCATATTAGGGAATTTGGGAAGGCTTTGCTACTTGCGAAAGCGGATATGAAAGCAGCATTTAGATTGCTTCCGATTAGCCCAGCTTCTTACAATTTACTTGGCATGTTTTTTCAAGACAAATTTTACTACGACATGTGCCTCCCAATGGGATGTTAAATTTCATGTGTGTATTTTGAAAAATGTGTATCTTTCATTCAATTGGTGGTTTCATTTTAATCCGGTCATAAGGGTATATTACACTACTTGGATGACTTCCTATTTATTGGCCCTGCCCAATCACCAATTTGTTTATTTATGCTGGAATTGTTTAGTATAATCACAAAAAAATTAGGAGTTCCCCTTGCTGAGGAGAAAACTATGTTTGTATAAATTTGTGTGAATTTGTGTGAATTTGTATGCTCATTAGAGATGGAATTATACACGGATGTTGCTGGATCGTTTGGTTTTGCTGCAGTATGGGGCAATCACTGGTGCTGTAGTGTATGGCCAGTAAGATGGATTAAAATAAAAGCCAACAAGAGCATAGTTCTACTTGAACTATTCCCATTGGTTGTAGCATTGGAAATACGGGGTGATACTGGTAGTTCAATTACTTAGGTATCTGGTATTTTTATGTGTACGTTTTAATATCTGGGTAAAAGCAAGACACGTTCCAGGTAAGGATAATCAAATTGTGGATGTATTATCTCGATTGCAGATACAAAAATTCCAAATGCGGGCAAGGAAGGACAGGTATGTCACAAACATCTTTGGAACCTGAGCTAGGTATTCTGATGCAGTCAATCAAGAATTTGGTGGCTAAAAGCACATGGCGCCAAATACATGGCTGCATGGAAGAGGTGGAACAAATTAATCAGGAAATTTGAGATGCAGTTCGAATCTCCTTCAGAAACAAACATTCAAATATTGTTATGTACACTGATGTAGGTGGAGCTATTCTATAGCCAGATCTCTAAGATACTGGCAGAAATGTAATTTTTCTTTAAATTGCAAGGTTTTCCTCGGTGTAAATATTTTTTCTCTATAAAACAAGCTATGATAGGTTATCCCAGATACTAGAAGGCCCATCTATGTCTCATTGCTTAAGGAAATTTGTAGAGTTACAAAAATGGTATGCTTCTATGGATTTGAGTCGATATTATTTAAAACCGCTTTTGTATTAGGATTTTCTGGCGCTATGAGAATATATAAATTGTTACCCAGAAGCAAAAAGTAGGTGTCTGGCCTGTTGACACATCACATATTGGTTCACAGGGCAGGACTTAATGTATTCATTGCACATTCCAAAACAGACAAATCAGGAAATTTGTACATTGAGAACAGTCAATGAGTACCTCGCAAATTAGACCATCCAGTGAAGGCCAATTTTTGGTTCATTTGGAATGGTCACCCCTTACAGGATATCAATTTAACATGGTTCTCAAAAAATGCTTGTAAAGTTAGGGCTACAGGCATTTAATTTCACATCCCACTCATTTAGGATTGGTGCAGCAAACTAAGCTGCAATAATGGGCCTTGATGCAGCAATAATTAAAAGAATAGGAAGATGGGATTCCCAGCGATTTAACATTTATACTAGACCTGATTTCTCTCTTTAATTTCTCTTAGGCCTCGTACACACGAGGCAATCGATTTGTTCAAAACGGTCTGTCCGACCGATTTGAACAAATCTGTCTGCTGGGATTTTGGTTTGCTCGCGTGTACACACAAGCAAACCAAAATCCCCGCCAGCAGACAGCGCGCTGACGTGTCGGTGACGTGGCGGTGACGTTGACGCCGCCACGTCACCGCAGCAGGAAGTAAAACACTTCCGCGCATGCGTCGAAACCATTTGGCGCTGGTGCGAGAAGACATGTCTGCTGGTTAGCGTACTAACCAGCAGACATGTCGGGCGGACGGGTTCCCAGCCGACAGATTGGTAAGCATGCTTTCCAATCTGTCGGGTGGCCAAATCCGTCTGTTTGCCCGTACACACGATCGAATCTGATTGATTTGATCGTGTGTACGAGGCCTTATAGGTAATAGAAGAATGATTTGGATCCTGGGCCACTCCTTTATATTGCGGGCCAACAAAAGATCCAGGTTATGTTGTTATACACCTAATCTGTCAGTGGATCCTCAGGAATTTCAAGTTTTATGGAGAGGAATTTGTGGTCTGAAATGGTTAAATATGTCTATTTATCTTTCTAGATTGTTGGAATTGTGGCCAGTCCCAGATATCCTAATCGTCCACTTGGGGGGGAAATTATGTGGGTAGAGCTAAAACCCTCTACTGCCTACTGCTAAATTGCCTGCCCTGAATACAACTATAATATTTTCAGAGATAGTCCCAAGACTAATATGGCTTCAAAATGCTAAATTCAAAAATATGGAAAAAAATCAGACGTCAGGTAAACAGATTAATGGAAAAATTAATGCTGCTTATCGGTGGTTTTTCATATAGACAGAGGGATTTAGAGGGAGGTTATGAAGGATTATACAGGGCAGATGATGTTCATCTGTCCAATATAGGTTTAGACATTTTCAATGTGGGATTGCAGAATAACATTGAATTGGCCGTGGCAGTGGGGTAGGCCCGACTTGATAATTCAAGCCTGGTTGGTGGGGACTTGTTTTTTAATATACGGTATTGCTCGAGTCCTGAAGACTGAGCTGTTTATATTTATTATTTACAAGTGAGAATTTTATGAATTAATAAAATTATTGAATGGATTTAAGTTATTTACAGCAGCCCTCAAAATTCCCACTCGCCTGCTAGCATTTGGCGAGTGGATTTCAGCTGGGGGCGAGTGATGACAGGGCTGAATGACCAATCTCCCTCCAATCTGTACCTACACTTATAGCCCCAATTTGATTGGCGGCCGAAGAGGAAAGGTGCATGCTCAGGAAAAGTAGTCTGGTGAGCCCCGCACAGGCAGAGCAGTACACAGGTGCTCTCCTTACAATTCTCATTAAGCCATGGGACCTAACAGTATGACCTCTCTGAACCTGCCCCCCGCCCCGCCAATGTAGCTGAAGAGAAGGGAGCAGGAAGTAATGAGTGAGGTGGAGGATTGCGAAAATGACCAGGTTGTCCCAGGTAGGCAGTGCAGCGATCACTGAAAGTTGCCCTGACATGAGAGCGGCAGCCTTCCAGTTTGTGCAGTTTTCTTCTCCTTGTGCTCTATGTAAGTGTCCAGCAGTTCAGCCTGAGCACTGCGAGCAGACTGGTCTCAATGTGTGCTGTGCGGTGTCAGTGTGCGCTGTGCTATGGTGTCAATGGCTGTGCAGTTGTGTGGATCTCAGCGCTGGATTGTACTCCCTCCCGCTGTGCTGCAGCTCCTTTCCTCACTGCCAGCCTGAATAAAAGGGGGAAGTGGGGACATGCAAGCGTGGAGCCGCACACACAGGTTCGTGATGATGAGATGAATGGGAGAGAGAGAGAGAGAGGATGGATGGATGGGAGTTGCAGAGGAGACAGCAAGACAATGGGGAAGAGACCCAGTTCTAGTGCCCTGTCCCTCCGGTCTGCCCCCAGTGCCCTGTCCCTCTGGTCTGACCCCAGTGCCCTGTCCCTCTGGTCTGACCCCAGTTCCCTGTCCCATTCTGTTAAAGTTGTTGTTGGATAATATTTAATTTTGTAACTTGATTCTGCATAAAACATTTAACAGTGTCATTCCATGAGATAATCTACGAGGGTGTGTTTACGGGTGCAATTAGGCGCAGGGCAGTTTATGAATTAGGTGGGGCAACTGGTGGCGAGTAACTCTTGAGGCCTGGCTAGTAGCTCAGGACTTCAAATTTTGAGCCCTGATTTACAGTTTACACCAATAAACCTACCTCGGCCAATTATATTCCAAGTACGTCATGAGTGTATTTATTTATTAACGGTAAATTGGGAATTTAAGGAGGGATAGGTGCGGCCTACATTTCCATGGCCTAAGAAGGCTAAAGAATATGGCCCGAACAGCATGGACATGTGGCTGCCCCCCGGACAGCTATAATATTTATTTATAAAAAAAAAAAGTCATGTCACTTTAAGAAACATGTACAGTAGGTCAGGCTGGAAAATAGGGTCAGGTTACACTATAGTATAAGCAGGGGATGTCATTATCCAACCAGGAGGGTTCAAAAGGTCACATGACCAGTGGGAACATTCTGGAAGTGGGGTAAGGCTATATAAAGGGGTCCTCCGCAGGAATCTCCTCATAGCTGATCAGATGACAGCAGAACGCTCCCCATCCCCCCACCCTTGTCAAAGGCACTTTATGTGGTTTTGTCACCCTTCAAAGTTAAAAGAGGAGACTTGTTTTTTGATATATACGTTATTGCTCTTGTCTTGAAGACTGTTTATATTTATTATTTACAAGTGAGAATTTTATGAATTAATAAAATGATCGAATGAATTTAAGTTATTTACAGTTTACACCAATAAACCTGCCTCGGCCAATTATATTCTAAGTATGTTGTGAGTGTATTTATTTATTAACTGTAAATTGGGCATTGAAGAAGGGATAAGTGCAGCCTACATTTCCATGTGCCTCAACTCAGTGTGGAAGATTAACAACTCTGGCATGCTTTTACCTTTTAATGATTTTAAATACCAGAATAATTACAAAAAAAAGATAGCAAGGGCTCAATGCCCAGTATAACATTCAAAACTCACAGAGTTTTCAATAGAAGGGCTAGAAAGCAATATAGATTTGGTAACAAATCAGGGAAACTGCTGGCTGAACAAATAAAAACGAAAAGGAACCTGAATTATATAGTAAAAATAAAAAATGGAGCAGGAGAGATGAGACATTGCACTAGAGATGTTAATAAAATATTTATGAAGTACTATCAATCACTGTATAGAGTAAATGACCTACAGGACCCCGGAGATATACAAGATTGAAAAGATAAGATAAGAGGATATCTGGAACAAATAAAACTACCTGAAATTTTAGAGGAGGATTCAAGAGGACTAGATAAGGAAATTACTAGAGAGGAGATAGAGCAGGCCATTAAAAATAGCAAGCCAGGGAAAAGTCCTGGCCCAGATGGTTATACTTCTTTATATTTTAAAAAATGTATTGGAATTTTGTCACCTTATTATCATTTATATATAAACTCAATAGGAGAAGGATTTAAGTTACGAGGAGAAGCCTTAGGTGCCTATATATCTCTCTTAGCAAAAGAGGGAAAAGACCCTACAATGTGCTCTAGTTTCAGGCTAATATCCTTAATCAATGAAAATATGAAAATATATGTAAGGTACCTGTAAAAGGTAGTGTCCGAAGTGGAACAAGTATGCTGGAGATCCAGGCAAAGCGTCGTCAGGCAGATACGGTCGGCAACGGATCAGGCAAATAGTTCAATATCGGATTCCGGAGAAGGGTCAGGCAGGCAAAGGTCATACACGATCTGGCGATAAGGTACAAAATCAGCAGGCTGTAGAATAGTCGGGATATCAGGCAGGAGTTCAATACAAGGAAGATTGTTAAAGACAAAACACCCAGGAAGTAATCCAAATAAACGGGCGCTGAGTGATGACCTCACTTCCTATTTAAAGGCTGTCCAGAATGAGAATTGTCCACTGCTGGCAGCAGGTGGAGCTAGTGAGTCCGAGGTGTGTGTTGAACACAATAAGGATATTCCCAAGGTCTAGATCTCTTCTGTGGCACATCAGGTAAGGCTATGGTTTAAGAGACCAGGAAGACCCAGGTTCGAATACACCCCGGGACATGACAGGGCCCCCTCCCCAATGGACCCCTCCGGGGGCCTAGCGGGGTTTAGTGGGGAATGAGGCATGGAAGTCTCGTATAAGAGAAGGGGCATGCAGATCTTTGGCTGGAACCCAGGAGCGGCCTGTGACAGGATATCTCTTCCAATGAACCAGATACCGAAGGCCACGGCCCTGTCTTCTGGAATCAAGAATCTTGGAGACTTCAAACTCATTTTGTCCATCAACAAGAACAGGAGGAGGTAGCTGTTGTGATCTGGAGTAGCAGTTGAAAATAGCTTTTTTGAGGAGGGAAACGTGGAACACGGGATGTATCCGGAGAGAGGAAGGTAATTTTAAGCGATAGGAAACGGGCCCAACTCGAGCAATGATCCTGTAAGGACCAATGAATCGAGGGCCCAATTTGGTAGAAGGTTGTTTCAGTCTCACATACTTGGTTGATAGCCAAACTCTGTCCCCCACCACATATGGAGGTATATGGCGTCTTCGTCTGTTGGAAAAAAGTCTGTACTTGCCTGCTGACTTTCGTAGTAATGAACGAATCTTCTTCCAATGTAGTAGAATATTCTTTACCCGCTGATCTGCTGCTGAAACACCAGAAGAAGGCTGAAGTAGAGGAAAAGTCTGAGGGTGATAGCCTAGGGCTGCGTAGAATGGTGTGGTATGAAGAGCACTGTGCCAACGAGAATTTAGGGCGAACTCAGCTAAAGGCAAATACTCAGACCAGTTGGAGTGTAAGGCATTGATATAATGTCGAAGATAGGTTTCTAGGGTCTGGTTCATGCGTTCGGTTTGACCATCAGTTTGAGGGTGATGTGAGGTAGAGAGCGAGAGCGTTACTCCCAGTTTCTTGCAGAACGCTCTCCAGAATCGGGAAACGAACTGGGATCCGCGGTCTGAGACGACATTGGTAGGTATGCCATGATGTTTTACAATATGGGAAAGGAAAAGAGTGGACAGTGCTTTCACTGTAGGTAATCCCGGGAGCGGCACAAAATGAGACATTTTGGAAAAGCGATCCACTGTGACCCATATAGCAGTCATGCCCTCGGACTTGGGTAAGTCTACAATGAAGTCCATGGTCAAATGGGTCCAAGGCTGGCGAGGTGCCGGAAGTGGATGTAACAGTCCAGCAGGCAATGTGCGGGGTACTTTATTAGCAGCACAAGTTGGGCAGGCAGCCACATAATCAGTAACATCCTTTTTCATGCAAGGCCACCAGACATGACGCTGCAAGGTCTTAAGAGTGATGGTGACACCAGGGTGACCGGATAACACGCCATCATGTGCCCAGAGGAGTACAGGTTTTCTGAGACATGGGGCTACGTACAGGCGACCTGGTGGTATCTTCAAGCCCTGGGGAACACGATTCTGGGATTCTTGTAGCTGTTGGGAGAGAGCCGTGGAGATCTGCGCAACAATTTTGTGAGGTGGGATTATATACTGCTCGCCTGGTTGATCTTCTTCAGAGGTAGCAAACTGTCTGGAAAGAGCATCGGCTTTTTTGTTTCTATGCCCTGGAACATAAGAAAGGACAATATTAAAACGGGAGAAAAACAGAGCCCATCGAGCCTGACGTGAGTTCAGACGTCTAGCAGTCTGAAGATACAGTAGGTTTTTATGGTCAGTGAGGATGGTAAAAGGCTTGGGAGCCCCTTCCAGAAGGTGTCGCCATTCAGACAATGCCAATTTGATGGCCAGTAGTTCTCGATTCCCAACATCATAATTCATCTCTGCAGGAGAAAACTTTCTAGAGAAAAAAGCTACTGGATGGATTCTACCAGACTTTGGCTGTCTCTGGGAGAGTACGGCACCTGCTCCAACCTCAGAGGCATCAACCTCAACAATGTACTGGAGATCAGGATTTGGATGCTGAAGAATTGGAGCTTTACTGAACATGTCCTTTAATCGCTGGAAAGCCGATCTTGCTTCTGAAGACCACACCTTGCAATTTGTACCCTTCTTAGTCATGGCAGTAAGGGGTGCCGCAATGGAGGCAAAACTCTTAATGAAGCGTCTGTAGTAATTTGCAAACCCTAAAAAGCTTTGGAGTCCTCTTAAAGTGGTCGGTTGGGGCCATTGCAAGACAGCGGAAAGTTTTTGAGGGTCCATTTGGAAACCGTCAGCACTTATGATGTACCCAAGGAAAGGAATACAGCTTTGATGGAAACTGCATTTCTCGATTTTTGCATAAAGATGGTTTTCTCTAAGTCGTTGTAATACCTGTTTCACATGCGAGATGTGCTCTAGATGAGTCTTGGAAAAGATTAAAATGTCGTCCAAGTAGATGATCACAAAGCGGTTGCTGAAATCATGGAAAATTTCATTCATGAAACGTTGAAAGACAGCAGGTGCGTTACACAACCCAAATGGCATGACCAAATATTCAAAGTGTACATTACGAGTGTTGAATGCTGTCTTCCACTCGTCCCCCTCGTTAATTCGAATCAGGTTATATGCCCCTCGTAGGTCTAGCTTGGAGAAGATGACAGCCCCCTTAAGTACATCAAACAGTTCAAGAATGAGAGGCAAAGGGTAGGAGTCCTTTACGGTGATTTGATTTAACCCCCGATAGTCTATGCATGGTCGAAGGCCCCCATCTTTCTTTTCAACGAAGAAAAAACCTGCTCCTACTGGAGAAGAAGAGGGTCGGATAAAACCTCTTTCCAAGTTGTCTCTTACGTATTCCTCCATAGACTTTTGTTCAGGCAGAGACAAGGGGTAGGTCTTTCCTTTGGGAAGAGGTGCTCCGGGAATCAATTTAATTGTACAGTCAAAAGGACGATGTGGAGGTAACACCTCTGCCTTTTGCTTGCAAAATACATCTGCAAAGTCATGGTATTCTCGAGGCAAGGTAGGTGGGATAGTCACAGGAGCCAACATGCAAGCAGAAAGTCTTTTGGGTTGAGACAAACAATTAGGGCGACAGGACGATCCCCAGGAGGTTAGTTCTCCCTTTTCCCAATCAAAAGAAGGGTTGTGAAGTTGCAACCATGGGTAACCAAGGATGATAGGCAGAAGCGGAGAATCAATGAGAGACAAGACAACTTCCTCTTTGTGGAGGAGGCCTACCTGAAGGGTGATTGTCGTAGTCTCGAATTTCACAATGCCATCTCCCAAGGGCTGTCCATTCAGGGTGGTAATGTTCAGGGGTCTAGACTTTGGAACAAACGGGATGTTGTTCTTTCTTGCAAAATTGTAGTCCAAGAATATGCCAGCAGCTCCAGAATCCACAAAAGCCTCGCAGAAAACAAGCTTAGAAGGTAAATGGATAGTAGCCGGAACAGTAATCTTGGTCTTGGAGGATCTACCTGTAAGGTCTAAGCCAGCTCCTCCAACACTGGTTAGACCCTGCCTTTTACTGGACGGGAAGGGCAGACAGATACTAAATGTCCTTTAAGTCCACAGTACAGGCATAGGCCCAATGAACGCCTCCTTTGTTTCTCTGACTCAGTTAGGTGGAGACGACTCACATCCATGGGTTCCACAGGTACCTGGGGTTCCACAGAGGTTTCAGGTTCTGGCTGAGGTGGTGCTTGGAAGTTAGGGGCCAAACGGTAAACTGGCTTAGGAAACTTGCGGGTTCTAAGTCTCTCTTGGCACCTTTCATGGTACCGAACATCCAGACGAACACACAGCTCTATGAATTTCTCAAGGTCTTCTGGGAGATCCTTATAGACTAATTCGTCCTTGATGCAATCTGTAAGACCTTTTCGGAAGGCTGCACGTAATGCCCTTGAGTCCCAATTAGTCTCAGCAGCAAGGGTACGGAACTCAATAGCATACTGTGCCACAGATCTGGTGCATTGTTGTATGTCCAAGAGGGAGTACTCAGCTGCAGAAGCTCTATCTGGCTTGTCAAATACAGTCTGGAGAGAATCCAGAAATTTGTCAGCATCTTGAAGTACAGGATCATTGCGTTCCAAATAAGGAGAGACCCAGGCCAGGGCCTTCCCCTTTAACAAGGAAATTACAAAAGTCACTTTGGCAGATGAAGTGCTAAAAGTCACAGGGTTGTTGCGGAAATGCAAACGGAAAACATTTAAAAAGCCTCTGCAGTACTCAGTATCACCACCAAACTTGTCAGGCAAGGGAAGTTTTGGTGGTACAGAAGAGGCAGGTTGGATCGTAGCAGGAGTAGGATCCGGCGTCTGGACCGTTGCAGAGGAACCAGGCAAACACGATTTGAGCATAGTGCAAAGTTCATCTAACTTGGCGTCCAGGGAAGAAAGATGCTGTTCATGCGCTCCGATCAGTTGTCCCTGACGTGTAATCGCCTTAACAATCTCAGCAGGGTCCACTGCCATTGTGGCCCGTTTATTATGTAAGGTACCTGTAAAAGGTAGTGTCCGAAGTGGAACAAGTATGCTGGAGATCCAGGCAAAGCTTCGTCAGGCAGATACGGTCGGCAACGGATCAGGCAAATAGTTCAATATCGGTTTCCGGAGAAGGGTCAGGCAGGCAAAGGTCATACACGATCTGGCGATAAGGTACAAAATCAGCAGGCTGTAGAATAGTCGGGATATCAGGCAGGAGTTCAATACAAGGAAGATTATTAAAGACAAAACACCCAGGAAGTAATCCAAATAAACGGGCGCTGAGTGATGACCTCACTTCCTATTTAAAGGCTGTCCAGAATGAGAATTGTCCACAGCTGGCAGCAGGTGGAGCTAGTGAGTCCGAGGTGTGTGTTGAACACAATAAGGATATTCCCAAGGTCTAGATCTCTTCTGTGGCACATCAGGTAAGGCTATGGTTTAAGAGGCCAGGAAGACCCAGGTTCGAATACACCCCGGGACATGACAATATATGCGAGGATACTGGCTGAGAGACTAAAGCTCCTTATGCCAGAACTCATAGGAGAAGATCAAGCAGGTTTTGTCCCCGGAAGAGAAACGAGAGATAATATTTTAAAAACAGTCCTTTTAATACATGACGCAAAGAAAAGTATAAGACCAGCCCTGTTCCTGTCTATCGATGCCGAGAAGGTCTTTGAAAGGCTGGACTGGGACTTTATGGTGCAGACATTATATAAATTTGGTATAGGACCCTGTATGATTAAATGGATAGAAGCTCTATCTATACTCCATACCTACGGCCCAAATTATGGTTAATAGGACCCTCTCAGAAAGATTTAGGCAATTCAACGGAACTCGTCAGGAATGCCAACTTCCTCCTTTGCTCTTTGTGCTTTCTTTGGAACCTTTCCTAACATCTATAAGAGTAAACCAGGAAATTACAGGCATAGAAGTGGGAGGACAAGAATACAAAATATCTGCTTTTGCGGACGATATCATGATATATATAACAAACCCTATGCAAAGCCTCCCAAAAATTATGGAAGAACTGGAATAATATGGTCAGGTCTCAAATTTAAAAATAAATATGGAAAAAACTGAAATTCAGAATATTTTGGTCCCACTGAATGAGAGTAAAGACCTCCGAAAATTATATCCTTTCGAATGGAAAAAAAAAAGGTTTAAAATACTTGGGAGTATTTTTATAAGATCTACTGTAGATTTATATCATGATAACTATATACCATTGTTGAATAAAATTAAAAATGAATTGAAAAGATACCCTGCCAATAGACTGTCATGGTTTGGCAGGATAAGTGTGGTCAAAATGATGATTCTCCCTAAGGCTCTATACATATTTCAAAGTTTGCCGATAAATATCTCCAGAGCTAATTTTAAAACTCTGAGATCGGTGATACAGAAATTTGTGTGGAATAATAAAAGCAATTGCATCGCCTTCCGTACATTAACTAGATCAAAAGAGAGGGGAGGAATATTTCTCCTAGACCTAGAGAAATATCACAAGGCAGCAATAGTACGGAGGGTTATGGATTGGACTGCAGTCCCCCAGCAAAAAAAAATGGGCAGAATTGGAGACAAAAATTTGCAATTCCGAGCTAAAGCAGATCATTTGGATTGCAGAACAGTATAGAGGTCACCTGGAAGAAGTAGCTCCGATCACGGTAGAAGCCTTGAGAATGTGGGATAAGTTAATTAAAAATATACAAGGGAAACATAACAGCCCCTTAATGCCCCTCACAAAAAATAAGCATGCTTTGAAATTTGTCCGCTACAAACCTGTCCGTCGGATATGTCCGCTGGTTAGTACGGGAAACCAGCGGACATATCCTCCCGCACATGCGTCGTATCCTGTGAATGGATCCGACGCATGCGCGCGGAAGTGTTTACTTCCTGGTGCGTGACGTAGCGGTGACGTGGCGGCGTCAACGTCACCGCCGCGTCACCGGCACGTCAGCGCGGCGTCCGCCGGCGGGGAATTTGATCCGATGGTGTGTACACGCCATCGGACCAAACTCCAGATCGGACATATCCGATGGAAACGGTCCGCGGACCGTTTTCATCGGATATGTCCGATCGTGTGTACAAGACCTAAGAGATGTCATGAAGGGGAATGCCCTATGCTCCTTAATCGAACTGCGGGAAAGATATGGGCCCACCCCTTGGGAAGCTTGGAGATATAATCAGCTAAAACACTTTGTAAATACCCTCCCAAAACCTCTTAGGGGGGTGGGCAGGTTAAATGCATGGGAAAAACTGGTTGATGAAACAAGGACAGATAAACATGAGATTTCTACCATCTACAAAATGCTAATGACACACTTAGAGCGAGGTGCCGTATGCCCAACAGAGAGCTGGGGATTAGAACTAAACCAGCCACCGCCAGATAGTATGAGAAGTAGAATTCTGGATTATGTTCACTCCACCTCTGTAGACTCACGGATAAAAGAAATGAACTTTAAATGATTGAATAAATGGTATTATGTACCGGTGAAATTAAATAAGATAAATCCCCAGGAGACATCTTTATGCTGGAGGGAATGTGGGGAGGTGGGAACGCATGCCCACATTTGGTGGCAGTGTTCGAGATCCAGCCATATTGGATCAAAATATTAAAATTAATTAAAGAGATCAGCACAATTGAAATTGGCTTGGACCCGTGGCAATGTCTTTTCCATGCTGTGACTATCCCCGGAAATAAATATAAAACAACAATTATCCCAATATTGTTAAATGCAGCAAAGACTTTAATCCCCAAAAAAATGGAAAGACAAGCTAGCACCCCCGATACAAGAGTGGTTAAGGGAGGTGGAAAGGATAAGAAGTATGGAGGAGGTAATGTCTCAATATAAGGAATTAAATAATCCTGATACTGGAACTTAAGGAGGCTGGGAAAAGTTTAGACAATCTATGGTTTATATAGGCGACATGAGTTGTGAGGAAAGTACTTAGGTAATATTTGCCGGTTTACATAGGAGGTATGATTTGGGAGTTCCTCTCCCCTCCTCCCCCTCCCCCTGGGGGGAAGTCAGAGGGGGAATCTAAGCACGAACTGCCCTTAAACACAATGGGTGTTTTTGTTTTTTGTTTTTTTCCCTCTCTCACTATTTGAGAGAGGCATATGGGTAGTGGAGTACGAGAGTCACTCTTGTCCCCTCATAATGGTAATGGAGTAGGGAGGGCACAGATATTATGTTTGGAAATGGAAATGGGGCACTTTTTTGAATCGGGGTCCCCCCCCCCCCTTCTTCCTTTTTTTTTCTTTTTCCCCTTTCTGGCCATTCTCCCTGGGGGGGGGGGAGATGGGGAGGAATGGGTACAAGAGGAGGAGAGAGTAGGAGGTCAGGAGGAGGCAGGACTGTCCCTTATGTTTGTGGTATGTGTAATTGTTTTATTGTTGTTGTAATTTATGTGTATGAAATGATGAATGTATTTAACTAAAGAACTCTTTTGTATGCTTATCGACAATGTAATGTTAATTATATAAATGTTTTAAAAACTCAATAAAAATAAATTAAAATAAAAAAAACTCACAGCATACATAAAATAATCAGAATGAGGTGTAAGCGGGATACCAAACTAACACATCAAGCAATCTTGCTTCCTTAATCAAAGAGGAACCAAAATTACCAGCAAAAGGGGATACTCTCAGAAATAATAAAAAGACTGGCCCTCAGACCCTCAGGGCCAGATCCACAAAGCTGCCCCGCCGGCGCGGCATGTCCTATTATCCACAAAGAAATGCCGCTGTAGCTTACGGCGGCGTAGCATAAATGGGCCGGCGTACGCGGGTGTAATTCAAATTAGTGGGGGCGTGTTTTATTGTAATTATGAATGACCCGACGCAAACAACGCTTTTTTTGACTGCGCATGCGCCGGCCTTGGACGTATCCCAGTGTGCATGCGCGAAATCACGTCGCAGAACATCAATGAAAACGACGTGAATGTAACTTACGCAAATCCCTATTCGCGAACGGTTTACGCAAACGACTTGAACGACGGAAAAATCGACGCTGGCCTGACATCCATACTTAACATTACGTACGCCTCTATACAGCAGGGGTAACTTTACGCCGGACCTAGGCAAACTACATACAGTAAAAACACTGCGCCAGCCGTACGTACGTTCGTAAAACTGGCGTATCTAGCTCATTTGCATATTTTACGTGGACACACAACGGAAGTGCCCCCTAGCGTCCAGCATAAGTATGCAACTAAGATACGACGGTGTAATAATGTTACGCCAGTCATATCTTAGTGTAATTCCGGCGTATCTTGTTTTGTGAATACAAAACAAAGATACGCCGGCGGGAATTTGAAATTACGGCAGCGTATCTGGAGATACGCCGCCGTAAAGCTTTGTGGATCTGGCCCTCTGTGTTCTTAAACAGTATGGGCCAGATTCAGCAAAGGAGTACGCCGGCGTATCTGGAGAATTTCAAATGTGCGCCGTCGCATCTTTGCGCCGATTCACAAAGCGAGATACCCGCAAAAACATGGCATCAGCCATCCGACGTAACTTGCGTACGCCGGCGTATAATGGGCGAATAGTTACGCTGGACGCATTCGGCGTTCCTATTAGAAATATGCAAATGAGTAAGATATGCCGATTCACAAACGTAGATGTGCCCGGCCGCTTCATATACGCGATTTTCCTAAGGCTTACATCCGGCATAAAGTTACTCCTGCTTTGCTAATGCAAAGGTATGGACCAGGGAATGACGCCGTCGAATTTTACGTCGCGTACGCCGTTTACGTAGTACTACGTGAATAGGGCTGTGCGTAAGTTACGTTCACGTCGTAGGCATTTACACCGACGTATCTTAGGGAGTTTATGCGACGTGATTCTGAGCATGCTTAATTTAAATAGATGCCGCCCACCTCCTTCCTACTTTGAATTAGGCGGGCTTACACCAGCCGATTTACGCTACACTGCCGCAACTTATGGACCAAGTGCTTTGTGAATACAGCACTTGCCTCTCTAAGTTGCAGCGGCGTAGCGTATATTCGATACGCTACGCTCGCACAAAAATACGCTATGCTACCTGAATCTGGCCCTATGTTTACAAAAAAAGAAAAGACAAAAGAAAAAGTAAAGTAAAAGAAGTGAAAAAAGAATAGGAGATAAAATAAAGCAGGTCCGGACAGTGGCTAGAGAGAACTTCCATGTTACAGTGCCTCAGGATACAAATTTAATGTGCATGTACAGTAACTAGCCCAAGGTTCCCAAGTCCTTTTCAAATTTCGGATTGAGTCTTGAAGAATACTAACAATATTTTTATGGAACATAATCCAGAAAATCTATTTTCCTGCTTGCTTTTTATTGGTCCCTGTTGCTGCATGCCAGAGTTTTCTAAAAAAAAACTTTTTGTCTATTTGACAATGTTGTACACAAGAGTTAAAATCCTTTACCCTCTCCCTAAAAACCAAAGTTTTTTTAAATAACTTGAAATTTTTATGTACATCTAAAAATTTTCAAAATTTAATTACAAGGAAATGTTTACTTTATTTTGAAGTAGTGTCAAAAGATTGGAGACCCTGTTTATTTTTGAGAATGTAGAGAATATTAACTTTGCACATTATACTCATCTGCTGGGAAGAAAGAAATTGGTGGCACATATTTGGATAATGGAGGTCAGCAAAGCTTCACCTCAATTCTTAAGCTAGAGTTAAAAATTATTGCAAATTGCCAATTCCCTTTCTAAATGAATAGTCCACTTGACTTTAGTAAAATATACTGTAAAGTATAGTTTTGTTAGTATTTGCCTAAATTGGGATGGTGTGGGGATGCCCTGTACACATTTGAGCATTCTTGGACTCAATTACAGAGATTCACCTCTACTTCTTGTTCTAATAATGCCATTTTTACAGGAAGTGACAAACTTCACAATATAGGCCTCTGGTGTGAATTTTTCTGACCAAACAATCAAAAACAGACATCATGGGGGTGGCCTGAGGGCCCGACATCCTCTAGTGTGCTCTGTGCTCACTGCCGGACACTGTGGAGTTTAATTGGCATTTTCCATTGAACACCAGAATTGGCAGGTCCGCCACTGGTGTCCCATGCTTTGCACAGATGAGAGCAGGTTCACCCTGAGCATATGTGACAAACGTGAAAGGGTCTGAAGAAGCTGTGGAGAACTTTATGCTGCCTGTAACATTGTTCAGCATGACCGGTTTGGTGATGGGTCAGTGATGGCCCTGCAGATTATGCATATTTTTGCAAATGTGTGCAAACCAAAGCACTGATTTTAACATAAACAGTTAGACAGGATAATTTGGTTTGTTGCAGGCTGATTGGTAAGCCAGTTGGGAATTTTTCTTTGTTACTCAGTCTGCATGCTATTTTCTGACAGTAGTTTCCCTTAAAAATGTTCAGAGTTTTCACCCCACACCACTGCAGACTTCATTTGGGTTCAGTGATAAGTTTAGGTTTTGCATATTTTACGTAAGATTTGGCAAACCCTCATGAATCGAAACAGAGCAGATTTGTTCATTCCTATACCTGCCATACCTTTAAGGCTAGCTTGAAAGATGAACACATTTTACTAATACAAGCCATGCACACTTCCATAAGCACTTCAATAAAGGTTCACGGATAAGGCACACTCTACCTCCTTCACTGATTCTTTACCATCACATAGTTGATTCTCTATTAATCAGTAGGAACAATTATATTTAAAAAGAGGGGCAAAAACAGCTGACTTTGCCAAGTTAGAGATGACTGCCAAGCAATCTCATTAGGAGCATTCCCTGATGTTGTCAGGCATGCATACAAGCACTTGAGGGCTATACAAAGAACTGAGGACAATTTTAGGAGCATGCCCTGATGCTGTCAGGCATTCTCTGGGAGGAAATACCCCAAGACACCATGCGTCGTCTCATTAGGAGCATGCCCTGGTGTTGTCAGACAGCTGACTTTGCCAAGTTAGAGATGACTGCCAAGCAATCTCATTAGGAGCATGCCCTGATGTTGTCAGGCATGCATACAAGCACTTGGGGGCTATACAAACAACTGAGGACCATTTTAGGAGCATGCCCTGATGCTGTCAGGCATGCATGCATACAAGCACTTGGGGGCTATACAAATGACTGAGGACCATTTTGAGTTGTCGCAATGAAATTTCAGCAAAATGGACTAGCTTGCTGCATAATTTATTCACTTTGATTTTCGGAGTGTCTTTGAATTTAGCCCTCTGTAGGTGGATAATTTCCATTTCAATCAAATGATGTGCCATCCTAACACATTACCCAGCCCATATCAGTATAGATATCCAGCATGTGTGTGTGCTTCAACTTGGGAGACTCTCAAAATGTAGTTAGTACTGCAGTACACTAGGGTGCTGTGAAGTGGCCCTGCAGATTATGCATATTTTTGCAATTGTGTGCAAACCAAAGCCCTGATTTTAACATAAACAGTTAGACAGGATAATTTGGTTTGTTGCAGGCTGATTGGTAAGCCAGTTGGGAATTTTTCTTTGTTACTCTGCATTCTATTTTTTGACAGTAGTTTCCCTTAAACATTTTCAGAGTTTTCACCACACACCACTGCAGACTTCACTGGGTTCAGTGATAAGTTTAGGTTTTGTATATTTTACGTAAGATTCGGCAAACCCTCATGAATCAAAACAGAGCAGATGTGTTCACTCCTATACCTGCGGTGCCATTAAGGCTAGCTTGAAAGATGAATGTAGAAGTAGTGCTGCGCTGTGCATAAATAGGTGATAAAGTGCAAATGTGCTCACGTGACAGGTACACTTGAAAGGCAATACATGAATGGTCAAAATAGCAAAAATAAAATATAAATAATCAGCTGCGACAGTATAAACAATGGGCCGATAAATGTATAAACATATCACAGCAAAAAATCAGGAGAAAAGCTGACGCGTTCTCACATATCATACAGTGCTTATTCAGCTTTTCTCCTGATTTTTTGCAGTGATATGTTCATGTTGAGACCAGTTTTATTAAAAGGAACCATTTTTTTGGAATGCGGCCGTCCCGGTTTTTCTCTATACATTCTTGCAAACTATTGCAGTGCCTGCACCCAGGCATTTGGACTCCACCTTGCAGTTCCCTGGGACCTCTGAGCGGTAAACTTTCTTTCTCAATGGGCTGATAAAGGGGTTCATTCACCAAGCCTGTGCACCATGACTCATGGTGCACAAGCAGGAGTAAAAGTGTTTTTGACATTTACAAAATAGATACGCTGTCAGTGCAGTGTATTTCCTCATTTACTAAAATGCCTAATGCGCCCAAGAGAGGGCGCATGGTACGCCAGTATAGACCTGGCGTACAGCACTTAATAATGTAAATATCGGGGATTCGGGTGGGAGTTTGTTAGGGGAGGGAGGGGGGTGATGCAGGGGAAGTATAGTGACATGTGTTTGAATGTGTGTGGCGGGCCGAATCGAAAGTGAAAGTGACTTTTGAGAACGGATCCCCGTGCGCTTGCAAAGTGTGCCTGAACCTCGCGAGGTTCATTTGCATACTGGGCATGCGCAGAGGGAAACTTCGGGGCTTCCCGTGCGCCTCGTCAGTACGCCGAGAAATTCTTAGTAAATTCCTTGCGGCGAAGCTGAAATTCCTGTGCGTGATGCGGCGCACGGAATCTCCGAATGGTTTTCAGCCTGCGCTGACCATGAAGGTGAACTCCGCGCCAAATTTCAAACTGGAAACCGGCGCGGGTCCCCCTTCAGGGGTACATTAGGCTCTTCGGCTTGGTCTGGAACGTGAGGGGTCAAACCCACGCCAAAAACGGGGTATGCGGGCGGGAGCCAATCGGAATCTGGGAGCCCCCTTTAATAAGGCAGCCCCCAGATTCCAGACCCCCACCCTATGTCAATGAGTATGGGGTACATCGTACCCCTACCCATTCACCTGGTTTAAAAGTGTAAAAATAAGAATGTAAAATAATTTATTAGTCAGCTCCGGGGGTCTTCCGCCAACCCACCCCGGTCTTCGCCGCCTTCTTCCGCCGCGTCCCCCTTCACCACGAAGCTTCCTGCTTATGGGGGAGGGCCGCGGGCTTCGTCGTTTTCTGCCCGGGGAGGGGCGACAACCCACCGCGGTCTTCGCCGCCGGCTTTCCGCCGGGGGGCTCTCGATGGCCTCTTCTGCCTGGCTCCTCCGCTGGGGCCAGGGCTTCTCTCCGCTGTTTTCCGCCGCGGGGCGACACCCGCTGGCTTCTCCGGTGCTCTCCGCTTCTGCCTGGCTCCTCCGCTGGGGCCAGGGCTTCTTCTTCCATTCGATGTTGACACGACAAGGTCCGGCGCTGAAATGCCGACAGAGCGGTGGGCACCGACTTATATTGGCATAGGGCGTGGGGGTGGTGATGCCACCATGTGACCTTAACCCATGTGACATCACATTCCCATCATGCCCAGTGATGTCACATGGGTTGAGGTCACATGGTGGCATCACCACGCCCACGCCCTATGCCAATATAAGTCGTTGCCCACCGCTCTGTCGGCATTTCAGCGCCGGACCTCGTCGTGTCAACATCGAATGGAAGAATACAGTGGAGAGAAGCCCTGGCCCCACAGGAGGAGCCAGGCAGAAGCCGACGAAGCCCACTGCCCTCCCCCATAAGCAAGGGAGCTTTGTGGTGAAGGGGGCCGTGGCGGAACACAGCGACACAGCGACAAGAAGCAATGGCCCCAGCGGAGGAGCCAGGCAGGAGCGGAGGCCACCGAAGAAGCCCGCGGGTGTCCCCCCCGCAGCGGAAGACAGCCAGAAGCCCACGGGAGGCTGGAGCCCCCCTGCAGAAGACAGCTAGAAGCCTGAGGTGTTCTCCGCCATTTTCCGTCGGCCCCCCGAATGTAAAAGAGCTTAATTTGGGGTGGGGGCCTGGCCAAAGATGGCGGAAAGCATCGACGGGTGTCGCCCCCGGCGGAAGACGGCCAGAAGCCCGGGGGAAGGTAGGTGCACCCCCCCGGATGTTAAAGAGCTCTATGTGGTGGGGGCGTCAGAAAACTGCGAAGCCCGGGCCCAATGGGGTGGTGGTGGGGGGCCCCGTCAGAAGACCCCCAGCTGACTAATAAATTATTTTATTTTGTGTGGTGTCTTATTTTTACACTTTTCCCCCAGGTGAATGGGTAGGGGTACGATGTACCCCATACTCATTCACATAGGGTGGGGGGCCGGTATCTGGGGGCCCCCTTATTAAAGGGGCTCTCAGATTCTGATAAGCCCCCCACCCGCATACCCCGACAACCAACAGCCAGGGTTGTCGGGAAGAGGCTCTTGTCCCTATCGACATGGGGACAAGAGTGCTTTGGGGTGGGGGGGCAGTGTCCCCCTCCCTCAAAGCACACACTCCCCCATGTCGAGGGCATGCGGTCTGGTATGGCTCAGGAGGGGGGGATGCTCGTCCCCACCCCCATTCCTGTCCGGCCAGACTGCGTGCCTGGGATGAGGGCTTGATCTGGATCTGGGGGGGAACCCCACGCCGTTTTTGGCGTGGGTTTGACCCCTCACATCCCAGACCAAGCCGAAGAGCCTAATGTACCCATGAAGGGGGACCCGCGCCGGTTTCCAGTTTGAAATTTGGCGCGGAGTTCCCCTTCATGGTCAGCGCAGGCTGAAAACCGTTCGGAGATTCCGCGCGCCGCATCACGCACAGGAATTTCAGCTTCGCCGCAAGGAATTTACTAAGAATTTCTCGGCGTACTGACGAGGCGCACGGGAAGCCCCGAAGTTTCCCTCTGCACACACTCCCCCATGTCGAGGGCATGCGGTCTGGTGCGGCTCAGGAGGGGGGGCACTCACTCGTCCCCACCCCCATTCCTGTCAGGCCAGACTGCATGCCTGGGATAAGGGTTTGGTCTGGATCTGGGGGGGGAACCCCACGCCATTTAAAAAAAAATATTGGTGTGGAGTTCCCCTTTATCCCGGTCCTATGAGGGGGGTATGCCTGCTCGTCTGTTCATACAATGTATGAACAGCGATCTGTCATTTCCCCTAGTCAGTCCCACCCCCTTTACAGTTAGAACGCACCCAGGTAACATAATCATCCCCTTCCTCGTCCCTAGTGTTAACCCCTTCCCTGCCAGTGACATTTTTATAGAAAGCAATGCATTTGTATACCATTGGTCGCTAGAAAAATGCCAAAGGTCCCAAAAATGTGTCCGCCATAATGTCGCAGTAGCCATAAAAATCACTGATCGCCGCCATTACTAGTAAAAAAATATATATTCATAAAAAAACCATAAAACGAACCCCTATTTATAACTTTTGCCCAAACCAATCAAACGCTTATTACGATTTTTTGGAACCAAAGATATGTCGAAGAATACGTATCGGCCTAAACTGAGGGCAAAAAAGTTTATTTATATATATTTTTGGGGAGATTTATTATAGCAAACAGTAAAAAAGTTGTCTTTTTATTTACAAAATTGTCGCTATATTTTTGGTTCGAGCAAAAATAAGAAAAAACGCAGAGGTGATCAAATACCACCAAAAAAAAATGACATTTTGTGGGGGAAAAAAGATGACGCCAATTTTGTTTGAGAGCCACGTCGCATAACCGCGCAATTGTCAGTTAAAAAGATGCAGTGCCGAAACGCTGAGTAAATAGATACCTAACATGTCACACTTTAATATTGCACACACTCATGGAATGGCGCCAAACTTCAGTACTTGAAAATACCCATAGGCAACACTTTTTTTTTCAGGTTACCAGTTTAGAGTTACAGAGGAGGTCTAGTGCTAAAAGTATTGCTCTCGCTCTTACGCACGCTATGATACCTCACATGTGGGGTTTGAACGGTGTTTACATATGTGGGCGGGACTTACACATTTAAGGCCCGCCCACATATGTAAACACCGTTCAAACCACACATGTGAGGTATCATAGCGTGCGTAAGAGCGAGAGCAATACTTTTAGCACTAGACCTCCTCTGTAACTCTAAACTGGTAACTTGAAAAAAAATTGTGCGTGTTCGCTAGACATGTGCACAGAAAAAAAATCTTTTTTTTTGTTCCGTTTCGTATGGTCCCGTCTGTTCGTTTCCGTTAATTTTTTCGTAAGACGCCCGTTTTCCCGTTCGTTCCCGTTCGTTTGTCGTACGACGTGATTTTTTCGTATTCCGATCGTTTCGTATTTCCGTTATCGTTTTATTTTCGTACATGCGGGATGATTCGTTATTCTGTTTAATTCATGTTCGTTTCTTGTTAGACAATAATTATCGTGAATTTCCGTCAATTTGCATTGTGTGTATCTTGAATGCTTTTCTTTTGTTAGTGTCAGTTGTATGTTCATTGTTCAATGACATCTATAACAAAAGAATTTCATTATGTATATTGAATGAATTCCTTTTTCTGTTTTCTGTGTATTCAAAATACTGAAGGCAAATTTTTTGTTATAGGTGTCATATCAACATACGAAAATAACAAAAGAAACAGGTTCAAATGCAAATCTTTTGTTTATGTTTTTTTTGAATGGCCAGAGAGTTATGCCGCGTACACACGGTCGTTTTTTGCGATGAAAAAAAACGACGTTTTTAAAAACGTCATTTAAATTGATCGTGTGTGGGCAAAACGTCGTTTTTTGTCTTAAAAAAACGACCAAAAAAAAATTCCAACATGTTTGAATTTTTTGTGTCGTTTTTCAAAACGTCGTTTTTTGTTTCACAAAAAGTCACCGTGTGTAGCAAAAACGTTGTTCAAAACGACGTTTTTCAACCCGCGCATGCCCAGAAGCTAGTTATGAAGTGAGCTTCAATGGAAAAGAGTGGTGAACGTAACCTTGCTTTTTGTGAAAAAACGATAGTGTGTATGCAAAATTGTCTTTGAAAAGTGACGTTTCAAAAACGTCGTTTTTTACTTCACAGAAAACGTTGTTTTTTTCCATCGCAAAAAACGACCGTGTGTACGCGGCATTAGGCTGGCCATACATGATACAATTTTCTGTGCAATTTTCTTTAGATTTACCTTCAACTATGTAGTGCAAGGGCCTGCCTGATTGCATACAATTGAAAGTGTTGTTTAGTTTGACCTCATATATGGTTTTTGGTAAATCTAAAAGAAAATTGTACAAGAAAATTGAACATGTATGGCCAGCCTCAGTGACTGAAAGCAGCTTCTCTTTTGTGCAGAATAGTGAGTACACTTGTACAGTAAAGCCTAATAAACTTTTCTGTGGATTTTCATCTGAAGCGAGATCAGTTGGCCAGACTTTTGAACCCAAAAATGGTTTTCTGATGCAGTTTAACCACTTGACTACTGGGCACTTAAACCCACTTAATAACCAGACCAATTTTCAGCTTTCGGTGCTCTCACATTTTGAATGACAATAACTCAGTCATACAACACTGTAACCAAATGAAATTTTTGTCTTTTTTTTCCCACAAATAGAGCTTTCTTTTGGTGGTATTTTATCACCTCTGCGGTTTTTATTTTTTTCACTATAAATGAAAAAAGAACGACAATTTTGTAAAAAAAATAATTTTTCTTCATTTCTATTATAACATTTTGCAAAAAAGTAATTTTTCTTCATAAACTTGGCCTAAAATGTATACTGCTACATATCTTTGGTAACAAAACAAAAAAAAATTAGATATTATTTAGTCTGGGTGAAAGTTATAGGGTCTAAAAGCTATGGTACCAATTACTGAAAATTGATCAATTTGATCACACCTGATGTACTGACAGCCTCTCTCATGTCTTGAGACCCTAACATGCCAGAAAAGTACAAATACCCCCCAAATGACCCCTTTTTGGAAAGAAGACATTCCAAGGTATTTAGAAAGAGGCATTGTGAGTTTTTTGAAGTTGTAATTTTTCCCACAATTCTTTGCAAAATCAAGATTTTTTTCATTTTTATTTTCTTTCCACAAAATGTTCATATTAGCGGGTTATTTCTCACACACAGCATATGCATACCACAAATTACACCCCAAAACACATTCTGCTATTCCTCCCGAGTATGGCGATACCACATGTGTGGAACTTTTACACACCGTGGCCACATACAGAGGCCCAACATGCAGGGAACGCCATCAGGCGTTCTGGAACACCCAGACCAATTCTGACATTTCTCTCCTACATGTAAAAATCAACACTTATTTTCTAGAAAATTACATAGAACCCCAAAACATTATATATGCTTTTTTGGCAAAGACCCTAGAGAATACAATGGCGGTTGTTGCAACTTTTTATCGCGCATGGTATTTGCACAGCAATTTTTCGAACACATTTTTTTTGGAAATAAAACAGTTTTGTGCTTTTAAAAAAAAAAACATTAAATTTAGCCCAATGCTTTTGCATAATATGAAAGATGAAGTTACGCCGAGTAAATAGATACCAAACATGTCACCCTTCAATATTGCACACGCTCGTGGAATGGCGCCAAACTTTGCGACTTAAAAATCCCCATAGGTGACGCTTTAAATATTTTTACTGGTTACATCATTTTAGTTGGAGAAGAGGTCTAGGGCCAAAATTATTGCTCTCGCTCTAACGTTCGCAGCGATACCTCACATGTGTGGTTTGAACACCGTTTTCATATGTGGGCGGGACTTGCGTATGCGTTCGCTTCTGAATGCGAGCTCACGGGGACAGGGGCGCTGTATGCCCAGAGTATTGCGGAGTATGCCCAGAGTATGCCCAGAGTATGCCCAGAGTATGCCCAGAGTATTGCAGAGTATGCCCAGAATATTGCAGAGTATGCCCAGAGTATTGCAGAGTATGCCCAGAGTATTGCAGAGTATGCCCAGAGTATGCCCAGAGTATTGCAGAGTATGCCCAGAGTATTGCAGAGTATGCCCAGAGTATTGCAGAGTATGCCCAGAGTATTGCAGAGTATGCGCAGAGTATTGCAGAGTATGCCCAGAGTATTCCCAGAGTATGCCTAGAGTATTCCCAGAGTATGCCCAGAGTATTCGCAGAGTATGCCCAGAGTATGCCCAGAGTATGCCCAGAGTATGCCCAGAGTATTGCAGAGTATGCCCAGAGTATTGCAGAGTATGCCCAGAGTATTGCGGAGTATTGCCCCCCATTGCAGAGTATTGCAGCAGGGATGGCTGAGGAGGGAGGGATGGATGGATGGATCTGTGACTGCATTTGTCACAGATCCAGCCCGCAGCACTGGCGCTGCCATCCGCTCCCTCCCCTCTCCTCTCACACTGTACCGATCGGTACAGAGAGAGGAGGGAGGAACCGGCGTCATCAAATGACGCCGGTCTGTTTACATCTGATCGCGCTTTTAAAAAAAAAAACATTAAATTTAGCCCAATGCTTTTGCATAATATGAAAGATGAAGTTACGCCGAGTAAATAGATACCAAACATGTCACCCTTCAATATTGCACACGCTCGTGGAATGGCGCCAAACTTTGCGACTTAAAAATCCCCATAGGTGACGCTTTAAATATTTTTACTGGTTACATCATTTTAGTTGGAGAAGAGGTCTAGGGCCAAAATTATTGCTCTCGCTCTAACGTTCGCAGCGATACCTCACATGTGTGGTTTGAACACCGTTTTCATATGTGGGCGGGACTTGCGTATGCGTTCGCTTCTGAATGCGAGCTCACGGGGACAGGGGCGCTGTATGCCCAGAGTATTGCGGAGTATGCCCAGAGTATGCCCAGAGTATGCCCAGAGTATGCCCAGAGTATTGCAGAGTATGCCCAGAATATTGCAGAGTATGCCCAGAGTATTGCAGAGTATGCCCAGAGTATTGCAGAGTATGCCCAGAGTATGCCCAGAGTATTGCAGAGTATGCCCAGAGTATTGCAGAGTATGCCCAGAGTATTGCAGAGTATGCCCAGAGTATTGCAGAGTATGCGCAGAGTATTGCAGAGTATGCCCAGAGTATTCCCAGAGTATGCCTAGAGTATTCCCAGAGTATGCCCAGAGTATTCGCAGAGTATGCCCAGAGTATGCCCAGAGTATGCCCAGAGTATGCCCAGAGTATTGCAGAGTATGCCCAGAGTATTGCAGAGTATGCCCAGAGTATTGCGGAGTATTGCCCCCCATTGCAGAGTATTGCAGCAGGGATGGCTGAGGAGGGAGGGATGGATGGATGGATCTGTGACTGCATTTGTCACAGATCCAGCCCGCAGCACTGGCGCTGCCATCCGCTCCCTCCCCTCTCCTCTCACACTGTACCGATCGGTACAGAGAGAGGAGGGAGGAACCGGCGTCATCAAATGACGCCGGTCTGTTTACATCTGATCGCGCCGTCATTGGACGGCGCGATCACGTGGTAAACCGCCGCTATCAGCGGCGATTTACCGTGATCCGTGACCCGCCGGGTCCTCTGGACCTGGCGGTCACGGACATTCCCGTGTGCGCGCCCCAGGGGGCGCGCGGGAGCGCGACTCTGGAATCACGTTATATAACGTGATCCCAGAGTTGAGCAATCACCTTGCCGCCGTTATTTTTCGGCAGGTGGTTGCTAAGTGGTTAAAAACGAACAAATTTT
The DNA here is from genome assembly GCA_029574335.1 of Rana kukunoris. Taxonomy (NCBI): domain Eukaryota; kingdom Metazoa; phylum Chordata; class Amphibia; order Anura; family Ranidae; genus Rana; species Rana kukunoris. Next base: position 343,791,441 of record CM056049.1, on the reverse strand, counting down.
CTGAGAACGATCGGAAAACGATCGTTTTTATGTTTGTTGTTAAAATAGTCTGACCAAGTGTATGGGGCTTAACAATACTATTGTTAAGCCCCATACACTTGGTCAGACAATTTTAACAACAAACATAAAAACGATCGTTTTCCGATCGTTCTCAGAAAATTTGTTCGTTTTTAAACTGCATCAGAAAACCATTTTTGGGTTCAGAAGTCTGGCCAACTGATCTCTCTTCAGATGAAAATCCACAGAAAAGTTTATTAGGCTTTACTGTACACGTGTACTCACTATTCTGCACAAAAGATAAGCTGCTTTCAGTCACTGAGGCTGGCAATACATGTTCAATTTTCTTGCACAATTTTCTTTTAGATTTACCAAAAACCATATATGAGGTCAAACTAAACAACACTTTCAATTGTATGCAATCCGGCAGGCCCTTGCACTACATAGTTGAAGGTAAATCTAAAGAAAATTGCACAGAAAATTGTATCATGTATGGCCAGCCTAACTCTCTGGCCATTAAAAAACCCATAAACAAAGATTTGCATTTGAACACGTTTCTTTTGTTATTTTCGTATGTTGATATGACACCTATAACAAAAAATTTGCCTTCAGTATTTTGAATACACAGAAAACAGAAAAAGGAATTAATTCAATATACATAATGAAATTCTTTTGTTATAGATGTCATTGAACAATGAACATACAACTGAAAACGAACACAAAATGGATTCAAACAAAATACACAATGCAAACCTCTTAATACAGATTTAATTTTCGTTATTTTGCCATTTTCGTTTTGTCGTTTTTTCCCGTCGGATCGCTTGTTCGTATTTGCGGTCGTTCGTTATGCGGCTCATCCGTTATCCCGTCGTTTTCGTATTTTGGTGCTTTACCGTTTTCGTATGTACACATTATCCCGCGGGTAAGAAAATGAACATTTTCATACGAAAATAACATTTGTACGAACGGGAATGCACATATCTAGTGTTCGCTTCTGACTGCGAGCTACTAGGGACACGGCCGTTTTAATTATTATTATTTATGTTTGTTACGTAAAAATTCAATTAGACCTCCCCTTCAGTTTGGAAAGCATTAGTTCAGGGAAAAAAAAAAAACAGCTCTTATGCTTTCCTCCGCCATTGCAGCTTTGATTATGTTAATGCATTTAGAGTGAACTGGGCATGCTCGGACACTTAGAAAATTTAAGCTGGGTTTTTGTGCCTCAAAATGACTTGCTCAGAAAGCTTGTTTTTTGGCTTAGTAATTTAAGGACATCCTTAACAGGTGTAAGCAGTTACAAGTGCACACAAACTAGAGACTGACATTTCTTCATGTGCTTCCAATTGGTTCATTAGTACACATGTTATAAAAAGCGTGGATAGAGCACATGTCAGCTGCCCTGAGAGGGGGCAGACTTGCTGGCTGGCTGGCAAGAATGGCAGGGCGAAACAGAGATGTTTTTGAGCAAGTTTGTTTTTTTTGGGGGGGGGGGCAATTGTTTTATTTAATGATGTTCACTTTGATGTTTTGGTCTGCTGCATAATTTAGCAAAATGTTTCTCAAGACGTTAATGACTAATGTTTTAATCCTGTGGGTCTATCCTGTTATTTTAAAGGCATAAACCATATTCCACTTACTGTCTGAAATAAACCTAGGTCTATTTTTTTTAATGTTTTTTTTTGTTTGTGTGTTTATTTTTAATTTTTAAAACGCCCCCTCTGACGCCACGGGCAAACTATTATGAAAGTCCCCGTGTGGTGCATGTGCGTCAGAGGGGGGTGTGGTCACATGAGCGTCAGCCGGCGGCAATTCAATTGGAAGCTTGTGCGCGGTTTCTTCTTTGCCGGAGGCTCGGCTTCCAATTGAATTGCCCGCCGTCTGACGCTCATGTGACCACGCCCCCCTCTGACGCACATGCAGCACACGGGGACTTTCCAAGGAGATTACCCGTGGCGCCAGAGGGGGGCGTGGTCCGGCACACAGTGGGGAAATCAATTGGAAGCGGCGCCTCCGGCGAAGAAGAAGAAGATGCGGACGAGAAGGCCAGCGGAAGGAGAAGAAGATGGAAGAACACGCCGGTCAAGATGCAGCACTACAAGACCCAAGAAAGAAGCAGAGGAAGAAGATGAAGTTGGAGGAAGAAACCCGAAGGAAAGAAGAAAAGAAGGAGATGGAAGAAGAAAAAAGATATTAATAAAGGACTTGTCAAAAACCGTCTCTTGTCTTTTTTTACACTTGACACTTTTTTTTTCGTGAAATGGTAGAGGTACAATGTACCCCATTACCATTTCACATGGGGGGGTGGGATCTGGGGGGCCCCTTTGTTAAAGGGGTCTTCCAGATTTTGATAAGCCTCCTGCCCGCATACCCCCACAACCACCGGGCAAGGGTTGTGGGGATGAGGCTCCCTTCCCCATCAACATGGGGACAAGGTGCTTTGGGGGGTACCCCAAAGCACCCTCCCAATGTTGAGGGCATGTGGCCTGGTGCGGTTCAGGAGAGGGGGCCACACTCTGTCCCCCCCTCTTTTCTGTGGCCGGCCAGGTCAACGTGCTCGGATAAGGGTCTGGTGTGGATTTTGGGGGGGGGACTCCAGGCCATTTTTTTTACATTTGGCGTGGAGTTCCCCTTAAATTCCACACCAGACCTGAAGGGCCTGGTATGGATATTTTTTTTAAATGACGGCGGGGTTCCCCTTAATATCCATATCAGACCTGAAGGGCCTGTAAAGGAATTTGGGGGGACTCCCACGCTTTTTTTTTTGTTTTATGAATGAATCTCTCACAATTGCCGGGAGCCGACAATTCATTATTGCCGCGAGTCAGTTTTAAACTGCTTTTTTTCTTTTCAGAATGTCATTTTGTGCAGGGACATTTCTAACCACAGGAAAAGTGCGCTTTTTCACATGCTGACTTTACAGCCCCCCATGGTAGGAAATTTAAAGGAATATTACACTTTTATTGTTGCACTTTTAGCATTATTAAAATCACTACTCCCGAAAAAACGGCCGTTTTTAAAAATAAAAAAAAGCATTGATACATGTCCCCTGGGGCAGGACTGAGGTCCCCAAACACTTTTTAGGACAAAACTTGCAGATTAGCCTTTAAAATGAACACTTAAGATTTCTCCATAGATTTTAACAGGGAGTTTGGCAGCTTTACATATTAATTGACAATTTTAGGGATGCGCTATAATTAACAACTAATATTTGTGAACCGTGCAGTGAAATACACTATATAGGGTTAACAATCAAATACTGACAATCAAGCAGTGTTGATTGCTCAGTGAATCCTGCTGTAGGGAGGTCCACACCTAAGTGACAGATATGCGTGCCGCATAAACAGTGATATATACTGAAAAATAAATAGTCCAAAATGTGAATACAATATCCATAAACCGTGTTTCCAAAAACGGAGTTTTCCAGAAATTATGTTCAGCAACTATAACCGCGTATTAGCCAGTTCATAAAGAATCCTAGCTCTTGCAGATGAAGACAACTCTCATATAGTCCACGGAACATGTAACGAAAGAAGAACATACCATAGTGCAATATTGTATATTAAGCTGCAAACACAAGGTACGTGTTGAATCAAACTCACGGATTCCCCTTAAGACAAAAAGCCGCTCAGTATTGCTGAGTATCGTATGAGACCTCCGTTGGTTTCCGTACATATGGCTCCTCCCCCTACGCGTTGCGTCACGGTCACGTGACCTTACTTATCAATTGCATTGCGCTGCTGCTGCGGCCGGTTCATGCGCCTAATTAAGGCTTCATCCAGCGCACTAATTAAGGCATGAACTGGCGCAGCGCAGTGACAATAGTAAATCAGCCCCAAAGTGTCCAAATACTGTGAAAAGTGTACTACAAATTAGATGTGAGAATAAACTCGTAAAATCTTTAAAATGGCATCATCATGTGACATGTGCAACCATAAATAAATATAATTAAACTAAAATTCTATAAACTTGAAATTGCACTGAAAGTGCACTTGAAATTGCACTGAAAGTGCACTTGGAAGTGCAGTTGCTGTAGATCAGAGAGGGGACATGCAAGGAAAATAAAAAACAGCTTGCACATGATTGGATGATAAATTTAGCAGAGCTTCCCCTATTTCTAGATCTACCCCTCATATTTACAACGACTGCACTTCCAAGTGTACTTTCAGTGTAATTTCAAGTGCACTTTGCACTTAGTGCAAAGTGGATTTGCCTTTCGTAAATAACCCCCCATAGGAATGAGCCAACCCCCCCCCCCCGTTCAGTTCGTACCAGAACCTTTGAACGGAACGACTGTTCGCGCGAACATTTAGAACCCCATTGATGTCAATGGGAATCAAGCGTTCAAATTCAAAAGTGCTCATTTTAATGCCCCATATGCAAGTTATTGTCAGAAAACGTCTTTGAGAACCCGGGTCTTGCCCCAGGGAACATGTATCAATGGAAATGTTTTTTTTTTTTTAAACGGTCGTTTTTTCTAGGGCAGCAATTTTAATGATGCTTAAAGTGAAAAAAAAAAATCCTTTAAATATCGTACCTGCTGGGCGTCTATAGTGGTGGCACATGTTTAGAACTGTCCCTGCACAAAATGAGATTTCTATAAGAAAAAGGTTACTTAAAACTGCTTGCGGCTTTAATGTAATGTCTGGTCCCTGCAATATGGATAAAAATCACTGAGAAAAATAGCATGGGTTTCCCCGCCCCCCCTCCCCCCAGGTCATTACAAGCCTATTTGGCCCTATATACTTTGAACAGCAGTATACAGGTTGTGCAAACAAGACAGAGACTGTAGGTTTGTTGTTAAGAATAATCTGTTTGTAATTTTCAACTGGTACTCTTTAAAGTGTAGCTTCAGCCATAGTATCTTTTTTTAAGCTTTTCTGAAAACATAGAGAAGGGTTATCACCCCTGTAACATTTGTTTTGCTGTCTGTGTGCATCTGTTCAGAAGATTGCACCCCACTTTCTGTCCCAAAGACAAATGATTTTTTTTTTTGTGAAACAAGGATTGTGATAAAGCATCAGTGGACAGGAGACACCTTTTACAGAAGAGAATTTCCCTTCCTAGGGGTAGATTTCCTCTCGTCTTCGTGTTGTCTCCTTCTGTTTGCAAGTAGGAGTCGTTTGTAAGTTGGATGTTTGAAAGTAGGGGCCTGCCGTATATACGCTGCAGAAATTTGGGCCCTAGGTGTTGGTGTTGCCACAACACTGCAACCCCTCACAGTTAGTCTTGGTGGGCGCTGCAACGCCCTGCTGTGAGATATTAGATCAAGAATTGTAATTACACGACCCTGTTGAATAGGGGCAGAAAAATTGGTAGAATGCAAGGGTAGAGTTTTCCCACTAACCCTCCATGTAAGGGTCACTTCTACTTTGAGCACCAATGTTAGGAGACAACACAATTTTGACCTTTCTTTTCTAAAGTTATATTATTGACAATCACTTCTTAGCAGGTTGGTAAAATAAGCTTCCCTGGGTGTCAAATTTGCTAGGTACGCCACGGGACAGGAATTATTTTATGAATTACAAGTGAAACTCAAAATTTGAATATGGTGCAAAAGTTAATTAATTTTACTAATGTAACTTTAAAGGTGAAACTAATACATGAGATAGACTCATTACATGCAAAGTCACGTTTCCGATGCCTGGATAAGTCTGGGGGTACACTGTTGTATTCCCCAAACTTTGTGTGCCATATCATCGTTGCATGTTGCATGCTGCACAATCTCGCAGTGAGGAAGGGCCTGCAGGTTGAGCTACGTGATGACCTGACCCCCCAACCAGACAATCAACCCCTAACCGAGGATACCCCGTCTTCTGAGGGAAGAGCAGTCAGGAGACAGCTCATATTGGGCATCTTTGCACGTTAAACACACACATTAATCATGGCACAATGAGAATGCATGCATGCACACCACTGTGGTCCCTAGCACACACACCCCACATCCTCATCAAATTGGATTGGCACCAGTCCACCATGCACGACTGGTGAGCAGTAACGCCACGTCAAGGCTCCAATTATGTCACTGTACATTCATACACCATTCACACGGACCTGGGAATCACTTCTCCCTGGTCCTGGGGAACCCTTCTCCACCAAAATTGAGGATGACACCCCTTTTCCAGCAGGAATGTCACCCCCACATTCAAACAGCATGCACAACCCAAAATTTAAAAAAAATGTCAGCAAAAAAAAAAATGCCAAAAATGTCAGCCAAAAATAAAAAAAAGGGGAAAAAAAAATTATTGCCCTCTGCGTGAGCCACGCCTGGGGCGCCCCCGGCCACGGCCCCGGCCCCTCAGGGGAGACTCATGGGGGAGGGGCAAACCCGGGGAAGGAGGAGCAGCCCCTGATATCTGCCCACCTGGCGGCCTGCCCTCCAAGGCCACGGCAATTCTGTCCAGGGAAGCACCAAGTGTTGCCGTGTTGGCCTGGATAGCCTGGGTAAGGGCCCTCACATCCTGCCCAACGCCTGCTGCTGTAGTCTGCAGTTCATTTAGGCAGGTTGTGAAAGCCCGGGAGTGGGAGTCCAGGTTACCCAGCGTATCCTTCATGGAGGACAGGCTCTCCTCCACCCGCCCAAAAGTCTGGCAGAGCTGTCCCAGATGGCGGGTCTGGAGGGACTGGTCCCTTCGCAGACTGGCGGGCAGGAGATTGGGCGCCCCCCTGGTGCTCTGGGATGACATCCTGCCTCCAGCTGATGGTTGTGGGCGGGGAGAAGGGGAGGCCCTTGTGAGGGGAGCCATGTTGGGGGAGGAGGGGGGGGGCTCCCCCTTAGGGAGGGCAGGCTTCTGCCAGCCAGAGGGGAAAAGTCCGCACAAAAACCACTCGTCCAGTGCCTGACTCCTCCTCCTCATGATCGTCCTCCTCATGATTATCCTCCTCCTCATGATCGTCCTCCTCCTCATGATCGTCCTCCTCCTCTTGAACCTCCTCCGCGGACTGTGGCCTTGTTGGGGGGGGCCTCATTAGGCTGCTGTCCTGGGGTTGGAGCGGTCAGGCCAGATGGCCCTGCACCCTCCTGCACATCTGTGGATGACACAAACCATTCACAGGTTGGAGGATCCACACACTTGGCACATATTCCCTTTCACCCCCTCCCCCACACATGCTACACACCTGATAGAAAAAAAAACCTTACCTGGCACCACGGGGACCGGACTTGTGTCAAAGCCTGGCAGGCCCTCCACTTCATGCCGGTGAAAGGTCAGGGCCACCACATGCTCCGTCGCTGTAAGCCTAATACGGCATGGTGGGCCCCCTCCTGTGCCCCTGGCATGGGCATGCATTGCGGCCAGTTTTTTTTTTCACCTGACGCCGGAGATCATTTATTTTTTTGTCAATCCCAGACCGGGTCCGTGTCTCCCCCTCCCCCGATGAATTCACCTGCTCCGTGATCCTATCCAAAATCTCCCTCCTCCTGGCCGGGGTGGTGGTGGCACTCTGCGGGCCGTGGAGAAAACGCCCATACTCGCTAATGGCCCGGGCAAGAATTCTTTTTTCCCCCACAGTAAAATTCAGCTTTCTTTTTCTCTCTGTCATACTTCCAAACAAACTCACTACCAGTCACCAAAAATCAGTCACAAATACAAGCACAACCAATCAGGCAAGAACACACACAAAGAGAAAACGAACACCCAAAAATCACACTAGCACTCAGCAAGAAACAGTCACAAAAAAATAAAAAATAAAAAATAAAGCAAGAAAACAAACGCTCAGAAATATATCAATCAAACAAACAGTCTCTCAAACACTTATCAAAAAACACTTTCACAAATATACCAACAAGCACTTGATCACACAGAACACTAATCTGACAACTACAAGACACACTGCAACGAACAACAGGAACAAAAGCACTTGGTTAAATGGGAAGGGACACAAAGGGATGTACTTTTGCAATGCAAGTGCGTTTGTGTGTGTCTATTTATGCTGTCTGCGTAGTTCACAACGTTGCCCTAGTCCATTTCCAATTTCACTGATTGCGCCGCTCCCGAGTTGTGAGCATGCGCACAGCGGAGCTGACATGGTCTCCTTCACGCGCGCATGCGCGAGCCGGCCGGCCCTTCATTTGCATGGGGTCACGGCTCATTTCAATGTAACACGCCCAAGTCCCTCCCAATTTGTATTACTCCTCCTTACGCCTCAGGAAAAAACCTTACGCTTGCGCAATTTCCTGCGCAAAAGCTACGTGAATCGGGGGATTACGCGGCTAGATGGCGCAAGTCTAACGTAATGGCGGTGCGCTACGCCGGACCGATAATGCGCCGATGTACGTGAATCTGGGCCAATATTTCTTAATGCTCTCTAATTCCATATCTTCATTATTTTTTATTAAGGGGTGTTAAGGGGTGTTGAACTTGTAAAGCATCCAGTTCCTACTCAATATGGATGAAAACAGTTGTGTCTGTTGCTTAGTGAAAAAGGTTTTTTTTTTTTCTAGAAAGGACGTGCATTTTTACCTACAGTCAGCTTTGATTGAAAGAAATAAATCTTTATGACATTTTTATTACCTTGACTTTTGCTAAATTAATGCAGAATTATTTCTCTATGATACAAAGGGATTTGTAAAAGCATGTAGACTGTACACTTTGCAAAGGAACTTGTATTTTGTGAAGGAATTTTGCCCAGTGCTAAGTGAATGGCGTTAAGCTAAGCTGACTTCCATCATCCAATCATATGCAAGCAAAATTGTTGTTTTTCTTTGCACATGATTGGAAATTCTTTGCAGAGTGAAATTGTAACACTTTCACATACTGCATCTTCCCTTGGAAAAGGGAACAGCCTAGTTGCCTTTAGCAAATCAACCCCTAAATGTTCATCTAATGAATTTTTGTTTATAGCGCAAATACATACATTTTGGCCCAGATTCACGTAGATCGGCGCATTATCGGTCCGGCGTAGCGCACCACTTTTCCGTTAGACTTGCGCAATCTAGCCGCGTAATCCCGCGATTCACGTAGCTTTTACGCAAGAGATTGCGCAAGCGTAAGGTTTTTTCCGGAGGCGTAAGGAGGAGTAATACAAATTGGGAGGGACGTGGGCGTGTTACATTGAAATGAGCCGTGACCCCATGCAAATGAAGGGCCGGCCGACTCGCGCATGCGCGCGTGAAGGAAACCATGTCAGCTCCGTTGTGCGCATGCTCACAACTCGGGAGCGGCGCAATCAGTGAAATAGGAAATGGACTAGGGCAATGTTGTGAACTACGCAGACAGCATAAATAGACACACACAAACGCCCTTCCATTGCAAAAGTACATCCCTTTGTGTCCCTTCCCATTGAATCAAGTGCTTTTGCTCTGTTGTTCGTTAGAGTGTGTTTTGTAGTTGTCAGATTAGTGTTCTGTGTGATCTAGTGCTTGTTGGTAGTTTTGTGAAAGTGTATTTTGATAAGTGTTTGAGACTGTTTGTTTGATTGATATATTTCTGAGCGTTTGTTTTCTGGCTTTATTTTTTCATCTGATTTTTTTGTGTCTGTTTCTTGCTGAGTGCTAGTGTGATTTTTGGGTGTTCTTTTTCTCTTTGTGTGCTAGGGACCACAGTGGTGTGCATGCATGCATTCTCATTGTGCCATGATTAATGTGTGTGTTTAACGTGCAAAGATGCATAATGTGAGCTGGCATGAGATGGGGTCATGAGATGGGGTACCAGTGCATATGCAGAGTCACCTTGAAGGGAAAAGACAGGAGGATGTTAGTCATGCATGTGCCACTTGTGAGGTGTGCATCACGGGAGGGGATAGTCATGCCTGACTCCCATGTCACTCACCAACCAGCCAGCTGTCCCCATACATGTTCTGTTTGAAATCTGTGGGGATGGGGCTCTGATTGTATATGTAGCTGTCATGGGTGTCATGGGTGGTGCCATGTGTTGGGCTGCTGATGTCCTCCTGCAAGGTTGTGGTAATTCCATGATGGCATGAGGGGTGAATCTGAAGATGCGAGACACCTCAGAATCTCTCATGCCAAAGATGTCTATGCGTGTGTGATATATCAAGTGAAGAGTGAGGGGCTTGTATCAGATAAGAATATTGTATTAGATTAGATTAAATTGTAAATTTTTATATAAGCAAAAAAAAAAAAAAAAACATCTCCCGTGCCCTCCTTAGTGCCATCCTCCGTGCCCTCATCCTTCTTTGTTCATCTAAAGTCAGTAGTATAGCTATGCGCGACGATGCCCCTGGCATGTTGGCATACAGATTGTTGGGCAACACGTGTGACTGCTGAACTCCTCACTAACAGTGTTGCTTTATCTGACAATTAGACTTTTTTTCAAAATTTAGACCAGCTTTTAGGTCCTCTAACTTTAGACAGAACATTTTGCAGTTGCGCACATCGCGTAGCCTGCGCAGCAACTGCGTTTTTTTGTGAATCCCCGTAACTCCCTCATTAGCATATTTGACTAGCAAATCAATGGTGTGTCTAGCGCAGTTTTGCGCGAAGGGAAGCGAATGTCTAATTCAATTACGCCGGACCAAAAAACGTAGATTTCTGGCGTATATTGTTTTGTGAATCGCGTCCAACTATACGCACGCGCACATTTAGACTTACGCACACGCAACAGCAGTTGCGCAGGCGTAATCGCTCTGTGAATCTGGGCCTTTGTTTTTATTAGATGTAGTCTTTTTCAGTGTTTTTAAGTTTTAGTCCCAAAAAGCAGAATGCATTACTAATTACTGAAGTGGTTTGAGTTGAACGTAAAACATCAATCTGCACTGCCTGTTTATACAGTAAATAAGGGGTAAAGCCAAAAAAACTGTGACGACAATGTGAAATGATACATGTGATATGTCTTTTTAAAGAGTTTATTTTACTTTACAATAATGTGAATAGTTGAAGATGAAGAAATTACTCTGGTGTGTTATCATAACAGTTTGTAGCATGTGTGTTACCACAACAGTTTGCAGACTATGGACACATACAATGGATTCTTCCTTCTAGAAGAGAGTTACAGTACAATATACTTTGGCAACATAATTTATAATTATGAGCACAACAAGAGCATTGATCAAGTAAGTATGCCCTAACATTTTGAAGGTCAAATAACAAAAAGTAACTTAACTCCAATATTCCTTTTTCTTGTAGATTGCAAATTATGCTGGCATTACCTCAAATAATTTTAATAAAAAAGTAAAAAAAAAAAAAGAACTTTGCAGTGTTAATGTTCAATAATTAACATAAAGAGGATAAAAAGCTATGTTCACTTAGGCTACCCAATTATCTGCATCTAAAAAATAAAAGGGCCAGATTCACGTAGTCCAGAGCATCTTTGCTCTGGAGTAACGCTTCTCATTTGCGTTGCGCTGCCGATTTTTTAGGAGCAAGTGCTGTCATTCATGAAGCACTTGCTCCTAAAGTTGCGGCAGCGCATCACAAATGAGCCGGCGGAATTCAAATTGGGCGGGTACGGGGCGTGTAGTATGCTAACTACGCGCGATCCCGCCGCCGACGTACTGCGCATGCGTCGAGTGTCAAAACATCCCCGTGCGCATGCTCCAAAATCTGTGAATGAACGTCAATGACGTCACATTCCCATTCATGACCGTTTTCCGCAAGCGACGTTTTTTTTTTTTTTTCCCGACGCGATGACGACGCCTATACCTAACATAGGATACGCCAGCCCCATGTAGGTATAACTATGCGCCGCGTATCCCGTCCGGAAACGTCGTAACGTCACTGCGTCGCGCCGGATTTCGATCGTGAATTGCCGATTTCCGCTCATTAACATATTTTTTGAGCGTAAATCGGCGGGAACGCCCCCGGCGCCATTTTTAAGTTGAAGTAACGATGCGATGGCGAAACTCAGTTACGCTCACCGCATCGGAACTTCAACCCGGCGTTTCTTGTTTTCTGGTTACAGAAAACAGAAACGCCGGCTCAAAGCCACTGTTACGCTGGCGGATCACTCGATCCGCCAGCGTAACCTTTGCTGAATCTGGCCCAAAAGTTTTTTGCTTGCATGATGCAACTTAACATAGTGTCACTTTATTCACTATGCTGAGGAACCCTTCCTTTTTATAAGTGAACATGCTTACTAAATTTGTCAAATAAGTGTTTTCTGAAAGCTATTTTCACTATGTACAGTATTAGTTTTCTTAAAACAATGTGGTTTTACCAGTGCCAGAAAAGATTTACAAAGGCATGAACAGCTGCATGCAGGAGCATCATCCATGTTTGGATTTTTTTGATGATGTGCTATAGTAACCTTTTTAAGGATAATTACTTTATTTAAAGCTTCTGTTCTGGCATAAATGAAAAAAAAAAGGATAAAACAAGTGACCCACCTTTATTGTTGGGCCACTTATTCATGAACCCCCACCTCCAAAATCTCTTAGTTAAAATTGATCAGTAAATTCTGCTCTCTGACTGTTGTATTGTTTAGCTCTAATAAAGACTGCCTGGAGTTCAGATTTAATAAAGAATTGCAAACTGCATTCTGAGTTCACTTAATGAACACGCCTCCTGTTTTGAGACATGTTTACCAGGTGCTAAGATCTTAGGCTTTTAGAAATGAAGCTGCAATGACTTTGCTAATTAGCAAAACTAAAGAGGAAACCTTCTGCATGTGTGTATACAGACATTCACAAAAGCAGGATCTTTAGCATGATGTAACAATTTGTACATTTTTGAGTGCAGATGATTGTGCTTAATTGGGTATTTAATTCTTTTTTTTTTCAATAAAAACATAGTATAATATCTTGGTGTGGTAGCTGATCTAAAAAAAAAATAATAAAGAAAAAAACTGCACTGATTCTAAATGAATCAAATAAGCTGCTACACACAAACAAACAAAGCCTATAGATAGTGAACAAGAAAATGTAGCGCTAACAAAGAAATACAATGTGAGATACCCGATAGGGCAAAAACATAAATGGTGCATGTGCACATACATAGACTACCAAATTAAATTTGAGTAGTTACAAACACAGTTCCATAAGATGAAAACGTGACAAAGTCAACACTGGGAGTTAAAATCAATTGAAAAATAGTGATGAATGCAAAATGGACAGATGTCCAATGATTAGAACAGAAACAACAGGTGATCGGGTTGTCTGCAGAGATCTATGGAGATCGCAATCACATCAGATATATGGTAGGTATAAATACGCTTGCCGGATACGTTGGAATCTGGTGCTATACAGCAAAAGAGCCAATCAGGCGTTGTGGTTGTTGGGAACCGGGACCACTGCAACCAGGTTAGGATAAGAGTTGTAGTTGGGACTCCAACTTGGCATGAACACCAGGACCCAGCGATATTCAAAACAGCGTGCGGTGTAGCTGCAACAGATTCCGGGTGGGATCCTCAGGCCTTGTATCTAGGAGGGCTGGAATGGACGTAGCTGGGGCTCCAATTGGACCATGGGGTAAAAATAAAAAATAGAAACAAAGGGGGCTCCAATAGCGCAGGTCAATAAAACCAAAATAAGGTTTATTCGATAAAAGTCATACATGTAAAATTATGACATAGGATAAAAAGTGATCACATGAAAAGCAATATGAGGTGCTCAATGGCAGTACCCGATGCATTTCGGCCACAGAAGCCTTCAACCCTTTATCCCATGGTCCAATTGGAGCCCCAGCTACGTCCATTCCAGCCCTCCTAGATACAAGGCCTGAGGATCTGTTGCAGCTACACAGCACGCTGTTTTGAATATCGCTGGGTCCTGGTGTTCATGCCAGTTGGAGTCCCAACTACAACTCTTATCCTTATCCTAACCCGGTTGCAGTGGTCCCGGTTCCCAACGACCACAATGCCTGATTGGCTCTTTTGCTGTATAGCACCAGAGTCTAACGTATCCGGTAAGCGTATGTATACCTACCATATAACTGATGTGATTGCGATCTCCATAGATCTCTGCAGACAACCCGATCACCTGTTGTTTCTCCTCTAATCATTGGACATCTGTCCATTTTGCATTCATCACCATTTTTTTTTTCTTTCAAATAATTTTTATTGAGCTTATGTCAAGTACAATAGTAAGCGAACTTTTGGGTGGAAACCCACATGCAATACAGGAACTTTAAACAAGATATGTGCACTTAAAAGGGACAAGTGCGTATTGAAGAGAACAAGCAGTCCGAATACAGGAGAAAATAGTTCAAACTGTAACATTGCAACAAGATGTATCTATATATACAGATAGCAAATAACAAGAGGGGTGGGGAAAGGAGGGGCGAGGGAGGGACATGTGCAAGGGGGAGAGAGGACGAGAGCAATGCAAGAGTGTCAAATTAGGGGTATGGCAAACTGAGAGCATTAAGAATCATGCAGTATATTCAGCAAGAAAGAAAGAAAGAAACGGGGGAATCAATGAATCCACTTGTAGGTGTACCAGCGTTGCCAGGGGTTCCAAAGGTTTAGCAGTGTGGTGTACGTGTGTTTACCTCGAGCAAGGATGGTTTCGTAGGAATAGTGGGTTTGCACTAGGTTCACTATTTCAGTTAATGAGGGGGTGTCTACAGACTTCCAGCGCCTAGCAATCAAGAGTCTAGTTGCCAGTAGTATGTGTGAGGTCACTAGTTGCAGAGGGGGTGGTATGTCGTCAATGGTCAGATTGAGAACAGCCAGCTGCGGGGTCAGTGGAACAGGAAGACCTAGAACTTCTTTGAGCAGTGTCTCCACTGCCGCCCATAAATTCTTAAGACTTGGGCATGTCCAGAAAATATGCAGGAGAGTGCCCGTGGAGTTGCAATTCCTCCAGCAATTAGGGGAGGCGTGGGGGTGGAACCAAGCTATCCTAGAAGGTGTCAGGTACCATCTCATCGTCAGTTTTTGTGAGAGTTCCCAGAGGGAGGTGCAGGAATGGTGACAGGATTGAGCCAAATTTTTTATAGTACTCGCCAGTGAGGCCATCAGGGCCTGGAGATTTATTGGCGGGCAGTGTCGAGATTGTGCGCAAGATTTCCAGGTGTGTGAATGGGGTATTTAGAGTCTCCAGTTGGTCCTCAGACAGTGATGGGAGATTGATTTCCTGGAGGAATGCTGTTATGTCTTGAGGGGTTGGTTGGAGAACAGATTGATCGTCTTTCAAGTTATACAATGTATTATAGTAACTTCGAAAGGCGTCAGCCATGGCCGAGGGGTCAGTCAGTTTTTGGTTTGATATGGGGTGGTATAGGTGAGGTATCTTAGTTTTGGCAATATAGCCTTTAATTCTATTGGCCATGGCTTTGCCCGCCTTATTGCCTGTAGAGTAATGTTGGGCTTTGAGGCGAGTGTGGACTCTCTCGAAAGAGTCCAATAAATGGGTTCTTAGCTCTTGTCTGAGACAGTCCAGTTTTTGTTTGGATGTTGGGCTGGGGTTGGATTGGTTTTGGGTTTCCAGGCCTTTTATGTCGGAAGTAAGGGAGTCTAGGCGTTGCGTTTTCATCCTCCTCTCTTTAGCATTCAATTGTATAAAAATCCCTCGAATGAACGCCTTATGGGCATTCCATAATACAGAATTATCAGCCACAGAACCTGCGTTAAGGGAGAAAAATTCAGTTAAGTGGTCTTTGATAAATTCAGAGTGGGAAGGGGAGTGGATGATTGAAGCGTTGGCTCTCCAGATCTTCGTCCGTGAAGGGGAAGGGGAGTCACTGAGGGACATGGTAACAGGAGCGTGGTCGGACCACGTAATAGTGGATATATCGGCAGCAGATACTTTGGGGAGGGACCATTTGTCCACAAGAAAATAGTCTATCCTCGTGTAGGAATTGTGGCGAGGGGAGAAATAGGAGTAATCTCTCTCCGTGGAGTGGAGACATCTCCAGGCGTCGTAGAGATCATGTGTCCTTATAAAGGAGCTCATAGGTGAGGCAGTCCTGCTCGATTGAGAGGAAGCATCCAGGGAGTTGTCCTGGACTATGTTGAAATCCCCAATCCCCACACATAATGAGGTGGCCTTGTTTGAAGCGGTTGATCCTTTTCATGAGCTTGGACAGGAAACTGATCTGTCTAGTGTTAGGGGCATAGACCGTTACAACAGTGTATCGAATTTTATTCATGGAGCAGTCCAAGGCCAGGTACAGTGGTTGACCGCGATATTGTGTCAATCTCGCTCCCTTTCTCGGTGAGATTGAGCACTTGCGAGCCCCATCGCGGGAGCCAGCACCGAGCTGGCTTGCCGCAATGGAGACAAAGCAGTCATAGAAGCGACGGGGATCGGCTGCCCGGTACGGCTCAGGAGGGGGGGGCGCTCGCTCGCCCCCACTCCCTTCCTGACCGGCCGGCCGGCGTGCTTTGGATACGGGTCTGGTATGGATTGTGGGAGGACCCCCACGCCGTTTTTTCGGCGTAGGGGGGTCTCCTTACAACCCATACCAGACCTAGGGGCCCGTTATGCTCCTGAGGGGGGAACCCATGCCGGATTTTTATTTAAAATCCGGCGGGGACTTCCTTCTCAGGATTCATAACAAACTCCGCCCACGTGTAGAATTGGCGGGAATCCGCGTCGGATCCCCGTCGCTTCTATGACGCACTCGCTGGAATGTGCTTTTACTATTCCAGTGAGTGCGAGATGTCGGCACCCTGTCGCCGAGAATCAGCGCGATGCTGTCATGCTAAAAACACATTCTCGGCGGCAGGCACTGTACCTGCCTTTGGCATCTATCAAGCTGTTGTAGAGAGTAAACGAAGCAGTGTTTTTAATGGCAATGAGGACTCCGTTCTTTTTTACAGGTCCAGAGGCCTTAAAGATGTTAGGGAAGGATTTGTTAGTGCAAGGCAGCTCTGCAGAGGATTTGAAGTGTGTTTCTTGCACACAGAGGACATCACAGAGGGATGTTTGGGCCGTCTTCCACATCGATGACCTTTTCACAGGATGATTTAGACCCTTGACGTTCAAGGATAGGAACTTTGGCATCTTGGGTAAGTTAGCGTGTTATGCGTATTTAGAAAGGTACTCACAGTGTTTCAGAGGTCCACCGAACCGCGGAGGTTAGTACGTATCAAGAGGCAGGTGGTGGATCCAGAAGTAGGTGCTCTCGGGGATCCGGAGGTCTCCGGAAGATGAACGGGAGGGAGGAAGGAGAGACAAGTGAGGAAAGAAAAAGTAAAGTCAGTAATAACTTGCGTTAAACAGCAACTTGGATGGGTGTAAAGGTACACCGCAATCAGTAGTATATTAGGAGACTACTGAGTGTTTTGAGGGGTAAAAGTTTGTGGGCTGAGCATGTCGAGCAGGCACTAACCGGAGAACATGGTAAAAAAATGCAGGTGGGGAGTATACTAACCGCATAGTCATTTGTTGACACTGGGGTGAGGTCCTGGAGTGCAGACTTGGGGATCATCAGGGGAGGACACTTGCATCGGGGTGACATCGTTGGGAATTATGTTCCATTTCTTGAGGAGTCGGATACCATCTTCCACCGTATGGATGCTATGCTTCACACCGTTCCTGGTGATCAGAAGTTTAGTCGGGAATCCCCATTGGTAGGGTATTTTATGGTTGTTCAGTGGCTTTGTGATGGTTTGGAGTTGTCTCCTCTGCTGGCGGGTGTATTGGGAGATATCAGCGAAAAGTTGTAACTTTGCGTATAGCGCGGGTAGTTGGCCCATTCTTCTGGATGCGGACATGAGCATGTCTTTGGCATGGTAGAAGTGCATTCTCATGAGGGTATCGCGAGGCACTTCTGGCGGTAGGTGTGTAGGCTTTGGCAGGCGGTGTATACGATCGATAATGGTTTCTACTGCTGGAAGATCGGGAAGGAAGGAAGCGATCATTTTCCGGGCTTATGTATTAAGACCAGCTGGTGCGATCATTTCTGGTATGCCACGGATTTTCACGTTGTTGCGCCTGGAACGGTCCTCGAGGTCCGCCATTTTGGCCCGTATCCATTGTTGTTCATCCCTGGTGTGTTCATAAGCATCTACTAGGTCATTAACCGTGACTGTCATGGCGCCCATTTGTTGCTCAATAAGCCCCACTCTTTGGCCTGTATGCACCATCTCATCCTTAAGTGCTGTGAGCATGGAGGAAATGTCATTATGCAGGGAGCTGTGTAGAGACATCAGCATGTCTTTTAAGGCAGTGTCCATCACTGGCTGATTAGTGGTGGGGAAGGCTGCAATAGGGGATGACACTGGTAGTGGTGCTGGGAGGTTATCTAGGGTAGGCCTTACTTCAGTGGCCTGAGCCTGAGCGCCAGGGTCCAGCCGCATCCGCGTTTTCGCCGGGCTGTTTGAGGCGGACATTGTTCCAGGAGGTAGAGCGGAGGGTGAGTGAGGGTGGATGGGCGAGTCTCCGTCTTCAGGGATGTCAGAGAGGTGTCTCTCAGAGAACGTTGTTTCGCCGCGTGGCGAGCGGTCGCGGGCGCCATCTTGGCCTCGAGTGCTGTGAGGCAGGGAGAAAAAGTCTGTGAGTTACCGCGGTTGCCGCTCCTCTTTTCGTTTGCGGGTGGACCCGGTCGGGTTCCCCAGTGTTTGGGGAGTAAAATGCTGCATGGTGGAGCTGTGGGTTAGCGCTGTTTAGGCAGTTGTTCACCGGTCTGTGCAGGAGCTGAGGAATCAGGCGTCCATTCGGCTCGGCGGTTGGCCATTCATCACCATTTTTCAATTGATGTTCACTCCCAGTGGTAGCTGATCTGCCAAAGATTACTGTATGTTAAAGCTTAAAGTGGTTCTAAATGCACACATTTGTTTTTAACGTCATGCATCTGATGCATGAAGGTAAAAAAAAACTCCATGTGCAGCAGCAGCCCCTTACCGTCAATCGAGAAGAGAGAGGGGGCAGGGCGACATGTGTGGGAATGACATGAGGAGCAGCGGCTTGGATGCTTCCATTGAACGTGGCTTGCTCTGGGGGCATTCAGCAGAAGGGAGGGGCCAGGAGCACTGATGGGGGACATGAGAAGAGGAGGACCAGAGCTGCTCTGTGCAATACCGCTGAACAGAGCAGGTAAGAACTTCATTCTCACTTTAAAGTTAGCAACATGCAGATGTCTCACTAAAAATAATGGGCAGTTAGACATCTACCTATCTCTTACATTGCTGTGCCTTTAGTTTCAACATGATCTTTTCTGCTGGCCAACAGGTGAAGATGGTATACTGAAATACATATTCTCTCTCTCTTCAAAGAAACAATCAAGGCTTGCTCATTGAGAGGCTGGCAGATTTCTGGCCCTGTGTGATAATGAATACTTTCCAGTGTTTTAAAGCTCCTATATGGTCCATTCATTGCAAGTATGGAATGAGGTTAGGGTTTGCTGCTGGGTTTCAAGGTGAATATATATTACTCTCAGTTTGCCTGAATAGTGGATTTAGAGGTTAGCTTGCCTGAGCACCAGAAGTGACCCCCCTTCACAGTACATTGCATGATTTTGGAAAAAGTTCCTGCTCCCTTCCTATAAAATTCAGCTCCTGCTTTTTGACAGTATGATGGTCTGCGTTGGAGTTGGAGTAGTGAAGGACAGCTGACAGTGTTTTCAGGGAGAGGTAGTTGTGTTACTGCAAGGATAAAGTGCTATTGTAACACCTACAGAGCTGTACAATGTACTGCTACATTAAACTGCAGTGTGGTGGGCTATAAAGATTGGAGTGTACCCCTCCTGTATTCACTGTGCTATTCAGTGCTGCAGGTCCCCCTATTCATATACTGTTTTTAGTAAATACAAAATAAGTAATACCGTAAAAACACTATATAACTTTATTAAAAGCAAAAGAACATATTACACTCATAAGTATAATGCACTCAGATGGTAGTGTAATAGAACTATTAGAGACCCCGATTAATTAATCAATTACTCTTCTTACAGTCTCAGGGAGGCTGGCATTATCTTACTGCAATCTAGAAAAAGGCAGGAGATGTCTTCAGTAGAGGAAAAGAAAATGAATGAAACAGAAGCAGTGCCAGCAGAGAAAGCAAGGGCTGAATTCAGGCAGCTCCCGGCAATTTATTTGCTAGGGGACCTCCCAAAACACAGGCACGTGATTGGTTCACATAAAAAAGTACACACCCTCACATGATAAAAACACACCCAGTTCACCCAGTCTCTTATTACACGCCCCCTGTATTCCGCAAGGAATTCTCATTTCTCAGTTCATATAGGCATAAGAAAAGTCAATTGTCAGCTCCTGGGATCAGGTTTTCCTCTGTGTCCGGACAAAATGCATTCCAAAGCAAATTCATTTAAAACAGGATGTGGGGGAGGTGTAGGGCAGAGCACACGCTCCTTTTGCAATGTCCAGGTTTTCTCATAAACTTTCCTCACAGGAGGGGGCATAGGAGAGAGGATCTCTTGCAGGCTCTTAAAAGCACAGACTTTCAATGTCCACTCATATTTTTCATTATCACATCTTATGTAATCATCAAGGAAGATAAAGCACTATTGTGTTCATAATCTCATACATGCATAAATGTACACATAAAAAGGATATACAAAAAAGATTATATAAAAGAATACAAAAACTTAAAGGAATATACACACTTCATTTAAAATGGCAACCCCTACAAGGCAGTATCTAAGTGGCTCTTATTCATAACACAAAAATATTAATTTCTCCATATTTCCATCCAGCACAGGCCCCCCTAAATTAATATTTTTAATCAGTACTGTTCCCTATACTCTCTTTGTTCCTGTGTTTTCTTAACAAGCAAGGACTATAACAGAGGACATGGTCAATACAACAAAACATTATCGTAACCAATATAAGCAGAAACAAAATTGTGTTACAAATGTGTTTATCACCCAAAATACTGTCCTCAGGTGACATTCTAAAAGGCACCCCCCTAGTTCATTAGGGCCATCTGCTTCATTAAACCTCCATCCATATTCGCATTACTAACTTAAATTTCATAAAAGCATCCGTTTCACCAAATTCCTGTATTTGTCTTCTTACTATATTTCCAACCATAAACATTTTAATTTTCCAGAAGAACATTAACTTTATATTGGGCTCTTTCCTAAATATTTTACTCCCTAAAGAAAGGAACTTATTCATTACATTACACTAGTTATCAGAACCGATTGGTCACACAGTATGAATACTCTTGTCACATGACTGTTTAAACAAGCAGCCTTTGGTTCAGTCTTAAAGTTTCACTGTATCTTCTAATTTTCACTATTTTATCTGACCTTTCTTAACCTATGCAGATTAACACCATGTTTTATTCTCTTTGAAATGACACCCTTAAAGTAAGGTATTCTTCAAAACAAATGGTGCAAAAAAAAAACACAGTTTAGTGAAATATGAGAGAAAGAGAGAGAGAGAGTGTGTGTGCGTGAGTGTGTGTGAGAGAGAGTGAGAGAGTATGAGTGTGAGAGAAAGAGAGAGAGAGAAAAGACAGAGAGAAAGTGTGAGTGTGAGAGAGAGGGAGAGAGAGAGAGAGAGAGAGAAAAATTTCTATCTCTGGCAAAAACTAGTTTTAAAAATAAGGGTTTTCTTTCAGATCTCCAAACGATTGTGTACTAATTACCTTTATTAAAAGAAAGATTTACCATATATTTATAACAATTTTAAAAGTCTACTTAACATAAACTCCGACCTTCTTTCTCCTTCCAAATTTACAATGAACTCTGAGTCATTTAAAACCCATTCCTAGAAAGTCACACCGTCTGCAAACACACAGCAGGATAACACAGCATGTGGGACGGTGTAACCTGATCTGATCTCCACCAGCTAAAAGACCTTCAAGGGGGAACATCTGTTTAAATATCTGTTCGCCACTACTTGGATTGTAGACAATCTATAAGGAAGATACACACCATATACTATACAATCTAATTGTGCCGTTTTTCTCATTTTTTTTAACGCTTTTTCAAAATTTTTAAACATATTTAGTTTGTATATATGCCAAAAATTATGTATATTATATTACAATTTGACATTTCTTACTAAAACAGTGACAACAGATCGTTTAGAAGAGAAATCTCACGAAACTCACAGATTAGTTCCAGCCTAATGAACTGTGAATTGGCCATTTTCACAAGAAACTCCTCCTTTCAATCAGAATCTCCACTCTGTCAGTAACATCACATTATAAAACTTTTTAACATTTGTTTATTTTTATTCTATTTTTATCAAATTTTTTAATTTTTCCTATTTTTATCTATTTTTTTTTTATGTTTACTCTTTTTATTATTTTTTATGTTTACTATTTTTATATAATTTTTTGATTGAACATAACTTTCATATTTTAATATTTTTACTATTTTTATATGTATTTTTTAGAATCGGTTGTAAACATTGCTTGCAACCAGATCTGTAGGATTTTTCTGTTTAAATACCAAATACCATGCTGTTTACCATCATTTGAGTTTTTTTTATACAATTCTTTACACAACCTTAATCAATAATTCTCTCTTAAACCTTAGTTCTGATCCCATGTTTATGCTTTTACATATCATATCCTAACACATTTTCAGGCCAGATATTCATAAACATCTACAGACAATATTAAACTGAATTTTCTCATTATAGAACCTCTTTACACTCTAACATTAATTAACTAATTATCCTATGAGATATATCACAGTGATTATGGGACTCAAAACCTGTAGTTACTTCATCTCTTGATTTAAACTTGTCTGGGGCCACTCTATACATCAGGGCATATATCACACATATATCAGCTATATTCCAACCCACAAATTCCCAGTGGTCACAATGACATGTATTTGAAAAAAGATATATAGTTTCAGTCAGACGTGGGTGGTACAGTCCATCATATCTCCAGAGAATGTTTTTGTGAAGGAACCTTTTAATCGTCACCCAGGAATATCGATAATTATCGGTACCTACATAAATGCAAAAAACTCGTACACAGATATTAGTTAATTACTTTTCAAAAGCGGTCACATCATTTTCAAAGTACTAGACTGTAATTGCAACTGTCATCGCCCATAGCAACCTATTTTAGAGACTGTCTTCAAACAAGACTTCAAAAGGGGATAATAAATACTCCCCCCTTGGGGCCACTTACCCACTAACCCTGAGTGTGGCATGTCATGGCATGTGAAATAAAACCGTTTAAACGTTATATGTAAAACTGTTCTGATGTGATACCCAGAGGCCTTCATCCTTCATTTGTGACTGTGAGCACCAGGACTGTAGCAATGAACGCAAGGACTTATTCACCCTTATTCTACCATCTCGGCCATCCACCAGGCGAGGCCTGTGGCCCTGTCAATTCTCTTTTTTTCGTGTTTGTACAATAGAATTGTAGTATGCACAAACTCAAGGAGAGAAAAAGAGGGCCGGTGGGCCCAGAAGCCACTAGAGCATCCGGGACGGAGGGCATCCAGGACAGGCCCATGCACCTCCAGGCACGTAGCAGGTGACACCAACTGCATTCAGGGATAGGGGCAGGACAGGGCAAGATGGGGCAAGGCCTCGAGCATTCGGAGCCGGGCATCGTTCAGCAAACATTTGGGCAGAACAGGGAAGGAAGAATTTTAGGAACCATAGTACCAGGCCTGGGCATCACATGAGAACAGCTAAACTGGCAAAAAGCCCTTTATATATGAAAACATAGATCATATCACAATCAGTCAGTGCAGTGAGAAATATAGACAGGTCCCCACAGATCACACAATGTATGCAATAATATCTAAATCAGTGTGATCCACCAAAACACCTTCTTATATAACATCGATAGTTGCCATAAACGTGTAACAAGTCGCAAAACAGCAGCCTGTCTTTTAAATGAAAAACAAAATGGAGTATGGAGAAGATGGGCGGGGCAGTCAGAGAGGAGGGGGGGAAGGACAAGATGGAGTACGAAGAAGAAAGGGAGGGGCAAACAAAAAGAGTGGGAAAACAGAGAAGGGAGGGCGATCAGGGAGGAGGCGTGGCAGTCAGAGAGGAGGGGGGGCAAGATGGAGTACGAAGAAGAAAGGGTATGATAGGAGAGGACAAGAGAGAGAAAAAGAGGGAAATAAAGAGAAAGTTTTATTTCCAGTAATAGAAAAGCAGAGCTCAAGAAAAGAAAATACAAGATGTAAGAACATATAACGTTTTGCACTGTCTAACAATTAGATCAGAAAGTTCACAATATGCAACACAATGGACCTTAAACACAAGACAAACAACTTACTTTCTACACAGAAAACAGAACATCATGTACACAGGGGGGAGATTAAGCAAAAGAGCGAGTTGGTTACTTGTGTTTCAGCAGGAGTATTGCCCACCAGCATAAAAAAAGGAAAATGGTTACCGGCGAAAAGGTAGTAGTTAAAATTGAGTGAAAGCTGAGGAAAGGGTAATTTTGTGTAATAGTGGGTGAAGGAGAAAGGGGAGGAACCAAGGAAGAGGCAGGAATGGAGATGAAGAAGGAGAAGAAAAAGAAGGGAGGGGCCAAGAAGAGGTGGGAATAAGTTAAAATGGAGGGAGATTCAGGCAACCATTTTTAGTTTTATGTTATTCGTTCAAGCAAGGAATTTGGAAAAAGAATCAATGACGTTTTAAAAGGGAGGAGAGGGTGGGAAGAAAAGTTTATCAAGCACAGATGGCATAGACTGGAGCAAAGATAGCGATTAAACTTGAGTGTATCAAGAGAAAAGGGTGTAGCTACTGACACAATAGGTTATTTAGGCATAGTTTAATTACTTATAGCACAGCAGGACACATTGCTGCAGGCAGGAAGAATGCAAGCTAATCTCTCAGCAAGCAAAGGGTTAAACGTGCAGAAAAGAGGGGGGGAAATTAAGCAAAGAGAAAACTTAGAAGAACAAAAGGAAGGGGGTGGGGAGGACAAGCAAGCAGAAACAGGCACAAAAGTGTAAGAAAAAGATTCAGGCACACAAAAAAAATTAAGCAAGATACAAACAGAACATGGCCATGCTCAGCAACCCCGTCTGCAGGGCGGTAATATCAAAAACCTCAAAACCCCACAACTAATTATAAAAACAAAAAACGAAAAAAATAATCTGTTATGTATACCACACGCATACACACAACAGATCCGATAAACTGACCAAGATATTACTGCGTTCACTGGACTCTTCGCCGTAATGCCCCGTCTTAACAATCAGCTTATTTGCCTCTCAACAAGAGACCCTCAGCCCTCCAATCTGAGTCAACCTAGACCCCACTCTTCAGCTCAAACATATGTACACGCGTATGTTGCAAAACATACATACAGATGGACATATATTGAATCCCGAGACACGCCTAGTCTGTGCGCCTCCAGCTCAGGAATCCGAAAAGGGGGGTTATTACACTATTACACTCTACAGACGACCACCGAGTAACATGGCCACATTCAGGCAACACATAACCCGATAACACACAAGACAATAGATCGCAGTAAGACAACCCAGCCCCATGGTTCGAAGTTTTTGAACAAGGAACCGCCTTAGCGAAGCTAGGAATGCGCATACAAACCGAATGAGAAGAGAGGGGCTCAGAGGCAGAAGCCGCACAGGCAAGTTAGTCAACAAAAAAACCGACTTACCTGGTGCTTAGAGTTCATGACGCTCTCCTCTGCCTCAGACTCCCCGCAGCTCTCAAACAGTTTCGTGTGGGCAGCACTGATGTCCTGCTTCGAATTCAAAAAATCTACGTTGAGCGCCAAATTGTAATAGAACTATTAGAGACCCCGATTAATTAATCAATTACTCTTCTTACAGTCTCAGGGAGGCTGGCATTATCTTACTGCAATCTAGAAAAAGGCAGGAGATGTCTTCAGTAGAGGAAAAGAAAATGAATGAAACAGAAGCAGTGCCAGCAGAGAAAGCAAGGGCTGAATTCAGGCAGCTCCCGGCAATTTATTTGCTAGGGGACCTCCCAAAACACAGGCACGTGATTGGTTCACATAAAAAAGTACACACCCTCACATGATAAAAACACACCCAGTTCACCCAGTCTCTTATTACACGCCCCCTGTATTCCGCAAAGAATTCTCATTTCTCAGTTCATATAGGCATAAGAAAAGTCAATTGTCAGCTCCTGGGATCAGGTTTTCCTCTGTGTCCGGACAAAATGCATTCCAAAGCAAATTCATTTAACACAGGATGTGGGGGAGGTGTAGGGCAGAGCACACGCTCCTTTTGCAATGTCCAGGTTTTCTCATAAACTTTCTTCACAGGAGGGGGCATAGGAGAGAGGATCTCTTGCAGGCTCTTAAAAGCACAGACTTTCAATGTCCACTCATATTTTTCATTATCACATCTTATGTAATCATCAAGGAAGATAAAGCACTATTGTGTTCATAATCTCATACATGCATAAATGTACACATAAAAAGGATATACAAAAAAGATTATATAAAAGAATACAAAAACTTAAAGGAATATACACACTTCATTTAAAATGGCAACCCCTACAAGGCAGTATCTAAGTGGCTCTTATTCATAACACAAAAATATTAATTTCTCCATATTTCCATCCAGCACAGTAGTGCGCCACCTTAAAAAACATTTTGCAGATATCAGTATTGTATCTCCTTAAGGCTCAGACTCCCCGCTCACATAAACCAGTATGGATTTATGTGATCATGCAGACACAACTAGGTCATGCAGACACAACTAGGCCCTGCCCTGATGCATTTGGCCATACTCATGTGACTTTATCCAAGGGCTTAAAATCCTTTGTCTTTAACACAGACAGACTTCTGACTTACTTCACTGCTCCTGAGGAAGTCCTTCTGTGACAAAACTAGTTAGGGAGAACTACAGTACTGCAACATCATCATGCATTGAGGGCAGGCACTCAGACACGCAGAGTTGGTGGTGTGGATTGTCACAGCCTGGGAGATATTAAGCTGAAGTCCCTTATATGCGCAAACACATATGCTACAGTATTTGCGTGATTTTAATGTAATTTTTATTTTGTTCAAAATACATGGGTTGTGCTATGATGATATAATTCTTCATCTCTTATTAATTTATATAAGTATTATCTGAAGACCGTTGGAGGTGCGGTCTCTATATTTTCAGTTGTCTCATACAAAAGCCTGTTAATACCTACTTATTAGCTGAGGAGGTCATTTTGAATGGGTGAGTCTTGGTCTATCAGGGTCATGAATCTGTGGTGGAGGAGTTAACACCTTCTTCTCTAATGCTGAGCACCAAAATTGATCTTTTATGAGCTCATCTGAACTGCATATTGCTATTGTTGCACAGGATCTGCACATGAATTAATTTACTCCTTTGGGAGTTTTTGTATGTTATATGTTTGACATTTTATAAACCCCTATGATTTGTCTATTGTGATTGTTCACATGGTTTACGCTTTGAAATAGCTGCACTTATAGCGTTGTTGTTATGCACTTTGTGTTTGAGTATTTTCAGCACAAATATATTTATCACACATATTTTGAATTAAAGTTTCATTGTTATTTTTATAGTGCTATATTTTATTTATCTGTTCATATTACTTTTGTTAGGGGTGTTTATACAGCAGTTATGATACTTACTCTATATCTTAATAGATTTATATTTATAAGCATGGACTAATATATTTAAAACTTATGTATAGAGAATGATTTGACAACCAGAAATCAGCAGACATGCCTATGAAATTGGCCATTCCAATCAACCTTTAGCAAGGCAATTTTTACACTGTAGCCACTGCCTAGTTACTCTTTATGCATGTTTATAGATCACAACCCACATTATCAAGGGATCGTCATTGCTTCCATTTGCTTTCTAATATATCTAAGTACATTAATGTCTTTTTATAAATGTATGCAGCAATGCTTTTGTTTATTATGCTCTGGTGTAAGATCATTGAATGTGTAATTTTCATCTTTGCTACATTAGCTTGTTCTATAGATTGGTGTTTCATATGTCTGTTGCTTTCTAATATACTAACAGCTCTCAAAAAATCCACTCACCTGCTTGCATTTTGCGAGTGGATTTTGAGGGGGGGCGTCATTTACTGCCCCTCCCCCTTGTCACTTTGATAGATCACCGTCCAATCTTGGGACAGTGATCTGTCTATCAAAGTTCCCCCGGATAAGGGGGAGGGGGTGTATATGACACCGTACGGCGGGGGAAACACACAGCTATTGTAACAAAAGCTGTTATGTTCCCCAGCGCTGTAATTAGCCAGGCGGCGGTGGCGGTGTGATGACCGGGGAGGGTGAACCCCACGGCCACACACATGCGCTTGATGGTTAGCTGCTTGGTTCTTGGGCTAGGGGCCCAGGGTCTGGTGGTGTTAACCCTTACTGAGGGTCGGATGGTATTAACCCTCTCTGTCACGTGACGCCACTGTAGTCTTGATATACCCCAGGAAACTACAGCTCCGGGGGCCTCCGTATCTACGCTAGCTAGGATGGTAATAACACAGTCCACAACAGGGGTCAATATAACGAAGGCTTTACTGGCATGAAGACAGGTGTCAAAATCTTCACAGCGTTCACAAAGAGTGTCGCAAAGGTTCCACAAACAGTCTCTAGAGGACCACACAGCTGAAAATGCCTGGGCTTGGCTTTTCATATATCCTTGGCTTTTGCGGCCGGATTAGTAATGCTGGGCCTATGAAGAATAAATACACTTACTGAAGTGTCGGTAGACTTGAGGCTTTTCGTCCGAATGACGAATTGATTCGATTATTTCGTTGAAGTACTGATTCTATAGTTTTTTAAAGGTACTCCGCGATTTGCTGTACTTTCCCCTGAACGGGAGGTCTCTGGCCTGAACTGCTTCTTCTCTGACTGAACTCTGCTCTGACCTGTCAGCAACTGTGTGTAGCACTAGTCTGCCCTAAACAGGAACTCCCACCCCTTATATCAATGTGAGGAGACTGAAGCCCATTGGTTGAGAGCTGAGGGAGACTGAAGCCCATTGGTTGAGAGCTGAGGGAGACTGAAGCCCATTGGCTTGAGAGCTGAGGGAGACTGAAGCCCATTGGCTGAGAGCTGTGGATCATAGAGACTTATCTGTATTCCCCTTGGAACTTACATTTAAAGTTTGTTACAAGTTAAAGTATAATACAACACCATAAGGTCTTGTCTAGAACTTAGTCCTACTGACTCTCATACACTCTGACTAAACATAAAATGGCGGACTAAACCTCTTAAAGCTATACGCACCTAATAAATGTATTATCAACTATAACAGTATAAATCACATCATAACTAGCTGAGTCCCTGCAGAGGAGGCCCCACAAGCCGAGGGTCTCAATCTGACAGGGCCTACAGCAAATACCTGTACTGGGACACCACAAACCCCACCACTAAACAGAAGTCGTCCTCGACGATTAAGGCACTGACAGATTGAGGAACGAGGTGACCTTGGGGCCACTAGAAGTCCTGAGGCACTTGTACACCAGTGTCCATTCCAGGTTCTTTGGAAAAAATAAACATATATGAACAGGATCATATGATAAGTCCTGAGGCATTATACACATAAATGTCCCTTGCAGGATTTTTAGATAAAGTGAGATCATCATTTCGTACAGGGTAAGTGATTATCTGGGTCCCAGACAGAATATAGACCTATTTAAACATTACCACTCAGTTTTGAACAGGATTTACGTCTATGGACCCTATTTGTACTATCCTAGGCATATTATAACAGGATTTTATTGTTAGATTACACTTTGACTATGAAACCAGTACACACATATATACATTGATAAAGCTTTTCTACGCACTCTCTATTATTAGACTATGCATGTGATACACTCTACACCTTTTTCATATTTATCTAGCCAACTTTATATCAGCTTATATTGCTTTACCGTATACTATAGTATCACATGTTATGTACAGGAAACACACTTTTAAGAGTGACCAGGTCTTGGATTGGGCTGCCGGAGGCTTTCTACCCAATGCCTTGGCTACTGGGGCCCTTAGGCTATTAGCTCTTCTCCCCAGAACACACTTTAATATTTGCTTGACATTTTAATTCTATGCCTGAAGTACACAATTTGAATTTTTTTTTTTTTTTTTAGAGGATACCCTTTTCTTTTTGTAGTGCTTAAGTGAGGGATAGGAGACTTACTGGCCAGGTATGTTCCTATGCACTAAATAGGGTAAATAGGTAACTAGTGACATATTAGATACCTCTACAGTGAGTTAGTAATGACGTATACTTGATATGTATACTAACTGAAGTGTATGTAGTCTATCTACATATATTGCATGTATAAGTATTAGATTAATCCCTATATCTTGCTGGGGGATGTCCGAAATTAGATCTGGTGGATCTACGCAACACCATTTCCGAGCTTCCTGGAGCACTGTTTTCTCCTTGAACACTTGCTTCTTCTAGACTGACAGCTGCGCCTTCATCTTGGACAATGGGGGCAAGTGATAGCTCTTGACTTATGGAGCTTTCTCCCATACTAGAAGGTTCTGATGGGATTGAAGCAGGCGGGCGGATGGCTGGAGTAAACTCTGGAGCTTCTGGTGCCAAGACTGAGGTTGATGGAATGGAACTGACCGGCACATAACCAAAGAAGACGTTTTGATCAGAAGGGAAGAGAGGATCATCTTCGAACATCAGGAGTGGCCTTTCAGGCTCAACTGGCTTGGTGGGCTGCACTTGTGCTGGCTGAACTGGAGGTGGAAGACTTGGTGGTGCAGAAGGAGGCACCAACCCAGGCAGGTCCCCTTTGTGACACAGTTTGATGGACAACTTGTGGTTCATATCCGGCTTTTTGAACTGAGTAGACATCAGAGTCCGGATAAGGGATGGAAATCACTGTGTATGGTTCAGTTTCCCAAAGGGAGTCCAACTTATGGGTCCTCTGATGCTTCTTCAGCCAGACTTTATCACCAACTTGCAACGGCTGGGCGGAGGCATGGCGGTTGTAGTCCTGTTGCTGCCTATAGTGTGCCTCGCCCATCTTTTTGCTGACTATCTCTCTCGCTTCCTGAATCCTTTTCTGATGTTCAGAGACCCACTCTGAAAAGACTTGGGGTGAGTGGTTGAAAGGTGCTTGAAGTCCAAAGACTCTGTCTTTAGGCAGTTGACCGTGTCGGCCCATCATGAGGTAAAATGGAGTATAACCAGTGGAACAGTGGACGGTATTGTTGTAGATTTCCAACAATTCGGGCATTAGTTGAGGCCACTCTTCAGGTCGGGATACAGAGGCCGCTCTCAGCATGTGGATAAAGACCTGGTTGATCCCCTCACAGAGTCCATTCCCTTGCGGGTGATAAGCAGTGGTCCTGAGTTTCTTACAAGCATGGAACTGGCACAATTCTTGAAACAGTTGGGCCTCAAAGGCCGGAACCTCGGTCGGACAAGACAGTTTCCGGACATCCAAGTATCTGTACCCAATGGGTGTAGAACATCTGGGCTGTTGTCTTGGCTGTTAAGTCTTTGACTGGCACAACCACTACCCACTTGGAATAGTGATCCACCATAGTGAGAGCATATGAATACCCGGACCGGGTAGGCGACAGCTTGACATGATCCAAGGCGACCAATTAGTTAGGCCTCTCGCTCTGGATGGAATGGAGAGGTGCTCTCGCATTCTTGCGACCATTCTTGGTGATATTGCAGACTGCACACTCACTGCACCACTTTTCAACGTCGCTCCTCATTCCAATCCAGTAGAACCGGCGTCGGATGGTGGCTTCTGTTTTATGGACCCCAAAGTGTCCTGACTGGTCGTGGTAGGCATTCAATACCATGGCGGCGTCTCTCCGAGGGATCAGAATCTGATGTAGCCTTTCACCTGACACTGGGTCCAAGAAGTTCCTGTACACCATTCCTTTGTGCACAAATAGTCTTTTCCTCTGACGCCACAATCGCTTCAATTCGTAGTCCTTCTGACCCCGTCGTAACCGGGGGAGGTACCCTCCTGGTCAATAAATACTCCTGCAGATCTCCCGTAGTCTGACTTTCTTCCTGTAGGGTCCTCCAGGTATACAGGTCTTCCTGGATTGCTTTAGACCCAGAGTCATTCCCCTCGCGGGTGACGATCACATCCTGATTCACAAATCTTTGATAGAAGGGAGGATCTCCACATCTTCCCACCTGTCCTCCACTGGGGGATTTTTGCCCGGAGCCATGCGTGATAGTACATCCGCATTAATATTAGACTTTCCACTTCGATACTTGATAGAGAAGTCATAGTTGGCCAGTCTGGAGGCCCATCTTTGCTCAAGGGCACCTAGTTTAGCGGTGTTCAGGTGAGCCAGGGGGTTGTTATCGGTGTAGACCGTGAAGGAGGTGGCTGACAAATAGTCCTTAAATTTTTCGGTGACTGCCCACACGAGGGCCAGGAGTTCTAACTTGAAGGAACTGTAGTTAGAATCATTCTTCTCAGCTCCTCGCAGATTCTGGCTGGCATAAGCGATCACCCTCTCTTGTTTTCCCTGCATCTGGGACAACACTGCACCAAGTCCTTCGAAACTGGCATCTGTATACAGTCGGAAAGGCTGAGTATAATCCGGATAGGCCAGGATGGGAGGCTCTGTCAATAGATGTTTTAGAGCTTGGAAGGCCACCTCTTGCTCTTTGGCCCATTCCACAGGCAGCTTCCCATTATAGTTCCCCTTGGCCGTGCCTCGCAGGAGAGAGGTCAATGGCTCGGCAATTTGTGCAAAATGAGGAATAAAGCGGCGATAATATCCCACAAATCCTAAGAAGCTCCGAATATCCTTAACGGTGCGTGGGGTAGGCCAATTCTTGACAACTTCGACTTTAGCTGGATCAGGTTGGACCCCCTCGGTACTGACGACGTGGCCCAGGTAATGTACTTGTGGCTTGAGTAGGTGGCACTTGGAGGGTTTAACTTTCAGACCATGCTGGATCAGTACTTGGAAGACGTCGGACAGGTGAGTCAAATGTTCCTGATAGGATTTGGAATACACAATCACGTCATCCAGGTAGAGTAGGACACTCTGGAAGTTAAGGTGTCCCAGACATCTCTCCATCAGCCGTTGAAAGGTAGCCGGGGCATTGCACAGCCCAAAGGGCATACTTTTAAATTCGAAAAGACCCATGGGGGTAACCGCACGGTGTTAACCCGATTGTTTGGAAAAGGTCAAATACAGCAGTTGGTCACTAAACCAGTTGAATGATTCAGCTGCGCAGCTCTATGTTTCCCAGAACCAAACACTCTCATGAAGGAGGGAGAGGGGAAACCACCATAGTGAAGTACAGTTTATTTAAAATATGTCACAGATAATACAGCATAGCCAAATGGCCTCTTACTTTAATAGTGCCTAGGACCCGGCACTGAGGCTAGTCAGCATGGCAGGATGGGCTATGATGAGAGTTCCTCGCTGGGGAACTGGGGTGTAGTCCAAGCCGGATAAGGGTTCCTCGCTAGGGAGCTGGCGTGCGTTCCAAGCAAGAGGACCAGCGGGACCGGAAGTGCGTTGTTTTTACGTATCCAGGCGCTTCGACGTACGTTTTGTGATTAACACGTCATCAGGAAGCATGCCTAGATACGTAATGGACCCATAGAAATAGGTCTAGCAGTTGGAATGGGTGGGGTTGGCCTATGACGAGCCTCAGTTCCCAGGTGCAAACAGTTAGTTAACCCATGCTAGGTTCCACATAATATAAAAACATGTGTTCAAACCCACATTTAGAATATCATACAGACATATAACCACTGATTGGCTGATATATGTATAAAATATAAATATATAGAAGAGAAATAAAATAAAATAAAATCATTATTCATTGGTTAAAAAGCAGTTTAAATCCAACTCAGTGTTTAACCTTAGTGGCTGAATTGTCCTTAAACGATGTATCCATTCCGTTTCGTTTTGCGATACGGCTTTTTTGAGGTCAGTGCCTCTCCAATGTTTAGTGACCCTGTCTATGCCATAAAAGGTCAGCTTGCGAGGGTCCTTATCATGGCAGTCTGCAAAATGTTTGGAAACACTATGGTTAGAAAAACCCTTTGATTATGTTCGCCACATGTTCGTTGATTCGCACTTTAAGTTCACGAGTTGTGCGTCCCACATATTGCAACTTGCACGGGCATTCTAGGACATAAGTCACATGATCTGAATGGCAGGTGATAAGTGGTTTTATCGTGAATTCCTGTTGGGTGACAAAAAAAATGAATTTGCTCTTTTTCTTTCCCTGTCTGGTGGTATTTTTACATGATCTGCATCGGGTGCAGTAATGGAATGCAGATCCATCCAGAAAGGTCAGAGGTCTCTCAGGTGGATCTGGGACATTGGCCGCAATTTTATTTCTAAGGCCCAGAGCTCGCCTGTAAATGAAATTGGGCTTGGGGGTTAATATTTTGGCCAAATCTATATCCTGTAATAGGATAGGCCAACATTTTTTGAAAATATTTTCCACATTCCTGTACTGTCTGTGAAAGCCAGAGAGGAAAGGCACCTGATCCTCCCGTTTGGTGCTTCTCTTAGACTCAAGCAAGGTTAAACGGTCCATACTTAACACCTCATCTTGAGTGGTCTGTAACGTAGGCAAAGGATATCCTTTTTCAGCAAACCGTTTAGTGAGTATGTTTGCTTGTAGGTTGTAATCAGTAATTGAATCACAGTTCCTTCTTATGCGCATATATTGACCCTTGGGGGTTGCTCCCAACCATTTAGGATGGTGGCAGCTGGAGGTGGGCACAAAACTGTTTCTACCCGTAGGCTTGAAATAGGTTTTTGTGCCAACCTTATTCCCCTTTTTATACAGTGTTAAGTCCAGATAGTTGATAGAGACAAGGCTGCATTCTGCAGTGAACCTCAGACCATAAAGATTATTATTCATTTCCAATATGAGTTTGTCTAGGGCTAATTTGGTGCCCTCCCACATTAGCAGGATGTCATCGATATATCTTTTATAATATATGAGGGCAGGTGGGTTAACATTATAAATGGTTTCTTCCTCCCATTTATTTAGAACCAAATTAGCCACACTGGGGGCATAGCGAGCCCCCATCGCGACGCCCTTGATTTGCTTGAAAAAATCCCCCTGTGACCAAAAGTAGTTGTTCCCCATGGCCTGTTTTAAACCTTCTACAAAAAACTGAATTTGAGCAGATGGTAATACAGATTGGGTTTCAAGTGTTTCAGTAACAGCCAAAATCGCATCTGTTTGTTTAATGTTGGTATACAGCGACTCGACGTCGACTGTTACCAACCAGGTGTTCTCTGTTACTAGCACAGGGGGTAGGGACTTGATGAGATCTCTGCTATCTTTCAAATATGCTTTGCCCTTTACAACCAAGGGTTGTAGAAAGAGGTCTAGATATTCCCCCACTCTGGAATAAAGGGAGCCGATCCCACTGATAATGGGTCTCCCTAGCGGGTTTACTTTATCTTTATGGATTTTGGGGATAATATAGAGCACCGGTACCCTTGGTGCTTTTGGAACAAGATATTGTGCTTCTTTATTGTCCAAAATGGATGATGTTAAACCATTAGTGACCCAAAGTGACAGTTGAGCTTTCAATTTACTTGTTGGATCTCCCGGGAGGGGGTAGTAGGTATCAGTATCCGCCAATAGGCGCTGGATTTCTCCATAGTAGTACTCTTTGGTGAGTACCACAACCCCCCCCACTTTGTCTGCTGGACGTATCACTATATTTTTGTTAGTTTCAAGTGATTTAATACCTTCATTGATAAGGTTATTGTTCTGATTGGTGTGTGTAACCTCAAGTTCTTTTATCTCTTCTTGCACCATACGCTTAAATACCTCCACATGATGATGTGTTCCCTTTTTGGGATTGAATAAAGAACTGTTTTTTAACCCACTATGCACAAATTCTGTGGCCTGAGGTGGTGGTATGCTGTCCGTTTGATGTGAGAAATGTTTTTTTAATATTAAGCTTCCGTATATATTTCTCCACATCGATAAACAGGTCAAATTTATCAATATTTTTATTGGGAGCAAATTTCATCCCTTTGGATAAAACTGTTAATTTCGCTTCCGTGAAATTAGCGCCCGCTAGATTAAAAATCCCTTCCATTAATTGTCCCGGGGTCTTTTTCTTTCTGGTTCCCCCCTTCTGCCCCTTTTCCTGAATTTTCTCTGGGGGGTTGTGGTGTAGAAGTGGGAGTCTTGTATGGCTCCTTCCATCCCCTCCATTCCCCCCCCCCCGGTGGCTGATTGTACTGATGATGGGAGGGTCTCCCTCTATAATTGCCTCTAAATTGTCCCCTTGAGGGTCTAGGTGCGTAATATTGCGGGGGACCCTGATGATAATGGGAGTAGTTGTAATCCACTGGTCTATTGTCTAAAGGACCATACCTATTGTGGGTAGGCACCATATAGGAGGTACCATATTGTTCATTTGGCTGTCCGTAGTTCCCTTCATAGACTGGTGGTGGGCCCCTACCTCCCTGGTGATTTAATTCCTTGAGTTGGGACGGTGTTTTGACTTTCTTTGGGGTTTGTGCTTTGGCTTTCGTTTTTAGTTTACTAACTGTTTGAATAACCGCCGTTTGCACTTCCAGGTTTCTCTATCCAACAAGGATTCATTGGTTGCGGCAGGATCAAACTGTAGCTGCCATTTATAAACTTTGTGGTCATCATAGTTTTTGATGTCACGTTGGTATTTCTTTAACTTTTTTTGTTTAATATCCCCATCATACTTGGATAAGTGGATTTGGAGTTTCTGTGCTTTCTCCAAATATTCCCTTTCTGCCATGTTGGGACCCATTTGTTTTTTAAGTTCTGCTATGTTGGCCTCTACTAGGAGATTTTTGGCTTGGCGTCTTCTGATCATGAGCTGCATAAGTTTTTGTTCGCAGGCGTTGAAAAATTGGAACCACTCATCAATCAAAGTGAGGTCCTCAATCCCATCATTGGGGTGTACATCCCATCTCAGCCTCCTGGGGGTGAGATTGTTGGTTATGTACACCTCAAAAGATGCTATGTCCCACCATAAGCGAATTTGTTTCTCCATATTAAATTGGAGTTGTTTGAATCCCCTCTCTACATCTAGATTAGGGCTGGGTAATTGTTGGAAGATGTCCTCAATGTTAGTCTGCCGACTCTGCATAAAATTGAAGACATCCATGGCTGCGCAGATGAAAGACTATAAGATAGCTTGTGATATAAAAGGTGTGGTATCTCACGCCAATAAAAATTAATGTGACAACAACATATAATTATAGTGAATAAGCAGCTCCCCTAAGATAGAGACCTCATCAAAGGTCTGAACTGAACAGTAATGGTATATGGAGGGGGCGCTAATAATGAATAATAAGAGAATAAACAATAAAGTGAAATCTAATAAATGGTCCGTCTGAACCAACAATAGCAGACTTAGTGAGCAACAACACACTGAAAATAGTGAAATAGAAATAGATTGTACAAAAAAAAGTCCAATCAAGGCTAATCTTTCTCAGATGCAAATTGTTGAAAATTCATTGTAAAAGGTGTCCACCTCCACCAAGAAGATCCCCCAAATGTGCACTAATGGATGGCTCCTTACCGCACGGTGTTGACCTGATTGTTTGGAAAAGGTCAAATACAGCAGTTGGTCACTAAACCAGTTGAATGATTCAGCTGCGCAGCTCTATGTTTCCCGGAATCAAACACTCTCATGAAGGAGGGAGAGGGGAAACCACCATAGTGAAGTACAGTTTATTTAAAATATGTCACAGATAAAACAGCATAGCCAAATGGCCTCTTACTTTAATAGTGCCTAGGACCCGGCACTGAGGCTAGTCAGCATGGCAGGATGGGCTATGATGAGAGTTCCTCGCTGGGGAACTGGGGAGTAGTCCAAGCCGGATAAGGGTTCCTCGCTAGGGAGCTGGCGTGCGTTCCAAGCCAGAGGACCAGCGGAACCGGAAGTGCGTTGTTTTTACGTATCCAGGCGCTTCGATGTACGTTTCGTGATTAACACGTCGTCAGGAAGCATGCCTAGATACGTAATGGACCCATAGAAATAGGTCTAGCAGTTGGAATGGGTGGGGTTGGCCTATGACGAGCCTCAGTTCCCAGGTGCAAACAGTTAGTTAACCCATGCTAGGTTCCACATAATATAAATATAAAAACATGTGTTCAAACCCACATTTAGAATATCATACACACATATAACCACTGATTGGCTGATAAATGTATAAAATATAAATATATAGAAGAGAAATAAAATAAAATAAAATCATTATTCATTGGTTAAAAAGCAATTTAAATCCAACTCAATGTTTAACCCTAGTGGCTGCATTGTCCTTAACCACTTGCATACTGGGCACTTACACCCCCCTCCTGCCCAGATAAAATTTCAGCTTCCGGCACTGCGTCGCTTTAACTCACAATTGCGTGGTCGTGCGATGTGGCTCCCAAACAAAATTTATGTCCTTTTTTCCCCACAAGTAGAGCTTTCTTTTGGTGGTATTTGATCGCCTGTGCTGTTTTTATTTTTTGCGCTATAAACAAAAAAGAGCGACAATTTTGATTTTGACAATTTCACAATTTTGACAATTTTCTCAGCTTAGGGCGATACGTATTCTTCTACATATTTTTGATTAAAAAAAAAATCGCAATAAGCGACTGGTTTGCGCAAAAGTTATAGCGCTTACAAAATAGGGGAGAGAATTATTATTTTTTATTATTTTTTTTTTACTAGAAATGGCGGCGATCTGCGATTTTTATTGGTACTGCGACGTTATGGCGGACACATCGGACACTTTTGACACATTTTTGGCGCCATTCACATTTATACTGCGATCAGTGCTATAAATATGCACTAATTACAGTATAAATGTGACTGGCATTGAAGGGGTTAACACTATGGGGTGAGGAAGGGGTTAAATATGTATGCTAGGTGTGTTCTAACTGTGGGGGGAGGGGGGGTAACTGGGGGGTGACCGATCTGTGTCCCTATGTAGGAAGGAACACAGATCGGGCTCCTCCCCTCCAGAGACAGGACGCTGTCTCTGTGTAACACGGCAATGAGAGATGATCTATGAGAGATCATCTCTCATTCGCCCACAGATCGCATCGCAAACGGCCGCTCTGATTGGCCGTTTGCCGCGATCTGTGATTGGCCGTGTCCAAGGGACACGGACAACACAGGGCTTCCCCGCAGCGCGCACTACAGCGCGCGCTGGGAACGCCAGAATGACATGCCGTCAAATGACGGCATGTTGGATATTCAGGCCCGCGCTGTTGCCGTCATCCGACGGTAGCGCGGGCCTGAAGTGGTTAAACGATGTATCCATTCTGTTTCGTTTTGCGATACGGCTTTTTTGAGGTCAGTGCCTCTCCAATGTTTAGTGACCCTGTCTATGCCATAAAAGGTCAGCTTGCGAGGGTCCTTATTATGGCAGTCTGCAAAATGTTTGGAAACACTATGGTTAGGAAACCCTTTGATTATGTTCGCAACATGTTCGTTGATTCGCACTTTAAGTTCACGAGTTGTGCGTCCCACATATTGCAACTTGCACGGGCATTCTGTGGGATGCACAACTCGTGAACTTAAAGTGTGAATCAACGAACATGTGGCGAACATAATCAAAGGGTTTTTCTAACCATAGTATATGAGGGCAGGTGGGTTAACATTATAAATGGTTTCTTCCTCCCATTTATTTAGAACCAAATTAGCCACGCTGGGGGCATAGCGAGCCCCCATCGCGACGCCCTTGATTTGCCTGAAAAAATCTCCCTGTGACCAAAAGTAGTTGTTCCCCACTAAACGGTTTGCTGAAAAAGGATATCCTTTGCCTACGTTACAGGCCACTCAAGATGAGGTGTTAATTATGGACCGTTTAACCTTGCTTGAGTCTAAGAGAAGCACCAAACAGGAGGACCAGGTGCCTTTCCTCTCTGGCTTTCACAGACGGTAAAGGTGGAAAATATTTTCAAAAAATGTTGGCCTATCCTATTACAGGATATAGATTTGGCCAAAATATTAACCCCCAAGCCCGATTTCATTTACAGGCGAGCTCCGGGCCTTAGAAATAAAATTGCAGCCAATGTCCCAGATCCACCTGAAAGACCTCTGACCTTTCTGGATGGATCTGCATTCCATTACTGCACCCGATGCAGATCATGTAAAAATACCACCAGACAGGGAAAGAAAAAGAGCAAATTCATTTCTTTTGTCACCCAACAGGAATTCACGATAAAACCACTTATCACCTGCCATTCAGATCATGTGACTTATGTCCTAGAATGCCCGTGCAAGTTGCAATATGTGGGACGCACAACTCGTGAACTTAAAGTGCGAATCAACGAACATGTGGCGAACATAATCAAAGGGTTTCCTAACCATAGTGTTTCCAAACATTTTGCAGACTGCCATGATAAGGACCCTCGCAAGCTGACCTTTTATGGCATAGACAGGGTCACTAAACATTGGAGAGGCACTGACCTCAAAAAAGCTGTATCGCAAAACGAAACGGAATGGATACATCGTTTAAGGACAATGCAGCCACTATGGTTAAACATTGAGTTGGATTTAAACTGCTTTTTAACCAATGAATAATGATTTTATTTTATTTTATTTCTCTTCTATATATTTATATTTTATACATATATCAGCCAATCAGTGGTTATATGTGTGTATGATATTCTAAATGTGGGTTTGAACACATGTTTTTATATTATGTGGAACCTAGCATGGGTTAACTAACTGTTTGCACCTGGGAACTGAGGCTCGTCATAGGCCAACCCCACTTATTCCAACTGCTAGACCTATTTCTATGGGTCCATTACGTATCTAGGCATGCTTCCTGATGACGTGTTAATCACGAAACGTACGTCGAAGCACCTGGATACGTAAAAACAACGCACTTCCGGTCCCGCTGGTCTTCTGGCTTGGAACGCACGCCAGCTCCCTAGCGAGAAACCCTTATCCGGCTTGGACTACACCCCAGTTCCCCAGCGAGGAATTCTCATCATAGCCCATCCTGCCATGCTGACTAGCCTCAGTGCCGGGTCCTAGGCACTATTAAAGTAAGAGGCCATTTGGCTATGCTGTTTTATCTGTGACATATTTTAAATAAACTGTACTTCACTATGGTGGTTTCCCCTCTCCCTCCTTCATGAGAGTGTTTGATTCCGGGAAACATAGAGCTGTGCAGCTGAATCATTCAACTGGTTTAGTGACCAACTGCTGTATTTGACCTTTTCCAAACAATCAGGTCAACACCGTGCGGTAAGGAGCCATCCATTAGTGCACATTTGGGGGATCTTCTTGGTGGAGGTGGACACCTTTTACAATGAATTTTCAACAATTTGCATCTGAGAAAGATTAGCCTTGATTGGACTTTATCTAACACTCTTTGAATGGACATGAGTTTATTTATTTATTCATTCATCTTTTTTTTTTGTACAATCTATTTCTATTTCACTATTTTCAGTGTGTTGTTGCTCACTAAGTCTGCTATTGTT
This sequence comes from Rana kukunoris, assembly GCA_029574335.1. Taxonomy (NCBI): domain Eukaryota; kingdom Metazoa; phylum Chordata; class Amphibia; order Anura; family Ranidae; genus Rana; species Rana kukunoris. The sequence continues at coordinate 343,750,295 of CM056049.1, read as the reverse complement.
GGTTCAGACGGACCATTTATTAGATTTCACTTTATTGTTTATTCTCTTATTATTCATTATAAGCGCCCCCTTCATATACCGTAACTTGTTATACGTCGGCGTAAGTGCTCTGTGAATCCGGGCCATAGTTTTTTTTTACAATTTTCAAACCTATTTAGCCTCTTTTAGTTTACTGATCAACTGCAGATGGTAGTTTTTTTTGGCATGGCAATCCCTTTAATATCAGACTCGAAGGGCCTGATAATGGACTGGGGGGGGGGCCACGTAATTTTTTCAATGATTTTTTAATGCATATTGTGGGTATCTAACCATAGATTAGAGTCGCAAGCAATTTTACATTTTTTTCTTTAGAAATATGCGCTACTTTACAGGCAGACTTAGGGGACCCCCAGGCATGATATTTAAAGGAATATTTAAATGTTATTGTTTCACTTTAAGCTTTATTAAAATCACTGCTCCTGAAAAAAAAATTCATTTTAAAAACTTTTGCATTGAAATATGTCCCCTGAGGCAGTACCCGGGTTTTAATGTACTTTTTATGCCAAATATTAGTCTTTAAAATGAACAATTTTGATTTTTCATGTTCGTGTCCCATAGACTTTAAAGGTGTTTGCACAAGTTTTTTTGTCTGTTGGCATGTTCTGGTGCAAACCGAACCAGGGGGTGTTTGGCTCATCCCTAGTTGTAAATAGTGTTTGTTCTTAAGACAGTAGCCCATGGCATCCAATAAAGGTTCATCTTGTACCATTTTGACTTCAAGACAAGAAAAAGATAACATATTTCCAGCAGTCATCTCTTTAGTTATGTAACTTGATAAGTCCTCTTCTACTTCCTCCAGCAATGGTCCGGTATAAAATGCTAAATGAATTTTATTAAAATGTTAAAATCAATCATTGTACTCACAAATTGGAGTTAAAATCAGGCTTTCAAAGGCAATACAGCAGAAGTCCAACAACGTACTGCAGACGACCAGGCTCTGAGGAAAGGGGTACGCCCCCGAAACGCATCAGCCCTAACATCGACTCGAGATTCAAGCGATTATCGTGTTCTGCTGATGTTGTTGGAATTCTGCTGTATTGCCTTTGAAAGCCTGATTTTAACTCCAATTTGTGAGTACAATGATTGATTTTAACATAATTAATAAAATTCATTTAGCGGTATCACACTAGGTCGGTGCGCCCTCCGTTCTTTTCTCTTTTTCTTAGTTTTATGAATTCCCAAGATTCTGAGGAGGGCTGCAAGACTCTGGAAGTTATCTTCTAATTGAACTATACAAACCCATAGTACTCTTCGAGAAAAAACATCGGAGCGCAGGAGAATTGTTTTTTGTTTGCTTTTTTTTTTGTTTTTTTTGTCCGGTATAAAATGCTGCAGAAGGACAGCATTTTTTTTCTATGAATCCGGGGCAATTAGTGACTCTCCTGCAGAGGTTGTGTCCTAGATGTCTGGAATAATTTAACCAATAACAGACAGTAATGTCGCGTACACACAATTAGAATTTCCAACAACAAATGTTCGATGTGACCTTTTAATTGGATTTTCCGACTGTGTGTATGCTCCATCTGACAACAAATGTTTGACAGCTGGTTCTCAACTTTTCCGACAACAAAAGTTCTTGTTGGAAATTCCAATCGTGTGTATACAATTCTGACACACAAAAATCCACGCATGCTCAGAATCAAGCAAAAGAGCTACACTGCCTATTGAACTTCATTTTTCTTGGCTCGTCATACGTGTTGTACGTCACCTTATTCTTGACGGTCAGAATTTCCGACAACATTTGTGTGACCGTGTGTCAAAAATGAGCCAAAAAAATTGGGAAAAAAATTGTTGTCGGAATGTCCGATCGTGTGTACGCGGCATAAGTCTGCAAAAGACAGTGCTTGAGATAGGTGAGTATTGCAGTGGGTGCTGTTTTTTAAAATACTGGAATAATGGTTTAATTCTAATATGCTGACTTTTTTAACCCAGAAAGTTACATTTGTTATGCATTTTTTTAAATGTTTTAGATTTCTTGAAGTTAATTTAAAGAGAAGTCTAGTTTGTATGTAAGAAACATTAGTTACTGATACTGCATAGGCAGTCCCTATGAAATTATTGTGATTCAAACCCAACTTGGCATCTAGCTAAATAATACAATGCTTTATTGTTTGTATTTGCGCCTGCCTTGTTATAATGAAAGAATGAAATCCCAATGAAATTACTAATACAGTTAAAATAACAATAGCATACCTTTTTAACTTTACTTTGTTAATTAAGAGAAGGGTTGGATAAAAAATTGATTAGAAAAAAGTCTGATACATTTACCTGCTCGCCAATTTTGGTAGCAATAAATAAACAAACTAGCAATGCATTTAGAATTTTGTTGATTCAAGCTCAGTAGCATGGCTTGTGCAAACTGCTTTTAACATTACAGCTAGAACTCAATTGTTCATTGCTAGGTGCAGCATCAGGAAATTGATGTCTTTGCAATTTCTCAAGAGTGATCACAGCCTGATATGAGATACAATTTCATCAGTTAGGGCCTGCAATAAGAGTAGATTGCATCAGACAGTTTCCAAGTAAAAGATGACATTTTATGAAACAAACTCTTCTCTCTTGAACAATATATTACAATAGAAAAACAAAGAAAACAAGGTATTTTGTTCTGGCTGTATGATTTTTTTTTTTTGAATTGTTATACTTTACAAACATACTAGTCATAAAATGTATCTCCATCACAGATTTCTTCAAAACATCCTGTATGTTGAGTCATTTGGCATCAAGCAAATGATTATATATTTCAGTTGTCAGGATTGGTGTAAGAATGTATTGATACATTTCTGTGTTAGTAGTAAGAAGGACCAGAACAAAGAGGTTACATATGCTCCTGAGTGTGAAAAATACCATCTTAGCATTGTTATTTGGCTCCTTCAAACATTTGATATCAAGTACTGTACTTTGATATTTACCCTTGTGATTTGGCAGTAATATCAAATGTCGACCAAAGATCTGCAATTGTACAAACATTAGTGTCTTTCAATATAACACTGTCACACGATTTAACACAAGAATATACATGTCATTACAATACATGATAACGTAATATAAAAATATCTACATATATTGTTAGTAAAGACCAGTAAAAGATTTAGATTTAAAATCAGAAGCCATTTGTAGAAAGTATTTTAACACTTGCCGACCAGCCGCCATCATTATACTGTGGCAGTTTGGCAAGATCCCGTGAATCGTCGTAGCTGTACGTTGGTCCCTTTAAGCGAAATAGCCGCCGGAGGCACACGCACATGTTGCATCATGGGGGTGTCGATGCTCATGACCGACGATCACGATGACCACTGGCCACGAGCAATCACGGGCACGAAAGGTAGAACAGGGACGTGTGTGTGTAATAGAAAAAGCAAACAAACTCCTGCGCACAGGTGGAATATCCAACACTTAGTCAAAAATTTGCATGGAAAATTCCACAGATGTCAAAAATGGTAACAATGGCCTTGCTGCCCTTCATGGATTGGGAAAAGTCCTGGCAGAAAACAAAAGAGGAAAAGAAATCCGCACCAGCCTAGTGTATTACCATTTGACAATTTATTAAATGAAGATAATATTGAAAAACTACTCACAAAAGAATTGGTATAAAGGCTCGTCAATAAAACGATAAGGTAGATACCCCTCGAACCACGCTCCAAGATAAGGGGGAATAGAGGTGTGTCGCTGCCGGATGATGCGTTTTGAGGCATCAAGGGCCTCTTCATCAGAGCCCAGCAGTCAACACACAAATCCCTGTTCTGTGAGGAGAGACAGATTGTGAGTTCCTAATAGCTAGGAATCACGATATAATTTCCTCTAGTCAGTCCTCTCCCCCCACAGTTAGAACACACAGTCAGGGAACCCCTTCCCTGCCAGTGAAATGTTTACAGTAACAGTGCATTTTTATAGCACTGATCGCTGTATAAGTGCCAATGGTCCCAAAAATGTGTCAAAAGTGTCTGATGTGTCCGTCATAATGTCGCAGTCCCGATAAAAATTGCAGATCGCCACCATTACTAATAAAATAAACTATAATAATAAAAATTCTATAAATTTATTCTGCTATTTTGTAGATGCTATAACTTTTGCGCAAACCTATCCATATACGCTTATTGCAATTTTTATTACCAAAAATATGTAGAAGAATACATATCAGCATAAACTGAGATTTCTTTTTTAAATTGGGGTATTTATTATAGCAAAAACTACAAAATATTGTGTTTTTTTAAATTTTCGTTTATAGCCCAAAAAATTTAAATTGCAGAGATGATCAAAAATTCCTAATATAGTTTCCATGACTAGCTGATCTAATGAATTCCCCATTTAATCTGAAGCTGGTAATAACAATAAGAATAATTATTCAAGGAAGCCAAATCTTTAATGTGAGAAAAAGTAAGGCCCTTTTTAGCAGCCGCACTGGGGTTGATGTATCAAAATAAAAAGACAATGAGTACAAAATTAAAGTGGCTGTTAAATCACTTTCTCTACTGACTTGAATGCCCTCTGTTATAGCAAGTTAACCACTTAAGGCCAGAGCCTCTTTTTTTACACTTGTTTACAAGTTAAAATAATTTTTTTGGTCGAAAATTACTTAGAACCCCAAAACATTATATATATTTTTTTCTAACACCCTAGAAGATAAAATGGCAGTCGTTGCAATACTTTTTGTCACACTGTATTTGCGCAGAGGTCTTACAATCGCAATTAAAAAATAAGACAACAGTAAAGTTAGACGTTAGTCCATTTTTTTTATATTGTGAAAGATAATGTTATGCCGAGTAAATTGATACCCAACATGTCACAGGCCCAGATTCACGTACATCGGCGCATTATTGGACCGGCGTAGCGCACCACTTTTCCGTTAGACTTGCGCAATCTAGCCGCGTAATCCCGCGATTCACGAAGCTTTTGCGCAAGAGATTGTGCAAGCGTAAGGTTTTTTCCTGAGGCGTAAGGAGGAGTAATACAAATTGGGAGGGACGTGGGCGTGTTACATTGAAATGAGCCGTGACCCCATGCAAATGAAGGGCCGGCCGACTCGCGCATGCGCGCGTGAAGGAAACCATGTCAGCTCCGTTGTGCGCATGCTCACAACTCGGGAGCGGCGCAATCAGTGAAATTGGAAATGGACTAGGGCAACTTTATGAACTACGCAGACAGCATAAATAGACAGACACAAATGCACTTCCTTTGCAAAAATACATCCCTTTGTATCCCTCCCTCTACAGCAAGGTGCTTTTGTTTGTTTGTGACGTGTCTTTGAGATATTTGAGGACTGTTTTGCAGAGTGATTTTTGTCTTTTATGTGTTTTCTTTGTTGTTATTTTGTTTAAATTATATTTTTGCTGGGAATTTTTTATTTTTGCTCGTCATTTATTTAATTTTTTTGGTTCTGTTTGTGTATGATTTTGGAATGTGGGGGTGATATTCCTGCGGGAAAAGGGGTGTCACCCTCATTTGTGGTGGAGAAGTGATCGCCAGGTCTGTGTGAATGGTGTATGAATGTACAGTGACATAATTGGAGCCGTGGCATGGCGTTGCAGCTCACAAGTCCAGCATGGTGGACTGGTGCCAATCCAATGTGATGAGGATGTGGGGTGTGTGTGCTAGGGACCACAGTGGTGTGCATGCATGCATTCTCATTGTGCCATGATTAATGTGTGTGTTTAACGTGCAAAGATGCATAATGTGAGCTGCCATGAGATGGGGTCATGAGATGGGGTTACCAGTGCATATGCAGAGTCACCTTGAAGGGAAAAGACAGGAGGATGTTAGTCATGCATGTGCCACTTGTGAGGTGTGCATCACGGGAGGGGATAGTCATGCCTGCCACCCATGTCACTCACCAACCAGCCAGCTGTCCCCATACATGTTCTGTTCGAAATCTGTGGGGATGGGGCTCTGATTGTATATGTAGCTGTCATGGGTGTCATGGGTGGTGCCATGTGTTGGGCTGCTGATGTCCTCCTGCAAGGTTGTGGTTAATTCCATGATGGCATGAGGGGTGAATCTGAAGATGCGAGACACCTCAGAATCACTCATGCCAAAGATGTCTATGCGTGTGTGATATATCAAGTGAAGAGTGAGGGGCTTGTATCAGATAAGAATATTGTATTAGATTAATTTAAATTGTAAATTTTATATATGCAAATAAAAAAAAAAAAAAAACATCTCCCGTGCCCTCCTTAGTGCCATCCTCCGTGCCCTCCTCCTTCTTTGTTCATCTAAAGTCAGTAGTATAGCTATGCGCGACGATGCCCCTGGCATGTTGGCATACAGATTGTTGGGCAACACGTGTGACTGCTGAACTCCTCACTAACAGTGTTGCTTTATCTGACAATTAGACTTTTTTTCAAAATTTAGACCAGCTTTTAGGTCCTCTAACTTTAGACAGAACATTTTGCTGTTGCGCACATCGCGTAGCCTGCGCAGCAACTGCGTTTTTTTGTGAATCCCCGTAACTCCCTCATTAGCATATTTGACTAGCAAATCAATGGTGTGTCTAGCGCAGTTTTGCGCGAAGGGAAGCGAAGGTCTAACTCAATTACGCCGGACCAAAAAACGTAGATTTCTGGCGTATATTGTTTTGTGAATCGCGTGCAACTATACGCACGCGCACATTTAGACTTACGCACGCGCAACAGCAGTTGCGCACGCGTAATCGCTCTGTGAATCTGGGCCACAATGTTTAAAAATGTCTAAAGGTTACCAGTTTTGAGTTACAGAGGAGGTCTAGGGCTAGAATTATTTCTCTTGCTCGGTCACGTCGATACCTCACATGTGTGGTTTGAACACCGTTTTCAAATGTGGGCGCTACTCACGTATGCGTTCACATCTGCGCGTGAGTTCATCGGGACAGGGCGATTTAAAATTAATATTTTTTCTTATTTATTTTACTTTTAATTACTTTTAATTATTTTGACACTGTCTTAAAAATATAAACATCCCTTGTAATAGGAAAAAAGCAAGACAGGACCTCTTAACCGCTTCAATACTAGGCTTTTATACCACCTCCATACCGGGCCTATTCTGACATTCTCTCCTACATGTAATTTTTTAATCATCATCTAGATTTGCTAGAAAATTACACAGTACCCCCCCGCCCAAACATTATATATGTTTTTTTTTAGCAGACACCCTAGGGAATAAAATGACGGTCATTCCAAAGTTTTATCTTGCATGGTATTTACGCAATTATTTTTCAAACGCTTTTTTTTGTAAAAAAAATTGTTTTATGAATTAAAAAAATAACAAAACACTAAAGTTAGCCCAATTTTTTTGTATTATGTGAAAGATTATGTTACACCGAGTAAATAGAGACCCAACATGTCACGCTTTAATTATGCGCACACTCATGGAATGGCGCCAAACTTCGGTACTTAAAAATCTCCCTAGGCAACGCTTTATTTATTTTTTACAGGTTACAGTTTAGATTTACAGAGGAGATCTAGTGCTAGATTAGTTGCTGGCACTCTAACGCACGCGGCGATACCTCACATGTGTGGTTTAAACGGCGTTTACATATGTCGGCGGGACTTGCGTGTGCGTTCGCTTCTGCACGCGAGCTATCGGGGACAGGGGCGTTTTCATTTTTTTTTTTATCTTTTATTATTTTTTTTTACTTATATTTTATTTATTTTTACACTTTTTTTCATTTTTTTTTTTTTTTCCCACTTTTATTCTATTACAAGGAATGTAAACATCCCTTGTAATAGGAAATGTGTGTGTGACAGGTCCTCTTTATGGAGAGATGTGGGGTCAATAAGACCTCACATCTCACCTCCAGGCTGGAAACCATGAGATCGGTGAAAAAAAATTCACCGATCTCATGAATGGTGACTTACAGCCGCAATCGCGGCTTTGTTTACATACGGGGACCCGGGCGTGACGTCATCAGATCGCGCCCGGGTCCTCCGACGGTCATAGAGATGACTGGTGACCATCTGGTCACCAGTCATCTCTATGCTTCCTGCCGCCGCCAGACGATTCGTTCTCCGGGCCCCCGAAGGTACAGGTAAGCCCGGAGAAGCACCGGATGGCGGCGGGAGGGGGGGGATGTCCCCTCCCGCGGCCTGTATGTAGAACGATCAAGCGGCGGAACCGCCGCTATGATCGTTCTTACTTTGTGCAGAATCGCCGGCTGAAGAGATGGATATCTGGATGATGCCTCTGGCTGCAGGCATCGTCCAGATATTCGCCTGCAATACCCAGGCCGTCAATTGACGGCCACTTAGGATGGTAAATCCCATCCCAGGCCGTCAATTGTCTATGGCTGGGTATTGAAGTGGTTAAATATGAGATCTGGGGTCAAAAAGACCTCATATTTACACTAAAATGCAATATATATAAAAAAGTCACTTGAAAAAAAAAATTATTCACAGGAGAGGACGTGATTGTCTCCACCACTACCGGAGGGACATTTGGGGTGAGTGGTTAAATTGCTCATTGCTTTTCTTTTTTTAAATGATGCGGCACAATACCTTATTTTGCAGCACTGCTGTTAGTCAGCTGATGTCCTGGCACTCTCCTGTCCCACTCCGAGGACTACAGAGGGAGGGGCTGAGGTTCCCTCTGATGTCACAGGGAGGAGAGGAGGAGAGCCTTGGGTGGTCACATGACCGCAGTCTTGTATAAGGTATTGTGCCGCATATTTTTTTTAAAGTAAAGGCACTAAGCAATTCAACCTGCTCAAACAGAGGGGATTCTAGTTAGTAAAGAAAGTTATTTTACATTGTATGGTAGCAGCAGGGAAGGTGAGTAGACTACACATCTTGCACACACAAGCTGACAGGCAGGAAGGGGGGAGAGGACAGAGGAGAGCTGCAGATGATGGAGGCATGTAAACTGACCATGGTGTCAGAGCTCAGCAGCCATTATACACTGTGGTCAGTTTACAGGGGGAGGGTATAGCCAGGCATGATCAGACAGGTTTTTTAGGTGACAGAAAGGGCCAAATGACATAGCACAATCACTGTGCTGTATAACATGCTTTCAAGAAACAGGATCATACATTTTTTTTTTTTTTAGGGTTACAAACAATTTAAGTTGTAGATTGCATTATTGCATTGTAGTCAAATTTAGCAGTGTCCATAAGCAGAAACATTTAAAAAAAACATTTAGCGTTAACAAATTATAACACAAATAGCGATTCATGAAAAAATTAATAATAATTTATTTTAGAAGAATAAAACCTTTTTTTCCCAAAAGTTACAATGTAATACATTAGATGCTAGTTTCTGAGTGTATAATGTCTCCAACCCACAACATTCACCAGGCATTTTTTATAAACTTAGCATGGTCTACATGACCCATTAGTTTACAAGGTATACAAAGTTATATAAATTCATAATGGTGATAGTTATTTCTCAATGTGTTTTCCAGGTAGACTTTGCTTTGTCAAGAGATGAGGCATGTACCATTATACTAAAATAAAACATTTCAACTAACATATAACTAAATTTACATTATGTAAAGTACATCCTCAAGCAAATGGCAATCTACCTACATGAATGCACTCAGAAATGCCCACACAACCCACATGTGCTCACACACACACCCAATTCCCTCCAAGGGGCCATTGGGACATAAAACCATACGGAATCCAAAGACAGCGCAAGGTAAAAGCAAAATACGGCAATCAACCTCTTAAGAAGTTTAAAAAAAATAACTATGAATGCTTAAAGGGGCTGTAAAGGCAAAAATATTTTCCTCTTAAATTAAAGTCTAACAGCAGCTGATAAAGTAAAAAGTAATGTTTTGCATTATAACTAGTTTAATACCTGTTGAAATCGAGCTTTTATTCACCTCCTTCACTCCTGAATCGTTATTCTCACTGACTTCCTGATTTGCGGTGCACATTCATTCTTGCTACATCATGGCCTAATGGGAACTAAAGTTCCCATTAGGCTTAGCCTCCATGCCTGTGAGGCATAAGAAAGCATCTTCATGCAGGGCTGTAGTCATAGGGAGGGGGTGAGCACATTCTGCTTTCCACCATGTAAAACGGCTCAGATGCTGGTAGAAAACAAGAAGAGGAGAGACAGGAAATGGCATTTTCAAATCTGGATTACTGTATTTTGGAGATCAAAAGGAAAAATGAGGTAAGTGATATTGCCCTAGCTTACAGCAATCAATTGATCTAATAAAAAAACAAACCTTTAGTGTTCCTTTAACCACTTCAGCCCCGGACCATATTGCTGTCCAAAGACCAGAGCACTTTTTGAGATTCGGCACTGCGTCGCTTTAACTGACAATTGCGCGGTCGTGCAACGTGGCTCCCAAACAAAATTGGCGTCCTTTTTTTCCCACAAATAGAGCTTTCTTTTGGTGGTATTTGATCATCTCTGCGGTTTTTATTTTTTGCGCTATAAACAAAAACAGAGCGTCTATTTTGAAAAAAATGCAATATTTTTTACTTTTTTCTAAAATAAATATCCCCAAAAATATATAAAAAAAAAATATTTTTTCCTCAGTTTAGGCCGATACGTATTCTTCTACATATTTTTCGTAAAAAAAATCGCAATTAGCGTTTATTGATTGGTTTGCGCAAAAGTTATAGCGTTTACAAAATAGGGGGTAGTTTTATGGCATTTTTATTATTATTTTTTTTTTACTAGTAATGGCGGCGATCAGCGTTTTTTTTTCGGTACTGCGATGTTATGGCGGACACTTCGGACACTTTTGACACATTTTTGGGACCATTGGCATTTTTTTAGCGATCAATGCTATAAAAATGCATTGGATTACTATAAAAATGCCATTGGCAGTGAAGGGGTTAACACTAGGGGGCGGGGAAGGGGTTAAGTGTGTTCCTATTTGTGTTCTAACTGTATGGGGGGGGGGGACTTACTAGGGGGAATCACTGATCTTCTGTTCATACATTGTATGAACAGAAAATCAGCGTTTCCCCCGCTGACAGGAACGAGCGCTGTGTGTTTTCACACACAGCTCCCGTTCCCCGCTCTGTAACGAGCGATCGCGTGTGCCCGGCGGCGATCGCGCCCGCCGGGGCACACGCACGGGACTCGGGGGCGAGCGGGGGGGGCGCGCGCGCCGGGCCGCCGGCGGCGCGCACGCGCCCCCTAGTGGCCGCGAAAGGCGCGACGTAGAGCTACGGGCTCTCGCGCACCCGTGCCGACCTGCCGCCGTATAACTGCGGCGGCTGGTCGGAAAGTGGTTAATCAAAATGTAATGCATATATATTGGAAAGCAAAATGTATGTATTAATCTTACCAACAATGTTATAAAGTGATTGCCACAAACAAAGGAAAGATGGTCATATGAGTACAAGAAATGACTTAAGCCCGATGGACCGCTTTCATCGGACAAACCGATCGTGTTTGGGCCCCATCGGTTTGTTTTCCATCGGTGAAAAAAATAGAACATGTTTTAAAATATTCTTATGGATAAAAAAACGATAGAAAAAAACGATCGTCTATGTGGATGTCCATCGGTCAAAAATCCATGCATGCTCAGAATCAAGTCGATGCATGCTCGGAAGCATTGAACTTCATTTTTCTCAGCACGTCGTAGTGTTTTACTTAACCGCGTTTGGACACGGTTGGATTTTTGACCGATGGTGTGTAGGGAAGACTGATGAAAGTCAGCTTCATTGGATATCCGACGAAAAAATCCATCGGATTAGATTCCATCAGATATCCGATTGTGTGTACAGGGCTTAAGAGCTTACAGCAGAAAATTATGTTGCGCTGAATTGCTTGTGTGAAAAGACTAAGCACAAAGAGGCATCTCCAAAGCCTGTCTGGGTTAAAATTCCCCTGGCAGGGTGCCAACACACTAAAAAAATTGGCAGTAGCCACCATGGTGGATGCATTCCTCTGTTGCATGCATTTTGGCACCTGGATGTGGCACCACACTGGGGGGAAGGGGAAGTGATAAATCTCTACTGAGATTTACCTGGAGTGAGGGTACCATCCCTACCAGCATGCACCGTGTCTAAATCTTATAAAACAATATCCAAATGAGCAACTTGGCAGCTTTTGGGACCTGAATTATGTTTACACATTTTTACACCGTCTTTTAAAAATCGTTTTTTGTTCTCTGACAATCATCATCACATGGCTAAAGCCCGCGTAAAAGCTGTGAAACTGATAATATAATTAAAAGAAAAAAAGAAATAAGCCAGTAAATATTGGGGCGTGACCTGGACATGGCGGAGTAGAGATGTGTAGAGCCTGAGCTCTGACATTCCAATTACAATGTAAAAAAAAGTCGGTAATATGTAATTTGCTTAACGCTGCCAAGCTCTGCATTGCTCTATGATAGAAAGAATCTGACCATCCGCCTGACCTAATGTGGCTTAGGAAGCTTGAATACATAAAAAAAATAGAGGAGATAGTGCTATCTGCGTGAAACAAGCCTGAACATTATAAGAAAACGTGGCTCTCTTAGACATGTTCATACAGTATATTCAGATGAGGGCAGATCCTTGTTAGATGGCTCCTTAAATATCCCACTCTGGCCAGCGTGTTTGGTTATTTATTTTTTTGTTTGTTTTTTTGCTCCTCCTTTCCCATCTGTTTCCTTCTTTCCCCTCTGCTCCCTTATTCCTCCCACCTATTACATTGAAACCCTAGATGACCAACCTTGTGTACACCTGGTAGTCTTATTCTAGTTCACTTATCAGTGCTACTTATCCCTGTATAGTCTGTGATCTAAAATGGTGTACCCTTTATGTATGTATCCTATTTGACTTCTCTTTTGCTGTTCTGAATTTGATGTGATTTTTTTTTTCAAACTTCACTTTTTATTAAGGTTTTCGAACATTACAACAAGTCATCATATTACAATTCTTTTTCTGAAGATTATACAAGTTATTTCTTTACAATATCTCTCTCTAGTTTTAAATAATCTCCAGAATACCATTATATCACCCCTAGGAAAACAATCAGACAATCAGACAGACAAACAATACACAAAAAAAATAAAAAATCTAAGGACAACTCCTCCCCCCCTCCACCCCCTCGTAAACCAGCACTATCCAATCTCCCATAAACTATACTGCGGCCTGTCGCTGTGGAAACCTGCGCATGTGCAAAATGACTTTGACACATTTACGGTAGCTTCCTAGGCAGGTTCTTTTGAAAGGAGAGTCTGTACACTTGGGCAGCAAGAGATTCTTGCCAAGAATCTCGTCGGGAAAAACAACATTTTTTTCCTGACGAGATTCTTGCCCTTGTGTACAGGGCTTCATAGAAAAATGCCAGAAAAAATAATGATGGAATAATGATAAAAACTAATATATAAGGTGGATTACTAAGAGCTTCAAATTTAAAAGAAAAACTTATGTAATAAGATAGACCATGGAAAGATATTAAAAAAAACAGTTATCTATGAGCCTGTAGAAGTTAAAATGTTTGTAAATTCTTAAGCCTCGTACACACGGCCGAGGTTCACGGCAGAAACCAGCGAGAACCTCGCTGGGAGCCGCATTCCCTAGAGAACCTCGGCCGTGTGTACGCTCTCGGCGAGCCCCGCCCGTCGGGAAACCCGTCGAGCAAATAGAGAACAGGTTCTCTATTTGCTCGACGGTCCGTCGGGATGAATGGCTGGTTGCCTTTCCCGACGGGCGGGTCGCCGAATCTGACGGCCGGCAGAGAACCTCGACGGGCGGAATGATGTGTTCCGCCCGTCGAGTTTCTCTGCCGTGTGTACGCGGCATTACAATAAACTTGTTTTTTTCTCCCTTTTGATCTATATAATAATTATAGGAATATCAATATGCAGGTATATGTTGAAAGTGTTTTGTTATGGCTGTTTATTAAAGTTTAAGTATAGCCATTTGTTTAATTTTGAGTAGGGAGATTTTACTGTCTCTGTACAATGGGGTACATTTCCCTTCATGTCCTGTCCCAGAAATGCAACAGGAAGTTAGAGGAATTCTCCCCAAAAATTTGACCAATTAGCTCCTTTTCACCAGAACAGATGTCTATATTGGATGATTTCCTTCTACCTCTTTTGGGGAAAGCTGTAAAATGTTGGATTTTACCTAATTTTTCTTCTTCTACTATAAACTAAGTGGTGAATCTCCCCAATGGGGACGTAGACAGCACTAAAGATTGAACAGATGGTCTAAACCCTCCCCATCCTATCCAAAACCTAAAACAATTTTTTTCCTACAGGTACACTTTAATGTCTTGTTCACACAGGCTTCAGATTGTATAAAGGCAGTGTGTACAGAGTTTTTTTTAGAGCACTTGTAGAGCTTTTGGCAAAGAAACATCAAAAGTACAATTTAGTGCCAGCTTGGAAACGTTAAAGCAGAGGTTCCATTCCAAAAAAAAAAAAAATTAAAGGTCAGCAACTACTAACGCTGTAGCTGCTGACTTTTAATACCTGTCCGAGCCCTCAGCGATATTGGCCCCTGCCGAGCCCGATCCTCGATCCTGGCAGCTCCAGGCGCCGCCATCCACAGTAAGGGAAACAGGCAGTGAAGTTGTGCAGTTTCACTGCCCCGTTGTTTCCTACCGCGCATGCGCGAGCAGCGCGGCGCTTTGTGAATGGGCCAGCTGCTTTCTGGGACACACACAGTTCCCAGAATGCAGCGCGCCCCATTCACAAGAAGAAACCGAGTGTAGGAGGAGGAAGAGAATCCACCGCGGAGGATGAAGAGGCAGATTCGGCACTTCCGCATAGCAACAGCTATTTAGGGTAAGTAAAAAAAAATAATTAATTTTTTTTTGGTGGATTTTTTTTTTTCAGGTGGGAACTCCACTTTAAACCCACGTCTTAAAGCGTATCTAAACCTAAAAAAAACAGTACTGCGATAAGGTAGCTGAATTTGTTAAAATGTTTCTAACATTTTTCCCTTCATTTTTATCTGGTAACTCTGTGGCGGCGTACACACGACCGAGGTTCTCGCTGGAAACCAGTGAGAACCTCGCTGGAAGCTGCATTCCAGCGAGGACTTCGGCCGTGTGTACAAAGAGCGCTCGACCCGCCCGTCGGGAATCCCGTCGAGCGAAAAGAGAGCACGCTCTCTTTTTGCTCGACGGCCCACCTGGATGAATGGCTGGTTGCCATTCCCGACGGGCGGGTCGCCGATTTCGACGGCCGGCAGAGAACCTCGACGGGCAGAACGATGTGTTCTGCCCGTCGAGGTTCTCTGCCGTGTGTACACAGCTTCAGAATAAAAAACCCCCGGGATAAATTTACTAAGGCAAATAGACTGCAAAAAACAGCATTTTGCTTGCACAGGATTGGATGGGGGAGGGGATACTTGCACATGATTGGACAATGGAAGTCAGCAGAGCTTTACCTCATTTATTAAGCAAATTCCCTTGCAAAAAGATAATTTGTTTTGCTAAGCGAACTGCCAATTTTCCATTAGCAAATCAACCCCATTGTATTTATAGAGGGATCCAGACTGGACTTCAAACATGTGTAAAATGAAATTACCACTTGTGCCAGTTCACCCCCTACTGTGCAGCAGCTAAATCATACCAATTGAAATAAGTTACAAATAACACTATTTACATGGTAGACAGAGCTTGCAACACAAAACAATTAGTGAATACAATAAATGCTTCCATAAAAAGTATGAATAAATATTAATAAGCGCTCAGTCCATAAAAATATAATTTCTGTGTTCGATATTTTACAAATAAAAATGACAGTCCATAAGAAAGTGAAGATGACACTTCAGTGCCTTGATACTGAAAATCACTACTTGTTGTGCTTGCATCAATCAAACAATCAATTGCATACAAAGGCTGACGTTAGAAAACATACAAAATGATGTGCACCTGATCTGTTCGGTCTCTTTGGAAGCCACCTAACAGTTTGTGTGCATTCCCCCTGGACCGGAAATGACAACGAGAGTTCCACTTAACATGTTTCATCATCATGTGACATCCTCAGAAGCAGGAGGACATCACATAATGATGAAACGTATTAAACCAAACTCTCAGTGCCTTATTTCTGGTCAAAATACACACAAACTGTTAGGCAGCTTCCTGAGACCTGACAGATCTGGTACACATAATTTTGTATGTTTTGTGGCATCAGCCTTTGTATACAATTGTTTTTACCAATAAACCAGCAATTTTACACACTATGAGAGGTTCCCTCTTCTCTCTTTTTAAATTTTTGGTCCCAGCCATTTGAGCTAGTGGAATACTGATCCGTTTTGTCAATGAGGAGAGGACACCCACTCCAGGCATCCATCCAGTGATATGAGCTGGTCCTTGAATGACAACAAAGTGTGGCTGACTTTTCCTGTTGTATAACAAGGATGTGAAATAACTTTTCACTTTCTTATGGACTGTCATTTTTATTTGTGACTGAGCTCTTATTATTATTTTTGCATACTTTTTGCGGTAGCATTTGTTGTATTCACTAATTGTTTTGTGTTGCAAGGCATGTCTAGCACATAATTGGTGTTATTGGGACTTCAAACATGCCTTCTACACCCTTCATCTCCATTTAATGGAAGGGGGGGTTAGTACTTTAAGGATATTGGAATAACATTATATGTGCTTTCAATTCAGCTTACAGAAAGTGACACATAATATTAGTGCAATGGTTTATCGAAACGCATACTTAAAAAAAATACACTAACGTTAATATTAGTACATGCAGACACAACATATTACCCAATTTTGGGGGAAATTCTAACAGATGAGATACCCACTGTCCAGTTTTAAAACTGGCACTATCCTCCCAAAACCACCCAAATCACTTCCACCAGAAAGCCAGCAGTTGGCTTTTAACGTACACACACATTCCTGAATGCTGTAGTATCCAGGAGTGTGTGTAAAAGCAGCCATTGCCACCAAAATAAGCCGTATATCAATGGCAGTAAAAGAGTTAATGGTAGTGGGGATTCTTACTTTAAATTGTAACTTTGGCACAAACATTAAATAAAAAATATGTTGTGACTTTGGAACCCCTTTATGATTCCAATGAGAATATGCTGACAGAAATGACAGTAGCTGAAACAAAATGTAAAAAATGGAAAGCCTAATACATTATATTTCTGAACACTAGCACCAGTAAATAGATAAATAATTTTAGAAAAGCCTGTAGTATATTTTAAATAATTATGATATTATAATAATGTTTATTTTGCTAGATTTGGTCAGTCAAAATTTTATATAAATATACATGGACAAAACATATATTACAGAAAGGTTTGTCAGAATTTTTAATGGAATTTAAATATAAAGCATTCTTCATAGACGGGCTCAACTTTAGATGATCCATAGCCTCCTTCTGCCCAGTGTGTGGCTCATTGAGAAGCAATACAGCTTTCTAGCTAGTGAAACTATTATGTATGAATATGCAAAGTATCATTTGAATGTCTGTGTTCTAGAAAGTTGTTTGTAACATTGTGGCCCCGAGGACTTGCTTCTCCACCGCATTTATATTCAGCCTCATTTATAGTAGATGCCTATTTGTAAAAGGATTATTTGTGTCTTATTTTTCAGCACAACTTTTCAGTGATATTCTTATGGGAATAGCAGAAAAAAAGCAGGAGAAAATAGAGAAACTTTTTCTTGAAGCACGGCTTTAAAAATTAACATGCTGCAATTGTTTGTTGAAAAATGGTGTACTAATAATATGAAAAATAAAAGGTCTTAAAATGTGTAATTGCTGTGCTTGTTTATTATTTGACATACTAGCCGAGTCTAATTTTCTTTCAGTGTGAAGATTATGATGCCATATGGGTATCATTTATTTAAATAGTTGTATTGACTAGAAATCCAAGCAATATCCCCAAAGGTGTGCACTATTAAATGATACAATGGGGATTTTAATTTGAGGTGTGCACAGTGTTTACTTATTTAGTGTATAAATCATTTATAATAGTTTATTTGAAAAAGTCACTTAGCTTAGTGAATGAAGAGAAGCTCATTCACTTTACCAAAAATATCCGAATATGTGCAAGGAAAATAAAAACAGCAGGATTTTTGCTTGCACATGATTGGATGATTGAAGTCAGCACAGCTTCACCTTATTCAGCTTTCATCACTCAGCTTTGCGAAGTGAATAATCTTTACACCTTTGGAAAATCAATCCCAATATGTCACTTTTCACAACCACATCAGGCTAAAGTGTATATGATGTCCTGCCACTGACCTCTTCTCTTTCTTTTGCTATGTGACAAATAATATAACACTGGGTGTTAAACCCCACATTTGAAATTGTTTATGCAATATTAATGTGTTCAATGGCTATGTTTAGGATAATTTATATATATATATATATATATATATATATATATTGTAACAGTAGGAGCTACTTCAACTGTAAACTAGACACAGGGGGCCAGATTCACGTACATTGGCGCATTTTTTGACCAGCTTAGCGCACCTCCTTTACGTTAGACCGGCGCAATGTAGAGGCGCAATCACCGTATCCTCGTAGTATTTGTGCAGAAATTAGCGCCGGTGTAACGTTAATTCTGAGGCGTAAGGCGGAGTAATTCAAATTGGGAAGGACGTGGGCATGTTTCATTGAAATGAGCCGTGAACCCATGCAAATGAAGGGCCGGCTGGCTCGCTCATGCGCACATGAAGCAGACCATGGTCAGCACCTCTGTGCGCATGCTCACAACTCGGGAACGGCGCAATCAGTGAAATTGGAAGTGGACCCGGGCAACTTAGTGAACTACGCAGACAGCTTAAATAGACAGAGACAAACGCCCTTCCTTTGCAAAAGTACATCCCTTTGTATCCCTTCCTATACAGCAAGGTGCTTTTGTTCTGTTGTTTATTAGCGTTTGTTTGTTTGTTTGTGACGTGTCTTTGAGATATTTGGGGACTGTTTTGCAGAGTGATTTTTGTCGTTTATGTGTTTTCTTTGTTGTTATTTTTTTTTAATTATATTTTTGCTGGGCATTTTTTTTTTGTTCTGTTTGTGTATGATTTTGGAATGTGGGGGTGACATTCCTGCCGGAAAAGGGGTGTCACCCTCATTTGTGGTGGATAAGTGATCCCCAGGTCCGTGTGAATGGTGTATGAATGTACAGTGACGTATTTGGAGCTATGTCACTGTGAACAGAGCGAGCCCCCCTAAAAATGACACCAGCTCTGCTTGGAAGTGCCAGCCCCAGTATTCTATCATTCAGAAGGACTTTCCAATGACGGTTCAATTTTTTTTAAATTTCACTATATTGGATAGAGAAACTAGTAAAGAAAGACCATTTGAAGCTCTCCTGTTTGTTTACTTTAGGTTTCACCTGTAAAAGGGAAGCTCTATCAAGGGTCGACACAGAGTCAATGGCATTATCTACAATTGAAGGTATGTACCCTTTATCAAGGAATCAAGTCCTCAAAAGGTTACTTTGGTGGTGGAAGTCACCATCTTTCGTGCAGTTTCTCCTTAGACGGAGGAACTGGCTCCTTGGAATGGATTCCAACCAGCGTGGATGATGACAGCTATTGACCGGAATATAACCATTCCGGTCAGTTGGTTTGAAATATGTTTTGAATTCCAGTCTGTCATTGATGCTAGTGATCTCCAAATCCAAAAAGTGTATTGAAGTGGGACTGGCTTCATAGGACAAAATGATCCCTTGATCATTGTCGTTCAACTGAGTCATAAAGACATCTAAGGATTCCCTATCTCCTCTCCAGAGGAAGAGGACGTCGTCTATATACCTGGCCCATAACAATAGTTCAGGTCTCTGAAGAGCATAGACGACGTCCTCTTCCCACTGGGCCATGAATAGGTTGGCTAAACTGGGGGCATATTTAGCCCCCATTGCCACACCCTTGATTTGGGAGTAGAAAGTTCCCTGGAACCAAAAATAATTGTGCTTTGCAGCAAACAATAATAATTCCATGATGAAGTTTCTCTGTAAAAGAGAGAGTAAGAATTTCTAGCTAGAAAGGACTCGACAGCAGCTAGCCCCAGATCGTGCGATATGCAAGTTCATGTGATCACTTTTTATCTATGTCATATTGTTTGTATATGACCTTTTAATAAAAGCCTACATTGGTTTTAATGACCTGCGCTATTGGAGCACCTTTTTTAATTTTTTCCTGTGGTCTTGTCGGAGCTTCAGCAACTTATCCTTGGACCTTTTGGATCTACAATCTAAGGCCTCATCTGGAGTCTAAGACATAGACAGAAGTACAACATCCAAGCTGGGTCGGTTCCTGCTGTTTGTGCCAGTGCCATCCGGGTAGCAGTGGTCCCGGGTTCTAATGACCACAAGGCTCGATTGACTCTTTACTATGCAGTATTAGAGTCCAACGTATCTGGTAAATGTACTCTTTCTTACCTACATCTTTGATGTGATATAGATGTTCCAGATCCCTACAGACAACATTACACTTTGTTGGATTTCATCCTTTTGGACACCAGTTCACCTTATTGGTTGCACTAATCATTTCATTGATGATGATTTACTTTACTTAGAGACTTTTTTTGTTTCACTTATATATCAAGCATCACTGTTTGGTATTTCTATCTATCAGTTCACGTTTTTCCATGTGCACTGTGAGTGGTACTATTCACACGGTACCACATATTGTAGATTTAGCGCTACATTTTTTGTATCCAAAATTTAGACGAATGTTAACCTTTTCTTCTTCAGGGGCAATTACATTTCAAAAGAAAGTTATCTATAATACAAAAAAACAAACACTATTACAACCATAATCTTTTTAACACAAGAAGTGTTGGAAGAAAATGTGTAAATATGTCCACTGACCCATTAAGGTGAAAGGGATTGCATGTAGAACCGCATTATCAATATTTAAAAGAGGAAAGCTTATCCTTTACTACTGTGATTCCCAGGAGGAATGACGAACCAGGGAGGACCTCACAAGAGTACCCGCTCCCCCAAGCCACTGAGGGATAGAATGTCCCCACCATTATGTCTATTGTTTAACCACTTAAGGACCTTAGGTGTTTTTCAGATTTGGTGTTTGCAGGACAAAAACTGTTTTTTCTGCTAGAAAATTACTTAAAACCCCCAAACATTACATATATATATATATTTTCTAGAGAACACCCTAGAGAATAAAATAGTGGTCATTGCAATACTTTTTGTCACACCGTATTTGCGCAGCGGTCTTACAAGCGCACTTTTTTTGGAAAAAATTCACTTTTTTAAATTAAATAATAAGACAACAATAAATTTGGCCCAATTTGTTTATATATTGTGAAAGATAATGTTACGCCGAGTAAAATGATACCCAACATGTTACGCTTAAAAATTGCGCCCGCTCGTGGCATGGCGTCAAACTTACCCTTAAAAATCTCGAAAGGCGACGTTTAAAAAATTCTATAGGTTGCATTTTTTAAGTTACAGAGGAGGTCTAGGGCTAGAATTATTGTTCTCGCTCTCACGATTGCGGCGATACCTCACTTGTGTGGTTTGAACACTGTTTTCATATGCGGGCGCTACTCACGTATTTGTTCGCTTCTGCGCGCGAGCTCGTCGGGACAGGGCGCTTTAAAAAAAAAATTGTTGTTTTCTTATTTGTTTTTATTTCTTTTATTACTTTTTACACTGAAAAAAAATTTGATCACTTTTATTCCTATTACAAAGAATGTAAACATCCCTTGTAATAGAAAAAAGCTTGACAGGTCCTCTTAAATATGAGATCTGGGATCAAAAAGACCTCACATCTCATATTTAGACTTAAATTGAAGAAATTTTTTTTTTAAACTGTAATTTTTTCAAATGACAAAAAAAAAATATTGGAGCACCTTTTTTAATTTTTTCCTGTGGTCTTGTCGGAGCCTCAGCAACTTATCCTTGGACCTTTTGGATCTACAATCTAAGGCCTCATCTGGAGTCTAAGACATAGACAGAAGTACAACATCCAAGCTGGGTCGGTTCCTGCTGTTTGTGCCAGTGCCATCCGGGTAGCAGTGGTCCCGGGTTCTAATGACCACAAGGCTCGATTGACTCTTTACTATGCAGTATTAGAGTCCAACGTATCTGGTAAATGTACTCTTTCTTACCTACATCTTTGATGTGATATAGATGTTCCAGATCCCTACAGACAACATTACACTTTGTTGGATTTCATCCTTTTGGACACCAGTTCACCTTATTGGTTGCACTAATCATTTCATTGATGATGATTTACTTTACTTAGAGACTTTTTTTGTTTCACTTATATATCAAGCAAGACTGTTTGGTATTTCTATCTATCAGTTCACGTTTTTCCATGTGCACTGTGAGTGGTACTATTCACACGGTACCACATATTGTAGATTTAGCGCTACATTTTTTGTATCCAAAATTTAGACGAATGTTAACCTTTTCTTCTTCAGGGGCAATTACATTTCAAAAGAAAGTTATCTATAATACAAAAAACAAACACTATTACAACCATAATCTTTTTAACACAAGAAGTGTTGGAGGAAAATGTGTAAATATGTCCACTGACCCATTAAGGTGAAAGGGATTGCATGTAGAACCGCATTATCAATATTTAAAAGAGGAAAGCTTATCCTTTACTACTGTGATTCCCAGGAGGAATGACGAACCAGGGAGGACCTCACAAGAGTACCCGCTCCCCCAAGCCACTGAGGGATAGAATGTCCCCACCATTATGTCTATTGTTTAACCACTTAAGGACCTTAGGTGTTTTTTCAGATTTGGTGTTTGCAGGACAAAAACTGTTTTTTCTGCTAGAAAATTACTTAAAACCCCCAAACATTACATATATATATATATTTCTAGAGAACACCCTAGAGAATAAAATAGTGGTCATTGCAATACTTTTTGTCACACCGTATTTGCGCAGCGGTCTTACAAGCGCACTTTTTTTGGAAAAAATTCACTTTTTTAAATTAAATAATAAGACAACAATAAATTTGGCCCAATTTGTTTATATATTGTGAAAGATAATGTTACGCCGAGTAAAATGATACCCAACATGTTACGCTTAAAAATTGCGCGCCGCCCGTGTCGTGGCATGGCGTCAAACTTAACCCTTAAAAATCTCGAAAGGGCGACGTTTAAAAAATTCTATATGGTTGCATTTTTTAAGTTTACAGACGGAGGTTCTAGGGCTAGAATTATTGTTCTCGCTCTCACAATTGCGGCGATACCTCACTTGTGTGGTTTGAACACTGTTTTCATATGCGGGCGCTACTCACGTATTTGTTCGCTTCTGCGCGCGAGCTCGTCGGGACAGGGCGCTTTAAAAAAAAAATTGTTGTTTTCTTATTTGTTTTTATTTCTTTTATTACTTTTTACACTGAAAAAAAAATTTGATCACTTTTATTCCTATTACAAAGAATGTAAACATCCCTTGTAATAGAAAAAAGCTTGACAGGTCCTCTTAAATATGAGATCTGGGATCAAAAAGACCTCACATCTCATATTTAGACTTAAATTGAAGAAATTATTTTTTTAAACTGTAATTTTTTCAAATGACAAAAATAAAATAAAAAAATGCTTCTTTGACCACTTAAGACCCGGACCAAAATGCAGGTAAATGACCAGGCCCCTTTTTGCGATTCGGCGCTGCGTCGCTTTAACAGACAATTGCGCAAAACAAGCCGGTTAGATGCAAGACAGGAGCAGGTACGCGGTCAACAAGGATCAGATGGGCGGATCAACCGAAAGTCACTCTTAGCGGAGGGAGGTAGCGTTGTCAAAGTTCAAGCACAGGTCTGGTAACGATGGGCAGGAGAGCAGAGCGGAGTCGGGCAAGCCAGGGGTCGGTAACGGTATTCAGGTAGTCGGACGGAGCCGGGTCAGAAGCGGGGTCAACAGGTATCGGGTATAAGCAGGTAGCAGGTTTCAATCAGATATCAGGTTTCACGGTTTGCGGACACTAAGCTGCAGATCAGACAGCAAGGTGTCACTGCTGCTGCTGGGCTTTTAAAGGGTAGATGGGCTTAACGCGCATGCGCGCGCTCCCGCCGTGCATGCGCGCGCTCCCGCGGCGCAGATGCGCGCAACTGGGGCACGAGCGCGAGCAACAGGGGCTCGTCGGAGCCCACAGGTAGGTCCCTGACATTAAGGCATGATCATGATCTAAAGGATATATATTGTTGATAAGAAAATTTGTAAAGGAAAGAATGGAGTAAAAATGAAAGAAAAGGATGAAGTGAAAAAAGTATAGAACGAGAAAAGATAAATAAATAAATAAATATAAATGAAAATAATAATAATAATAATAAATAAAAATGAATATAAATGAAAAAAATAATAATAATAAATGAAAATAATAAAAAGATTGAGAATGAAAGAGAAAAAAGAGGAAATGAAAAAATGAAAAAGAGAGAAAAAACGATAAAAAGAAAAAATATAATGAATAAAAAATTATTAAAATGTGTGAAGAAAATAAGAGGTTGTGAATAAAAAAAGGGAGGGGGAGGGGGGTTTTAACCCGGAGAAAAAGAGGTTGATGTTAAAATTATAAATAGAGTGGAAAATGATAAAATAAATGTTAATTGAAAAAGAAACCATGTTAGGACTGGGTAAGAATGAATGTTTACAAATTAAGTTTAGAAGTACCTCTATTAACTTCTTCTGAAGAGGAGAGATGTATCAGGTGTTTGAATTACATTGCAAAAAATGAAACACAGCAGCTGAAGTATCGTACACAGACTAGTGCAGATATAGGGAGAGAAAGAGTAAACGAAATATAACAATGCATGGTAAGAAGGTGTGCATAAAGATGCATATAAATGTAATATGAGATAGTGAGCAGGGATAGATAGCTTCAAAAAGCAGAAATATGTACCTGTATCGCATATAACGAGCGCGCGGTCTTCCCTGATGGCCTGAGCATGTTATGTGTGCTGACTACACTCTTAAATAGTCCCACAGATATCTGACGTAGCACACGTCAAATTCTGGATTTGGGCGGGGTGTGTGCATCAGAGGGGGTGTCCAAGGGAACCTCCGTTGGTGCTGCGCTGTGTTCACGCCTCTATGGGGGAGTGACGAGGCGTGATAACACGCCCCATGGGCGGAATGCAAGGGAGATGGATATCCCGATGCTGGTGATGTAATCAGCGCGGCACCTGAGCACACGAAAATCGGGTGAATACAACATCATAGCCTCCACTATGGTTCAGAGCTGATAAAGCATCTGGTAATCACCCCTGGGCGCCCAATATACTAGGGGTGCGGGGTGGTTCACATATATCTGCATGAACGATCCAGGTGGTCGCTATTGGAAATAATAGTGTGGCATGTTAGTGAGACACATTCAATCAATTGAGATAAAAAAGGATCCTATCAGATAAGAGAGGAGACAAACTACAGAAATATTACAATGTATCACCACATATGTGTCAATTTGGAATTGTTTAACAAAGTTTACATATACATAGACAATGATATTGATATTTATTCAGGCAATGATTTATACATTGCACAGTTTACCTAGGGGGCATCCTCTCTGAGGCAATGGAGGGTCCTCCTGTCTCAGGGAT
Organism: Rana kukunoris; assembly: GCA_029574335.1. Classification (NCBI taxonomy): domain Eukaryota; kingdom Metazoa; phylum Chordata; class Amphibia; order Anura; family Ranidae; genus Rana; species Rana kukunoris. The sequence continues at coordinate 343,724,888 of CM056049.1, read as the reverse complement.
GCCCTTCTGGGGTATAAATTCATATCTGTCACCAATCTTAAGGATGATACTTCTGGGGCATGTGATGGTATTGTCTACAATGTTGTTGCACTCCAAAGTATTGGGGAGCAAAAAACACTGTGTAAGGCCCATGTATGTCTCCTAGGTGGGGGAGACATAGGGTTAGAGCCCCTGCCTGTCATAGGCATGACTATTAGAACTTCACTAAGCTAGGGGGGTGGCAGAATGTCAGAGTGTCAGAGGCATAGTATGGTGGTGTCTCACTATATAGGTGCCTCCGGTCATGGATGTTAGGGAGAAGGGGGAGGGGGAAAGGCTTGTTATATTGGTCCTGGACAAGACATGTTGAAAGTTGTACAGAGAGAAATCTCATGTACTGAACTGTTCTAAATGGTGACAGAGGGTCTGATTATAAAAACGGTTTGTAACTTATACCTTCATTATGGCCTGGATGTATAGTGGCTTTTAAAGAATAGATCCAGCGTGCTTCTATTTGTAGAAGACGTTTGTCCATTTCACCCCCTCTTTTGTTGGGCGCGATATGGGCAAGAGCAAAAAAGCCCATCATCCCTGTATCGTGTCCATGGAAAAGGCCCATATGTCGGCTTATTGGGGTTTCAAAGAGTTTTTTCTTGACTGCTGATATATGGTCTCGTATCCGACAGAGAAATTTACGTTTGGTCTTGCCGACATAGTACGCGCCACAGTTGCATTTCATTATATAAATGATACCCATGGTTTGACAAGTTGCCCTAAATTTATGTGTGCAAATGTCACCATTGGGTAAGGCTATGCTGTTCCCCTTGGTAATGTACCGGCAATAATTGCATTTCAAGCAGGGGAAGGTGCCAGTTTGAGTGGGTTTGGGTATCGACTGGGTGGAATAATGGCTAGACACTGTGCTATCTCGTATTGATTTGGAACGTTTAAATGTAATCTCTGGGTAGTTATTGACAAATTTACTTATTTTGCAGTCAGAGGTCAAAAGGTGCCAATATTGGTTATAGATCTTCCTTATTTTAGTGTGTTGATGATTGTATCTTGTAACCACTCTAGTGGTGTTGGAGTGTTTGATATCTCTTGCTGTGTATAAAAGTACAGTTCGATCCTGACAGTTGGCTCTATTGTATGCTTTTCTTAAACATGTCTTAGTGTATCCTCTAGTTCTTAATCGGGCATATAGTTGTTTGGCTTCTCTCTGGAAGTCATCTTGTTCCGTACAGTTACGTTTGAGTCGCAGATATTGACTGTAGGGTATACTGGTGACTAGTGATTTTGGATGTGAGCTTGAAGCATGGAGCAGGGTGTTCCCTGCAGTAGGTTTCCTATAGAGGGTTGAACATAAACTACCCTTAGGCCTTGTACACACGATGGGATGTATCCGATGGAAACGGTCCGACTTCCGCGCGCATGTATCGGATCCATTCACAGGATACGACGCATGTGCGGGCAGATATGTCCACTGTTTTGCCGTACTAACCAGCGGACATATCCGACGGGCAGCTCTCCAGCGGAAAAGTTCCAAAGCATGCTTTGAAACTTTTCCGCTGGAGAAATCCGGCCAAAACTGTCCGTTTGCCCCTACAGACGAGGGGATTTTTTGGCTGAAATGGTCCGTCGGACCATTTTCAGCGGATTTATTCCCTCGTGTGTACAAGGCCTGAGTGTCGACAAAAAGTTCCACGTCGAGAAAAGTAATACTTTTCTGACTGCTGTTATTAGCAAATTTAAGGTTGTATGTATTGACTTGTAACTGAGTTAAAAAGTTGTCTAGGCTCTCTTTTGATCCTGCCCATACCATAAAGACATCATCAATATATCTGTGCCAAGTCAATACATTTGCCATGTGTGCCTCATTCCCTTCACCTCCGAAGAGGTCGCGCTCCCACTCCCCCAGGTACAGGTTGGCATAGGAGGGGGCACAGCCGCCCCCATAGCCACACCCTGCACCTGGAGGTAGTGGGAGCGCTTGAAGTGGAACACGTTGCTTGTCAATATGAATTCCAGCATTTTAATGATGAAGTTATTATACTTCTTTGAATCTTTATCCCTCTTGCTAATAAAGCTTCTTATCACTTGTATTCCATGAGAGTGGGGGATGGAATTATAGAGGGCTTCAATATCAATGGATACTAGCCAAGCATCAACTGGAATGACAAGCCCATCAGTAGTCCTCAAAAGATCTATGGTATCTTTTACATAGGAAAAAAGCCCCCGGACATGGGGATATAGGTACTCGTCTATAATTCTGCTCGCATTTTCGGTTAGCGAGCCGCAACCTGAGACGATGAGTCGTCCTGGTGGTGGAAGGACTCCCTTATGCACTTTGGGAAGTGCATAGAAGGTCGGTGTTGTGGGGTGTTCAATGTTTAAAAATTGAATAGTATTGTGGTCAATTGTGCCTTTTCAATGGACACGATACAGGGACGATACAACGAAAGAGGGGGTGTGAATGGACAAACGTCTTCTACAAATAGAAGCACGCTGGATCTATTCTTTAAAAGCCACTATACATCCAGGCCTTAATGAAGGTATAAGTTACAAACCGTTTTTATAATCAGACCCTCTGTCACCATCTAGAACAGTTCAGTACATGAGATTTCTCTCTGTACAACTTTCAACATGTCTTGTCCAGGACCAATATAACAAGCCTTTCCCCCTTCTCCCTAACATCCATGTCCGGAGGCACCTATATAGCGAGACACCACAACACTATTCCTCTGACACTCTGACATTCTGCCGTCCCCCTAGCTTAGTGAAGTTCTAATAGTCATGCCTATGACAGGCAGGGGCTCTAACCCTATGTCTCCCCCACCTAGGAGACATACATGGGCCTTACACAGTGTTTTTTGCTCCCCAATACTTTGGAGTGCAACAACATTGTAGACAATACCATCACATGCCCCCGAAGTATCATCCTTAAGATTGGTGACAGATATGAATTTATACCCCAGAAGGGCATCCCTTAGACAGGAGGACCCTCCATTGCCTCAGAGAGGATGCCCCCTAGGTAAACTGTGCAATGTATAAATCATTGCCTGAATAAATATCAATATCATTGTCTATGTATATGTAAACTTTGTTAAACAATTCCAAATTGACACATATGTGGTGATACATTGTAATATTTCTTTTGTTTGTCTCCTCTCTTATCTGATAGGATCCTTTTTTATCTCAATTGATTGAATGTGTCTCACTAACATGCCACACTATTATTTCCAATAGCGACCACCTGGATCGTTCATGCAGATATATGTGAACCACCCCGCACCCCTAGTATATTGGGCGCCCAGGGGTGATTACCAGATGCTTTATCAGCTCTGAACCATAGTGGAGGCTATGATGTTGTATTCACCCGATTTTCGTATGCTCAGGTGCCGCGCTGATTACATCACCAGCATCGGGATATCCATCTCCCTTGCATTCCGCCCATGGGGCGTGTTATCACGCCTCGTCACTCCCATAGAGGCGTGAACACAGCGCAGCACCAACGGAGGTTCCCTTGGACACCCCCTCTGATGCACACACCCCGCCCAATTCCAGAATCTGACGTGTGCTACGTCAGATATCTGTGGGACTATTTAAGAGTGTAGTCAGCACACATAACATGCTCAGGCCATCAGGGAAGACCGCGCCGCTCGTTATATGCGATACAGGTACATATTCCTGCTTTTTGAAGCTATCTATCCCTGCTCACTATCTCATATTACATTTATATGCATCTTTATGCACACCTTACCATGCATTGTTATATTCGTTTACTCTTTCTCTCCCTATATCTGCACTAGTCTGTGTACGATACTTCAGCTGCTGTGTTTCATTTTTTGCAATGTAATTCAAACACCTGATACATCTCTCCTCTTCAGAAGAAGTTAATAGAGGTACTTCTAAACTTAATTTGTAAACATTCATTCTTACCCAGTCCTAACATGGTTTCTTTTTCAATTAACATTTATTTTATCATTTTCCACTCCATTTATAATTTTAACCTCTTTTTCTCCGGGTTAAAACCCCCCTCCCCCTCCCTTTTTTTATTCACAACCTCTTATTTTCTTCACACATTTTTAATAATTTTTTATTCATTATATTTTTTCTTTTTATCGTTTTTTCTCTCTTTTTCATTTTTTCATTTCCTCTTTTTTCTCTTTCATTCTCAATCTTTTTATTATTTTCATTTATTATTATTATTTTTTTCATTTATATTCATTTTTATTTATTATTATTATTTTCATTTATATTTATTTATTTATTTATCTTTTCTCGTTCTATACTTTTTTCACTTCATCCTTTTCTTTCATTTTTACTCTATTCTTTCCTTTACAAATTTTCTTATCAACAATATATATCCTTTAGATCATGATCATGCCTTAACCTTTTCACCAGCAATTAACATACCGCAGTATGCGCCAGCTGTTCATCGGCATCCCCATCCAACACCATTAATTATTTTAGTTTTATGTAAGTTCATTTAAAGCTAATTATAATATTTTCTTTTCTTTTCTTTTCTCCTTTTTTTCAATTACCTGGTTGAAATACAAAACCTTTCCTACATATTTCCCTTCTATTTCCCCCTCTCCCGTGGCTATTACAAAAACTAGAGCCAATGAAGAGGTTTCCTTTTTTACCACTAGTCCTATAATACAAACTAAATATGGCCAATACTAAATTAACTAATTAATATATAGAACATTGTTCAACACAATATGTGTCTACTACATAGTACTATACCCTTGTTCGGTTACTACTAACTATACATTTCTTGATAAAATCAAGTATGAATTAATTTGCATGCCCATATTCTAATCTAGTACTCTATTTCTATATTCTGATGGTTAAGTCAAATCCAGCACCACCCATCACCATATTCTTTCTTTTCTCTTTATCTTTATTTCCCTTTATCATCTTACTTATTCTTATGATCGGTGATCCGATCTTAATAGGCATCATAATCTCAACACACACTCATATATTCCCCACTAGGAGTGCTCGGCTTCACATATCCAGCCTGTAGGATTCAGTCGCTATTTGCGATTCCACCTCGCAACAGTGTTGGAATAACCTGTGGCCAGTGAGACACGGTCATCTCTGAGGTAACTACACATCTCGTATGTAAATATTCACTGTACTCATGCTTTGGTGTACCTGTGATATTAACTACACACTGTTAAAATATTGCAATGTCTCATTATATTTCTATTCATTTACTCATAGATTGAGATTTATATACACATATGTCCCTGAGGAAGCCTGAGGGCGAAACATGTCGGACCAACTGTATATAACATTATAAGAATCTACCAATGGTGACATTCAATCTAATATATGACCATGTTTTTTAACCTTTTGTATGTACTTAATATGTAATATTAAAATTTAAATTTTTATATATAAATTGTTTTTGTTTATTCAATGGGTTCTGTGATCCCAGAGTATCAATACCATTATTATTCTTTAATTACATCCAAGTGCATTCATATAGTCCACGCCCCATCCCTTAATTGGAATATTTCACCTATTTCTCTACCAGGGGACGTAATGCTACTTGGCTAATTTTGATTGACATATAAGGGCAGGCTCTATATTTACACTTTCTCTATCACTATACTTT